>JAJHZJ010000284.1:5866831-6466831 GCA_023548195.1 Bettongia penicillata ogilbyi | reverse complement strand
TTCGATTGATTCTGCTATGGCATGATTTCTCACTTTCTCACATCCCTGGCCACCCTCTTCTTAACTCTTTTCATATATTCCAAGTCCTCTCTAAAATATATTGCCCAGAATGGAAACCTAGTACTCCCAGGATAGTCACAGATTTAAGTGAAGATCTCAAGAAATTCTCTGATCCAACTCCCATCTGGCAGGCATTGTTATTCCCCTTGTGCAGATGCAGCAGCTGATTCCTTGACTTCAATGACCTCGATGCCCAAGATTACAGGGAAAATTAATTGGGAGGGACATGTTATGGGGGGGAGAACTAGAATCCAATTTAACAAGGTTCAAAGGAGAGTGGTAATCAGGAAAAGTCATGGGATTTGAGCTAAACCCCGAAAGATGGGTATGTTCTAGGCAGGCTGTGGATAATTAAGAATGGAGAAGTCATTTCAGAGATGGTAAACAGCATGAGCAAAGGGGTGGAAGCTGGAATAACTATAGCAAGTTCAGGGATCATAGATTTAGAGCTCAAAGGGATCTCAGAGGGCCTTTCGATCCAACTCCCTCATTATATAGATGAGGAAACTGAGGCCCAGACTGACCAAATGACCTGCCCAGGGCTGTAAGTGACACAGCTAGGATTTGACTGGCCAGACTAGAATAGAGGATTGATATAAGGAGTAGTAGGAGCTAAGACTGGGAAAGCAGAGTAGATTCTGATTAGGAGAATCCTTGAATGTTAAAGTAAAGTAGAATTTGGACTTTGCCCTATAGCTATTAAAGATCCTCAAGTAGGGGGGCTGAGAGACATAGAACATGAGCCTGGTAGAGAGGGCTGGGGGCAGTCAACATGGTTATACTGGCTCCTGTGGGTTGTCTGTTGGTCCCCACAGGGTCTAGAAGGAAATAACCTCTCTCCAAGTCAATAGGACTTGGGGGAAGGAGCACTGCAGTGGTTAGGGACATCCAAGCCTAGAGAGTTCTATGTTCCCCGAAGGGACCCAAGGGAAATTGAAGGCCCCTGGTAATCCAGCCTGGGTGGTTTTGGAGACTCTATGTGCCATGTGTAGAAAGACAAAAGGAATCCTTCCCTAAGGGTGTTTGCTCAGTGCCACCTGCATTGGTGTATTGCCTCCTATTTTCCAAAGGAAGATTCTCCTGCCCCTCTTTTTTCAGATGGATTCTCTGCCCCACAATGATCCTATCCTGGCCATGGACAAAATCGTTCTGTGGGAAGGGACCATCCAATCCAAGGCCCTCCCAGAAACAGAATCCAGGCACCTGGGCTGCCCTTGGGGCATTCTATGGTCACTAACACCATTTCTCAAACTCACTGAATCTGCCCCCAGCTTTCCTCCATTCCTGGAATGCTTTCCCTCTCCATCTCTACCTCCTGGCTTCCTTCAGCCCCAATCCCACTTTCTGCATGGGGCCTTTCCCAGCCTCCCTTCCTGACTTCCTGTCCTTTCCCTCTGGGAGGACTTCCTATTTGTACTCTCTATCTCTTCTGTATATCCATTACAGGGTGAGCTCCTTGAGGGTAGGGACTGTTTTTGCCTTTCTTTATATCCCTAGCCTTAGAATGCTGCCTGGCACACAGTAGGTGCTTAATAAATACTCAATGACTGACCAACTCTTTTCAGTCACCTCCACTCCGCCATTCCATGCTCCTCACCCCCTTCACTTTCTTCGTCTCCCACCTCCAAACCCTTGCTAGCACAACATGACTCCCGGTTCTTGGGATCCCTAGTTTCAAAGCTGAGTTCATTCACCACCTCCTACAAAAGATAATATTTGCACATGTAAATGTTAGCTGTTATTATTACCAGGCATTGTAGACATTATGTCATTTGATCCTTACAACAACCCTGGGAAGGAGGTGCTGTTATTATCCCTATTTTATAGGTCACAAAACTGAAGCAAACAGAGATTAAGGGACTTGAAAAGGGTCACTCAAAGAGTAAGTGTTCGAGGCTGGATTTGAACTCAGGTCTTTCTGACTCCAGGTCTGGCACTCTATCCACACACTGTGACTGTGGATGTATGTTATATATCTACATGTTTCTGCCCCAGCCTCCCCCCTTTTTCTCCAGAGGGAATGTTTAACTTTTGTCTTTATATCTCAATACCTACCACGGTCCCTGGCACACAGCTGCCAAACATATGCTTTTTGATTGATTGATGTAGAATTTAGGGTCGTTTTGGTACGTTAGGCACCAGCCTAGATTGGGCTCCATTGAGTCCCTGCTCTCTAGAAGAGAGACAATGCACTACAATGGACCTGGTGTCTGAAGAGACCTGAGATAACATCCTGTCTTGCACACTTACTAGCGTACCCCTTGGCACTGCAGCTTCCTCATCTTTTTTCTGCCATTTTCAGTTGTATCTGACTCTTCGTGACTCCTTTTTCCTGACAAAGATACTGGAGTGGTTTGTTGTTTTTTTCTCTAATTCATTTTACAGATGAGAAAACTGAGGCAGAGGGAAATAATTTGCCCAGGGTCACACAGCTAATAAGTGTCTGAGGCCAAATTTGAACTCAGGAAGATGAGTCTCCCTAACTCCAGGCTCAGTACTCTACCCACTGTACCACCCAGCCACCCCTCCTCATCTTTACCGTAGGGAATAACATGTCGATTTTATACCCTATAGACTGATCCCTGATGGCTTCTCCAGAAAACACTGAGACCACCAGCAATAAAGAACTGCTTTCCAAAAAGGTAACTTTTCTTGCTTCCCTATCTTGACCCTAAAGAATTGGGGTTTGAGAAGGGGGACCTAGAAATCTGGACATATATGTGCAAATTTTGTTGGAATCTCAAGATTCAATGGGAGTTTCATTGTTTTTTTTTGTCAGAGGTAGTCTTGAATCCCTTCCATCCTCCCAGTGGAGAGTCAAAGATGGGGGCTCAGTTTCAGGGACTAACAAGCAAGTCTCAGGACTGGGAGCTCAGTTCCTGGCTTAGAAGTTTAGGGTCTCGTAGGTTCAGTGTCAAGGATGGTGGCCCAGAACTGGAGACAGGGCTTCAGATAAGGGTTAAAGGCTTGACATCAGGGCTGGGGGCTGGATTTCAGTGTCAGCCTTGGGATTTCTGTGATAAGAGATGCAGAGGCCATATGAGGAGTGGGATATAGGAGTGCAATTTCAGGAACTCAATGAGAGGAACAGAAGGGGGCATTAAATTCCAGAATTCCAGAATCCATCCCTTCTCTGGCTCTGGCAAGGCCCAGTTTCCTTTCACAAGACAGTCTACATGGTCACCTTCCCCCCATCCAATCTCTTCACAAATCTGGTGCCTGGTCCTTATAGGGACACTTACTTAATTTTCTAGCTTTTCTTCTGAATTTCTCATCTCATTCCTAAAGCACAAATGAAGTGGGCCATTATGTCAAGTATATGTTAAACACCTACTGCATACCAAAAATTAAGCTGGGTGTTGGGGACACTTATTGTACCCTATTTCACCCAGGAAGCCAGTTCTGACTCCCAACCCACTCCTTCAGGGCTGAGGATTAAGGCAGGGCTGGTCCCTTTCCTCTTGTTTACCCCCCAGGTTGAGCCCTCTAGAGCTGGTGACATGAAGTAATTACCATCTCTGGACAACCTAGTACAGGGAACTATCCATAGAGAGGTCAGACCAAGAATCGGAGCTTTGCCACCCACCCCCACCTGCTGTTTAGCAACTTGATCTCCTGGGTGAGGCTTTGTCCACAGGAAACCTGACCTTCCCTCCTAGCTGTGGGAGAAGTAGGGAGAGCTGGCTAATCCATCCAGGGTGCTTAGATAACCAAGGTAGCTGGCTGAGGTGGGGAGGAGGCCTGGGAGAGGCAGAGGGAAGGGAGGATGACATGTCAGAGCAGGAGGGAGGGCTTTAGGCTATAAGGCACTCTCCTCCCTTCTGCCAAAGGAGGCTCAGGAAGGCTGTGGGTGGTTGGGAGATGGACATGCCCAGGGTCACACAGCTACTACGTGTCTGAGGCCAGATTTGAACTGGGGAAGATAGTCTGACTGACTGCTGTGCACTATGCCCCCCCCCCCCCCAGCTGCCCCCTTATATAAATGCTCTCTATATACACACATGCATACACAATCACATACATAAGCTCACAATACACAAATACAAGTTCATAAGACATCAATACATATGTTTATACAGACACATACACCAGTTCATACATCTCCTCACATGTTCACTTGGACACAAAGCATACAAACATAGAAATACTTGTGAGTTTGCATGACCACACAAACATACAAACACAGAGCTACGTGTGAGTTTGCATGGACACAGACAAAAAATACACGTGAGTTTACATGGACATAAAGACACAGATATACATGAGTTTATGTGGATACCCAGATAAATAAGGTCACACAAACACAACTTCACATGTTCACACTGACACAAATACACACACGTTTGCATTGAGACACTCACACAAACACAGCAGGGCACACATGAGCACCACTCCCCAGAGTGTCTTCCTCTCCTCTTACATGACCTCAAAAAACACCTGAGAGAGACAGGGGGCTAGGAGAAGCTGGTTGGGGGTGACAACAGCCTAAGAGCTTCTCCTCCTGTCCCCAAGAGCCTGGCTGAAGACCTGTTGCTGGTTCTTGTGCTGAGCAGCCCCCAAACATGGATGGGGCCCCTGTTCTTTGCTCCTTACTCAGTCCCATTCCACAGGACTTCCCCACCCCTTCCCTTGTACCTGAAGGAGACAGGGTTAACTAGATCTGATACCTGCAAGTCATGACACGTTGCCTCCCTTACAGGATGGAGGTTGGGCTCAGGCTCAGCTTTCACTGCTTTCCCCTTTTCTCTTCATGACCCATCCCCCACATTCTCCTCCTCACCAAGGACATCTAGGGACTTTTCCCCCTCTGATATAATCTGAAAGCAGGGCTCTCTGATAGACTGACATAGATTTTTGAGGTCACCATGTCCAACCTTCTCATTTTATGTATGTAGAAACTGAGTCCGGAGACATTAGAAGGTCACACAGGTAGGAATTTGGACCCAGGTCCTCTGATTTCAGATCTCCCTTTTCCATGTGCCGTATTGCTTCCCCGGTCAATCAGCAGTCTTGTTGACTGCTTCTATTAAGTGCCAGCAGGGACTGTGCTAAGTATCAGGGATATAGAGAAAGGCAAATAAAGTAGTCTCTGCTCTCAAGAAGCTCACATTCTAAGGTGGAGGGAGGGGAAACGAACAAATTACACATAGGGACATACAGGAGACATATGAAGCAGATGGGCAAGAGAAAATTTACTGAATCAGTAAGAGCTTTGAGTGGACACTTGGAGGAAGCAGGAGTCCAAGAGCCCGAGGTGGGGAGGGAGAACACTCCAGGTAGGTGATGGATTAAGGAATGCATTGGAAAGGTAGGAAGAAGGTGACTTGGAAAGCACTTTAAACATCCAAATTACATGATTCTGTAGCCACTAGAGTTTACTGAGCGCTATAGGCAGTCCGAATTTAGGAAAATAACTTTGGTGGTTGTGTAGAAGATAAGGGAGGAACTTGGAGTGGGGTAGCCAGTGAGAAAGCTATTTCAATGGACTGGGCAAAAAGGGTTGAGAGTTGGAATCAGAGTGATGGCTTGTGAATGGAGAGGAAGGGACAGATAAAAAATGTCAGGAAGACAGAAATGACAAGATCTGACAAAAGAATGGATCTGGAGGAGATTGAGAGTGAAAAATCAAGGATAGTGCACTCTGAGGTTAGGAGCCTGAGTTACTGGGAAGATGGCGGTGCCTTGAGCAGGAAGAGGGAAGTCTGGAAGATTTGGGAGAGGGGTTAGGGAGGATGGGAGGAAGATGATGAATTCTGTTTCAGCCACATTGAGTTTGAGATGCCTACTGGACATTCAGTTTAAATGACAACCAAAATGTAGTTGGTAATGCGAGTCTGGGAATCATTGCCATAGAGATTGCAACTGAACCCATGAGAGCTGATGAGATTAAGTGAGAGAGGAGAGGGAAAGGAGGGCCCATGACAGAGTGTTAGAGGCATCCACTGTTAGTTGAGTCTGACATGGATGAAGCATCTGCAAAGGAGAACTGAGAAGGAGCTGTCAGATGGATAGGAGGAGAACCCTGATGTCTGATTGACAAATCAAAGAGGAACTTGGCTGGGGAGAGGGGGTACAAAAGGAAAGGGGCTTAATCGTTTGGTCATGAGACTTCTAAGGTGGTCAGTTCTTCCCTCCTAGGGGCTGGAAGTTCTGGTTTCCATCTGACTCCAGATTGGGAATCTATAGCGTGTGTGTGTGTGTGTGTGTGTGTGTGTGTGTGTGTGCGTGCGTGCATGCATGTGCATGCACTCTAAATGAAAAGGAGCCATACCAGAGCCTTGAGAACAATAAATAAATAGAAGGATCAAGAGCTTTAGCTAATAACAAAGAACCACAGGAATGTTCGAGATTTTGTGAAGAAATGGGGAGTGACAGGTCAGTCACATGTCAACTCACCTCTACCCCACAGCTCCTCAGAGAAAGCCTGGATTAACCCTTACACCTACTCAAAACCCTTACACCTACACAGGCTCCGTCATTGACTGGCTGTGATAGTTTCATGTCTAGTTGAGCCAAACAACCTGTAAGAACCCTTCCCACTCCCGAATTCTGAGGGTCTTCTGAACTCCTTAGTCCCCAGATCCACCTGTCGATACTCTTGCTCCATATCATCTTGACCATCATCTCTTTGGAGGCCCCAAGATGTTATATATGTTATATAAAGTCCTACTGCACATGCATGTTGAGGCTGTGGCTAAGGGTTCAAATGGCTAGCGATGGGAATGGGCAGAGGAGGCCTGACCCAACTGCTGTTCCTCTTCTGTATAAGACAGCATGAATATAATTCATTCCACAAAAATTTACTGAATCAGTAAGTACCAAGGACTGTGCCAGACATTAAGTTTGAGAGGCCACCTTTGCCTGTTCCAACCAAGAGCTCCTCCTGTTTTTATCTCCATGACTGGATCATTTTCTTTACCCTGAGATATCTGGAGTTTCCTCTAAGCCACAATGCTCCCATAACCCTGGAACCCCCATTGACTACTCTTTCTAGATTCCTCTGACCCCTACCTGATGAGATCTGTGATCTTACCTCTAATTTTCAGCATTAAGGGCTGTTGGGGTATGGTAGGCCCTCACTAGCTTCAAGACTAGTTCTCCTTCCTTCCCTCCCAGAGACTGAAATCTATGTAGGAAGATGAGACATAGGCCCTGGGAGAGCCCTGGATGTTTAAGGGTAAGGAGGCCTGGGCTATCATCAAAGGTCCCTTCCAGCTCTGACCTTCCTATGACATTTGGACCTCCTCCCTCCCCCTCTGTCTTGATAGCTTCTAAGTACTCTCTGAGGCTCAGTCCCTTATATTTACTGGCTTTGCTCAGGATTTAAGGTCTCAGTTGTCACCTTATCTCTGAGCTTTCACCTTGGACTCACCCCTCCTACATCTCTATCTACCTTAGAGCACCTCCCTGTGGATGTTCCACTGGGAACACTGAGGATGAATTCAGCAACCCCTCCTCAAGGCCTTTATCTTAGCATCACATAGTCACAGCTAGAAGGAATCTTAGAAGGAATGAGTCAATGAATGAATGAATTAAAACTTTTTATTAGGTTTCTGCTACAGATTGGGCATGATGCTGTGCTGAGATTACAAATATAAAAAGGAAGATGTTTACCTTCAAAGAGACAGCACATGACCGAGAGTATATGTATATACATGTATGGGTGTGTATATATACACATGCACACACAAATCCATCCATCCATTCATACGTACATATGCCAAGGAGGGCATGTTTTGGCCTTGAAGTCACAGGGATGATGAGTAGAGCCATAGGGCAGTGGATTGCTCCATCCTTCCTGGGAATATTGGTTTGGTTACCATTCTCACAGTAAGTTGGGTTAAAGGGAGGGTTGCCCTGCAGCACTGAGGCATGAATATGAGAAACATCAGGCATCTTGGAGGATGGTCTGAGTTGGGTTAATCATGGAGAACTCTCTCCTATGAGGAGCTGGGGACTCCAAGGCTGGTATGGGAGAGTCTGGTAGAAGGGATGGGGAGACATGGACATGAACATGAAAGGAAAGCAGCAGACATATTGTTGAGAGAGAGATAGCCAATCCTATCATTTTTACAAATGAACAAACTGAGGCCCAGAGATAGGAAGTTATTTGGTGGTGGTGGTAGTATTACTCGTGTCTGACATTTCATGACCCCATTGGGGGTTTTCTTGGTAAAGGTACTGGAGTGGTTTGCCATTTCCTTCTCTCCAGCTCATTTGACAGATGAGGAAACTGAAGCAAACATGGTTAAGTGACTTGCCCAGGGTCACACAGCTAGGAAGTGTCTGAGGCCACATTTGAATTCAGGGAGATGAGTCCAGGCTCAGCACTCTATCACCACCCTCGATGCCCAAGGTAAGAAGGCAGTAAGCAAGTGAGATGGTATTTAAACCCAGGTCCTCTAGGTTCAGGTCCAAGGTTCCTTCCATTAAATAGATTACATCTGTGGGCGTTTCTCTTTGCACTTTCATTGTTTTCTCAGGACATACCTCTGGACGCCTTGAGTTCTTTCTAAATCTTTCTGGTATCAATGCCTTCTTTCCTCAGTTAGGCCCTGAGCCCCAGGGGTGGGGAAGGGAATGTTTCTCTTTCCTTCGTATTCCCTACCTACCATGTGGAACCCATCGGTCCTTAAGGATTTCCTTAATCAATACTTAGAGGAACATCCAGTGAAATGCTGCAAGGCAGTGTGTGAGTCAGAATGCCCTGGGTTCAAATCCTGATTAGCATTGATTCTAGGTAACTCTGCCTCTTTCAACCTCCATTTTCCTCATCTGTCAAATTCAGGGGACTGAACTAGATTTCCTCCTTGCACTCCACAATCACACCAACTGCACTCTAGCTCTATGCCAGGCACTTGGGCTGGGGTGCTCAGGGAGAAAGGAGCCCATATCAAACAGTCCCTGGCCCCAGGAGTCAGTATTCTTGTGGGGTGACTCAACATGGACATGCACAAGGAAGACAAGCTAGCTTCAGAAGGGAGAGAGCACCATCAAGTGTGGGGATCTCGATGGGCTTCTTGTAGGAGGTGGTACTGATGAATCCTGGAAAATGCTAAGGCCAAGAAGCTAATGGGAGGAGAAGGTACCCACAAGCACCGAGGTGGCCTTGACAAAGTCAGGGAGGTAAGATGTGGAAGACCAAGCATCAGGAAGGCCATTGGACTGGATCTTGAAGCTTATGAAGGGGAGTGATGTAAAGGAAGTCTGGAAAGGCAAATCGGAACAAGATGGCAGAAGGTGATTGGAAGCCAGAGAAGGTTCTTGGGCAGAGGAGCGACATGGTTAGGTCTGTGCCTCAGAGAAATAATTCTGGATGGATTGGAGTGGGGAAGATACTGGGAGCAGGGAGACTGATTAGAATGCTCTCCCAGTGGTCCAGGAGGGAGATGATGAGGACCTGAATTACAGTGGCAGCTGTGTGAGTGGAGAGGAGTGGACAGACTGGAGAAATGGGGAAAAATTGAAGACTTGGATATGAGGGAACAAGGAAGAAGGAGATGCTCAGAATGGCAGCTCATGAAATTGAATGAATGAAATAGTGGTGGTGCCCTCCTCCCAAGACACTTGGAAGTCTAGAGGACTAAGATTTGGTTGTAGGGTGGTTTGTCCTTCATTCTCAAACAGGATCATGAATCAGGAAGATGATCTTATGACTTCCAAGTAAATTGGATTTAAGGGAGGGAGGGCTGTGCAAAGTGGTGGTGTTGTGGAGATAAGGGCTCTATGTTGGACATGTTGAGTTTGAGACATCTAGAGGACATCCAGTTGGAAATATCAGTAATACAGGACTGAGGCTCAGGGAAAGATGAGGGCTGAAAATGTAGATTTGAAAGTCATCTATAGATCATTGAGAGGCACACCTTCCTTTCCTTTTCCTTCCTCTTTCCTTCTTTTCTTCTCTTCCCATCTCCCTTTCCTTCCTCCTTTCCCATTCCTTCCCTTCTTTTCCCTTTCCCTTCCCTCTTGAACTGAGGAGTAATTTAAAGGGGAGAGTGAAGAGACTAGAAGTCAGTACCTTAGAAATACTCAGCAGATTCCCATTGGAGGGCTCTCTATTCCAACCTGAGGATCACCCCTGAGTAGGCCTCATATCCTTAGGCCACCTGGTGTACACCTGGCTGCAGATGCTACTGCTGTTTCGTGGAGGTCCTGAGTGCAACCTGCCTGTTACTGCTGGTGACAGTTGTCATCACACTACTAAGGTATTTCCTAGGTAAGAAACACAGCACAGCTCAGTGTGGGGGATGTCAAGGACATGGGGAAGTGTCTAGCCTTAGGGCCAGAAATGTGGGAAAGGCATACCCTTGAACCCTCAGTGGGCCCATATATATGAATTTGATGCACCTCACATTTAGTGTGGAGACAAGGGTTTAGTGCTGGAAATAGGGCTTTAGGGTCTGTGCTTGGGGATCTAGTGCTTGAGGAGGGTTTTGGGGAAGGGGGCTCAGAATCAGGATGTTAGCTCAGTCCCCATATTGTCCATGCTCCCCAGAAAGAGAACTCTCTCAGAGGATAAGAGGGCATGAGTGGGTTCCTGTTTTGTTAGCCCTGTAGGAAAAGAGCGGAGACCCACCATTCAGCCCCCTACCTTGGCCTCCTGGGATAGGCTTTCTCAGGACAGGCCGCTTTCCCTGGCCTCTCTCTTTAATCAGAGCCTCCTGTTTTATTTTTGTTTTTCCAGAGTTTCCTGCCATCATGAAGGCTTTGGCATTCTCCAAAGTGCCAACACCACCTCTGTCCCTAGGGAGTTCTGAGCCCACAAAGGGACTCGAGGCAAGGTCTCTCTCTGGATCTGGATCCCTCCACTAGCAGCCTCTCTTCCTCAGCACACAGTAGGCTCACTGAAGAGCCAGACACCCCTGACAGAGGTCCCAGTACTTTTGACCACCAAGCTTTTAGGGATTCTGAGCTGACATCCTAGGGCCATGGCCTTCTGCAATTCACGTTGTTCTGAGGTACAATATAGAGAAGAAATATTGGGCTAAGAGTCTGAAGACCTGGTGTAATAGTGTGTGTGCTAAATATGGAGTCAGAAGGCCCAAGTGTGATCCCTGACTGCTATTTACTGTGTGACCATCATCATTTCATCTCTCTAAGCCTCAGTTTCCTTTTCTGTAAAATAAAGGGTTGGACTTGATGCCTCTCAAGTTCCTGGGCTAAGCTGAGCAGAGCTGGCTTCCTGAGGAATTAGGCAGGCAGGAACAAGAAGTTAATAAGCATCTACGGTGTGCTGAGGACTGGAGCTAACTTTGGGTTTTAGGATCCAAGTTCAGCCCATCCTTCAACCCAGCTTGGACTCTGACACAGAGAATTCAGAATCCCTGGAACGGGGCCCGTAACGTGCTGGAGATTCAAGAGACAAGGTTAACTGTCAGAGCAGAAGGTGGTGGCCACTGGCCAGGCATCTGGACCCTCTGCTGGCTCCAGCACCCATGAGGCCCTTGTGTTTTCCAAGTGGACGCTGAGATCCCCTAAAGTCCTGGAAGCTGAGGTCTTCTGGGGCTGCCACATCCAAGCCCTTGCAACTTCCTTACAAGGTCTGGCATCCTTTCTCCCACCTCCATGCCTCTAACACTACCACCATGTTCCAGGCCTGCTCCCCATCACTGATTCATCCTTCCCTTTTCTCCTTTCAGTTCCCCCATCAGAATCTCCCCCTTCCCAAGCAGCCCTGTCTCTCTTCAAGGACTGTTATATACCAGCAATTCCTGGCAGGTCTGGAATAGTGTAAGACAAAAAGTCTGGGGAGGGGGGTCTCCTAGTATGGAGGGATCAGTTTTCTCTACCAGGGCCTCTGCAAGCTGGAGGTTCAGGGAGCCCCTGGTTTAATGGGGACTTAGATACCATCTCTGTCCTCGGGAAGCCTTTGGGCTGGTGGGGAAAAGCACATAGTGGGTGCTTAATAAATGTCTGTTCCCAGGGAGCTCCTGGTCTTATGGAGAGGTTACTCAAAAAGACACGATTCAGACAAGAAACACATAAATGAGCACAAATCAATGGCTTGTGTGTGTGCTGGGGAGCATGAAGGGAGGAGGAAGGTCCAAAGGCCACCGTCCCCAGATGACAACAAAACTAGGCTTCTGGGCAACAGCCTCCCCCTACAGGCCACTCAGTGTACTACATCTTGGAATCAGCCCAACACTCCCGAGGCAGACGGAAGGAAGTCTTCTTTTGTCTTGTCACTAGGTTCCATTCCTGGCTGTCTTGTCCATTTTGTCAGCACTTCCAAGCTTGTTTGTAACCGCAAGTTATTTTATGCTCAACTAGCCAGCCTGGAGAGACTGTGATCCACCCTGGTAGACATCAGGGCTGGCTGAGCAGAGCCTTTTCCTACCTTGATCAAGAATTGGTATAAGCTTCCTCAAACTGGGTTAGCTAAGCATTAGCCACAAACACAAACAAAGGCCAAACTGCACTGGGAGGTTAAACAATATAAGGTAGGAAGCCTCCAAAGATGAACGCGGGAGAGGGGTCACGTTGTCCTCTTCTATACATTGTCTGGGAATCTGCTTTTCCAAGAAATCAGTGGCAGAAACACTCGAGTTCTCCTATCCTACTGATTCTAAAGCAACTGGAAGCCACGGGGAGGGTTGGGAAGGTATATTAGTAGTGTGGTCAAGGTCATTCACACCTGAATGATTTCTGAAAACTCCCATGGCTCACTGAAAAAAGACAAACATGGTAAACACTGGAGGGTTTGTGGGAGATGGGCACTCATGCACTATCAGGAGAATCATATGAATTAGCCCAACTGTTTTGGAAAATTTGGAATTATACTAGGCATATACTTCCAAGTAATCAAAGACAGAGGGAAACACAAAACAGAGATAACACAATAACATATAGCTATGTCAACGTATATATCCCCTCCCTCATTCATTCAGTGAGCACTTTGGCACTGGCAAAGTAGACACAAAGTTGGTAAGGTTGATTGGCCAAAGGCAGAATAAATTATGGTGTATGCATGTAATGGAATTAGGGCATAATGAGAAATCTGAAGAATGTGGAAAAGTTTGGGAAGACTGAACAGAGCAAAACAGAACCAGAACAACGCTATGAGATAGCCACAACAATGTCAAGCAACGATGAAAGTCAGAACTGTGACCCATGTGGTACTGGCTAATCCTGAGGCTGGGAACTGGTCCTAGAGAAGCAGCCCTTTGCTTCTTAGCAGAGAGAAGAAGACATTTCACAAGTGGCCAAAGGGTTCCAATTTACTTTGTCCTATTTGTTACAAAGGAGGGTTCTACTGGGGGGAAATGGGCACATGACAAGGATGTTTTTTAAAAATCATCAATAAAATGAAGGAAAGAAGCTTCACTCCTTTCAACTGAGTCAATTATCAATGTTTTCTTGTCTGCTGCACCCAAATAGGCAGCATCATATCTCTTCCTGATACCCCTAATCGGCATCACCCTTGGTTATGGGGTACTGAGGGTGAGAAGGGGACAGTGTCACACAATTCCTCTCCTTTGTAGGATGTTTTCCTCCTGGAATGGATCAATCTATTTCCCTAGGGGACCCTGGCCCTGACCCCACCCCCCACTCCAGTTAATATTTCTTTTTGGAGAGGCTCTGGCCTTTCCTTAAGCCTCTTCTCTAGGAGGAAGCAGCCTCACACCCAACTAGATCTGGGCTGTCTCATGTTAGCATGAGGCTGACTCAGGTGGGTCTTTTTGGGGAGCCTGCACCATGGTTAGTGTTCCTCTCTCCATCAGTACAGCCACAAGTCCAATAAGGAATCCACATGGGGATGACTAAGAAACTATCTGAGCTCACCTGGCTTGAAGCAAGTCAGTCCAGGAAACCGAAAACTGTTTATCCAAGAGCTTCACCTGGAAGGCCCTCTACTCCACATCCTAGTAGACTAGAACAGACCCTGCAGAAAGATGGAAGCCCCTCTCCTTTGGTAGATGTCTCAGCTAACAGGGTCCACAGCCAAATTTCAACCCTTAGAAGTCTGTAGTTGCCTCTCTCTATCTCCCTTCTCCAATCCTGGAAGAACTTCCTCTCTAGATGAGAAGAAAACAACCTACTGTTAATAAGACAAACAAGTCTGAATTAATCAAAGGAAAGTGTCTGAAATGGATTCCTGTTCTGTCTTTCCCTGAAGATAAAACTGCAGCTAGCAAAGCCTTGAGCAAACAGAACCACTCCTTTCTTAGGGCTGGGCACTTTAATTGTATTAATGCAGCACTGGGAACCACACCTAGAAGACAAAAAGGGCTGTGGGTGTCAGTTGGGCCCCTTTAAAGCACTGACCAGAGCTTGACATTCCAGCTCTCATCTCCATTAAGAAAGAAAACAAGTGTCAAGTACCTGTATTGGATCTTTATATTTTTAATAAAAAATAATTAACACAGTACATTGGTCCAAACTCGCAGGGATCATGCTTTACTATAAAATTTACGTTGACCTAGCTCGTTATCTCTAGGTCAGAAAAGGTTGGGAGAACATGGTGTGATGGTCTGAGAAATGAAGGGCAAAAGTACACACTCACAAGGGCTATTACACAAAACATCAAAGAGAAACGCTAAAGAGGAGCAACCAGTGACCACACAGGAGTTTGAGCCCAGAAGGGACAGGTTGCTGTGGTGGCTTCACCCAAGAAGTCTCCTTGCGGACTGGGCAAGGACTCAGATGTGGTGAGTCGAGGCTGCTCTCCTCGAGAGTCCGTCATTGCATCTGGACCCTTGACCCCTCCGTGGGCGCTGAGGCTGCGCTGTCGCCCAGGGTCGGCTGCCCTGGCCCTTGGCAGACTGGAGGCTGTGGCGGGCAGCTCCCCTGGGAAGGGCAGGAGACAGCGGGGTAGAAGTTAGAGGAGACAGGAGCAAGGCCGAAGGGGCTCTGTACATAAAACTGGCCAGAAGCCGGGTGGTAGGGAGGTGGGGCAGGTGGGCTTCTAGGATCATTGTTTGGCCAGGGTGCCACTCTCTGGGTGTTGTCATGTTGCTGCATCTGAATGACCTGGAGGGTCGGCATGGGGTAAGAGTGATAACTCTGTGTAGGGTAGGATCCTGGGACTGGATTAATCCTAAAATGGGCCAAGAGAAAGAAGTAGTCATTACATTTGACATTGATAAGTACAAACAGCTCCAAAAAGAAAAGGGAAAAAAGCCCTTGGGTGCTAGAATATATATTCAGGCTTAATACACACACACATACATATATATATATATATACCAGCATCCAAAGGCTTTTATATAAATATATAGGCATAGATATACACAGATATATCTACATCTATATAATATTTTGCTGAGTGTAGAGTTTTACAGTCATTTTTACTGACTACTCCTCATTGCCAAATGTAGAGAACACACGGTCTCCTTAAGGGGAGAGAGGCCCAGAGAAGGTAGTGGCTTTCTCAAGGTCCCATGAATCAGTGGGAGAGCAGCAACTGGCAGGTCATTGGATTTAGGGTTTGCGACTAAGCTGATGAGCCCCAAATACCTCACAAGGGCCAAGGAGAATGGAATCTGAGACCACTCGGAGGCTCAACCTACTCATGTTCAGCCAGTTTCTGGTTGTGGAAAAAGGAGGATCAGGAACAACCTTTCAGCTACAAACCTAACTGGAGCTGGGCATTCTAATGGTCTCCTCCCTCTAGGCCCATTCCGAGGGTTAGGAACCAGAAGGAACATGGACAAGTTTGCTTTGCTCTTATTCCCCTCCCCAGCTCCCACAGGGAGATGGTCTCATGGCCCACATCCAGCAAGGGGCTCCAGGAGCTGCCAAAGTCTGTTGGGGAATAAGGAATGAGCAGTCCTGAACTTGGCCAGGGTCTTGGAGTCCAGGAGCTGGTCACTCACTCCCATGTGGCCCACCATGGCAGGCTTATAGTGAGAAGTGGTACACCTGCTTGGCTCTTTTGGCAGGATTTGAAAAAAGAGCTGCTGCTAGGGAGAGACAGAAGAAAAACTCCCCAAATATTCTAGCCTAGAGAGGATCAGAACAGGGGAGGAAGTTGCTGGGAAAGCACTTTGTCCCCTGTCCCCTCACCTGCCTTGAAACCCATGGCTTTTGTCCTCCTCAGGGCCACATATGGCCTGGCCTGGCCCAGCCCAGCTGAAGGCAGCTCCAGAGGAAGGCAGACACAGCACAAACTTCAGGGCTTTTCCTGCTTCGTCCACTAGGATTAGTTACATTCTGATTCCATTCCTCGCTCCCTTTCAGCGCTCCCTCCACCCAGGTGCTTTCATGAGATTCATCAGACTAAGCTATCCTTGCACAGCTGGGCCTCACATTCCCCATCCATCCCATTCCCCTTAGCCAGAGGCCACATCAGCCACAGCCTGGAAGCCATGACCTCAGGAATCCTTCTAGGAACAGTACTGGAAGGTCAGGTACTTACTTCCTGGTCTGGACAGCTCTTCTTTCAACGGAAGATCCTGAAACATAGTTGAGCACCGTGGCCCGCCTCAACAGACTGAAGGGGAACTTCTGATCTAGTTTCAGTGCAACTGACTCGGAGAGATCAAGGCACGAACAGTAACCAAGACCATCTGGAGCAGCAGCGTTAAGAATGGTGACAGCATCTAGCGGAAGCCCCAAAATGTTCTCCAGCCCAGCACGATCACTCACACTGATGTAGTGTTTTCAAGCACATTGAGGGCCCTCAAGCAGTTCCACTGGCCCCTGGAGCCCTAGCAGTGCTCCCTAAGAACTTATTTACCATGTTGTGGAGTGAGGATCATCTTTGTGGCACAGGATGAAATTCTAGATGCTCGGACACCCTGACTCAAAGGTTTACAAAGCGCTATGACTCCCATGTCTACAAGGGATGTCTTCTCTCAACAATAATCAGCTGGAACCTGTCTGCTTGACCCTCTAAGTGCTGGCACAGGAATCACATGTTAGGGTGTGGAGCAGGGCAGAAAGAGATGGTCGAAGCTTCCTTTTCTTCTCTAACAGCCCTACTCAGCAGGGCCCCCAGCAGACTGCCATGGAGCCAACACTAGGTGTTATATCTTTAAATGGACTTGAACCATTCCAGAACCCACCAGGTACTGGCCAGGGAGGTGCTCCTCTGAACTCCCACCCAGTCAGCAAGATGCTGCTCCAGCTTCCATGATATTGTATTTCCATTTAGCCGCCTGTCCCTGACCCAACCTGGGGTTGCATCATCTACCTAAACTGGCAGGAAATTCCTTCTGTAAAAAACTGTTATGACGGAGGACTTGGATCATAGCTGGGAGGAGAGACTGGGGATAATCAGAGGATGGGGATACAGATCAAGAGAATAAACCACAGGAACACTGACTGGCTAAGTTTAGTGTGATGTATGATCAGAAGGCCTGGGCTGGATCCCCTGAGCCAGGTGATGCTGTAGAGGCCATTCCCTTCTTTGGGCCTCAGTTTCTTTATCTAGAAATGAAGCTAAACTACATCATCTCCAAAGTTCCTTCCAAGTCTACATCTATGCTCTAACCATGCTAGAACAGCCCCTCACTCAAACCTTGTCCCCTTCTCACCTGGTCTACTACAAGTTACCTAAATGGTTTTTCTCTAAACACTGCTATTGGCAAGTTCTTTTAAAAAATTCTCTTTTATTATAAATTTGAGAAACATCAGTATATTTACATGTGCAAAGCACAGTAAAAGGACTACAGGTGAAAATGTGAATCACTGTTCCATACAGCTTTTTAAAAAAGTACATATTACATTTAACATGACAGTTCTAATAGTGCCCTGCCTGCCTATGCACCTGCTCCCTTCTGTGTATTTTTAAAATGTTTTATTAATGGAGAGTAAACTTGCCAATGATTACCTCTAATTACTCATCACTTTGCATTATCTCTTTCCAATTACCTATGAAAAAATCCCTAAAGGCTCAGCACTGCAGGCCTTCCCAAGGGCCTCCAGGCTTTTTTCACCGTCCCTGGCACTTGCCCTGATGCCCTTGCACTCACACAATCTCCTACGTTTGGCACACCTGCCCTCTCCTTCCTACCCCCATTTCTAGCTGTAGGAATTCTCCAAGGGCCCTCACCTTCTGTGTGGGCTTTCTCAGCTATCACCCTTCTCAAAGTCTCTCCAAATGCCAGTTATCTCTCTCATACCCTCTGGACTGGGGCTAGACCAGTTATTTCACTGGGATGGAATACTTCCAGATAAACAATCAGGTTGGCGACTTCTCTGCATCTTAGTGTCTTAGAGCACTGGTGAATGACACACCCAGGGTCTCACATGGGGAGTACATCACAAGTTTGACTAGAAGCCAGGTCCTGTCGGTTCGAGGTTGGCTCTCTATCCACTGAACCTTGCCATTTATGTTCTAACTTGCATTAAGATGATTTATGTGCATGTCCCCCCAACTAGACTGCAAGTTTACCTGCTAAATTTTAACCTCCCCCAACTGTGAGAAATGGGGAGAGATGAGCTAGACTAGGATGGGGCACAGCTAGCAGCTGAGTTAGGTGTGCACAGATAAAAGGCCCCCTGTTCCATCGGACAGTACAAAAGAAAACTCCAGTTCAAGAGGTAAGAGTGGTGACCTCTCATCCCCCATTAGGCAGTCAGGACTCATTACCTAAACAGCAGATCTCAAATCTTTTGGTCTGAGGAACCCTTTCTGCTCTTAAAAATTACTGAGGACCCCCAAACAGCTTCTGCTTATGAAATTAGCAATTAAAATACCTCAATATTATTTGGCCAATTTAGTTAAGAGGCTTTCTAGAGGGGAAGGAGGGAGAAGCAGAGGCCTGTGCATACTAAATGAGCTTTGGTGATTTCTAAGGGTGAAAGGTCTTGGAAAAACTCATTTCATAGGAGGATCCCATCCCTTCCCTTCTCCGGTGGCAGGGTGACCTTGCAATCATTCTCTTGCTAATAACTTCCTCTATCCTTGCAGCCCATAAATACACCTTCTCCACCCCCCTCCCCCACCCTGCTTCAAGCTCTTATCCCCTCGCTGTCCTTCGGTTCAAAGCCAAACTTTTAGTCGTCCTTGCTTTTTCTTGCTCTTCTCTCTCATCCCACCCTTCACTCAATCCAAACTGCTCTAGCCAAGGTTGCCAACAATCTCTTCCCTGCCAAAGCTAGTGGCTTTTCTCAGGCCTCATCTTTCCTGTCCTCTCACAGCCTCTGACACAGCTCACTTTCCTCTCCCTCTTGGAAACTGGGTCCTTCTTCCTGTCTGGCTAAGCCTTCTCTTTCTCCTTTTTTGGGTCACCATTTGCACCTGTATCTCCTCCCTGTCTCTCTTTCCCTCTCACTTCTTCCTCCATATCTCTTTCTCTCCCCTTCTCTCATTTCATCAGCGCCTATGGATTCAATTATCATCTTCCTGGAAAAGACTCTCACTCTTGACAGCCAGTTGTGCATAGCCACTCACATGCTCTGCATGTCCCAGAGTAATCTCCAACTCCACATGTCCAAATAGATCATTTTGACTTCCCTACCTTCTGCTGAATGCCACCTTCCTTCCAGTCCCCCAACTTTGAAATTTCAGTATCATCTTCAATTCTGTCTTCTTTCCCACCCACATCTATCCAACCATTTGCCAAGTCTCATTAATTTTCTCATCTGTCCTTTTATCACCAATGACACAGCTACCACCCCAAATCAGACTACTCATCACCTCTCACTTGGACTATCTGAATGGCTTCCTTGTTAGTTTCCCTACATCCAGTCTATCCCTTCTGCAATTTACATTCTTCATCCTAGGGGACCTCAACATACTCCCTCAAATAGCCTAACTTCCCAAGTCACCTGGAACTCATGCCCTACTTCTCCAGCTACACAGAGATGGCAGACTACACCCTTGATCAGGCCATCACTCACAAATGTTTCACATCCATGTTCACGGGTTTTCAAGTTCCCTTATCTAATCATAATGTTATTTTCCTTCTCTTTCTCAACTCGAAGCCCTTTTCTTGGTCCTTACAATCCTCAAATCCCTGGGGTCCTCAGTTCTTCCCAGGCCATCAGTCTGGCACCAGCTCCCCCTTTTTGTCTTCCTCACCCTATCCCCTGGGTGAACCAGTACACTGGACAATGTCCTCCACTGAAGAGCTTAGTTTCACTATTTCCTGCTTCTAGTCACGTGCTCACATGTGAACCAAGTTGGAGAAATAGACAAAACTGTGCTAACTGGGTCCACCACACACTGATGTTATATGTGAACCAGGCAATCCTTTTACACCTCTGTATTCTGTTCACTAGCCCCCTCACTAGTGCTCCTCAAACCTTCCATGATTCTTTTCTCCCTTTCTCTCCACCTCACATCACTCAGACATTCCCTGCCACCATCCCCAAGCAGACCTTCTCCTTGTCAAGGCAAGAGATCCCATTCTATTCCACTGTTCAGCAGATCACCCCTTCCATCATCCCCACTCTCTCACTAATCTTCAATCACTTCTTGTCTGCTGGTTGCTTCCCTACTGCCTATAAATATGGTTAAGTCTCCCCCATCTTTGAAAAACCCACACTTGATCCACCCTGCTCCACTGTGGCTCTCTTTCTTTTTGTAGCTGAACTCCTCCCAAAGGCCATCTACAATCAGTGCTTCCACTTCCTTTCCTTTCAATGTCGATGTCTTTGTAACTCTCTGGATTTTGGCTTGTGATCTCATCATTCTGCTTTCTGGTATTCCTCATCACTACCCTTTCCAAAGTTACCAATGATCTCTTCAGCAAATCTAATGGCCTTTTAAAAATGCTTATCCTCATAGACAGCCTCTGGCATGACATTATCTTCTTTTTCTTGACTCTCCTCTCTTTAGGTTTCTGACACCACCCCTTCTGGGTTTCCTTTCCAGGATCAATGTCCAAGTCACACCCAGTAACCTTGAGAGTCTGCCAGTGCTTACTCCCAGGCGCTCCTCTCTTCTCCCTCTATATTAGCCCACTTAACCATCTCATCATCTCATAGATTCGGTTATCACCTCTACGTGGATAATTCCCTAATCTAGATCCAGTTTTTAATCTCTCTCCTGACCTCTAGTTTTTTTACCTCCAAATGCCAAGACTGAACGTCCAGTAGACATCTTAATTAAACTCAACATGACAAAAACTGAACTCGATGCCTTTCTCCCCAAACCCTTCCCTCTCCCTAACTTCTCTATTACTTCTGAAGGCACCAATATCCTCTTGGGCACTCAGCCTTAAAACCCAGGTGTGGGCTTCAGCTCCTCCCTGTCTCACTACACCCATAACCATCAGGTGTTCATTCTGTCATTTCTACCTTTGTTACTTCCTTCTCTCCTTGGAGGCTGCCCCAACCCAATCACCTAATGTGGCAATAGTCTGCTGGTTGGTCTTCCCATTCCAATCCAACCTCTATTCAGCTGTCAAACCAATCTTCCTAGAGTGTAATAGTTCCCTGTTACCCTCAGGATCAAATACAGACACCTGATTTAAACTTGGTGCTCAGCACAGTACCTGGCACACAGTAGGAACTTAATAAATGGCCGCTGACTTGATACTGTCACCACAGTGATCAGTACGGAGCACAGGTCTGATCCTGCTCCACTGACTCCCTACTACCTCTATGACCAAATGCAAACTCTTGGTTGGCATTTAAGGCCCCTCATACTTGTCTACAGACCTCCCTTTCTAGACTAACTGTAAATATAATTAGTAAATAAATACAGGACTATGGTCCAGTCCAAATGGGCTTCTGTATCCCACAGGCATGTTCTCTCTCCTGCCTCTAGGCCTTTGTATGGGCTATTCCCTCTCCTGAGAATGCCCTCCTTACTCGTTGGGATCCCTTCCTGAAAATCTCAAGTAGCGTCTTCCCCAAAATGTCTTTCCCGATGCCTTTGTCCACTGACACCTTCTCCTGGTAGTCACCTATTTGGGTACATGTTGTCTCCCCCAATAGAACAGAACCTCTTTGAGAACTAGAGCAGGTTCATCATTGTCTAGCATGGTAGTTCGTATTTAAGAGGTGATCCTAAATGCTTACTGACAGGGCTCCCTCAGATCTGCCTCCCATCTTTCTTCTTATTATCAGTTACCTTCATCAATTCCAGGTAAAGACTGTCTTCTAGGTGGGGAAGTATTGTTCCAGGCTGCACACTAAGTGTCAGAGAATTCAGCTCACTCTCTCATGATCCAGGCTCTATCTACCAAGACTGGCATGCCCTACTTTTCACTAAGCCACCCTTTTGTAAGGATACAAATAAAGCCAATGAAGAGTCCACAGATGTTGCTGAGGAAAGAGGTTTGGGGAATAAACCAGGAGGCAAATAACAGGAGCCAAGGTATCACCGAGGCAGAGACAGGGACCCCAAAGAATAAAGTTCTTCTCATTCTAGTACGGATGGAGCTGACACCCAACATGGCAAAAGCCACTGGAGTGAAACCCCTGGGGTCTTCTACTCCTCCAAAGCCAGCTAGAGCCCAGAGGGTTTCCAGCAGGACGAAGAGAAGGGCAGAAAAGAAAGCGAAGACCAAAGTGAAGAAACTGTGGCGCACAGTGCCCACACTCTTCTCAAAGCTGCCAGCAAAGCGCCAGATGATGACGAGGCCAGAGAGCAAGGACAGGGGATGCTCATAGACCAAAATGTAGGTTATCAGCCTGTAAACTGAGAAGGCAATTGGTTTAGGAAGACAAGGGAAGGGCTATTTGGAAGTGGGGGAGCCAAGTTATAGCCCACTCAGGAAAGTAGGTGGGCAATAAAAACAATCAGGAATCAATACAAGGGCACTGGCCCAGTTGTGACTGAGGACTGGAGGCAGGGGCAGAACTAAGAACTAAGCCCTCCTCTGTCCAGGACGTAGCAAATCTTTCATCTCTAAGAACTTCAACTGCCTCAAATGAGGCAAACCACATTTTGAGCATAGGGAACTCTGGATTTGCAATATGCTTTGCCATCTTTTTTTTCCCCTTAAAGTTTTGATGCTGACCTACCTCCCAGGGGCAGGAGGTTTAATTGAGATTGCTTCAAGGGGTACTGAGTAAGTCACTTAGCCTTTTGTGTGTTCCTCTCCTCAGCTGAGGTTATTCTGACCTTTCCTCACATAGCAGCTGTTTAAGGAAGAAAAAATGACCATGAAAATGACCACGTGGCAGCTCTCAAGGCTGGAGAAATACTTATGAGCGGTATAGGTGGGAATGCTACACATGTTCCTGGAGTACTTGGTCCAGTCTTGCAAATGTCCACTGGCCTTCTTGCTAGGACAAGGATTTATGTGAAGAGGGAATAGCAAATGATGCCCTTCTCAAAAAGCCTTAAACAAAATAGGAGCTTAAAATCCACCAAGAATTCCCTATTTCCTCTAAATTTTTATTCCCTCCAATAACCTACTGCCCAGGGGTTGTCTATAAGCCAAAACTCTTGTTTCCTCTAATCAGGAAGGTGTGAACTATAAATGGGGAAAGGGCAGAAGTGCTCAGGCCAGGGCTTGGCTAGGTACTACCTAGGTGAGGTAGGACCCCCTACCTCTAGGATGAAGAGGATGACAGGTACCTGCACAGGAAGGGAGGATGCAGATGGACTCCTACTCATTCAGTCCTTTCAGAGCTGAGGATGGGCAAGAGAATGGAAGGGGCAGTGATGATTTCGTGAGAGACGGGAATGAAGTGGACCTCCTAGGGGGAGACAGGTGGAAAGCGGGAAAGGATGGTGGGGGAGGGAGAAGGGGAGAGTGCTATCGGGAGAGGGGTGAAGAGGAGGGTTAGCTCTGATATCTATGAGAAGGTAGGGAGGATGTGGGTGACAGGGGCAGAGACGGTGCGAGTGGGGCTGGATGCGGCCGGGATAAAGCAGGACGAGGAAGTTACAGGGAATGGGGACCAGGAGTTAAGTGGTGACAGGCAGGGGGGGTTGGGGGAGGAGCAGGGATGCGGCAGGGAGAGAAGGAAGGAGCGAATGAATGAAAAGGGGACGGAGTGACAGAGTGGGAGGGGGCAGCAAAGGGACCAAGGATGGATGGTTAATAGGAATGGGAGAAGGACAAGGACGAGGTGGTTCTGGGGTAGAGGGAAGGGCGGCATGGGGGAGGGGACTGGTGAGGGGCGGGCACGTTCAGGTGGTCGGGTGGGGGAGGGCGGTCTGAATGTCGGGTAGGGGAGGGGCGCGGGCGGGCGAGTGGCTGGATGGGGGAGGGGGCGGATTGCGGCGGCGGGGTGGGGTTCGGGAGGCGGGGCGTGGAGGTTCGGGGGCGGGTGGGGGAGGTGTGGAGCTCGGAGGTAGGGCGGGGTGCGGGAGTGGGGGGAAGGGGTCTCGGATCCCCCCCGGGGCGGGGCCCGGAGCCCGGCCGGGGCCGACGGCTCTCTCACCTTCCCAGTCTCGCCGCAAAGCCGCAGGCCGCAGGGCGAGGCCCGACGGGGGCAGCGGCACCTCGGGCTCCCCGGGCGGCGGCGGCGGGGGGCGGCAGCAGGAGTCGGGGCCCGGACACGAGCAGCGATAGCAGCGCCGTGAGGAAGGAGGCGGACGGTACCTCGGGGCACCGGCCTCCCCCGGCAGCCGCCCCCGCCGCCACCGCCGCCCCCGCCGCCATTCTCCCCGAGCTCGCGCCGCGACCACTTCCGCCTTCAGCTCCAAGTCCTTTGGTCTGCTTCCGGGCAGCCGGGCCCGTTGCCCTGGCGACCAGGGTTGGGGGAGGGGGGAACCGCCCCGCAGCCCCACCTCCTAGGAGCTGGAGCGACGCGCGCTAAGTAGGCTGGGGCGCTTGCGCACGAATTGCTGATGCGCCTGCGCAGGATTAGTGGGGGGGGGGCTCGGCTTGGAGCTTCGCGGTTGTGTAGGCTGAGGGAGCTGGTGCGCCTGCGCGGGAGCGGGTGGGGGCGGTGAGGGAGAGGGCAGGCTTTCTTCCCCAGGATACAGAGAACCCTGAACAGCACTTGCTTTGGGGCGAGCTCCCGGCCCGTCCTCCACGAACTGCGCTTGCACCTGCCGTCCTCTAGCGACAGACTCGAGGACTGGCTTAGGTGAGCAGTAACTATGAGAGGGTGTAAAGAGGCGATCTTTGTTCCATGGAATCCCAGGATCTCAAAGTTGAATATTATTAATATTAAGAATATTCAATAATTAACATACAGTGTGCCAGGTCGCTCATAACTGGACGAGGATCTCTGCCACCATATCCTTTACAAGTGGTTATCCAATTAGCAAGCATGTATTAAGTGCCTACTGTGTGCCAGGGGCTGTGGATGATCTCTGCCTAAGGCTCTTACTTCCTGATGGGGGAGACGAGTGCCCATGAAAATATATACAGTGTAAAGTTAATAAATATATTCCATATTGTTTATTGTCCTTTGTGCTCGGAGAGAACTAAGGTGACATCGCTATGCTAGAGTCGAGTTACAATGTGTCCAACTGTGGTTGATCAGACTAATTCCAGCTCGGAATGCTTTACCACAGGTCGGGCACAAAGAGTCTATTGGGAAAATTTGGGATGGATTCTCTAAATTTGCCCAGTCTGCGTTTCCTTTGTGCTATTTCAATTCTGCTTTCCTCATAGAGCACAGCACACTTTCTGATGTGGGCTCCCTATGCTGAGTGGTCCTGTGCTAGTGTCTCCCATGTGGTACAATCAATTCCAGAGTTCTTAAGAGAGACCTTGAGAGTATTCTCCTATCACTTTTTCTGACCACCATGTGAATGCTTGCCCTGGGTGAGTTCTCCATAAATAGTCTTTTGGATAAGTGTATGTTTTGCATTGGACCATATGGCCAGCCCAGCGGAGTTGCACTCTCTGAAGTAGTCTGAATGCTTAGCAATTTAGTTCCAGTATACAAAGTGGTTAAATCCCAGATAGTTTGGCAGGAAGAGCTCTAACAATGGGGGATGGGGGTGGAGGAGGAAGATCAAGAAACATGGTGCTTGGGATATGTCTGAAAGGAAGAAAGTGATGTCCTGAAGTGGAATTAAGGAAGGAGTACTTTCCAAGTATGGGAGGTAGACAATACCAAGGTATGGAGATGGGAGATAGAGTGTCACATTCAGAGAACAAAGAGAAAGCCAGTCTGACTGGACTGAAGAGAGCAAAGGGAGTGTGACAGCCAGTGAAGATGACAAGATAGGTTGGTGCCAGATTTTGTAGGTCTTTAAAAGCTTAATAGAGGAATCTCTATTTGATCCTAGAGGCAATAGGGATCCACTGGAGTTGACTGAGAAGGGGAATCATAAGGTTAGGTCCGTGCTTAAGGGAAATTATTTTGGTAGCAGAATTCAGCAGTGGGAGACCCAAATCAGTGAAACCAGTTAGGAAACTGTTACAATCATTTAGGTGAGAAGCAGTGAAGGTCTGAAAAAAGGTGTGTGAGTAGACTAAAGGAGGTCAGATGGGAGGGGTGTTGGATTCTTAGGTGAAGGAAAGTGAGGAATACAGAAATTATGAACCTGAGAGACTAGGAGGGTGGGAGCACCTTTGACAGAAATAAGATAGTTGAGAAAAGTGGAGAGTTTGGGGAAAAGATAATGAGTTCAGTTTTAGTCTTGTGACTTTAGTATGGTCATCCAGCAAATGTCCACTAGGTAGTTATAGGCTGTCTGTATGGATAAAGGAGTTATCAGCATAGAGGTGACAGTTAAACCCATGGTCCATGATGAAGTTATCAAGGGAAGTTTATAGGGAGAAGGCAACAAGACATAGCTCAGACCTTTGTCAAACATGCATCCTGGGTCATCTCCAGTCATCCTCATGAATATCTGGTCACTGGATTCAGATGGCTGTGGAGGAGAAGTGAAGCTGGTGACTTTGCACAGCCCTCCCTCTCCCAAAAGAAAGTCAAGTGCAAGTCATGTCATTATTTCTCTGATGGCATGGTCTTCTTCGGCAACAAAGGACAAACACAACAACAGTTAGGAGGCATGATGTGTCCATGACTCGAAAATGAGACTCAGGAGTGGCCAGACAACCAAAAGAATATCCAGAGAAAAGCTATCAGCTAGGTCCCTAGGTAATTCACTCTACAAATGGAATAGAACTATTTTATTTAATCTATATATATAACCACCAGGGGGCACTGCGTATTAGTGAAGCTGCCTGCACCTTCAAATCAGGATCACAGAAACTAATTTTTCAGCACCACCCTCTTTCTATGCTCTCACTATTAAGTCACTCAGAAGTCTAAGCATCAATCTAAAGCAGGGATTTATAACCCTCTTTGTGCCACAGACTCCTCTGCGGGAGATCCATTTGGCAATGTCTGGTGAAGCCTACGGACCCCTTCTCATAAATAAAATACACGGAATTACAAAGAAAACCAATTACATTGAAACACAATTATCACAACAGCAAAAAACCCATATTTTAAAATTCATAGACTCTAGGTTAAGAACCAGATTAGAGGCATGTGGACACTAATTGAATTTCTCAGACTATCCCCTCATTCACTGATCATAGCTTAACCTATGCTTTAACATTTCAAGGGAAGAAACTGATACCCCTTCAGGTTAAATGATTTGCCCAAGGTCACACAGGTAATAAACAGGAAAACAGGAATTCAAACCCAGCACCTCTGACTCAGGTATGATATTGATTACTGTAAGCCATTGGAGACAATTGTTCTCTTTTATAGTCATATCTATCCATACTCAGCTCACAATTAATGGAAGGATTTTATGTGGGAGTTGGATAAACTTCCCCTAATTCCTGGAGACAAAAATTCTCAGGGCCTCAGTTTTCCTATCTCCAGAGATTTGGAGATTATTCCCTAATGATAACAGACAGATATGCTACTTATTTCCATTCTCTAGAAATTCTTTGCAAAGTCTATAATGGAAGGGAGTTAGTAGACTTGAGTTCCATAGTTCATTCATTTATAAATGGAGAACAAGGCAATTTTTTTTGTGGTGGCAGAAACATAGGACCAAGGTTACCATCTCAGAGTCTCCTTACTTCCATTATTGCTAAGTGTTTCCCGGAGGTCTATAGAAACCTCACGGTGGTTTTCTTGACCTAGATTAACTGCTGGGGTCATAAAGGCAAGGAGAGGTATTATTCATTCCATCCCAGCTAGGAAGGAAGGCTGAGGAATTTCCTTCTGAGGCTGAAAGATTTCCATCTGAGACTAATTATTTTTTTTAATTTGCCAATGCTTGCAGGGCCCTTTTGTATGCCTGAAGTAGTCATGGTTGTGGACTTGATTTGCATTACATCTCAACACAGGCTAATGAGGAAGAGGCAGTACAGTGAAGCCTCACAAAGAAGCAGTTGTAGCTGGATGATTCCAGCAGGTGGCAGCAGAAGGTCAGAAGAACATCAGTGAATGACCACTTCTCAAGCAGAGAGTGATGATTGGAAAGGAGGGGGAAGCCAGCAGCAGCTGGGGCCTGGGAAATGGAAGGACAAGGAGGACTCCAGTATAGCCCCAGGAAGTCAAGGTTCTTTTTCCCACTGGAGTGGAAATCTGTGAGAGAGTGTATCCTGTGATCCATGAAACAAGGTGGAAAACCTTACAACTTGATTGTCCCTTCATATTTATTCCCTAAGTGGGGCAGTCGGGTGGTGCAGTTGATAGAGCACCAGTGCGGGAGTCAGGAGGACCTGAGTTCAAATCTCACCTCAGACACTTGACACTCACTAGCTGTGTGACCTTGAGCAAGTCACTTAACCCCAATTGCCTCATCCTGGGTCATCTCCTGTCATCCTGATGAATATGTGGTCACTAGATTCAGATGGCTGTGGAGGAGAGGTGAGGCTGGTGACCTGCACAGCCCTCCCTCACTCAAAACAAAGTCAAGTGCAAGTCATGTCATTATTTCTCTGATGCCATGGTCTTCTTCAGCAACAAAGGATGAACACACACATTCCCTAAGTGGCCCAATGGAGAAGGTGATGCACTTGGAGTCAGGGAGTCCTGAGTTTAAATTCTTTTGTAACCTTTGGCAAGTCATTTAACCTCTTTTTACCTCATTTTTCACATCTGTAAAATAGGTATTATAATAACACCGACCATACAGTGTCATTGTGAGGATACAGTGAAGCAATATTTGTAAAGCCCTTTGCAAATCTTAAAATGCTAGAGAATATTATTATTGTCTTTCTATTTGTTTCCTAAGAGCTTTGCTTTTTTGACTTATGTTTCTTACCTGGTTAATTGGTAGAGAATGTCCTAGAATGGGGGCTTCATCTCTATTTGTATTGCCAGTTGCCTTGACTTTTGTCTTGCCACTGAACTTCCACGACTGTGGAGGAGATAGTGAGGTTGATGGTTCTCCCTCACTCAAATCCACTTCACTAGCAAGTCAAGACTTCACCCTTATGATGTCATTTATCCTATTTGAGAATGAAGGAGAAACAACAGTTACTGTTATGGTTGCCCAAACTATCTCCATACTGAATCTGGCATGGCAAGGGAGGAGGGGAAAGTGAGGCTGGTGACCTTGCACAGCCCTCCCTCACTCAAAACAAAGTCAAGTGCAAGTCATGTCATCATTTCTCTGATGTCATGGTCTTCTTTTAAAACAAAATATGAACACAGGCATGGCAAGGCATTCCAGAGATCTATGGGACCCATGTTTCCTATTTATTGAGCAAGCATTTTTTGAGTTCCTGCTATGTGCTCAATGACTCCTTGTATTTAAAAAAAAACTGCAGATTGGATTCTATCCTAGAGGAGGTGAAGGAATTGGAGGAATACTCTCTGTCACCAGAATGAAGTGTACCTTCAGGGGGGTGGAGCCAAGATGACAGATTAACAGCATGCACTTTCTAGAGCGCTGTCCCCAAGCCCAGCCAAATACCTGCAAAAATGGCTCTAAACAACTTCTGGAGCTGCAGAACCCACAGAATGATGGAGTGAAGCAAATCTCCAGCCCAAGACAGGCTGGAAGGTCACTGGGAAGTGTCTATTGCACCATGCAAGGGACAGGGTGCAATCCAATGTGGACCACAACAACACAGACAGGACCTGAGCAGGTCTTGGGGAGACTGAATCTCTCACACCTGTGACAGTTTCCAGACTTCAGGACCCCAAAACACCAAGAACAAATTGAAAGGTCAATGGAAAAAGCCTGTGGGACCAGTGTGAGAGAGTGGAGTGATCCAGTCCCAGCCTCAGTGTGGCAGAGGGGAAGGGGGCAGAGGAACCTGCAGCAGCCACAGTAGCAGCAGGAGCAGAGACAATGACAGTTTCTAGAGCTCTAGGCTCACAGATTGGAGGGGAATAGAGTAGCTGACAGTACACACACCCCCCTCCACTGGAAGCAGATATCTACCTTGACAAAGCTCAAAAATCAAGTAGATGACTGGGGAAATGAGCAAAAACAGAAAAAGGAATCAGACTATAGAGTCTTAGTTTGGTGACAAGGAAGACCAAAACATGCAAACAGAAGACAACAAAGTCAAAATCCTCCATCTGAAACCTCCAAGAAGAAAATAATTGATCTCAGACCATGGAAGAGCTCAAAAAGGATTTCAAAAATCAAGTGAGAGAAATAGAGCAAAAATTGGGAAGAGAAATGAGAGTGATGCAAGAAAATTATGAAAAACGAGTCAACTGCTTGTTAAAGGGGACTAAAAAAAATGCTGAAGAAAATAACACTAATAGATTAGCCCAAATGACAAAAGAGATCCAAAAAACTGATGAGGAGAAGAATGCCCTAAAAAGTAAAATTGGCCATATGGAAAAGGAGATCCAAAAGTTCACTGAAGAAAATCATCCCTTAAAGATTAGGAGTCGATGGAAACTAGTGACTTTATGAAAAATCAAGAAATTATATACAACTAAACCAAAGGAATGAAAAATGGCAGACAGTGTGAAATTTCATTGGAAAAACAACTGACCTGGAAAATACATCCAGCAAAGACAATTTAAAAATTATGGGACTACCTGAAAGCCATGATCAAAAAAAAAAGAGCCTAGACATCATCTTTCAAGAAATTATCAAGGAAAACTGCCCTGATATTCTAAAACCAGAGGGTAAAATAAATATTGAAAGAATCCACAAATCACCTCCTGAAAGAGATTCTCAAAGGAAAACTCCTAGGAATATTGTGGCCAAATTCCAGAGCTCCCAGGTCAAGGAGAAAATATTTCAAGCAGCCAGAATAAAACAATATGAGTATTGTGGAAATACAATCAGGATAACACAAGATCTAGCAACTTCTCCATTAAGGGATCACAGGGCTTGGAATATGATATTCCAGAAGTCAAAGGAGCTAGGATTAAAACCAAGAATCACCTATCCAGCAAAATTGAGTATAATACTTCAGGGGAAAAATGGTCATTCAATGAAAAAGAGGACTTTCAAAGATTCTTGATGAAAAGACCAGAACTGAATAGAAAATTTGACTTTCAAACACAAGAATCAAGAGAAGCATGAAAAAGTAAACAGGAAAGAGAAATCATAAGGGACTTACTAAACCTGAACTGTTTAAATTCCTACATGGAAAGATAATATTTATAACTCTTGAGACTTTTCTCAGTACTAGGGTACTTGCAGGGATTATATACATTTAGAGAGAGGGCATAGGGTGAGTTGAATAGGAAAGGATGATATCTAAAAAAGTAAAATTAAGGATGAGAGAGGAATACATTGGGAGGAGAAAGGAAAAAATAGAATGAAGCAAATTGTCTCTCACATAAAAGAAGCAAGAAAAAGGTTTTCAGTGGAAGGGACAAGAGGGGAGGTGAGAGGGAAAAAATGAACCTTAGTCTCATCACATTTGGCTTAAGGAGTTAATAACATGCATATTCAATTTGCTATGAAACTATGTCTTAAACTACAGGAAAGTAGAGAAGGGGATAAGTGTGGGTTGGGGGATGACAGAAGGGAGGGCAAAAGGGTGAAGGGAGTAGCTAGAAGTAAATACTTTAGAGGAGGGATAGGGTCAAAAGAAAGAATAGAATAAATGGGGGCAGGATAGTGTGGAATGAAGCATAGTTAGTCTTTCAAAACATGACTTTTATGGAAGTTTTTTGCATAATTACACAAATATAATATATATCAAATTGCTTGCCTTCTCAGTAGGGGTGGGTAAGGAAGGAGGAAGGAAGAGAAGTTGGAACTCAAAGTTTTAAAAACAAATGTTAGAATTTGTTTTTATGTGCAATTGGGAAATAAGATATACAGGCAATGGAGTATAGAAACCTATTTAGCCCCATAAGAAAATAAAGGGGATGAGGATAAGAGAAGGGAGGGGTGTGATAGAAGGAAGGGCAAATTGGGGGAAGGAGTAATCAGAATGCATGGTGTCTTGGGGTTGGGGGAGGGGAGAGATGGGGAGAAAATTTGGAACTCAAAGTCTTGTGGAAATGAATGTTGAAAACTAAAATAAACAAATTAGACTTTTAAAAAACAAGAAAAGTTCAAACAAAGAGAGGAAATAATTCAAAGAAGGAAGAAGTCTTCACCCATGTCAAGAGATTGGAGAATAATTTAAGAAAAGGCAGATAAGACCATGGAATTCATAGTAGATATGAGATTCTTCCCGTAAAGGAAGAAACAAAATACTTTGAGGAAGAAAGAGTGTTTTGTGCTCCAAGGAATGTTGATGTCTTGGTGCCATCAGGACTGAGAGCATCCAGTACTAGTCAGACAATAAAGGACTGATGCTGGTGGTTGGTGATGCTTGCTGAGGGCTAAGGCTTCTTGACATGTCCCACATTGATCTTCCCAAGACAGAATCCTAATGTGAACCAGACAGTTCTGCTTTTTTACTTTACGTCCCCTCTAGATTTAGCGCCTCATATTAAAATATTTTATTGATACTTATTTCTTCTTTTTTATAAAACCATGAATTCTTGATGATGCCCCAACTCCCATCCCTTTTTAACAAGCATAGTCAGACAACAGTCATCGCATTGGTCAGATCAGAGGATGCCCTTACTGCACCTTTCACCCACCACTTTTCTGTAGAGAGAGGGCAGCCATAATTCCTTACTAGTCCTCCAATGTCACCATTGGCCCCTACACTAATCAGTGTTCAGAAGTCATTCAGTGTTGTTTTCCTCTGTATTTTTGTTCTCCTGATTCTGCTTACTTCTCTACCAGTTCTTAGAAATCTCTCTGACATCATACTGGCTATTACTTTTCTTCCAACTGTTATTAACCAATGAATTTTGTTCCTATAGCACTTTCACTTACAAAGATATCCCTCTCCCACAACCATTGAGTCATCCCTTATAATGGTCCCTTGTAAAAAAAAAAAAAGATGCATGAAAAAGGGAAAAAGCAGTTTGGCAAAGACAACCAACACCACTGGCCACATTTGTGTGCAGTCTTCTCTCATGTCTTATGACACAGCAATATTCCATGGCATTCATGTAGAGGAGGCAGGGTGGTTCTCTCCAAGGACCTGGGTTTGATTCTACCAGCTATGTGACCTTGGGCAAATCCCTTGGCCTCAGTTTTGTCCTCTGTAAAATGAGAGGGTTAGATTCACTGACTTCTGAGTTGTTTCCAACTCTCAATCTATTATCCAATGATTTACCCAAACGTGTTCAGCCACTCCCTAACCACGGACCACACTTTTCCTCTATGCAACTACAACAAAATACTGATATGACTATTTTTGTATGAATAGGATCTTTCCTCTCTGTCTTTGACTTCTTTGGGTCATGTACCTGCTAGTGTTATGGTTGACTCAAAGGATATTTCTAGTTTATTGATTTTTTTCTTATTTAGCATAACTCCACATTGTTTTCCAGAACTCTTACACAAATTCACAGCACCAACTACAATGGGGATGGGAACCTACTTTTCATCCCACAATGATGCCAATATCTACCATATTTGCATTTTGTTATCTTACCCAATCATAGGGAAACAGTGTGGATAGATTGCAGGATCTAAAGTCAGGAACACCAGGATGTGAATCCTGCCTCCTCTGGGCAATCTTGGGCAACTTACTCCATTTTTCTGGGCCCCAGTTTCCTCATCTATTAGATGAACAGTTTGGCATAGATAACCTCTAAGGCCTCTGCCAACTTGAAATCTCCAATCCTCTGATAGGCATGAAGTAAAACTTAGATGTGTTTTTTTCATTTCTGCTATCACTAGTGAATTTGAGTTATTTAATGAATTGAATTTAAATATATATATTTATTTATTTAACTAAGTAATTTTAAATTTATTTTATTTGCTTATTAAAATAAATTTTAAAATAATTTAATTCATAATTGAAATGTAATTATTCATTTGGATTTCTTTTTTGTTTTGTTTTAAAAACTAATTGTTCGTATCTTCTGATCACTTTTCTATTGGGGAGTGGACCTTGTTCTTATGTATTTGAATAAATTCCTTGCATATTATGGATATTAAAGGATCACTATTTTCCTGGGGTACCTATCCAAGTGAGAGACTTGATGGGTAGAGGATAATGAAATAGATTTAGAGTTAGGAAGACCTAGGTCCAAATACTCCCTCTGATATTTATCAGTTATGTGATATTTTAATTACCATATGTCAACATAATTCATTTCCTTTATAATCCTATTATTTCATGGTATACATTTAAAAACCTTATTCTGAGAAGAGGTCCATAGGTTTCACTAGACTGCCAAAGAAGTCTATGGCCCAGAAGAGGTTAAGAAATTTGGGTTAGTCCAAGGGACCTACTCCCTTGTGGGTGGAGTTGTGGTTTCATAGACCAAAGCCAAGAATCTCTTGGGAAGAAAACTTCACTTGACTGTAACCTAGTTCAAGTGGTGTTGCATGTTTTCTCTCAGCTGCAGGAAGGGAAGGGGTGAAGTGTGTATAACTCTGGAGGCCAGATGGTTCCCAGCCTGTCCCTACATCCATAGAGCTTGGTGATATAGTCTTTTCCCTTGACTTAAGAAATTGACTTTTCCAACTAATTTTCATGTATGCTATTGTTAAGTCATTTTGGTCATGTCTGACTCTTCATGACCCCATTTGGGATTTTCTTGGCAGGATACTGGAGTAGTTTGCCATTTCCTTCTCCAGCTCATTTTACAGATGAAGAAAATGAAGCAAACAGGGTTAAATGACTTGCCCAGGGTCACACTGTGTGTGTCTGAGTCAAATTGAACTCAGGTTTTCCTGACTATAGGCCTGACATTCTATCCACTTCACCACCTAGCTGCCTCTGTTTTCATGTATAATGCTATGAAAAAGTAAGATAGTTCATCATTATTCTGATGCTGCTACCATTTTAACCAACTGAAGAATCCTTTACATCTCTCTCTCTACCTCTCTCTCTTCCTCTCTCATCTCTTTTCTCTTCTCTCCTTCTCTCTTCCTCTCTTTCTCTTTGCTTTCTCCCTCCTTTCCTCCTAAAAACAGATCCTTCAATATTTTAGTGGATCTAATCACATTGACGGGAATAGCCATGATGCCTTCAGAATTACATCACCTCTATTTTGACACATTGCCAGCTGAATTAATGAATGAACTGAGCACCATGAAATTATCTCCAAAAGATAGCAAGGACTGAGCAATCAAAAGGGCACCAATTGTCACTTCCTTTTTTTTGAGTTGTCTCCCCCCAACCCCACTTTAACAAAAAGAAGACATATATGTATATATGTATGTATGTAGTATGTATGTATGTATGTATTCCAGTTTCTTTGCCACCACAAAGAGTGTTGCTGAAAATATTTTAGAATATAAAGCTTTTCCCTCCTTATTTCCTGATCACCTTGGGAAACAGACCTAACAGTGGTATTGCTGGACCAAAGAGTATACATAATTTTATAACTCTTTGGACATAATTCCAGATTGGATCAGTTCATAAATTCTACCAACAGTGTATCAATGTCCCAATTTTTCCACATCTTCTCCAACATTTGTCATTTTCCCCTAGGTGAGAGGGTACCTCAGAGTTTTATTTTGCATTTCTATAATCAATCATGATTTAGAGCATTTTCATATGTCTATATATAGCTTTGATTTCTTTTTCCAAAAGTTACTTATTCATATCCTTGGACAATTTGTCAGTTGGGGAATGACTGACCCAAATTCTTGTATATTGTCCAATAAACTGGCTATAAATTCCACAACCTCTCTCCCCCTGCACACAATTTCTGTTTTCCTTCTAATCTTAGCTACATTGGTTTTATTTGTACAAAAGTTTTTTTTTAGTTTAATGTAATCAAAATTATCTACTTTGCATCACAAAATACTCTCTATCTCTTGTTTATTCAGAAATTCTTCTCTTTGTCATAAGTCTGATAAGTAATATATTCCATGCTCTTCTAATTTATTTATGAAATCTCCCTTTATAACTAGTCACGTGTCCATTTTAACCTTATCTTGGTAAAGAGTGTAAGATATTGGTCTATATCTAGGTTCTATCAGACTGCTTTTCAGTTTTTCCAGCACTATTTTTTTTAACCAGATCATGAGTTCTTATTCCAAAAGCTTAGATCTTTGCATTTATTAAACATGAGGTTACTATTATCAGTTATTACTATGCCTACTCTATTCCATTGATCCATGATTCTATTTCTTAGCTAGCACCACATAGTTTTGATAATCACTTATATACAGTTTAAGATCTGGTACTCTTAGACTTCCTTTACATTTTTTCATTAATTCCTTTGATATTCTTGACCTTTTGCACTTTCAAATGAATTTTGTAATTACCTTTTTCTAGCTCAATAAAATCATTTTTTTCATAGTTTAATTGGGATGGCATTGAATAAATATATTAGTTTAGCTAGAATTGTTGTTTTTATTGTATTGACTTGGCTCACTCATGAACAATTACTATTTCTCCAGTTCTTTACATTTGCCTTTATTTGTATAAAAAGTATTTTATAATTATGTTCCTTATAGTTTCTGGAGTTGTCTTGGCAGGTATAGTCCCAGATATTTTATATTGTCTGTGGTTATTTTAAATGAAATATCTTGTACTATCTCTTGCAGGGCTTTGTTGGTGATATGGAGAAATACTCTTGATTTATTTCATAACCTGTTACTTGGCTAAAATGATTGTTTCATCTAATCTTTTAGTTGAATTTTTAATATTTTCCACATATACTATCATACTGTCTGCAAAAAGAGAGTTTTATTTCCTCATTGCCCATTCTGGTTCCTTCGATTTCTTTTTCATCTCTTACTGGTATTGCTAGCATTTCTAGTACAATATTGAATAATGTTAGTGATAATGTGTAGTGTTGTTTCACTCATGATCTTAAATGGGAAAGCTTCTAGTTTATCCCCATTACAGGTAATACTTGCTGATGGTTTTAGGTAGATCCTTCTTATCATTTTAAAGAAAAATCCATTTATACCTATGCTTTCAAGTGTTTTTTTAATAGGAAAGAGTTGTATTTTCTCCTAAGTTTTTTTTCTGCATCTATTGATATAATCATATGATTTTTGTTGCTTTGTAATTGATACAATAAATTATATTAATAGTTTTCCTTATATTGAACCATTCCTGGTATAAACCTCACTTGGTCAAAATGAACAATCTTTGTGATGTATTGCTGTATTTTATTAATGATTTTTGCATCAATATTCATTAATGAAGTTGGTCTATAATTTTATTTGTCTGTTTTTACTTTTCCTGGTTTAGGTATCAGCACCACATATGTTTCATAAAAAGGTAGGACTCATTCTTTGCTTATTATTCCAAATAATTTATTGGACTTAGTTGATCTTTAAATGTTTGGTAGAATTCACTTGTAAATCCATCTGATCCTGATGCTTTTTCTTAGGAAGTTCCCTTGTGACCTGTTCAATTTTTCTAAAATAGATTTATTGAGATATTTTATTTCATCTTCTGTCAATTTGGACAATTTATTATCTATAAGTATTCTTTCATTTTACTTAAATTGCTAAATTTATTGGCATATAATTGAGCAAAATAACTTTTAATAATTGCTTTAATTTTATCTTCATTAGTAGTGTATTCACCCATTTCATTTTTTATACTGGTGATTTGGTTTTCTTCTCCCTCTTTTTAAAAAATCATATTAACCAATGATTTATTTATTTTATTGTGGGTTCCCCCATAAAACTAGTGTCTAGTTTTATTTATTAATTCAGTGATTTTCTTACATTCAGTTTTATCTATCTCACTTTTAATTTTCACTATTTCCTATTTGGTGTTTAATTGGGGATTTTAAATTTCTTATTTTTCTAGTTTTTTTTAATTGTATATTCAATACTTTGGTTTGTTCTTTCTCTGTTTTATTGATGTAAGTATTTAAAGATATAAATTTTCCTCTGATTACCACTTTTGCTGCATCCTACAGATTTCCTATATTATCTCTCTTTAATAAAGTTATTCTTTATTCCGTCATTCTCTTTAATAAAGTTATTGTTTCTGCAATTTGACTCATTCTTTAACGTTGGGTTATTTAGTTTCCAATTAATTTTTCATCTGTGTTTCTATGGTCTTTTATTAAATATAATTTTATTGCATTATGATCTAGAAAAGATACATTTAATATTTCTGCTGTTCTACATTTGACTATAAGATTTTTATGTCCTAATATATGATCAGTTTTTATAATGGTTCCATGTGCAGCTGAGAAAAAGATATATTTCTTTTAATTCCCATTCAGTTCTTTCCAGAGGTCTGTCATATTTAGCTTATCTAAGATTCCATCAATCTCCTTGACTCCTTTTCTTTACTTATTTTGTTAGTTTTATCTAGTTCTGAAAGGGGAAAGTTGAAATCCCCCACTATTATAGTTTTACTATCTATTTCCACCTATAATTCAATTATCTTTTGCTTTATAAATCTGAATGCTATAGAATTTGGTACATCTGTATTTGGTAGATATTTTACTTCATTATCTATGATATCTTTCAACATAATGTAGTTTCCCTGCTTACCTCTTTTAATTGAATCTATTTTAACTTTAACTTTGTCTGAGATCATGACTGCTAACGCTGCTTTTTTTTTTACACAGCTGAAGCAGTCCTTTATTTTTATTCTATATATATCTTATTTTTAAATATATCTCCTATACACAACATACTGTCAGGTTCTGTTTTTTGATCCATTCTATTATTGGTTTCTACCTTATGGATGAGTTCATCCCATTCACTTTCAAAGTTGTAATTATGAGTTGTGTATTTTCCTCTATCCTATACTCCCCCCCACCAATTATCCTTCTCTCCCTCTCTTTTTACCCCATCCTTTCTCAGAATTCTAATTTACTTCTGCCATTGCTTCCTTTATATGCACACCATTCTAAGAGTCCCTCCCTTATCCTATCCCCTGGACCTCCCATTTTTCTGTAAGTTAAGAAGACTTCTATATATACACACACATGTATGTATGTAAATATGTATATTTATATGTATCCTCTACTGTAAATATTCTTCAGTTCACACCTCCTTTGTTTGAGATGATTTGCTCCATTTTACCCCTCCCTGCCCAATTTTCCTTTTTAGTATTATAATCAACTTAAGCCCTCTATCTATGTATATCTTTCTAATTACCCTAATAATGATAACATTCTTAGGAGTTAACAAATATTATTTTCTCATTTAAGACAGTAAACAGTTTAACTTTATTAAATCCCTTATGATTAGTTTTTCTTGTTTACCTTCCTATGTTTCTCCTGATTCTTGTTTTTTGCAGTCAGATTTTCTATTTAGTTCTGTCTTTTTTCAAGAATGTCTAAAATTATTTAATTCATCAAATGCCAATTTTTCCCTTGCATAATTATACTCAGGTTATTCCTGGCTGCAAACCTAGCTCCTTTGCTCTGTGGAATATCTTCTTCTATGTCCTTCAGTCTTTTAATGTAGGAGCTACTAAATCTTGTGTTACATGGACTGTATGTAGTTCCATACTATTTGAATTGCATCTTTCTAGTGGCTTAGAGTATTTTCTCCTTGACCTATGGGCTTTGAAAATTAACCATGATGTTCCTGTGAGTTTTCATTTTGGGATCTCTTTCAGGCAGTACACATGTAGTGGATTTATCTTTCAATTTCTATTTTACCTTCCAATTCTAAAATTTCATGGAAAATTTCCTTAATAATTTCTTGAAGTATAATTTCTACACTCTTTTTTTTAAAAATCATACCCTTTGGGTATTCCAACAATTCTTGTATTATCTCTCCTCAATCCGTCTTTCCTAAAATGTGATACCCAGAACGTTGCCTCAGATGTGGTTTGAGCAGAGCAGAATTCCCTAGAACTATCACTTCCTTATTCCTAGAAGCAATGTTTCTCATCACAATTTAAGATTTTATTAGTTGGGTTAGCTGCCATCTCACTCTTTAAAATCACATGATCTTTTCCAGATGAACTACTATCAACCCTCCTCTGATGTTTGTGAAGGTAATTTTTAAAAACCTATACATAACCTTCAATTTATGCTTATTAAATTGCATCAAATTAGAGTCAGTCTAATAATCTAACCTAAAGTCTATTTGAATCTTGTCATCTAGTGTATTAGTTATTCCCTCCCAGTTTCATTTCATCTCCATAATAAAGAAGTAAGTTTTCTATGCATTTATGAAAATCACTGATAAAAATCTTAAATGGAACAGGATCAAGCACAGATCCAGTGCCCCTCCCCTGTAGAACTTCCTCCAAATTAATAGTTTTAAAAATTTTGCTGTTCTGAAAATTTAATATTTTTAAGCATTCTTTTCATTTTTAATTTTGAATTCCAAAATCTGTCCCTTCTTCTCACCCCTCCCTCATGTTCTGAGAAGGCAAGCAAAATTATATCAATTCATTATACATATAAAATCATGCAAAACACATTTCCATATTAACCACATTGCAAAAAAAAAAACCAAACAAGCAAGAAAATTATACTTTAATTTGAACTCAGAATTAATTCATCAACTCTCTCTCTCTCTCTCTCTCTGGAGGTAGATAGCATTTTTATCATCATGAATCATTTGGAATTGCCTCAGATCATCATATTGATCAAGGCTGTCAAGTCTTTCACAGTTGATCATCATCACAACATTGCTGTTATTGTGCACAATAATTTCCTGGTTCATCTCACTTCATTTTGCATCAGTTCATATAGGTTTTGCCAGTTTTTTCCTCCTTAGAACCACCCCTGTCATCATTTCTTACAGCACAGTAGTACTCCATCACAATCATATAACACAACTTGTTCAGCCACTTCTCCAATTGGTGGGTATCCCCTCAATTTCCAATTCTTTGCTACAACAGAAAGAGCTGCTATAAATGTGTGCGTGTGTGTGTGTGTGTGTGTGTGTGTGTGTGTGTGTGTCCTTTTCCCTTTTCCTTGATCTCTGTAGGATACACACCTAGTAGTGGTATTGTTGAATCAAAGGGTAGGCACAAGTTTTGTAGGGCAGAGTTCCAAATTGCTCTCCATAACCAGTTTACAACTCCACCAACAGCTTATTAGTGTACCTATTTTTCTTCATCCCCTTCAGCATTTATCATTTCTGATAGATATGATGAGGTGGTACCTCAGAATTTATTATATTTGCTTGTTTCTAATCAATAGTGATTTAGAGCATTTTTTTATATGACTACAGATAGATTTGAATTTTTCTGAAAATTGCCTATTCATATCCGTTGACCATTTATTAATTGGGGAATGGCTCTCATTTTTATAAATTTGACTCAGTTTTCTATATATTTTAGAAATAAGGCCTTTATCAGGAAAACCTGTTATAATTTTTTAATGTTACTTCATTGTCTATGGTACCTTTTAGTATAATGTAGTTTCCCAGATTATCTCTTTTAATTAGGCCTATTTTTACTTTTGCTCTGAGACATGATTGCTAACCTTGCCTTTTTTTTTTTTTTTTGCTTCAGCTGAAGCTTAATAGATTCTTCTCTAGTACTTTATTTTAACTCTGTGTGTGTCTTCTGTTTCAAGTGTGTCTCTTGTTAACAACAAATTGTTAGATTCTGGTTTCTAATTCATTCTGCTATCTACTTCCATGTTGTGGGTAAGTTTGCAATCATAATTATGATTAATGTGTCTTTCTCTCCATTCTATTTTTTTCTGTCTGTCTGTCTCTCTCTCTCTCCTGTCCCTTCTCAAAAGTCTGTTTTACTTCTACCAATGCCCCTCTTAATCCACTCTCCATTTTACCGCAATACTCTATATATCTCTTCTCTCATTTCCCTATTGATATCTATCTATCTATATATATATATATATATCTACATGTATGTGCATTTATATGTTTAGATACACACACATAATATTCTTCCCTCATCGAACCAATTCTGATGAGAGTGGAGTTCAAGTCTTTAGCTTTCATTTGCCAAATTCTAATTTTCAAGGAATGATATTTTTTTCAGTGAGCTTTTGTACCTTTTCTATTTGGCCTATTCTGGTTTTTAAGGAGTTCTTTTCTTCAGTGAATTTTTGTTCCTCTTTTTCCAATTCTGTTCAATTCTGTTTTTAATATGTAATTTTCTTCAGTATTTTTTTGTATGTCTTTTACCAAGCTGCTAATTCTCTTTTCATATTTCTCATGCATAATTCTCATTTCTTTTCCCATTTTTTCCTCTACCACTCATCTGTTCCTTTAACTCTTCCAGGATTTCTTATTGGGTTTAGGTATGAATGACATTTTTCTTTGAGGCTTTTTTTGGGTAGCTTTTTTTCTCATTGTTGTCTTTTTTGAGTTTATGTCTTGGTTTTCCCTGCAACCATAGTAGCTTTTTATGGTCAAGTTCTTTTTGTTGTTGTTTGCTCATTTTCCCAGTCTGTTTCTTGACTTTAACTTCATGTCAATGATGGACTCTGGGGAATCGGAATGGAGAGTCATTGTACTAAGTTTCAGACTTTTTCATGTTGCTATTTTCAGAGCTAGTTCTGGGTGTCAGCAAGTTTTTGGTGCTTGCAAGGTGGCATTGTCCAGAGAAAAAAATACTGTCCTGTGGGCTTTACCAAGGAAGGATCCCTGCTCCCCTGAAGTCACAAGTGTTAGTGTTCCTCTTGGCTCTTGGACTGTGATCAGGGCCCTTGCACCCTTGTGACTGATCACAAGCTCTGCTCTTTGCCCTGGAACTGAGACCCAGAACTGCCTATGGGCAATATAGTTACCAGTCAACACCAGCTGCATCCAGTGCCAGCAAAGGTGCCCAGTAACCTCTTTCTGACTAGTTGTCTGACTCCATTACCATCCCTGGACTGAGAATTTCTCAAGCTATTTACTCCTAAGTTATCTCAAGGTGGAAAAATGTCTCACTCTGACCTTTTGTTGTCTCTGTTGCTCCAAAATTTGATTTATTTTGTTTGGAAGGGAATATTGAAAGAATTCAGCTTGGATAGCACCTGTCCATTTTCTCTTCTTGGCTCCCATCCTCCTAGTTAACATTGAGCCATTAATTGGTACTCTTTGAGTCTGGATATTTGACCAGTTCTGAATTCATCTGCACTCATCTAATCTACATCCTTCTCATTGTCTACAAGAACAGAAATTTTATCAAATGCTTGGATAAGATGTAGGACAGAGATAGAGAACCTGTGGCCTCGAGGCCACATGTAGCCTTCTAGGTCCTTGGGTGTGACCTTTTGACTGAATCCAAGTTTTACAGAACAAATTCTTTTCCTAAGGGGATTTGTTTGTAAAGTTTAGATTCGGTCAAAGAGCCACTCTTGAGGATCTAGAGGACAACATGTATCCTCAAGACCACAGGTTCCCCACCCCTGATCTAGCAAAACTGATTACAGCTTCCTCCTGTGCTATCAGTTAAATTCTGTCTGAGTCTAGCATAACGTGTTCTTGAAACTATGTTGGCTCTTTAGCATCGTTGCTTTGTTTTCTGGATATTCATCAATCATCTCATTAATAATATGTTCTGACATTTCCCCAGAAATTGAAATCAAACTCCCCAGATTCTAATTTGAAGACTCTCTTCTCTTCTTATTTCGGGGGATCAAAATGTGCCTTTCTTCAATATCAAAGTACCTCTTTTGTTCCCAATAATCTTTACTTAAACAAATATTGATATATTTTGCCTTTATGTCACATTCATTCCCAAACATATCCTTTTTTTCTCTCCACTACCCAGACATCCATTTCCTAAAACACAGAATAAAAGGAAAGGGGAGAAGTTAAATAGCATATCAACTATGCCTGAGGTCATACCTGGCATACAGATGACAGAGTTAAAAATTCAAATCCAGGTAGTCAAACTCCACCTATGAATCCTTTCCCTTTACTGCAATGTCTAATATTCTTGTTTCAGGTTGCATAAAGGTAAGCTCTGCATCTCAGAATAGTAGATATTCCAGAGGAACAACAACCACATTTCCCTTGTACCATGAAAATGGTTCTTACATAGTTACTCTCTCCCAGAGTAACAAACTCCATGACAGCAAGAGGACCAGCCCTAGGATGCTCCCTATCTAGAAGAAGAGGACTGTGTCTGGCTAGGTCACCCCCACGACCCAGACTGAAGGCTTTCCTGGACCCTGCCTGTGAGTAACTTGGAGACTTTTTTGCCATCATATAATCCCATTTATAATAACAAGAGCCACCTCCAACAGAGAAATAGTTAAAACATATGAACAGGTTGTTTTTAAAAGAAGAAATGCAAACCATCAATGATGACTCTAAATCACCAATAAGAAATATGCAAATTAAAGCAATTTTGAGGTTCCATCTCACAAACATCAGACTGGCAAAAATAACAAGACAAAGGGAAATGGCAATGTCACAGGGTCTGTGGGAAGATAGGCCCATTAATGAGAGTTAATAATGTTGTAAATTGGTTCAACTGTTCTAGAAAGCAATTTGGAATTATACCCCAAAAGTCACTAAATCACATCTGCCCTTTGGTCCAGTGATGCCACAATTTCTCTACAAAGATATCATGAAGAGATCAAAGAAAGATGGAAAGAACCTATAAGAACAAAAATATTTAAAGAGCTGGAAACAAAAGTGGGTGCCCATCAATTGGGGAGTGACTGAATAAGTTGTGATATATGAATGTAATAAAATATTATCGAGTCATAAGAAATGGTTAGATAAGGGATAGATCCAGAGAAACCTAGAAGAGCTTGTCTGAATTGATGCAAAGTGGTCTAGAAGTTTAGTGGTCTACCTTGGAAGGTATTGGGTTCCCCCCTCATTGGAAGCCTTCAAAGAAAGACTGATTTCCTGTACTGAAGGTGAAATTGGACTAGATGATTCTTAAACTCCTTCTACCTTTCTCAGCTTTGAATTCTCTATCTGTAAAATCAGGATAATAATTCCTGGTACTCTGTGTCTAAAAGAGTTGGTAGATTCGTTGATAGTAGGGGGAAACTTCACTAATAATTAGAGCTACCCAAAAAGTGGAAAAGAGTCCCTTGAGGAGAGAGGTCCCCTTCAGTGGGGGTGAGGTACTCAAGCAAAGGCTGAATGGCCACTTGGCTAGATTGTAAATTCTAAAATATAGAAAAAATTGGATTGGGCTGCTATAGAGCTCTCTTCCAACTCTGAAATTCTGATTCTGGATCAGTGAGCCAAGATGTTTATTTAATATTTAACCAATATTTAACTGTTGTTAAATTTCCTTATCTAGGAAGTGCGCGTGTGTGTGTGTCTGTTGACAGGCAGTTATATAACCGTTGGGTGGGGGCCATTTGGGTTCATAGCTATTTCTGGGGAAAGGGAGGTGGACCATAGGTGACCATAGACTCATTCTGGACCAGTTTGCTAGCTAGACTTCCAAAGAAGCTAATGTACTGATTTGTTTCCTTAGAGAAATCTGGCATCCAGGTAAAGATAGACCCTGAAATCTGTGCCTGAATTGGATGAAATCTGGAATACTTTGTTCCCTGCTGGGCCTCCTGCTGAAGAGGCATTCAGAGAAACTGGAGTATATCCATGAGAGCTGGAGTGGGAGTCAGAAAGAGCTGGGTTTGAATCCCACTTCTACAACTTACAAGTTGAGTGACAGACACAGGTCACAATCCCTGAGCCGCCCCCTCCTCATCTACACAATAGTAGCAATAATAGCACCTCCCCATACTAAAGATTCAGGTGATAACAATGTCTGTTGTTGACCTGAAAACTTGGTTAAAGAAAAGGCAACAGGCTCAATGCATACATTTCATGATTTAATTAATTAATTAATCAATTCCCTATTAAAGATAACAGTAGCATAACGCATTATGGAGCCGGAAATGTTCTGGCTACCCAGGACAGAAATCTTCTGACATATATTTTGCCATGAGAAAGGAACTCTCTCAGTTGAACAAATCATAAATTCAGTAAGACAAGACAATCAGTAGAGCAATGTCAGTTGAGCCTTGTGATTCCAGGCTGGGTAAACATATGTCTCAGTGACAAAGGACAAGAAAGGAAATCCCACCACTAGTGAGTGGCAGGCTTCCTGTCCTAAACAGATATTCGAAATAGCTGACATAGGAAAGGGTAAGCAAAGTTCAGATAGAAATTATGACCTAAGATGTCTGTATTTTCTTTACCATTAATATGTCATAACATAGTATATGTCTCTAGATAATAAGATATGAAAAAAGTCCCATTATTCAAGATAGTGTCTTGGGTTAAAGGTCACTTAAGGAATGTTAAGTCAGCCCTGGCTGGCTTTTGTTGACATAGGGAGAGGCATTCTCTGAGTTTGCTTCAGAGAGAACAAAGAGATTATTCCAAAATTTTATATTAAACATTATCACTGTAAACTGCAAACCTCAGAGCACTCTATAAACTTGAACTCTTTCTCCACACACACACACACGCACACACACACACACACACACACACACACACACACACACACGGGGCTGCCTTTTTTCATGCTGGAAGGACAGACTGAAGAATCATGGGGGGTGGGAGCCACAAAGGGACAAGGAAATCCCAGGAGTTTTTAAACTCCCTAGAGAGGGAAGATCCCAAGTGTAGCAGCATAATCCGCAAGGGGTGATTGTTACCTAGAAGGATCTCCCTTGATGGAAGATTCTTCTCACTGACTACATGTTGGTTCCCACTGTCAACTGGCCTAAAACAAAATCTTGGGTGAATGAGACCTAGACTGAGAAAGTCAGAGTTGAGAAGGTACCTAAGACCAGAGCAAGACAGCCTGGCTGATCATTGCCCTGAGGAATTGGGGCAAGGGTGTGAGAAGGGTGCTAGATAAACATTATCTACAATCATGGCTAAGAATCAACCATGGTGATAGTGAGGTGCCCATAACTTCCTCCTATCATATGTCATTTGTTTCTCTTTTTGATTTATTATGGACTTAACAACCATCAGCAGCTAGATGGTGCAGTGGATAGAGCACTGAATTTGGAATCACTAAAACTAATTTTCATGTGTCCAAATCTGGTTTCAGATGCTTATTAGCTGTGTGACCCTGGGCAAGTCATTTAATCCTGTTTACCTCTGTCTCCACATCTGTAAAATGAGCTGGAGTAGGAAATGGTAAACCACTCTCGTATCTTTGGCAAGAAAATGCCAAATAGGGTCACGAAAAGTTAGACATGGCTAAAATGACCCAACAATGGAAGTAACCATCAACAGATGTGAACATTTCAAAATAAGAGAAAAATTGTATTATATCTAAAAGTCTGAACTTCTACATTAATACAATGGTATCAAGCCTGAACTACTGCTATAAGTTCCTTCTGAACTGCAATTTGCTCTCTTCTGTTTATTTTTAAATGTTTCATTGATGTTGGAGGAAGGGGGCATTTTTGCATTACTATCACCACTCCCAAAATTTCTCCTGGCCAATCAAACACCAGGTAACAGGTAAGTATACAAAAATAAAATAGTCATGCAATGACCATTTCTGCAAATGTATATCTTATTATGCACCTCTATTCTATCCCCTCTGCTAAGAGTCACAAAGTAGATTCACTTGATGTCTTCTGGAGTCATGACTGGTCATTGCATTCAGTGACTTTCAGAGTTGTGGTCCTTTACATAAGGGATGTCAAACTCAAACTAATTCCCACTGCCCACAGATTGCCTAAGAAAACCACAAATTAGCATTATCTATGTCATATATGTATTTTTAAAAAACATTTCTCAATTACATTTTAATGTCCACCACTAAGCTAAGAGTTTGACACTTCTGCTTTACATTATTGTTGCCATTAGATAAATTATCCTCCTGCTTCTGCTCACATCACTCTACATCACTTCATATAACACTTACATGTGTTCTTGGAATACAGCCCTTTTACAATTTCCTACAAGGCAAAAATATTCCATTGCAAACTATACACCTCAGTTTTTCAATTGTTTCTCAACTTATGGGTAACCACTTTCTTCCCTGTTCTTTGCTACAATGAAAAAAAATGCTGCTACAAATATTTTTGCACGTTAGACTTTTTCCTCTTTGAGTCAAAGGGGATGCACATTTAATAACTTTTGGTGAGGGAAAGGGGAACTAGAATTCTAATTATCTTCTAGAATGACTGGATTGATTCACCGCTCTACCAACAGTGCATTGATTAAACTGTACCTATTTTCTCACAGCCCCTCCAATATGTCATTTTCTTTTTTTTTTGTCATCTTTGCCAATCTGATGAGCACCATAGGATGGCAGAACCTTAAAAGACATTAGGGACAATTTAGCCCACTTCCACTTTATTCTCCAGAGGAAGAAACTGAGGCCCAGAGAAACTGTGTGCCAAGGGTTACATAAACGATGGTGATGATGATAGCTAGCATTTACATGACATTTTAAGGTTTGTAAAGTGCTTTGCAATTTGTCTCATTTGATCCTTACCACAAACCTGGAAGGTAGGTCCTATTATTATGTCCATTTTATAGATAAGAAAATTGAGGCTGAGTTTAAGTGACTTGCCCAGGGTTATACAGCTAGTAATGTGTGAGGCCAAAGTTGACCTTAGGGCTTACTTACTATAGGCCAAGTTCTCTATCCATTGTATCACCTACCTGCTGGATGGAATGCGAACCTAGGTCTCTGATTTCTAGGCCAGTGTTCTTTCTATACTTGTCATATAACCTTGGAGGAAAAAAAAAATTACCTCCTCCTACCCAACACTTCCTAGCTAGTCTTATCCCCTTTCCAGAGGTATAAATAGGACATCTGCCATCCAGGGCACATTCCATGTCTGGAAGAAAGGTGGAAGAACAGGTGTGGGTATATGTGTTTGGGTCTGTGGAAAGATCGCTAATATTTGCTAGGACATTAACCTGTGCATGTGTGGGGGTGGGGGAGAGGTGTCAGAAGACCACTGTGGTGATGAAACAGTATCCTGGAACAAAGCTCCTTTCACCCTGCCCTAGTTAAAGCTCCATCTCCCTCTGAAAGTGCAGTCCTTTGCCTTCCTTTTGCCTGAATTGATAGAATTATCCAGTGTTCTCCTCAGCCAGACATAGTCCTAAAATTCTCAGTATCCTCAGCTAAACCTAGATTGAGGAGATAGCTGGAAGGAACTTAGGATTTAGAATCAAAAGACCTGGATTTGAATCCTAGCTCAGCAACTTATTGCCTATATGACCCTGGACAAAATACCTCATTTTTCTCAACTGTAGAAAGAAGGGGTTAGATTTGATAGCCTCCAAGGTCCCTTCTAGCTCTAGCTCTCTGGTTCTATGAGCCATTACATTCATGTCCCATAGGTTTTTCAGTCTTTCCCCAATCAGTGGGCACCTACCACATTTCCAGTTTTCTACCACTAAAAAAGTGCTACTATGAATATTTTTTATATATATGAGATTTTTCTTTCCATATTTGATCATATAGGGATATGTGGCCAACTACCTCATTGTTCAAGGGAGGAAACTGAGGCCCAGACAAAGGAAACAATTACCTAGGTGTTACATGGTACATTAGTTAGTAGCAGAGACTAAATGTGAATTTCTGAATTTCTCCCGCTCCAAATACAGTCCCTTTCTAATCTATCATGATTAGGCTTTGATCTGTCCTCTGGAGGAACTGAAGGTCTCAATAGGGACACATAATTTACACCTACAAAATGTCTTAGAATCCCTGATGTCCTTCAAAACTCCTTTGCAGCATTTTCTTCAGCATGAGATCCTTCCTGATCTCCTCAGACACCTGGGCTGCCCTTGCCTTTCACTGCAAGGTTACTTTGTATCACTTATACACTTTACACTAAGGTTACATTGTATCTCACATATGCCCTTCACTCTAAGGTTACTTTGTTTCTCTTATGGCCTTTATACTAAGGTTACATTGTATCTCATATATGCCCATCACTCTAAGGTTACTTTGTATCTCTTATATCCTTCATACCTTGGCTACCTTATATTTCCTATGCCCTTAACACCAAGGTTACTTTGTATCTCTTATCTGCCTTCAAAAGGCACAGGATATGTGTACCTTAACTGCATGATTAGAACTTTAGCTTCTGGAGGACAGGTATTGTTTCCCTTTTGTCTTTATCTCCCTCGTGTCTAGCAGGCGGCTGGGTGGTGCTGTAGTGGATAATAGTGCTGGCCCTAGAGTCAGGAAGACCTGAATTAAAATGTGGCTTCAGACACTTACTGGCTATGTGACCCTGTGCAAATCACTTAACCCTGTTTGTCTCCCTTTCCTCATCTGCAAAGTGAGCTGGAAAAGGAAATGGCAAACCACTCTAGTGTCTTCACCAATAAGGTCCCAAATCAGGTCAGGAAGAGTCAGACATAATTGAAATGGCTCAACAACTACAAGCACAGAGTAGGTGCTTTAAAAAAGAGCTTTTTGATGAATTGTTTGACTCACCAGTTGATCAACAACGATGGATTAACTGAGCAGCTGGTCTTCCCTTTCCATTGGTCATAAGTAGTGATAGGATGGGGCAGCTCGACGGTACTGTAAATAGGATTGGACTTAAAGGCAGGAAGATCTGAGTTCAACTGCTACCTCAGGTGCCTACTGTCTGTCTGACCCTGGGCAAGTTACTTAAACTCAGTTTCCTCATCTGTAAAATGAGGATGTAATAACACCTTCATAGAGTTGTTGTAGGAATCATAAGAAAACATGTAAAGTGCTTTGCAAGCCTTAAAATACCCTATAAGTGTTAGCTATTATAATTATAGGATCATGAATACAGAGCAGGAAGGCCCTTAGGGGCCCAGGTCACTTATTTTGTCAGATGAGGACACTGCGATTCAGAAAGGTCACATGAATTAAAATCATAGATTTAGAGGAGACCTCTAGGTCAAATCCTTTCATTTGAAGAATGAAGAAACTGAGGTCCAGCCACCTGCCCAAGGCCACATGGTTAGCAAAGAGCACAGTCAGAGTTCTCAAAGTCACAACCCCTGAATCTGACTTCATCCATCTTTAAACTACAACATGTTTCAAAAGTATCACAGCTGATGCCACATTACTTTGGAAACCAACAACATTTATTATAATAGCATTTAGTTACATGTCCTGTTAAAGAAGGAGGACCTCCTAGGCAGTTTCTTTATAGTAAAAGACCTTGCTGGACAAGTCCCCTCTCCTCCTCAGTCATGAAACCAAGGACTCTCCAGCTCTATCTGTGGCAGTGGGTCTCTGGACTCTTTGGGGCTTCTGAGTTAGTGAGAAGGCAGCAAGGTTGCTCAGCCCTTCCTGTCCTGGGTGTGAAGTCAAATTCAAGTGGGGACCTCCAGGGATTTCATGGTAGCCACATATTTCTGGGTCCATTTTGCTTCAGGATTAGCACAAATTTTCTGTCCTTTTTTGGTGATGAATCTGTAGAGAAAAAACAAAAACAAAAACAACCCCTATCTTTTGACTGCATCCCCCTCATGGGCATAACACCCGTGATACAAAACCTTAGCTTTGTCATTTACAAAATGCTCTCCTTGTAACAACCCTTTAGTGTCCTGTCCTAGACTTGGAGAGAGGACAGGCTCCAGAGTCAGTGGACCTGGGTTCCAATGGCTGCTATGCCTCTAATGTTTACTTCCCATGTGGTCAGCTCAGCCTCACAGGATCCCCATGTCCTCTCCTATAAAAGAAAGGGACTGGACTAAAGGCCACTGAGGGCTCTTCCATATCCAGAGCTATGATTTTTAAAATCTTTCTTTTTATTTTAGACTTAAATAGTAAAACTTAAGTATACAAAAAAGACATATTATAAACAAATATTAAAACAAACATAAAATAAGAGAAGAAAACATGTCATGTACACAGCAGAACATGAGAGGAATCAAAATATATAGCAATAAATGTCCATTTCAAGAAAGCCTATGTAACAAATACTACATGTTATGTTGAGAGCTATCCATCTTTACTTCTTTATAAATTTTCTTTTGTTCTCTGTTGTGAACTTTTTATGTTGTTCTTTTTTCCCTCTTCCTGCCCCTCCCCAGTCTACAACCAAGCATGGATATATTTAAATATAGATACATATACATACATACACATATACATATATACATATCTACTTTCCCTAACAAATTCTACTTCTGAACTTCGTTTTTATGTTTGTGCATATCTTTTATTTCCTATCCCTTCTGACTACTCTACTTTACTTCTACCCACTACCTTGCCCTTCTATTACATAATAAAGTAATTCACTCAGGCAATTTCCTTTCTCCCATCTCTACCGTCTCCTCTTGATCCCTTCCTTGTCCTCCTATTCCCATTAATCTAAGCACCTTTCTATACCCTCCTTTTAAGCTAGTACCTCCCTCTCCCTTCCTGAGACCTCCCTTCATCCTCTCCCCCTTCTCTGTCCCCTTAGGATTTTATTTCTTTCTGAATTTAGAAGACTTTTATACCCTTCTGGACATATATGTATTGTTCTTCTTGAACTCGTTCCTGATGAAATTTCCAGAACTACCAGGCCTCCTCCCCCATCTAATCTCTCTGTGTTAGTTCTTTCTCTCATACTTCACTTGTACAGCTATGATTCTATAATCTTAAATCACTTGAGCTTTCCAGGCCTCAGTTTCCCCCTCTGTAAAATGAAGGGGGTAGACTAGATGATCTCTGACATAACTTCCAGCTCTCTATTGATGAGCTATTACTTTACTGCCATAAAACAGTCCCCCTCCCCATCTCATCCCACCCCCAGCTTTCCCAAACCATGTTCAGGTTGCATATACTCTAACCTAAACCCAGAGGAAAAACTGGACCCTTACGACCTTCCTATGGGAAAAGTAGAGTATTACAGTGGATAGAGCCCTGGACTTGATATCAGGAAGACCTGAGTTCACATCCATCCTCTGACTTACTAGCTTTGTGACCCTGGGTTAAACATCTTGCTTAACCCTGTTTGCCTTAGTTTCCACATCTGTAAAATGAGCTGGAGAATAAAATGGCAAATTACTCCAGTATCTTTGCCAAGAAAACCCCATGGTGTAGTACATGGGGTCACAAAGAGTCAGACACAGCTCAACAACACAACAATCACACAAACCTCCTAGAAGCAGCTGTAGTTTCTTGGAAATGCTACATAATGACAGACCAGGCTATATCATCATATCAGTCCTGTACTCAGGGACATTTAGTGACTTCGAATCATTGAATTCTTTCCCCATTTTACAGATAATAGAGGGAAAGGGACTTGCTCACTGTCCCACAGCTAGTAAATTTTGAATGCGGGATAAAGGCCAAGCACTCTGCCTGGTCATAAGGTTGCTTGGTCCCTGGCATCTCTAAGTCCCTCTCTCCATTCTCCAGGTCAGAGATATACTCACATGACAGCAGATAGTGCGCAGCTGCTGCTGGTCAGTTCATAGGCGTTTACCAGCTTCCTGGGGAAGGGTCTGGAGCTGTATTTTTCACAGCAGTACCTGGGAATGTTACTGCCTTCTAAAAAAAACAAGCCAGACAGACTTTGGAAATGTCTTATCCTACTCACCCCTTTTCCCTAACACCCAGCCCTGAGAGAAAAGAGAGGAGCTTCAGGAAGCAGCCAGGGGAGTAGCCTTACGTATGACAGCCTGGCCATTGGGGCAGAGAACACCGGCCAAGAGGACACAGAGGACTATCGTAGACACTGGCATGATCCTTCAGTGTTCCTTCAAACTCCACCTGGCTTCACAGTCATGCTGATGCTAAGGCTGACTCTCTTTTTATTAGAGAAGAGGCTCTCTGAAGAGATTTCCTCAGAATGTTGTGGTTGAGAAAGACGTCAGGGGTTTGACTTGTCATCCTAAGTTAAAGGGCCTTATCCTTGCCAGGTAGGAGCAACCAGAGGCCAAAAAGGGCTGCACCAGTCAAGGCGGGGGGGGGGGGGGGGGGGGGGGCGGGGGGGGGAAGGAGGGGGGAGGCGGGGTAGAAGTGGGAGAAGGAAAACTGCCAGAGTGAATGCAAGTAGTGGAAACTAGAACAAATGGTCTCTGTTTCATCCCAATGCTCTCCAATGTCCAAACCAAGGAACTTTTGGAAGGTCTGCAACTTCTGGGGAGGCAAATGCGGGAGGGATCCTCAGTAATTTGTACTCAAAGCAGTCACCTCAGCCTTGCTGGATTGCTTAATAAGGCTTAGTTCATTTATTTATTTATTTATTTTATATTTTGGGTAGAATGATAGACTGGGAGTCCCAAAGACCAGCTCTAGATTCTGACACTTACTACCTGGAAGCCAGGACAAATCCCTTAAGCCAGGAGTGAAGAACCTGCAGCCTTGAGGCTACATGTGGCCCTCTAGGTCCTCAAGTGCAGCCCTTTGACTGACTCCAAACTTCACATAACATATTACCTTAATAAAAGACTTTGTTCTATAAAATGTGGACTCAGTCAAAAGGCTGCAGGTTCCCCACCCCTGCCTTAACCTGTCTGAGTCTCTGTAAAATGCAGCCTCTAAGGTTCCTTCCTGAAGTGCAAATAGGTAGTGTTCTAGAGTAGGGAAATGACACCATCAGGCATGTACCTTAGAAAGTTATTTTGGCAGCTATGCAGAGGATAGATTAGGGTATGCAGATCACTGAGGGCAAGGAGATTAATTAGGGGGTTATTGCAATATTTCAGGCAAGAGGTGATGGGGACCTAGGTAGTAAGGCTGTGTGAGTGGAGAGAGGGGCAAATATGTGGGAGAGAGGTCACAGAGACTGAATTGACAAGACCCGGCCATTGATTGGTTGTGAGGAATGAGGGAGAAGGAGGAGACTTTACCCTCCCTTTACAGATAGACCCCTAACTCCATTTACTGAGACCTAAATCTAGCCTAGTAGAGTTGCACAAGATGTCCTCATTCCAAGGTGCTTTGTAAAAACACTAATGGTTCAGTGCAGCCCATTTACATCTATGGAAGCACCATTTAAAGCTACACTCCACTCATGAGATGGCAAAAGGACTTTGTTCCCTTGCAAAGCCACTGGACTGAGGTTTCCAGGTTGTGTGAAATTTGAGGGGAGGAGGGAGAGGGAATGTTTCAGCAGGAAGAGAGCTAGTCTTCTGGGGACACTCCAATTGAGACCCTGCCAACATTACATGAGGTCCTCCCAACCTTCTTTCCTCTTTCTGCATGGTCTCCCCTCTTGGCTGGGCACTCTGATCAAGGTCTTCATCTCCCCAACAGCTTGAGGGGACCGGCCTCCTAGAATGTTCTCCATGTCTCCAGGTTGGGATCTGAAACCATTTGGAAGCAGGCCCCTAAAGGTAGACTAAGAAGGTATACCACCTGCAGTTCGGCCTCAGTTCCACTGTTCATCATACACTTGTCCTTGGGTTGGCCCTTAAACCTCAGTTTACATAGCCTATTCAGCCTCGTGTAGGTTGGGAAAGCAGCAACCCCTCAGCCCAAGCCTCTCAGAACCAACCTCCCACAGGCAGCTACACCAGAGGCTCAATCCTCCCCAGCCTCCCAGAAGCCACCACTTTACAAAATTAATGACTCCTTGAGACTAAGAGCAATAGTGAATCATTTTAATGTCCTGCTCTGAGCACTATAAAGTGCTGCACAAAATGAGTGCAAAGCGACTTTCGGAGGTAGTGAAAAGTTCTGAGGGAGGGAGCTATTAAATAATAATAGCTAGGACTTCTGGAGTGCCTTAAGGTTTGCAAAATGCTTTCCACATATTATTTCATTCGTTCTTCACAGCAATGATATGAGGCAAGTGCTAACCCTAAATGCTATGATTAGTCTTGTGTTACAGATGAGGAAACTGAGGCACCAAAAGATTATGTGACTTTCCCAAGGTCACACAGCTTGTGAATATCTAAGGCATGATTTGAACACAGGTCTTCTGACTCTGGGTCCTTTTCCCACCTTTACCCACCACACCACATAACGGCAAATCCTTTCAAGAAATAAACAGTGCCCTCTTCTCTGAGATGGGAAAAGCAGACTTTCTGATTATCAGAAAGCTCCTAGTAAAAATATGCCTGTGGACCTTCTCCCAGCCCCATCTCAACCAAAGTTCAGTTTATTTCATTCAATAACCATTTATTAAACAGTCATTCAATAAAAGGCACTGGGCTGGAGTTGCAGATACAAAGATGGAAGGAGGTGGAGGCCGTGACCTCAAGCGATTTACATTCCAGGGAAAGGGATAAGATAAATATACAAATAACCATAATGTAAGTTAGAATACAAGAAGTTCACAGAAATTAACCCCTTCCCACCTCAATGCTGTAACTCAATACCCTCCATTTGTCCTGACTGCCCAACTCGCTGGACTTCATTGTCCTGATCTGCCAGATGAACCCATTAAACAAGGTCCCTCCAGGTCCATTCTAGGTTTACAATCTTACCTCTAACATTTGTAAACTGTTTGGCTACAAGGAAGTCACATCATCTCTCTGCCTCATCTGTAAAATGAGGGGCCCCTTGACACTCTAATAATACCATGATCCCTGAGGGGATAACTTTCCAGGTCCTCCAACTTCAAACTTAAGGTAGCAGCTAAATGGAGCTGCCCCAGGTAAGGCTCATTTATGGTCTGGTCCAAGAGTGTAGGTAGAACCTCTCTCTCCCTGAGAACATCTGACTAGTGTTCCAGGCACATCAATAACCCAGTGTCCCACATATTTCTTTTCCATCCAGTCTTATAACATCTTGGGAATGGAACCATCCAGTGTAGAAACTCCCTCCAGTGATGCAGGTTGGAACTCATTTGTCTTAGAGAATTGTATGGGGCTATTTAGAAACAGAATGACTCACCCAGGGTCCCTGCCAATATGTGTCAGGGGTGGGAGTTGAACCCAGGTCTTTCTGACTCTAAGCTTGGTCCTATATCCATTAGGTCACATTTTCTCTCACTCCGTACATGACAGAAAATCAATCACTAATATTTGTTACTACTCTAAAATGAAACAGTCTATGCCTGTAGAAAAAGAGTTTTTTGAATTGGGGGCTATAGAGCATTTCTACAAGCCTCTGTGTCAAGAGGGGAAAGGACTCCACCCTCCCAATGGTGCAAACAGTAACCAAGGTATCCTTTCCCAGTGAAATCCTCATCTTTCCCCTCCCCGACCAGCTCAGGACTGGGGCCATTGACTACAGAGCTGGGGGTTAGGATGGGAAGAAATACATTGATAGAACACTTGACAAAGTAGAAAAAATAGTATATATATATATATATATATATATATATATATATATATATACTATATTCACTCTATAAAATGAAGTGAAAGAAGGAGAGCCCAGTGGCTTCCATGTGCTTCTAACTCTAAATCTGTGATTTCATTGATTTTACAGATTAGGAGAAAGGGATCTGGCCTGGAGAGCAAAAAGGATCTATTCTGGGTCAAGTGGGCAGCAAATGGCACTCTGGGAACCTGGGAGGCACAAAATATGAACCGTTCACTCTGGCAATGGTCCAGCTGAGAGAGAAGGAAGAAAGACCACCTTCACCATGCATTCCATTCCCCCAGAAAACTGGCCAGTAAATGCTGCCCCATCCTAGTGAACCAGGGTGGTACTGTTCAGAGATGGCTTCCTGAGGGGTTTTCTCAAGGCCTTTGGTCCAGCCCCCATAGACTTCTTGGCCTCCTTAGCATCTGTCATCTTCATGCGATCCTTGACCCACTGCTTTGTGGGGTCAGCACAGAGTAGTTTTTCTCGTTTGGTGATAAAGCTGTAGAGGAAAGAATAGTAGATGATCAGAGACAGAAGGGAACTTGGGGATACTCAAAATTGAATCATCTCATTTCATAAAAGAGAAAGTCTGAAGGAAAGAGAAAGAAAGAAAAGGAAGGAAGGAAGGAAGGAAAGAAGGAAGGAAGGAAGGAAGGAAGGAAGGAAGGAAGGAAGGAAGGAAGGAAGGAAGGAAGGAAGGAAGGAAGGAAGGAAGGGAAGGAGGAGGGAGGAAAAGATGAGAGTAGACAATGCAAAGAGGAAAGGGTGAAGAAGGGAAGGGGACTCACTTCATAGGTTCCCCAATCTCAAGGTGCCCCTGACTAACACATTTAGCTCAGATTATAACGGAAAACTTAGAATGTGATGAAAAATAATTGTACCATAGAAAATAATACATAAAATGAAATCTGGAGTGATTCAGAGGAAACAGTGTAGTAAGAAACATGTCATGCACTCATTGTCCATGAAGACCTTTTAAAGAAGAAGACAGTTATGAAATCTCATAAGAAGCAGATGGAAATGAAGTTCAGGATCCAAGATCTGCTAGGGCCTCTCAACTTCATTAGCTCCATTTTACAGATAAGAGAAGTTGGCAAAGAGAATTAGGCAACTTATCCAGGATAATATAGCTAGTGAGTAACTGAGGTAAAATTCAAACCCAGACCTTCCTGACTTCAGTCCAGCATTCTGGCCTTTGCAACACACATTTCCTAGTTTTGTCCTAGCTTGAATTGGGACTTGAAGCAAGTCCCTTAAGCTCTCTGGGCTCAGTTTTCTCTGTAAAAGGAAGGGGTTTAAATAAATTTCCTCTGAGCTTCCTTCCAGGTTTAGGAATCAACAATCAATTCTTTTTCCCTGGGAGTATGAGAAGTAACAGTCATGTAGGTCATGGAGGAGCCCTTGGCTCTGTAGTCTAGCCTCCTGGGGCTGCATAACCAATTCTGGTGCAGAAGAAGTCACCATGTGACAGCCATCCCTAGTCAAGAGACCTAATCGATCGATCAACATTTACTAAATATGCAGACTCTGTGTGAGGCAATAGCGATAACAAGTCCCCTTGGGTAAGTTACTTAAACCTCTTTTGCCTCAGTTTCTTCAACTGTCAAGGGAAAATAATAGCACCTACTTCCCAGAGAGGAGCAAATGAGATGATATGTGTAAAGCTCTTGGCACAGTGCCTGGCTCATAGTAGGTGCTATATAATAGCTAGCAGTTATTGTTATTAAATGAGTGAAATAGTTCTTTCCTCAAGGAGTTTACATTGTAATGGGGAAATATAACACATTTTGAGATAAGGAAATACTGGGATATATACAAAATGATTTGGGTAAGAGAGGAACATTCTAGGCATGGTGGGCATGGAAGAGGGATATAGAGTATTATATGGAGGCAACCTCCAAGGGCCACTAGGATTGAATGAATTGGGTGGAATGAATTTTATGGAAAATGAATTGAAAAGAGGAGAGCTTCGAGATCTCCTTGGGACGTCTTTTTGGAGGGGCATTTGAAGGTCTAGACTAAGATGGTTATCATATAAGTGTAGAGAACAGGATGGGTGAGAGAGACATTGGGAAGGGAGAATCAAGACTAGGCAATGGATCGATTGGTTACAGGGTCCTGGAGAGTGAAGAGGAGGAGGTAAGGATGATGCCCAGGACCCAAGTACTCACATCACCCCAGGCATGGAGCAGGCACTCGTGTTGGTCACATAGTATCTTTCCACCAGGCATGCAGGGACTACCTTCTGTACGTACTTCGTACAACAATAGGAGGGAATGACCGCCGCCCCTGAAAGACAGAAGGAGAGGGCTTCCTCTTTCTCTCTGTGTGTCTTTTTTCAGAAAGTTTTGGTGCTCAGACCCATGGCTAGGACTTCAATTTAATTCAGCAAGATGCATTTGTCAAGCACCTACTGGGTAAAATGAAACAAGATACTGCCATTTCCCCAGGAAAGCCTAAACCCTGGTATTGGGGTGAGATATGACACTACAGAGCTAAGCCTGAACCCCAGTCCTACAACCAGGTGGGAGATAGAGCACTGGACCTAGAGCCAGGAAGATCTGAGTTCAAATCTGACCCTATACACTTAATAGCTAGGTGACCCTGGTTAAATCATTTGACTTCTGTCTGCCTCAGTTTCCCCAACTGGAAAGTGGAGATAATAATAGCATCTACCTCACGGAGTTGTTGTGAGTATCAAGTGAGATCATGTGTACAAAGTGCTCAGCACAGTGCCTGGCACATAATAAATACCTAATAAATGCTTATTTCCCTTCTTTCTCCCTCCCTCCTTCACTCTTACAATTTTGTTCCCATCTCAACTGTGGTAAAAAGAAAGGTTTCTAGATTTAGAGCCTGGAAGCATGGATCTAATCCTGGTTCTAGTCTCCCACCTTGGGCAAGTCATTTTACTTCTCCAGATCTCAGTTTCTTCATCTGTAAAATAATGAGGGAGATGGAATTCTATGTTTGCTTCCAGGTCTAGATTGTGAACTTGGCATCAGGATGACCTAAGTTTGAATTCTTCCTGAGATATTTACAATGTGACCATGGACAAAGTCACTTCACTTCTGTTTGCCTCAGTTTCCTCACCTGGATGCCTTTAGGAAACTGCAAAGCTCTTTTAACACTAGAAGGACCAGGCATATTAATTGACACAGACTTTTTTGAAAAATCATTTTACTATAATTTCCTATAAATTCTCCTATCTGTGCAAACATACATTAAATGTAAACAATTCCAAGAAGGTATTCTAATTTCTATTTTCTTTCTCATGGAGAGAAAAAAAATGTTACAGAATGATCCTTCAAGATATTCTTGAATTCCAGTCCTTTTCCAAGGACCCCATATTGCTTGGGAAGGCAAAAGTCCTTCTTTAAAAAACCAACATTCTCCCTGACTTTCTGTATGGCAGCAAGAATTGGAATGTGACAGAAGAGAATGGAGAGCTATACAATGGGTGTGGATAGACTAAAACTTGGAGCAAGAATTCAGCAGGAAGAGGCCAATCTAATGGGGTCAACAACTCCTCACAGGGTTGTCATGATGATTGAACTTGAAAATGCCTTGCAAATCTTCAGGCACATGTAAATAGCTTTTGATCAGCGGTGGTGGTGGTGGTAGTAGTAGTAGTAGTGGTAGTAGTAGTAGTAGTAATAGAAGTAGTAGTAGTAAAAATAGTAGTAAAAGTAGTAGAAGTAATAGTAGAAGTAGTAGTAGTGGAAGTAGTAGTAGAAGTAGTAGTAACATCCCACACCTCCTCTTCCCTGCTCCCCTGCTGTCTGCTTACTTCTCTTCCTTCTACTCCTTCCCTGAGTCTAGTTGACTTCCTATAGAATCAAAGAATATCAGAATGGAAGGGACCTTAGGAACCATCTACTCCAACTCTGTCATTTGCAGATGAGGAAACCGAAGTTCTGTTTGGAATTCACTCAAGGCAGAAAGCAAGGTAATGGTGAGCATAACTGGAACCCAGGGCTCCTGACTCCAAATCCAGTTACTTTTCCCCACTACATTGTTGTAACAGGGAAGCTTTGGTACAGTAATGCATGTTGTGCCCCAACCCTACTCCTCAGCACTTAGCATGTCTATTCCTGGCTCTTACTGCCCCTCTCCATCCCCAATCCCTACCACTTGACCATAACACTCACCTCCCCAGATCTCATACCAAGCACACTGAAATCTATCCTCACCTTATATCCCTAGGCTCTTTGTCTCCGGAAGCAGAGGTCATACTTCCCATACCTTCAGTACAGGGAGGGAAGGAGAGAAGAAAGGGAAGGCAAGTGGAAAGAATTCAATCTTACCTGCTGTAAAGGCAGTTGGACAACAGATAACCACGAGTAAGAGGTGAAGGAGAATCCCTGTGGAAGCCTTCATCGTCTTGTCAAGGAAGAGAATATGAAGGAATGGACCTAAGGGATTTTGTAAATAGTTTAGTATTTGTAAAAAAAAAAAAAATGAAAAACCCCAACAAAACCAGATAAGAGAACTGGGAATGGGTTACTCTTGCTCCTCTGACTCCTCACTGCTTTCCCCACTCCTTTTATAGTTCTCCAACAGAGGAAATATCCTTTCTTGTGAATTAAAGAATCTCCAGTTTTTGACCTCCCAAGGAAAGGGAAGTTGGAGGTGGGGCTGAGTCAAAGGATTTACTTTTAGGGACACTGAAAAAGGCCTGATCCAGATCTAAACCTCAATTTTTCCATTATCAGGGGGTGGTCCTTGGAGGGATTTGCTCAAGAGTTGGGCTGCCTCCAGATGATTAATCAGTGAAACTAAGCATCCAGAAATGCAATCCCACCTTCTCTTCTTGCATTCCTGATAATACTTACCAGACAGCCTTAGTTAAATCAAGTTAGCTGCTACTGGCTTGGGAAATGTTCATAGGTTCATAAACGTAGAGCTGAAAGTCATGCTAGAGATCCAATAGAACAACTTACCTTGTTTTTCAGGTGAGAGAAACTGAGGCCCTGGGAGGTTGCCCAAGGTCACACAGGTAATTGTGGAAGAGGGGATTGAACTCTGGTTCCTGCTCCAAATTCAGAGCTCTTTCCACTGTACCATAGGCAGTGGTTTCTATGGCCAACGGAAGGAACCTCACTTACCCAATTGACAAATCTTCCTAGGTTCAATCCCAGATTGTAGAGACACTTGGACCAAGTGGAGACCCATATCCTAATTTGATTTCTGCCATCAACTGACTTGAGTGACCTTAAACTGGTCACTTTCCTTCTCTAGATCTCATATTCCTTTTTTCTTAACTCAGTCCATTAAAAGAAGGCATTGCAATAACTGGGACAGAGCTGCAGGTGGGATGGGGGGAGGGGTGTTACAACTATGACAAAAGAGCACAATAGAATATTACTGAGTTCCAAGGAATGATAGACATCAAAACTCAGAGAAGCATGAGAAGACTCTTGGGAAAAGATACTGAGAAGAATGCAGAGTCAAAGACAATACGCAAGGCTGACCACAACAATCTAAACCAAATGGGGAAGACTCTTGTGAAAGGAATAGAGGATAGAAAGTGGAGCCAAAAGAACAATATGCAAAGCTGACCAGAGCAATGTGACTGAAGTCAGAGTGGATAAAAACACAACTGCATCCATTACCATGGTTGATGTTAACATCAGACAGACAGCTCACAGTCCTCCTTTTCTGTGAACAATCCAAAAATGAAGTGTTCTGGGAAAGAACTTTTTAACAGCTTTTTGCTGGGAAGTCTGTTGTATCAATGCACTATACACTGATACTTAAAATAAAATAAAATAAAACATGGGGATTGGAGCTATATGACCCCTAATGTCTTGATTCTGAAGTTCTTTGAAATGCCTCCTGTATGCCCAGCCCAGCTAAGGAAAGAGAATAGGTTCTGGGGCTAGAAGCCATAAATTCAGATTCTGCTTCTGTAATTTACTGACTGTGTGATCTTAGATAAATCTCTTAACTTCCCTTCAGGAGCATTTCTAACTCTTGTAAAATGAAGAGCGTTGGATTAGATGCCCTATAAGATCCCTTCCAGCTGTAGATCTATGAAAATATATCGGGCAATTCTTAGTCAAGAGGGTTCCCTCTTCACTGCTCCATAGTAGTGGCTATCTGAGATAGCCTTCCCTCACTCACTGTGGTCCCTGGTTCCCTCCTCTCCCTTAAACAGAAAGTGCAGAGTGTGGGGTCTGAGACCACCCAGAGAGAACAGGCCAGGCACAGAGTCTAGTCAAACATGTGTACAGAGAACCAGACTGGATGAATAGGAGGGCACGGGCAGAAAGACGGTTTAGGTCTGAGTACAGGAAGTCTGATGTGGTGGAGAGAGAGCTGTACTTAAAGTCAAAAAGACCTGAGTTCAAATCCTACTCTCAACATATACTAACTGCATAAGCCACTTAATCCTTGAGTCTCTGTCTCTTCATCAGTAAAATGGGAGAATGACGGCACCCAGCTACTGTTGTTGGGAACACCCAATGAAGTAACAAATTATAAAATGCCTTCCAAACATTAAGGTGCTACACAAATGTCAATGGTTATTATTATTTTAAAATAAATTTTAGAACTCTCTTGTGTTGAAAATCCTGCAAAATTATAACAAACAAGTTTGATCCCTAAGAAGAGACAGGAGAAGGCACCTCCCCCTCATTTCTTTGCAGGGTAATTGGGGAGGGGCAGAAAGACTATGGGTGTGCATCCCTGCATATGATGTCAGATTTTTCAGACTAAGTTGGTTATTTTTTATCTTTTTAAAAATTCTTCAGTATAAAGCACGACCTTGGGCTTGAGGGGAAGTGTATACATTGGGAAATGTAGGTGATGATGTGATGTCAGAAACCCAGAAGACTTGAATTATCATCCTGCTTTTGGATATTTACTAGCTGTGTGACTGTGGGTAAGTCATTGGAGTTTTCTCAATCTTGGTTTCGTCATCTATAAAATGGGGATAGTAATAGCACCTCCCTCACAGGGTTGTTGTATGGTTCAAATGAGATAGCAAGTGTAAAGTGCTTTGGACACTTTAAAGGAATGTGGAAACACTAGTTCTTACTATTAGTAATGTAAAACACATGATCTGGTCATGGTTAAAGTGGACAGTAAAATCTGAAATCAAGAAACCCAGAGAGAGGAAGTGGGTGCCCAAGTATTCCAACTACCAGTCTGAGGATCTAACCACTGCACTATTCTCCCTCTCCTTTGAAGGGATTATCATCCCAAATTAATACTAACAGTTAACAATGAGAGATTGGAGACTGGGGAGGAGGGGTGAAGTAGGAGGAGAAAGAGAAGGAACAAGGGAGAGAAGGAAGAGGACTGGGGCATATGATGGAAGAAGGAGCCTGGAATAGCATCAGGAGGACCTCTGCAATTTAAATAGCCCTCTAAGGTTTGCATCTTATGAGGTAGGTACCTGAGGTATTATTATCATCCCCATTTTATAGATGGGAAGACTGAGGCTCATGGAGTAACGAAAGTCTTATGAGACTCCAATTCTCTCCAATGGATCTTACTACATGTGTAATCTCTTGCCCACTCAAACTCATTTTCTTCATCTGGTTGGATGGATTGATTTGCAGACATTTCCATCTCTATGAGAATGTGGGGAAGGGTAAAGGAGAGGATTTGGAAAAGCGGGGGTGGCAACAGAGTGAGAAAAGGGAGGGAGGGAGAGGGGAAGAGAGGAAGTTGTAGCCAGGGAAGAGCTATCATGGGCCAGGCCATTTGCATTCCACAAATTAGTATCATTGCTCTGATTGACCCTAGAGGGCAGAACCAGCAAAGGTGGAAGATGCGAATAGACCAGCTTAAGTTAACTGTTGAGTGGTTTTCTCGTCACTGGAAGTCTTCAGGTATAGACCAGATGACCAGCAAACAGGACTAGGCCTCCCTCAGCCACCTTTGAAAATAAAGGTCAAGATTTCTCCTGAGTCATTTCCATGGAGTCTCTGAGGATTCAGAGGAAATTCTGAGCTTTATTTTCAAAGATCCTTCCCTGCTGCCCCCTCACTTAAGTTTCTCTTAGGGAAGCTTTGCTCTAGACTAGGGGTGGGGAACCTGCAGCCTACAAGTCTGGGTGCAGCCTTTTGAGTGAATCCAAGTTTTATGGAACAAATCTTTGAGGACCAAGAGGGCCACATGTGGGCTCAAGGTTGCAGGTTCCCCATCCCTACCACCATGTATGTTGGTGTGGGTGAGGGAGGGGTCAAGTCATGTTTGCTGATTCATAGTCTGAAGTTTCACGTTGACCTAGCATTCATTTATCCTGAGCCTGGCCAGAATCCTTTCCTTTCAATCATAATAAAAGAACAACTGAGAGGAGAGAAGGAGGAATGGGAGGTGATGTGACAGCTGTCCCATGCTTCATCCAGGGCCATAGAGTTTTGTGGTCATTGAACTAATCAAGTGACCTTGGTCTAGTCATTTCACCCTACCCCCTGGAGTTTGGGGCGAGGGGTGTGGGAGAATTGAACCTGATGACTGCCAAGCCTCGACCTTTAACTTTCTGGTCAAATGGTCTCATTTGATGATCCATATGACCATGGCAAGGGGCGGTGGGTCTAGTTGTAAGGTTAGTGATTTCTTCCTGCCCCTTGGTGGCAGACACTTGTAAGTGTGATCCCCTGAGAGACCATTCCTTTTGGCAGGGCAAAAGTCAAATAACCATGGAAGATTGATTTTGTGTGTCTATTAGCAAAATAGTAGCCATCTGAAAAACATGGTCAGGGCTGTTATCCAAAAAATCTCTCTTCTGCCTGCCTGTCACAGCACCTAAATCACACCATTAGAGTTTAAATCCAAACGATCACAGACCTAGAATTGGAAAGGCCTTTCAAGACCATCTGCCTCATTTTATAAGATTGCATGACTTATGCAATAAACCCCAGTCCTTTGACTCAAGAGCCCAGGGTGGGGTTTGGGGTTTCTCACTGTGTACCTCAAAATGTTTTCTGTCTGCCAAAGTCCCACATGGAAGTAGAAATGATTGGGGAGGTAAGATTCAATGGGTCATGATAGTATCTGAGAACAAGAACATATGAATATGAAATTCAGCCTACATACCTGATTTGGAGGGAAGGTGGGGAAAGAAGGCAGCAACAGGGGAAAAAAGGGTTTTTGTCTATGTATTATATATATATATATAACATATATAATATATAATACATAGACATATAATACATAGACAAAAACCCATATATATATATATATATATATATATATATATATATATATAGAGAGAGAGAGAGAGAGAGAGAGAGAGAGAGAGAGAGAGAGAGAGAGAGAGCTATCGATGGATATTTTGTCTTTCCTAACAGAAGGTAAGTTCTTCGAGAATGAAGACTGTTTTATTTTTTTGACTATGTATCTCCAGCCCTTAGTACAAGGCCTGGCACACAGTTGGAGGGGGGCTGCTGTTCACCCTCATTTCTGATCCTTAATAAAGGATTGTTTGATGGATTAATGGATTAATTCTATATCAGGTCAGAATTGCTTCATGGCTATGCCAATGATGTCCCTCTCCATTCCTGGAACTGCATCAGGAAAGGAGGCAGTGCTTTTCTTATATTCCCCTTCCCCTATCTAGCAAAGAGCTGAAAGCTGGGTAGAGAGGAGGAGCATCCAGATCCTGGCAAGACATATCAGGGAAGGGGCAGCAACATGCTTGTCTCACATGACCTGAAGTCCTTGTATCTTGAAGCATATAGCTCTGTGCACGAGAGAGAAAACCACAGTTATGCAGAACCCCTTCTCCCTCCTCTCCCAGGGCCTGGAGACCTCATATACTCACTGTGAGTCCCCACCCAGGCTGGCCCCTCTTGGAAAGTGCCACCAGCTGTAAATCCTCCTTCCTGGCTTACCCTTTCAAAATATTCATCCCTCTCCAGCCTCTACCCCCGGCTCCAGAAGAGCTGACAGAAAACGTGGTTAATTGCTACTGACTTGAACCTTGGTTTAGAATTCCCAGTGAGACACTCCCTTTGATGATGTAAACAAGTACTTGCTCTGTAATTTACAACTGCCCAGAGGCACTGAAAGGGTTAAGGGGCTTGCTTGTGATCACAGAGCCAGTATATATCATAGGCCAGACTAGACTCTGGTTCTTCCTGGCTCCAAAGAAAGTTTTAGAACCATTACACCTAAAATAATATGCTACTACCTATGATAGCAATAATTGTTATGAAGTGTTACTGATTTTTATTTCTGTATCACCACCTTTTCTGAATATATCTTTCCTCCCTCCCCTACCCAAGGGGCCTTCCCTTGCAATATAATTTTAAAAAATTAATCACAATATCAATGCCTACTCACATGCTAGGCAGCCAGGTGACAGGGTGTTGGGCTGGGAATCAGGAAGACTCCTCTTCCTGGGTTCAAATCCAGCCTCGGACACTTTCTAGCTGTGTGACCCTGAGTAACTCACTTCACCCTGTTTCCCTCAATTTCCTCATCTGTCAAATGAACTGGAGAAGGAAATGGCAAAGCACTCCAGTATCTTTGCCAAGAAAACTCCAAACGGAGTCACACACAGAGAATCAGATACAACTGAAACAACTGAAAAACTCACATGCTACCAAATGGAGATGGAGGAAATTGCGCAATCATGCTGACTAGATTCTCTAACTAGAGAACTCCTCTGGGTCCCCATTGAGACCAGGCAATCTGCCTACACCTCTCTAATTAATTTCCTATTCCATTCCCTGCAGTGTCTTCTAAACCTTCTCTCCTCACTCAAATATCTTCCTCCTCCTTTCACACTTTTAATCAGAGGATGTTGCCTCTTACTTTACTTAGAAAATAGTCAATCAATCATGTTCTATATTTTCCCTCTTTATCTTTTCTTTCTGGTCTGTTATAAGCTCCTAGTTTAGGAGAGGTTTTATCATTCATAAGGAGTGTCCTGAAAAACAAACCAGCTCCTCCTCCTCCTCCTCCTCCTCCTCCTCCTCCTCCTCCTCCTCCTCCTCCTCCTCTTTTCCCACCAGGGAGGGAGACTGAGGTGGTTCCAGCAAAGCCTTACAGTGATTTCTCTTCCCAGCCCCACCCCAGCTTACTGGGGTGTTGGAGCTGGCCTTTGGCTCCCACTGGAACTCTTCTCATGTACATACAAACTCATTTGACGTGATTGCTGGGCGGTTTAATCTCCAGGCATTGAAATGAGATTCGTTAGCTACTTAAATATTAAGAATTAGACATTTAATAACAATCTTAGCCTCCAGATCTTGTTCTGATACTGCATTGTGGTGTGGAAGGGGGTAGGGGTGGGGGACCTGGGAGTCTCTGCTAACAAAACATAGATCTTCCAACATAGAATTCTGGTTTGCTTCTGGGTCTGAGGAGAGAGTGTATCTGAGGACCTTCTTGATAATCTTAGCCAGGAAGGCTGGACTTTTGGCCATGGTGATTTCCGGGGATCAGATTTTCTGTACTGCCGAAGACACTCTTGACCCTGATGGTCTCCAGTTTCCTTGGAGATTGAGATAGTACTTGGCGTGGTTGGGCAGCTAGGTGGTGCAGTGGATAGAGCACCAGCGCAGGAGTCAGGAGAACTTGAGTTCAGATATCACCTCAGACACTTGACACTCACTAGCTGTGTGACTTAACCCCAGTTGCCTCATCCTGGGTCATCTCCAGTCATCCTGATGACTATCTGGTCACTGGATTCAGATGGCTCTGGAGGAGAAGTGAGCCTGGTGACCTGCACAGCCGTCCCTCTCTCAAAACAAAGTCAAGTGCAAGTCATGCCATCATTTTTCTGATGGCGTGGTCTTCTTCAGCAACAAAGGGTGAACACACACACATATTTCAAAACCATTTGACATTGTAGGAAAAAGGAGGGGGAAGGGGCCAAGCATTCAGCACTTTTCTTTTCCTCCAGTCTCTAATATACTTGTATTCCTAGTGCTTCATACATTGATTGATGAGGAGGTGGCCCTTCTCCTTAGTTAATCCAACCCTCCTCCATGTACCCTTGATCCCATTCTCTACCATGTTCTCCAGAGGATTGTCCTCACAGTCATCTCCCTGTCTGATCTCTCCCTCTACTGATTCCTTCCATGCTGCTCATGAGTACACTCTCAATGGACTCTGCTATCCCTTCAAATTGTCACCCTATGTAGTCCTTCTCAGCCAAACTTCTAGATAAAGCTATTTCCATTTGCTGCCTTCTCTTCCTTTCATATTACTTCCCAACTCTTTACCATCTGGCTTCTGACCTTCTGAAATGGCACAGTGACCAAAGATCTCAAAATTGCCAAATCTAGTGACCTTTTCCTGTCCTCATCTTAACCATAACTTCTCTGCTATATTTGGCACTGTTAACTATGATATCCTCCAGGAGACTCTCTCCTTTCCTAGTCTCTCAACTCTTCTCCTGCTTACTCAGCTGCTCCTTCTCAGTCCTCCTTTACTCAGTCATCTTCCATATCTCACTCCCTAACTGTGGATGTTCTTCAAGGTTCTGTGCTGGAACCTCTCTTCTTCTCCCTGTATATTCTCTGTAACCTCATTAGCTTTCATGGTAGGACTTTATGCTGATAACGCCTAGATCTTTCCATACAGCCCCAAGCTCTCCCATGAGTTCCATCCCCAATTGCTTGGTAGACTTTGAAAACTAAGCATTACAAAGACATTTCAAACTTAACATTTCCAAAAAAAATCTGATTATCCTCCCTTTCATGTCTACTGTCCCCTCTTCTGAACTTTCCTGTTTCTATTGAAGGCACCACCATCATTCAATCAGCCCACTGTCCTTGACTCCTTGTCTTCCTCACCCCACATATCTAATCAGTTGCTGAATCTCCACAGCCCCTTTGGCATTAGTGCCTTTCTCACTAGTCATAGGTTCAGTCACCAATTTGCTCTGGCCCTCATCATCTGCCTAATCCATTACAAATTTCCCATAAGACTTTCCCCTTCTGAGCAATCCTCCACACAGCCACTAAAGGGATTTTTCTCAATCTGACCACATCAGGATCCTACTGGAGAAATTCTGACTCCCCACTACCATTAGGATCAAATATAACCCCACACTTCCCAAGCTGGCTCCAATCTATCTTTCTAATTTACTATACATTATCCACTTTCACACATTCAACAATCTAGCTAAAGTCCACATGCATTTATGAAGTGACTCCTATGTGCTGGATGCTGTGCTAAGCATTAGGAATACAGATATGAAAAAGGAACCACTCCTTGACCTCAAAAAACCTTGCAATCTCTTGGAGGTGGGGTAAGGGAGAATCGGCTAAGTGAATACAAATTAATTGTTGGAGGTGGGGAGGGAATCAGGAAAGGCTTCTTAGAGAAGGTGACATTTGAATTTAGTCTTCAAGAGAAATGGGGAGTCCAAGACACAGAGGTAAAAAGAGATCAGCCCACATGGGAGAAACCTGGGATCATGGGTTTCTAGAGCCAGAAGGGATCTGAAAGTCTCTTTGTTTACAGATGAGGAAACTGAAGACCAGTGAGTTGAAATGACTAGTCTGCTGAAAGCATCAGGCATAGGATTTGAACTGAGGCTTTCACCACTGTCTCTGGAATGAAATTTCTTTCCATCATTCCACAGTGTCTCCCTGTTGTTTCATCTCCCTATGTATATTGTTAAAGAACCACAGATTGAAGATTATCTAGATATTATCTAGTCTACAGTAGCCCAGGCTGGGGGCCCATGGAATCCATGGCTAGTATTGTATTTTCTCATTTTTCAAATATTATCAGAACATCTGCTATCACATTGGGGTCCACAATATGTAAAATAGAAGTCCTCACTCTTCAGTAAATTCAAAATATTAAACAGTATATCATTTTAAAAAAACCTTAGAGAGAAGCAGATTTTCTACCCTTCACAGTCATGAGTAGGAGATGTATTCTTAACTGCCCAAGGGAAAGAGGCATAGACAAAAGATAAAAATAGATCATTTTGATTCCATGAAATTGAATAGCTTTTTGCACAAAACAAATGAATGCATCTATGATAAAAGAAACTGTTGACTGAGTGGGAAAAAAATGTGTATATCAAATAATTCTGTCTAATAACAGTCTGATTACAAAGTATACAGGCAGCAAATAGAAATGGATAAAAGCAAAAGCAGTTCCCCTACAGATAATTGATCAAAGGATATGAACAATTCTCAAAAGAACAATTGCCATCTCTTAACAACTATATGAAAGAATGCTCTGATTCACTGATAATGAGAGAATTATAAATGAAAGAATCTTGAGGCTTCACCTCATACCCAGGAAAATGGCAAAAATGACCAAGGAGAAGAAAAGTCGCTAATGGAGGAGCACCCATGGATTGTTACTTTTTTCTTAACAGAAAATAAAGTTTTATCACAAAATTTATTAAAAATTATTTGAGTTTATAAATTTTTAAAACACTATCCAGAGCATCTTTATTAATACATGTAAATTTTCCAAGGATATGGGGCCAAGGAGGGGGTTACTTAGACTTTTCTTTATCATAAAAACAAAAACTACTAAAAGTAAGGAAGGACTTAAAAATGTGGCAGAACAAATGTACCCTCAGGTACATGAATAATACATTTGTCCTTTGTACAAGGGCCTCATCAGGAGAAAAGGTGGGCATGAATGTAAAACATAATCTGACCTTTCCTTTTTGTATGCTGAGTAATAAGTCAAGTGATGGGCGAAATCTGATATAACTGAGGAAACAAAAGTTCAAGTTTCTGAGCATATTGATTTATTACACAATCTATGCTAATTGCATAACACATCAGGATAAGATTTCTTCAGCTTGGTGGTGGACTCTTGATACAAGGGGAAACAGGTTCTTATGCACTAAAAGAAAGCAATTAAGAGGATATTAAACCAGGAAACAATATTAGGTAATCTGATTTCTAATTGGAGGAAAAATTAGAGACTTTCTAAGTTGGAAGGGGAGAGCAAACATGAGCAATTCTCTGAAATAAGAAAAAGAGGTGCCATTGTTATAACACCAACCTCATAATAAAACCCACAAATATCAGGTTAAGGGGCAAGGTTCAAAGGGAGGACTCAAAGAACCCATTACCAAGTCAGAAGTCAATTTCTGAGATTCTCAATTCAGACAATTAACTTCTATGTCTTTCATGTACTACTCATTAAAAAAAAAATCACCTAAATAAGAGATTAGCAGTAATCCTCCATGATGGAGCAGGAATCAGAGAAAGGACCTAATTACTTGACTATAGAGTGGAATGCTCTTTGTTCTACTACCTAACTCCTGAACTTGGCTGAGGCAAAGGTTCAAAAAGTTACAGAATTTTGATGAACATTCAAATCAGAGTGTGGGATAAGACCATTCCTTCTTAGATCAATGAAGTTAATATACTCCTGGCTTTACATAACCCATGATCTCCATAACTAGATTGCTAACTTCCTGAGACTACTGATAATGCCACCTCAGGGACAAATGGAAAAGGGTTCTCAGGGACCCAGATATCACTATCCCTGCAACCTCATCATTGTTGCTCATCGATATGCCCTAAGACCTCCAAACATCTTTCAATACAATTGATTGCACAAAACTTTCTTTAGGTACACACATGAAACATAGAGGAAGTCAAGGAAAGCTAACTGTCTACCAGACTCCCCAGACTGAAACTGCTTTATCACATGGGGACTTCCACTAACTGCTGTCTTGTAAACATATTCATTGTTTATAGGCTACTTTAGAAATATCAGCCCAGAAGCTAGGGCTAGCTCTATTTTTATGAACTATCAGGGGACAGCATCAGAGTGAGAGGTGGCTGGTGCCATCCTCAGGGCAATACTATTATTATTAGCAATGATATTGTTATTGGCAAATAGCTACCTCTTTCCTGACCCACAGATTAATTACTCTGACATCCTAATTGTGGTAACATTTAGGAGGATTGTCAAATGAAAGGTCTTCATGAGGCTAACCTAGAAGTCACAGAATTAGATCTGCCCATTAGAGCTTACATTTATGCATGTAGCACCCACCCCAGCTTACAGACTGGGTCCCCAGTTATGTCTACTCTGTGGGTCTAGACCTATTAGAACATAGAATTTAGAGACACAAAGACCTGAGTATGAATATTGCCTCAGACACTTACTATGTGGCTACCATTATTAGTATAATTAAACCAAGAACTCACAAGTCTCCCACTGATGCATTGCCTCTAATAGTCATCCAAAGAACGTGATTACTTCAAATCAAATACATTTAATCAAATGGAATAAAGAGAAAAAGTAACAATAAAGCATTTCCCCCATAAACTTAAGATACACACTACCACCCTTATCATCAATGGAAAAAGTAGACTCATGTAGGGAACACACATAGAAAGGCAATTAGAGAGAGGATGGGCAGCCAAGGCCAGGATTGTCCATTGTGCTCCTTTTCCTAGCCTTTTCTACGATGTTGCTTTAGGACCATTCACTGCAGTCAGGACCATGGTCAGAGACAACCATCACACACCCTCTGGATACAGGTTGATGGAGCAGCTCTTGCTTCTAGCTTCACTCAAGTTCTTGCACATCACTTCTTTATAATCATGATTGGGCTCTGCTGGGCTCTTTGGTCAAAGCCAGAAGGTTGTTGCTGTTAGCTGATTTTTAAACACAGCTCTTTTAGGAAAGCAATCATCTCAACTAAAAACCTTTCTGGTGATAAAAGGGAAACCTCTATTGTTGTTGCTACTGCTCTCACTATTCTTTACCTAATGATATCTTGTTCCCTTTAGAATCTCAGACTCTCATCTCCAGGAGGAGATAATCTCAACCTAGGTCAGGCATCCAGTTCTTTAGAAGAAAGAGCAGAAACCCTGCAGCTAATTGGTTAGTACCCTCAGGCTAATGCTTGTCTTTATTTCTGACTAGCTGTTGTCTGGGGGTTTGACTTTCTGTCAGATACTTGTAAGATTAATGCAAGGTTAATGGTGAGTGGGGGGAAGAGTTAAAGATCATCCACACCTATTAATAGGCATCAGACACCTTTTGTTAATTTCTAATGAGGCACAGGGTCACTAGGGTTGTGGCCTCCAGCCCTGAAAAGAGTATATATACTCTGAGATGAGGTTTCATTATAGGGTTTATTTTTTGGAAGAAGGTTAATGTGCCAAATGAGACTCTGGGTAGTTAATATGGAGTCCCTGGTTTTGAAAATCCACATGTTGGGGCTTCTCTCTCTGTTTATGATGTATGTATTGTCTATGGTCAGACAGTTGCAAGCCCTATCTGTTGGTCTTTCTCTTTGTAATTTCTGCTTGTAATTTCTGTTTGTATTTTCTCTTATGTTCAGGGTGCTGACTTCTTCCTCTGAACTAAATGAATGTTATATATGCTTGATTAAAGTAGATAGTTTTCAAAAGTTGCTTTCCTTGGGGGCCAAGATGGCAGAGTAGAAGGATGGACCTGCTCTAGCTCTACCCCCATAGCTCATAAAATACCTGTAAAAAAAATGATTTTAAACAAACTCTAAAGCAGTAGAAGCCACAAAACAACAGAGTGAAAGAGATTTACAGCCCAAGACAGCCTGGAAGGCTGACAGGAAAGATCTATCACAGGCTCAGAGAGGAGCATAGTGCAGCCTTGGTCACATGGCACAGACAGGATTGGAGCAGGCTTCAGGGTATGGAATCATGAGTAGCAGCTGGAGTTCCCAGATTTCTCAATGCACAAATGCCAAAGACAGCTTCAAAGGTCAGTGAGAAAGCTGTTTCTTCTGGGTGAGAGGGGAACAAGGTCCAGTTCAAGCCCAGGGCTGCAGCAACCACTGTGGCAGCAGCATTCATTTTTAGAGCCCTCCAACTAAAGACCCTGGAGGAACTGACCAGCCAATCTGGATCTCAGTTTTGAGTGGAGGTCCTGCAGTGAGGAAGAGCACTGGCTCGGTGGAGTTGGTGGTAGCTTTGGAGAGGGAATCCTATTCACAGATCCTGGGCAGAAAAGCTTGTGGTTGCTCCTAGACCAGAGTGCAAGCCAGGAGAGGAGTAAACTCAAGCAAATGCTTGATTGTATCATCTTGGAGGAACTGAGAACTTACAGGTCCCTAGAGTATACCCTCCACTTGACAAAGGACTCAAAAGTCAAGTAATTGGCTGGGAAAATGCCCAAAAAGGGGAAAAAATAAGACTATAGAAGGTTACTTTCTTGGTGAAAAGATATTGTCTTCCTTCCTTTTGGATGAGGAACAATGTATAGCATCAGAGGAAGACATAAAAAGTCAAGGCTTCTCCATCCAAAACCTCCAAAAAAATATTCAATTGTCTCAGGCCATGGAAGAACTCAAAAAGGATTTTTTTCTTTATTTTTTTTTGTCTTTTAACAATAAACTTTTATTCATATTTTCTGCTCTTAACATCATCATAATTTTCCTCCTCTCCCCCCTAGAGGGCTATCATTTGAAAAATAGTGTTTTTAGGGAAAAAAATGAAAACAACTGATCAATATCTTTAAAAAAGGTCAAAAATACATGTAATATGGAACACCTGTGTAACATGTAATACCTTAAATCTCCACAAAGGGTTGAATTTGGTGAGGGGGGGGGTTCCTCTTCTGTCTCTTCATTTGACTCCTTCTAGATATTTATAATTTTGTTACATTTACTTCTGATTTTTGGTATGTGGTTATTCTTTCTATTTACAATGTTAGTTATTGTGCATATTATCTTCATGACTGCTTACTTCACTGTATCAGTTAATATAGTTCTTTCCATGCTTCTCTATATTCATTACATGCTTCATTTTATGCAGTATAATGATATTTAGTTACATTAATATATTTGTTTAGTCATTCCCCATTTGATGGTCATTTATTTTGTTTTCAATTCTTTGCTATCACAAAAAAATGCTGCTATAAATATTTCGGAGTATATGGGGATTTTATTCTTATCAATGATTTCCTTGCCATTTTAGCCCAGTAATAGAGTCCCTAGTTCAAAAGGTACATACATTTTGGCCATTGTTTTGCACAATTCTAATTGTTTTCCAAAATGGTTAAAGCAGATTATAGATCAACGTACCATGTTTTAATGCATGTATCATTCCACAATTCTTCCAACATTGACTATTGCAGCTTTTAGTCATAAGTCTAAGTCCAGCATGATCTTCAAGTAAATTTTTGTCATTGTGAGTCTGTGTCTGGGCCTCTGGGACTCTCATGGTAGTGGTTTGATCCATGTTCCTGCTCAGATCTCACAGTCTCCTCAGTCAAAGCAGCACGCAATCTCTCTTTCTTACTTTGGGAAGACTCACCAACAGTAGACTAGTGTCTAATTTTTCTCACATTCCCTTTAACATTTGTCCTTTACTTTTTATGTCTTATTAGTCAATCTAATAGGAATGAGGGTAGTACCTCAGAACTGTTTTAATTTGCATTTCTCCAATCAGTAGTGAATTAGGATATTTTTTCCCCTATGGCTATAGATATATCACCTGAAAACTGATCATATCTTTTGATCATTTATCAGTTGGGGAATGGGTTTTTTTGTTTTTGTTTTTGTTTTTTACAAATTTGACTCACTTCTCTTTATGTTTGAGAAATTAGGTCTATATCAGAGAAACTTGCTTCAAAATGTTTTTTCACAATTACTATTGCTAACTGTATTTCCCTCCATCCTTCCCCTTTCTATTCCCTCTTTCATTTCACCCTCTCTCTCCTCAAAAATGTTTTGCTTCTGACTGTCCCCTCCCCAAATCTGTCCTCCCTATCACACACATCCCATCTCTTATCCCCTTCCCCTCCTACTTTCCTTTAAGGTAAGGTAGATTTCTATACCCAATTGAGTGTGTATGTAATTCCATCATTAAGCCAGTTTTTATGAGAGTAATGTTCACCCACTTCACCTCACCTCCCTCTTCCCCTCTACTGTAAAAGCTTTTTCTTGCCTTTTATTTATTTGTTTGTATTTATTTATTTTTAACACAGTTTATAACAGATAAAGGATGACTGTGTGGCTACCCTATCTTAAAAGAAATTAGGGTGAAATGGAATGGGGTAAATTATATCTCATTCAAGAGGCAAGCAGGAGACTTTTTAGTGGAGGGAATAACAGGAGAGCTGAGAAAAAAAAAACAAGAAGTGTACCCTCATCACATTTGACTAAAGGAAGGAATAAAATGCACACTCATTTTTGGTATGAAAACCTTTCTTACAATACAGGAAAGTGGGTGAGAAGGGGATAAGCAGGGTGGGGACAGGGTAGCCACACAGTCTCAATTCCCTCAGGGTGGTTATGTGGAGACCTTCAACAATGGGTCTGAGCTCCTGTCTGCTTTGGGAGCTCCTGTCTGCTGCCACCTCCACTGCTGTCTCCTGAGGGGGCCTGAGTCATGGGAATACCCCACTCCCTTCTCGGCCATCTCACTGACCTTTGGCACCTGTGGGTGGAGGGAACTGCGTGGCTGCTGGAGATTCCATCCCTGAAGCCTGTTCGGATCTGCTCCTCTCAGTGTCATGTGGCCAAGGCAGGGCTGGGCTCTGCTCCTGGTCTGGTGCATGACAGACCTTTGGTATCGGTTTTTCAGGTCTCTCTGGAACAGAAATCTCCTCCACTCTGTTGTTGTGTGGCTTCCACTGCTCCAGAATTTGTTGGGAGTTCTTCTTTACAGGTATTTTATGGACTGTGGGTTAGGAACTAGCATATATGTGTCTTTCTACCCTGCCATCTTGGCTCCTCTCCAAAAAGGATTTTGAAAATCAAATAACAGAGGTGGAGGAAAAAATGGGAAGAGAAATAAGAGTGATGCAACAAAAACATGAAAAGTGAGTCAACAACTTGCTAAAGGAGACCCAAAAAAAAGGGTGAAGAAAATAACACCTTTAAAAATAGACTAACCCAAATGTCAAAAGAAGTCCAAAAAATGAATGAGAAGAATACTTTTAAAAGTAGAATTAGCCAAATGGAAAAGGAAGTTCAAAAGCTCACTGAAGAAAATAGTTCTTTCAAAATTAGAATGGAAGAGATGGAGGCTAATGACTTTATGAGAAACCAAGAAATCACAAAACAAAACCAAAAGAATGAAAAAATGGAAGAGAATGTGAAATATCTCATTGGAAAAACAATTGACCTGGAAAATAGATCCAGGAGAGACAATTTAAAAATTATGGGACTACCTAAAAGCCATAATCAATAAAAGAGCCTAGACATCATCTTCCATGAAATTATCAAGGAAAACTGCCCTGAGATTCTAGAACCAGAGGGCAAAATAAGTATTGAAGGAATCCACTGATCAACGCCTGAAAGAGATGCAAAAAGAGAAACTCCTAGGAACATTGTGGCCAAATTCCAGAATTCCCAGGTCAAGGAGAAAATATTGCAAGCAGCTAGAAAGAAACAATTCCAGTATTGTGGAAATACAATCAGGATAACTCAAGATCTAGCAGCTTCTACATTAAGGGATCAAAGGGTGTGGAATAGGAGATTCCAGAAGTCAAAGGAACTAGGACTCAAACCAAGAATCACCTACCCAGCAAAACTGAGTATAATACTTCAGGGGGAAAATGATCTTTCAATGAAATAGAGGACTCTCAAGCATTCTTGATGAAAAGACCAGAGCTGAAAAGAAAATTTGATTTTCAAACACAAGAATGAGAAGAAGCATGAAAAAGTAAACAGCAAAGAGAAGTCATAAGGGACTTACTAAAGTTGAACTATTTACATTGCTACATGGAAAGATAATATTTGTAACTTAAGAGTTAAAACTTTTCAGTGTCTGGGTAGTTGGTGGGTTTGGACACACGCACACATATGTGCACACACACAGAGAGACAGAGAGCACAGAGTGAATTGAATAGGATGGGATCATATCTTTAAAAAATGAAGTTCAACGGTGAGAGAGAAATGTATTGGGAAGAGAGAGGGAGAAATGGAATGGGGCTAATTATCTCTCCTAGAAGAGGCAAGCAGGAGACTTTTTAATGGAGGGAAAAAGAGGAGATCTGAGAGAAAAACATGAAGTTTACTCTCATCACATTCGACTAAAGGAAGCAATAAAATACACATTCATTTTGGTATGAAAACCTATCTTACAATACAGGAAAGTGGGGGAGAAGGGGATAAGCAGGGTGGGGGGGATGATGGAAGGGAGGGCAATGGGAGGAGGGAGCAATTTGAAATCAACCCTCTTGGGGAGGGACAGGATCAAAAGACAGAATAGAAGCAATGGGGGGCAGGATAGGATGGAGGGAAATATAGTTAGTCTTACACAACATGACTATTATGGAAGACATTTGCAAAACTCCACAAATATGGCCTATGTTGAATTGCCTGCCTTCCCAAAGGGAATGGGTGGGGAGGGAGGGATGGGGAGAAGTTGGAACTCAAAGTTTTAGGAACAACTGTCGGGTATTGTTCTTGCTACTAGGAAATAGGAAATACAGGTAATGGGGAATAGAGAGTTATCTGGCCCTACAGGGCAAAAGAGAAGATGGGGACAAGGGAAGGAAGGGATGATAGAAGAGAAGGCAGATTGATGATAGGGGCAATTAGAATGCTTGGTGTATTGGGGTGGGGGTAGGGGACAAATGGGGAGAAAATTTGAAACCCAAAATTTTGTGAAAATGAATGTAAAAAGTTTAATAAATACATTTATTAAAAATTTAAAAAATTAGAATGGAGCAGATGAAAGCTAATGACTTTATGATAAACCAAGAAATTATAAAACAAAACCAAAAGAATGAAAAAATAGAAGACAATGTGAAATATCTCATTGGAAAAACAACTGACTTGAAAAATAGATCCAGGAGAGACAATTTAAAAATTATGGAACCATAATTTAAAAATTATGGAATGCCTAGCCATGATCAAAAAAAGAGCATAGACATCATCTTTCATGAAATTATAAAGGAAAACTCCCTTGATATTCTAGAACTAGAGGGTAAAATTTATATAGAAAGAATCTACCAATCACCTCCTGAAAAGGATCTGAAAAGAAAAACTCCTAGGAATATTGTAGTCAAATTTCAGAGTGCCCAGATCAAGGATAAAATATAGCAAGCAGCCAAAAAGAAACAATTCGAGTATTGTGGAAATACAATCAGGATAACACTAAATCTAGCAGTTTCTACATGAAGGAATCAAAGGGTTTGGAAGATATTCCAGAAATCAAAAGAACTAGAATTAAAATCAAGAATCATCGCCCAGAAAAACTGAGTGTAATATTTCAGGGGAAAAAATGGTCATTCAATGAAATAGAGGATTTTCAAGCATTCTTGATGAAAAGACCAGAGCTGAATAGAAACTTTGACTTTCAAACACAAGAATCAAGAGAAGCATGAAAAAGGTAAACAGGAAAGAGAAATCATAAAGGGCTTACTAAAGTTAAACTGTTTACATTCCTACATGAAAAGATAATATTTGTAAGTCTTGAAACTTTTCTCAGTATTTGGGTAGTTGCAGGGATTACACACACACACACACACACACACACACACACACACAGGGCACAGGGTGAATTGGATAGGAAGGGATGATATGTAAAGAAATAAAATTAAAGAGTGAGAGAGGAATATATTGGGAGGAGAAAGGGAGAAATGGAATGGGGCAAATTATCTCTCATAAAAATGGCAAGAAAAAGCTTTTTCAATACAGGGGAAAAGGGAAGAGGTGAGAGGGAAAAAGTGAAGCTTACTCTCATCACATTTGGCTTAAGGAGGGAACAACATGTGCATTCAGTTTGGCATGAAAATCTATCTTACACTACAGGAAAGTAGGGAGAAGGGGATAAGTGGGGTGTGGGGGGATGATAGAAGGGAGGGAAAATGGGAGGAGGGGGTAATTGGAAGTGAACACTTTTGGGGAAGGACAAGGTCAAAAGAGAGAATAGAATAAATGGGGGACAGGATAGGATGGAGGGAAATATAGTTAGTCTTTCCCAACATGACTATTATGGAAGTCTTTTGCATAATTCTATGTATATAGCCTATATTGAATTGCTTGCCTTTTCAGTGGGGATGGGTGGGGAGGGACAAAGGGAGAGAAGTTGGAACTCAAAGTTTTAGGAACAAATGTTGAGAATTGTTTTTGCGTGCAACTGGGAAATAAGAAATACAGGTAATTGGGGTATAGAAATCTATCTTGCTCTACAAGGAAAGAGAGAAGATGGAGATAAGGGAAAGGAGGGGAATGATAGAAGGGAGGGCAGTTTGGGGGAAGGGGTAATCAGAATACACTGCTTCTTGAGGTGGGCGAATGGGAAAGATGGGGAGAAAATTTGGAACTCAGAATCTTGTGGAAATGAATGTTGAAAACTAAAAATAGATTAATTAATTTTTTAAAAGTTGCTTTCCTTTTAGAAAAGCCGATCTAAGAACTTGTACAGCAGGTCCTCCTGTCCTTGCTGTTGCAATACTTCACACTCTAGCTCATGATGAACATTCCATAAAGCTTCCTTATTTTCATCTCTGAAGCTTAGACATTTAGTCATCCTTCATTTATGAAGTACTGAGCCAGTAAAAATTAGTCATTTCCAGTGTTCAGGTTTTCTTGGTTTATCAGCTCCAAACCTCACCCATTCTCCAGTGTAGAGGGGATAGGAAAAAGGCACAGAAATAGATCTAAATCTAGGCATCAAAATCTCTTCTACCTGCCTAGATATGATCTGGTCTCTTAAAGCTTTGAATTTCCCCTTATACACACAATTGGTATATCAACAAAATCCTCTAATCTCAAATTTGATTTTTCTGTTCCCCTGGAGTATATATATTATGAATAAACAATTTATGGTAAACAATAATGGAGTGAAAGGGACAAATCTTAGCTCTTCTATGTATTAGCTGTTAGACCTTAGACAAACCATTTCCCTTCTATGAACCTCAGTTTCCTTATCTAAAAAAGTTGGGATTCAATAAATATTTAATAATCCCTGATATTTATGTAGCAATTATCATGTGCCAGGCACTGTGCTAGTACTTTGCAATGATTATCTCATTTTATCCTCACAACGATCCTGGGAGGTAGATGCTGTTATTATCCCCATTTTACAAATGAGGAAACTGAAGCAAACAGGTGCTCAGGGTCACAGAATTAGTAAGTGCCTACCACTAGAGTTGAACTCAGGCCTTTCTCACTCTAGATCCTGTGATACCTAAGAAGCACAATGACAGGCAGCATGGGATGGATTGCACTAAATTGGAAGTTAGAAGACTTCCATTCAAGTTCTAGATGCGGCACTTACTTCCTGGGTGATAACAGGCAAGTCACTTGACTTCTCAATTTCCTCATCTATAAAATGATGTAGTTGTACTAAATGACTTCTAAATTACCTTCCAGCTACAAATTTTGGTCCTGTGAACCTACTCTGTGCCAGAAATTATATTTTTTACCAGGGATTCAAAGACAAAAATTAAATATTCCTTGCCATCAGGGAGCTCACATTGTTTCTTTAAATTATCTTATTTTTATTGAAATCTTTTTCATTTTATATCATATTCATTTCCAAATTTTATACATTTGAAAAGAAAGACAAAAATAGGTCAGTGAAACTAATCAACATATCAACTATATCTGACAGCTTATGGAATAATAGCTTTTGATTTTTTCTTCTTTCAACTTACATAATTATTTTTAAAATCTTTAGGTCTTATTCTCATTGATGCCTTTTGTTTTTCTATCACTGTTATTTCTGAATGCAGCCCTTCCCCTCCCCTATTCAGCAAACCACCCATTATAACAGAGAGACAGAGAGAACTAAAATATGGATCAAGTCTGACCATGCATAAAATATTCCACTTCTCTAATCCCCCACCTCCACAAATATAGAGGAGATGTGCCTTTTCTCAGTTCCTCTCCCAGGTAAGGTTGATTTTCATCATCACATAGTATTCAGCTTAATTTTATTCTTTTTTTTGTTAACATTGTTATAGTCCTTATGTATTCTTGTTTTCTTGTTCCATCTTCCCATGTTTCTCTGGATTTATCATGTTCATCATTTCTTACAGTGGTCTTTCATTACATTCACATATCACCTTTGTTTAACCAACCAATTGCACTGGTGGCTAGGCAAGACTTTGTTTCTGTTTCTTAGCTATTACAAAAATTACTGTTACAACTATTTTGGTGTATGTGGAACTCTTCTTTCCATCTTTGACATCTCTGGGACAGATACCTACCAGTAGGATTTCTAGGTCAAAAGGTGAGGATAGTTTAGTGACTTTCCTGGCATAATTCCACATTGCTTTCCAAAATGGTCATATCAGTTAATAACTCCACCAACAATGTGTTAGAGTGCTTGTCTTTGGTAAGTCCTACCATCATTTGTTTCAATCCGTGCCAATTTTTTGGATGTGAGGTGAAATTTCAATGCTGTTCTGATTGGCATTTCTGTCGTCATTGGCAATTTGGAACAGTCTTTCATATGATTGCTAATAGTCAATAATTCTTTTGAATTTTATTTGTTCCTTTGGTGATGTATCCTTTGGGAAATAAGGAGGTTACATTCTGCTGCATAGATACAACATGTATACAAAACAACATGATATAAAGAGAGCCTGAAAGGAGAAATCAAGAAAAATGCTTCAAGAAAAGCTCTTTTAGCTAACAGGTATCAAAGAATAATCAAGATGGCTAGAGCAAGAAAAATAAAAATGACTGGGAGAAAAAATTGGGTATGGAGGATACAGCTCATTATTTCTCCTTCTAATAGGTTGGAGCTTAAGGTTCTTTGGAGCATGAAGTAAGAACAAAGCATCAAAGTAGAAAGTACGGGATGATTGGAGAGCCCTCCTCCCTCCTCTTGTCTCCCATTTTATAACATTGGTTTCCTTTCTTGCATTTCCGGCTTCTCCTGGAGGGAGGAAAAAGCGAAAGGTTAGTTGAGTTCCATTCAGTTACAAGTGTTTGTAGCTGGCTAAATAGTCCCAACCTCCTGCTTCTTCTTCTTGTTTGCCCTTTGTTTTCTTTTTTTATTTATTGTTCCCCCCGCCCCAAGAAGGCTACAATTAAGCATGGATACACACACATATATACACGTAAATATCTATAAACATACATAACACACACATATATACATTTATAAACTCATACATACATAGGTAAAACCTTACTATGTTTATTTCTACTTGTCATCTGTTTCTCTAATGGTAGATAGCATCTTTCTTCATGTATCCAAGTCTTTCCATGCTTTTCTGAATCAACCAGTTCGTTGTTTCCTATACCACAGCAATATTCCAACCCAATTACATCCTAATTGAGACCTTGTGAGAGTTTCCCCCCAATTTCCTTCATTCTTTCTATTCTTGGCTGCATAGGTTTTATTTATACGAGAAAATTTTTATTTAAAATAATCAAAATTGTACATTTTATGCTTAAACAACACTCTCACCTTATCATACGGTTTAAAGTCTGATACTATTGAATCTGGTTCCTTCACACTTTTTTTCATTGGTTTCCTTGAAGTTCCTAACCTTCTGCTCTTCCAAATGAACTAAATGTTGTCATTTTCTCTAACTCAGTAAGATAAATTTTTAGTAATTTAATTGGGATGGCATTACATAAATAGATTAGTTAGGTAAAATTGTCATTTTCTTATATTGACTTTACCTATCCATGAACAATAAATATTACTTCAATTATTTAGATCTAACTTTACTTACATAAAAGGTGTTCTGTGTTTTTATTCATTTGGTTCCTGTATCTCTTTTAGCAGGTATACTCTTAGGTTCTTTATACTGTCTAGCTATTTTAAATAGTCTAAAACAATATTAAATAGTATGGCTGGCACATAGCGTAGTTTCCCTATTTTTCTTTTCTGAGTAAATCTACTTTAGCTTTAACTTTGAGATCATGACTACTACCTCTGCTTTTGTTACATAATAAAATCTACTCCTGACCTTTATATTATGTTTACGTGTAGCTCTCATTTTTATAGCATTTCCTGAAAGCAATATATTGTTGAGTTCAAATTTTTAATCTGCTAACAGCTTCTGTTTTATGGATAAATTTATCCCATTCATATTCTAAGCTATAATTATTTGTTGTATATTTTCCTCCTTCCTATTTTTCTCGCTATCCTTCTCACACTATTTCTATACCTCTTCACTCCTCTGCTTTCCTTCTACTCACTACCTTGCTCTCCTATTCATTAACCTACCTCCAAGAATCCCTCCCTTTTCTTCTCCCCGCCACCCTATCCTCTTGCCCTCTTGTTTTCTTCTGAATTTAGATTTTTATACATACATACATACATATATATACATGTATACGCACACATTACATATATATGTGTGTGTATATATATATATATATATGTTGTTCCTTCTTTAACCCATTCCCATTAATCTACATACTCTTCCATACCCCCATCCTGTTCCCTCACCTTTTTATTTCTTTATAAATGTATAAGACATATACCCTTTTAAAAGTATATGTTGTACTCTCTTTAACCCAGATCTGATGTGAGTAGGGTTCCAACATTACCAGCCCTCCTCCCTCATCTGATTCCTCTTTATCACTTCTTCCTCTCAAGCCTCATTTGTATGAGATAATTACTCTTTTACCTTTTCCTGTACCATTTTGCTTTTTAGATTCACATCATACTCAGCTTTACCTCAATCTTTCTTTATAACTACTCAATTACTAATGACAATCTTAGACATATGGTTTACATTTCTATGTATAAAAAGTAAACAATTTGTCCTTATTAAGTCCCTTGTAATTGGTCTTTGATGTTTGTCTTATATTTCTCTTGGATCTTACATATATCAAATTTTCTATTAAGCTCTGGCCTTTTTGTAATAAAATCCTGAAAGTCTATCAATTCAGTGAATATTTATTTTTTTTGTTTAGGATTGTACTTAATTTGCTAGTTATGAAATTTTTGACTACAACTCCCAGTTCTTTGTTCTTTGATGTAAAGTATTCCAAGGCCTGTAATATTTTAATGTAACCACTGCTAGGTCTTGTGCAATTCTAATTGTAGGTCCACAGTATTTGAATTGCTTTTTTCTTGTTGCTTGTAATATTTTCTCATTAACCTGGAGTTTTTTTAAATTTGGCTATGATATTCCTGTAAGTTTTCAACCTGTTATCTCTTTCAGGTGATAATTGATGGATTTTTTTTCTATTTCTATTTTCCCATCTTGTTATAAAACTTCAGGGCAATTTTCTTTAATTATTTCTTGTGTTATTGTATTGAGATTTTTTATTTTGATCATGGTTTTCAGGTAGTCTGATTATTTTTATGTTTTTTCTTCTTGATCTGGTCTCCAGATCAGTCATTTTCTTATAAAATGTTTCATATCTCTTCTGATGTTTTATTTTTTATTTTATTTTCTTATGTCTTGATCTCTTATAATGTTCTCTTACCCTTGCCCAATTCTAGTTTTCAAGGAATTACTTTCTTCCTTAAGATTATGGATCTCCTTTTCCAGTTGTTAGCTTTCTTTTCATAATTGTCTTAGTTTTCTTAGATCATTCTTATTTTTTAAATTCTCCTCAGTCTCTCTTATTTGATTTTTAAGGTCTTTTTTGCATTCTTCTAAAAATTCTTTTTGGATGGATGACCATTTGACATTACTCTTTAAGGTAAAAGAGACTTTTTTGGTTTAAATATCCTCCTCTGAAGACAAACCTTAGTCTCCTCTATTCACATAGTAGCTATTTATGGTTGGGTTCTTTCTCCTTTGCTAGTTCATTTTTGTTTCCTTTACTTTTTAGCAGCTTGTTATCATAGTTACCTCTAGTGACCTCCAGGTCCTTCTTACTCATTATTTTTTGAACTTTATCCTGGCCCCAACCTCTATACTCCTTTTCCTCTCCAAACCACAGCCAGGGCTCCCTCAGTATAGTATGCTGGAGATGCTCTTGCTCCTTGAAGACCCTTCAATGGCTATAACCTTCTGTTCTCCCCTCTGACCTGAAACTGAAACCAAGAACTCAACTCTCCTGTAACTGCCCATAGCCAGCAGCATCCCTGCCCCACTACTTCTGTACTCACCCGGTAGTGTGTTAGTTCCTTCTCTCCTGGGACACTATCCCAGAAACATGATTGGGCCTGCAGAAGCTGAGGTTCCTTCAGTCTTCCCCTGATCAGATGTCTCTCCCTCCCCCTGCCCCCCTCCCCCCCCCACAATCTTTGGGGTGAGAATTCCTGTGACTAAGGCTGAGATTACTCCCAAACCAGTTGCCCCCAGGGCTTACTGTTTGTTGTTTCATTGGAGATAGCTGGAAGTGTTTACGCTTCACTCAGATCAAACATCCAACCTGAGGTCTTTCTTCCCATCTTCTCCAGTTGTCCCAGGAGGACCACTGTTCTGCTCTATTCTTGTTTATTTTTACCCTTTATGCTTGCTGTTTCATCTTGATTGTGGAGCCAGTCTGAAGAACTTGGAATTTTCTGACCTATTCTGCCATCTTCCCAGAATCCTCTCCATATTTTGTTCTCAAAGAAGACCAAAGACAATAGGAAGGTGTTGTGTTGACTTGCAAGTACATTGGATTTAAGTGAGGTTGGGCTGTACAGAGTCACCAGCCTCACTGTCTCCTCTGGAACCATCTGGGTACAGTGGCAAGAAATAGATCAGGATGATTGAAGATGGCCTCACATTCAGTGGGTGACCTTGACTTTTTAAAGCTAAGGTCTTTCCCCAGTCTCAGTTTATCTGAGGGCACCTGTGGGTGCTCTGCCCAAAAGAATATAAATATATATTATAAAGATATATATATATGAAGATAAAAAACTTCACAAGATATCTTGGGGTTTGTGGACTACATTTCTTATCTTTTCTTCCCTACTTTTTTATTTTATAATTTTTAAAAGCCATGCTTTAAACCCAAATCACTCTGACTCTCACTGATTGGCCAACAATTGGTTTTACCCAAGTGTCATTTGGTAATTACTTAGATTTAGATCATTCAGAGTGAGTTAAATAGCAATTGCTCCTGTTGTGTCCAGAAGCTCTGAGAGTCTTCTCCTTCCCCTCCCAGATTGATTTTTTTTTGACTAGGTAAAAAAGGTCGTTCTTTTGGCTTCATTTCTCATCCATTCATAATTACTGAATGAATGTTGTCTCAGATAAATTGAGACCTGGGAAAGATCTTAGCTTAAAAAGGCCAAGTTCTCCCACTGCATCTGGGAGTCATTCTGATCTGTATCTTGCCACTAGACACAGATAGCTCCAGAGTAGAAAATGAGACTGGTGACTTTGCACAGCCCACTGCAAGTTATAGAATCTATCTAATACCACCTTCTCACCCTGTGAGATAGGTGCTATTTTTAGCCTCATTTTACAGATATGATCCTGAATCAGAGCATAAATACCCCCCTCCCTCTTCTCTTTCCCATGAACTGTGGATATCTTTAGTCAGGATTTCTCTGGTCACACCAAAAGATGTCATAACACAACTGGGAAGAGATTTAGGAAATGACTGACTGAAATGAGTGATGGGGAAGGAGGCTGGTGGCTGGCAGAAGCCCCTTCTTACCTTTCTAGCCTACAGTCTCTTCCCCCAGATGTACTCTACAATCCAATAACATTCCTCTTTTTGATGTCCTGCTCACATGATACTCTACTTTCTGACTCTGGACATTTTCATTGGATGTGATCCCTCCCTCTCTCCACATCCAGGATTTCCTGGCTCCATTCTAGTTTCAGCTCAAATCTTTTACCCCTTCCCCCAGGCTCCCTCAATGCATGTGCTTTCTGCCTGAGATTGTTTCTAATTTTCCCTATATAAAGAGCTTACATGTACCTTGTGTTTGAATTCTGTCTCCCCCGTTAGAATAGGAGCTTCTTGTGGGCAGGGACTACTTTTTCCTTTCTTTGAATATCATTAGTGCTTAGTACACAATATGCATTTAACATATCCTTATTGATCTGACAACTTGCATTTGGGCTTTTTTTCACTGAGGCTAGTTCTCATAGGGTAGAAGAGGTATATCCCTCAACTTCAATGGGTCTTTGTTTCCTAGACTGCAAAAATGAAGAGATTGCAATAGATGTCCTTTGTGGTTCTATAATTCTGAGTTAAGCCCATGACTTTGGACTTGGGACTTTACTTCTGTTTCAAGATGAAATCCTTCTCAGCTAGCCTCACATAATTCATTTAGGGCAAAGGGAAGAGGCATGAGTTTATATTGAGTGGGCGCTACTTTTCGTTCCCTATTTGTCAGCAAGGCAAGAACTCATTTCTATTTCCTAGAAATTGGAAAGTTCAGTAAAATTCAATATGCAATAATGGATCTACCAGATGGAAAGACAAGAAAGTCAGAATAAGATATGGGCTTTTTGAGTCTACTCATAAGCTAGAATAAAGTGCTTTCCTCCATAGTAGTGAAAACATTATTGTCCCCATTATACGATGAAGAAATCAGAGAGAGTAAAGTGATTTGCTCAGTCACATTCCTAGAAAATGGTGGATATTTAAACTCAGATCCAACCCTTTCCTTGATAAATCAAGTTACCTCTAATTGATTGTTTGTCATGTCCCCAATCTTGCAATTGCCACTTGCAGGAAAATGCCATGCCACCATCATTAGTGCCCATGCTCCTCCCTTTCTCCCTGACTGAAAATTTCCAGGTTATATGGCAAGAGGAGGTTATCCCCCAGGAGTTCAAGGATGCCTCCATTGTCCATTTCTATAAAGGTAAAGGGAATAGATTGTTTTGCAACAATCACGGAGTGGGGGGCTCTTTCTCTTAGTCTTTGTTGGCAAAATTCTTGCTAGAGTCATCCTTAATAGGCTGATCCTTCACCTGGAAAATGGTCATATACCTGAGAGTCAGTGTGGCTTCAGAAAGGGCCAAGGAACAGTCAATATGGTGTTTGCTGTCTGATAACTCCAGGAGAAATGCCAGGAGCAGCACAGAGGCCTGTACACAATATTTGTAGATCTGACCAAGGCCTTTGACACTGCTAGTCATGAGGGCTTATGGAAAATTATGTCAAAATTTGGCTGCCCGGAGAAGTTCATCAGTATTGTATGGCAATTTCATGATGGCATGTTTGCCCAGGTTCTGGATAGTGGACAATGCTCTCATGCCTTCCCAGTCACCAGTGGAGTGAAACAGAGTTGTGTGCTTGCTTCTGTGCTTTTTGGCATAATGTTTTCAGCCATGTTGTCAAATGCTTTCAACGAGGATGAGCATCAAGCATCAAGGTCAGCTACTGTACTGATGGCAAGTTCTTCAATTTGAAAAGACTACAAGCCAAGACCAAAGTGGAAGGAGTGTTGGTACATGACTTTTCTGTTTGCAGATGATTGTGCACTCAGTGCAGCCCCTAAGGCTGAGATGCAACAAAGTATTGATCAATTTTCTTCTGCCTGTGTTAATTTTGGCCAAATAATCAATACCAAGAAAACACAGGTGCTCCATCAGCCATCATCACACCATCCACACATGGAACTATTGGTTACAACAAATGGAGAAAAGTAAGTTCACTTACCTTGGTAGTGTACTTTCCAGGGATGTACACATTGACAATGAGGGTGATGCATGCATTGCCAGAGCTAACTCAGTGTTTGGGAGACTCTGAAGAAAAGTTTGGGAGAGAAGAGGCATTAGGCTGACTACTAAACTGAAGGTCCACAGAGCCATAGTGCTGACCTTATTGTTGTATGCCTGTGAAACATGGACAGTCTACCAGTACCATGCTAGGAAACTGAATCGCTTCCATTGGAACTGTCTTAGAAAGATACCTGGCAGGATAAGGTCCCAGACACTGAAGTCCTTTCTTGAACTGAACTGCCAACATTCAAACTATGCTTCAGAGAGCGCAACTCTGATGTTGTTCAAATGCAAAATATATGCTTGCCAAAAAGACTATTTTCTGGAGAATTTGCACAGGGCAGGCAATCACATGGTGGTCAGAAGAAGAGATAGAAGAACACTCTCAAGGTCTCTCTCAAGAACTTTGGATTTGACTGTGCAATATGGGAGAAACTAGCACCAGACAGCTCAACATAGTGTTCCCACATCAGAAAAGGTGCTGTACTTTATAAGCAAAGCACAAAGAAAATGTAGGATGTGCAAATTTGGAGTAACCACCCCAAATAGTCACATCGTCTATCATTGCCCAATCTTGTATTGGTCTGATCATCCACAGTTGGACACACTGAAAATGAACTTTCTCATGGTGATGTTATTTTGGTCCTCTTCAAAAATGAAGGACAACAGCCAACCATCATGTCCCTAGCCCTGAGCTATGAAGCTATAACATGGACAGAGCACAATGGTATAGTGTAAGTGCATTGGGTACATTATCAGGAGGCTAATGGATTAAAAACATCCTCTGCTTTAAAAAATTTCAATATGACAGAAAGATTGTGGGGTTCAAATGCCATCTCTGATACTACCTGAGTTAGGCAGCCTCATTTTCCTCATCTGTAAAATGATGGCATTGGTCTAGACTGCTTCTTAGTTCAGCAAATGGAGAAGTTTTGAATACTGTGAATAAGTTCATTTACCTTGGCACTATATTTTCCAGGATATAGATGATGAGGGTGATGCACAGATTACCAGAGCTAACTCAGTGTTTGGGAGTGAGGGAAAGTGCAGGAGAGAAGAGATATTAGACTGACTACAAAACTGAAGGTCTACAGACCTGTTGTGCTGTGATCATGATTGCCACCCTTGCCTTTTTTACTTCAGCTGAAGCATAATAGATTCTTCTCCAGTCCTTCATTTTAACTTTTTCTGTGTCTTTCTGTTTCAATTGTGTTGAATTTTGGTCTCTAATCCATTCTGTTATTTACTTCTATTTTGTGGGTGAGCTCACCCTGTTCATATTCACAGTTATGATTACCACTATGTATTTCCCTTCATCCTACTTTCTCCTGTTTATTCTTCTCTATCTCTTTCTATCCATCTGTCCTTAAAAGTCTATTATGCTTCCAACTACTGCCTCTCTGAATTGATCCTCTCTTTTGTTTTTTTCCCTTCTCTTATCTCCTCCTCCTATTTCACTATTGGATCAGATAGATTTCTATACGCAACTGAATATGTATTCATCCCTCTTTAAACCAATTCCAATGAGAGTAAGATTCAAGCATCACCCACCACTTACCTGTTTTCCTTTCCACTGTGAAAACTCTTCCTTAAACTCCATTTTTATGTGAGAAAAATTTTTCCTTTTACCTCTGCCTTCTCCCAATGCAGCCCTCTTTCTTACCCCCTCATTTTTTTGAAGACCATTCCAACATAATCAACTCACATTTATGCCCTCTCTCTATATAAATACCTTGTAACTGTCCTACTGATGATAAAGTTCTTAAGAGTTACATGTATTATCTTCCCATATAGGAATATAAACAGTTTAACCTTCTGATTTCTCTCTTGCTTATCTTTTTGTGCTTCATTTGAGACTTGTATTTGAATGCCAAATTTTCTATTCAGCTCTCGTCTTTCATCAGGAATCCTTGAAAGTCCTCTATTTCTTTGAACAGCCATTTCTTCCCCTGAAGGATTATAGTCAATTCAGCTGGTTGGGCTATTTTTGTTTGTAATTGTAACTTCCACTTATTCTTTAAGATTAGATTATTTATTTTCCAATAAAATTTTAATTTATACTTCTAAGGCTATTTATTGACCATAATTTTTATTACATTATGATTTGAAAGAGATTCATTTAATAGTTCTGTTTCACATTTGTTTGTGAGATTTTATTCCCTAATACATAGTTAATTTTTGTGAAGGTGCCAAGTTCAGTTGAGAAAAAAGTATTTTTTCCCAATTCTTCTTCAGTTTTTGATAGAGTTTTATCATACCTAACGTTTCTAAAATACTATTCATCACTTTAATTTCTTTCTTATTTATTTTATGGTTAAATTTGTCTAGTTTCTGAGAGCAGAAAATTGAGGCCCCCACTAGTTTAACAGTCTGTTTTCTCTTGTAACTCATTTAACTATTTCCTTAAGAATTTGGGTGCTTGATGTATAACCTATATAAAATTGCTTACTGTCCTGAGTAGAGGGGGGAAGAGGGAGGCAAGGAAGGAGAGAATTTGGAACTCAAAATTTAAAAAGAAACAAATGCCAAAAAATTGCTTTTACATGTAATTGGGAATAAAAAATAAAATGTTATTAAAAAGAATTTGGAAACTCTGCCAGTTGGCATATAAATGTTTGGTATTCATATTACTTCATTGTCTTTGATAACTTTTAGCAAAGTTACTGACCTGTTTATTTCTTTTAATTAGGTCGGTTTTTGCTTTTGTTTTGTCTGAGATCAGGATTGCTATCCATGCCTTTTTTACCTCAGCTAAAACATAATAAATTCTGCTCCAGCCCCTTCTTTTAACTCTGTGTATGTTGCTCTGTTTCAAGTGTGTTTCTTATAAACAACACATTGTTGGGTTTTTGTTTCTAATCCATTCTGCTATCATTTTTTCTTTTATGGGTGAGCTCATCCTATTCACATTCAGAGTTATGATAACTAACCCTATATTTCCCTCTATCCTATTTTTTTCTGTTTATCCTTCTCTCTCTCTCTCTCTTTTTTACCCTTCCCTCCCCAAAAATCTGTTTTGCTTCAGATCAGGCTCCCCTTAATCCAGTCTCCCTTTTATCACCCCTTCCTTCTCTTAATCTCCTTCCTCTCCTACTTCCCTGTTGGGTTAGATAGATTTCTATATGTAAATAAATGTGTGTGTGTGTGTGTGTGTGTGTGTGTGTGTGATTTTCCCCTCTTTGAAATAATTCCAATGAGAGTGAGGTTCAAACATTGCTTGCCACCACAAGTCTCATTTTCCCCTGCATTGTAAAAGCTCCTCTATGTGCACTTCTTTTATGTGAGGTAATTTTCTCCACTCCTCCTCTTCCATTTCCCCTTATCCCCACCTTGCATCCCTCTTTCTCATTCCTTCATTCTTTTTAGATCATCCCCCAAATAATAGATTCACACCTGTGCCCTCTATCTATGTATACTCCTAACAGTTGTGAGGAGTTTGTAAGATCTGTAAACCAGATCCAGAGTGCGTATCTAGCTCCACAGTAAATGCCCACTTCTGACAAAGGAGTACACACCCTCTAATTTTATCAAGCAGATGGGGAGAACTCAATTGGTTATAGGTCCCCTTAATTAGCTCCCTCCTACATTCATTTTTAGGATGGGTTATTTCTTCTCTGATGTGTTTGCAGACTTGAACTGCCAATTCAGAGAGCTTTTGCTACTAATGGTGGGGAATGGATAAGACAGTTAATCATTTCTAGTCTTCCAAAAAGAAGTTCCTTGAGCCCAGACCAGATAATACATGTGGAATTTTAGAATTGATAGGGGCTTTGCCAATTACTGTGCATTTCACAGAATTAGGTTGGGCAAAATTTTGTTGTTTTGTTAACCTTTAAGTGCTAGGGAAATGTAATTGTATCTTAATCATTATTTAGTCCAACAGCCTATCCAATGCAAATATTCCCCAAAAGGTAGTCAAGAAATATGTCCAACTTCAGTTTGAACACTTCTGATAGAGAGAAGCTTTTTACTCTATATGGTGGCCTGATCCATCATTGAGTGGCTTTGATTACTATAAAATTATCCTTACATTAAGATGGAATTTATCCTATTTTTAATATCCTTAGTCACAAGTTGACAACTTATGGCATGTAGGAAATTCCTTGGAAACTATGTTCTTGGTCAGAGCTATTGCCCAAACCCAGAAGGGATATAAGAAGGTACCTGAATTTTTAGGAAGTTATACCGTACAAGAACAAGGATGCTACAAGTAGTCAGTTCCCCTTTTCTATTTTCATTTCTTCTCAGTGGACGTGGGGGGAGGTTGTCATGCCCTTGGACCTCAGAAAAAAGTTTATGTACCACAAATCACCCCAAATGGTGCTCCTCTTAGAGAATCCACTAGTGTAAGACCATCTCTCTCAACGAGTTCCAATCCACACATGAATCAAGCTCCCAAGGAAGGCTGTGTGGGATCATGACATCATTGAATCACACTGGAAGAAACAACCCCTATCTATGTTCGGAATTTGCCAAGATGGACTCCATGATCATTGTCTCATGCCTGCAAAGCTTGAGCATGGCAAAAATACAATAATAACCTTATCTTTGGCTCTACATTTATTAAGACAGGTGCCTAGGTGGTACAGTGAATAGAATGTTGGACTTGCAGTTGGAAAGCTCCAAGTTCAAATCCAACTTCAGCTACTTACTAGCTATGTGATTCTGGAAAGTCATTTTAACCTTTTTCACCTTAATTTTCCTCAGATGAGGATTGATGAAGCCACTGCCAAGGGGAGATTCTGCCCCCCAGCTTTCACTTTAGGGCTATTTAGGGGAATTAGAAAGTAGGAGATGACTAGCATACAGGGTGTCCCAAAAGTCTCTTCAAGCTTACAGCTGTACTAAGATTTTTGGGAAACCTTCTATGAAATAAGGTGGATGGGAGCTGACCTGAGTGCTAAGAGTGTTAGAGCAGGGGAGGAGAGTCAGCGGTTGTGCTCAGGGTAACTTCTTAGCTGGTATTTGGTATGAGGACAGAGTTGAAATGACTCAGAGTATTATGACTCAGTCTCTGTATTACTTAGGAAGGTAGCATGGAAAAACAGAAAGAACAGTGATTCCAATATCAGAGTACCTAGGTTCGAATCCTGCTCTGATGAAGATGTGACTGTGAGCAAGTCTGCACCTGCCTCAGGATCATCTGTAAAACTAGGGAGCTGGACAAGATAGCTTTTGAAGTTCCTTTCACCTTTAAATCTATTTCCTCCAAATGATTTCCTTTATGTGTACTGTCATTGTGGTGTGCATGAATGTTTGTGTGGGGCAGGTTCTCCTTTGAATCTAGCACAGTGCTTGGTACATAATACAGGCTTAAGAGATGCTTCACATTTCATTGGTCATTTCAAGTCTTTCTTAGATGCACACTCACACCCTCCTTATTTTAGTATACAAATATCAGAAGGAAACAAACAATTCTGAGAACTGAACTGTAAGTTCATCCTCTTTCTAGTAGTATCTACTTCATAGGCATAGCTACATCATGATACTGTCTCCATACTGTGTTCCCTGCCCCTCCCCACCACACCCCATTCCCTACAGAAATTGTCCTTGGAGGAATCAGAAGCCCAAGGCTCAGATATGCTGTCTGAGGTAGGACTTTTATCTTACAGCCTTTCCTTGTGGTTCACCATGGGGTATCCACTGGGTCCAAGGGCATTTAGCAAGCCTATCCCAACCCTGCTGCCTTCAGTCTTTCTCATCACCACAATCCCATTCATTTTCTCAGTCTCCCTCACACCAAACTCTCTTCAGTCTCATGCTTCAACTCAGGGGAGGGGGGTTACTAGTAAATGTTTAGCAACCTGCTTTCCAGGAAAGTATTTTCACACAGGATACACTTTTACCTTTAATCTGTATAATTATAATTTTCTCTTCATTTTCTTAAGTCTTGACCAGGGGTCAACAAACTTCAACCAGCAGGTCTTATGTCATTTAAAAACGTAAAAACCATTCTTAGCTGATGGTTAGAGCCAATGAGTTGGTCAACTCCTGGTCTAAACAATCAATGAAAGACTACATCAAGCCCTGATCTGCACCTTTGACTAATTTCTGGAGCACAAATTCTAATATTGAAATTTTAACAGACTCTCTCCAACTGGCTCCAACTGGCTCCAGCATATTCTTGCAATTTAAAACCAGAGCTCTATGTACACATCCCTGATCTCTTTCCTGGGTATAGGCCTGCCTTGGGATCACAGAATTCTAGATTGAGAGTGAGAAGTGAGAACTAGTGATGTTATGGAGTCCAATCCACTCATTTTACAGATGAAGATACTGAGGCCAAGAAAGGTTAAGTGACTTGTCCAGGGTCACACATTTAGTGTCTGAGATTGCATAGGAACTCAGGTCTTCCTGACTCCAAGTTTCATGTTCTACCTACTGTATCAGCTGATTACAAGTCATTTTCACCTGATTCTCCTACAAGACTCTCATATTGACCTTATATTGGTAAATGGTGTAAGATGTTGATCTATGCCCCATTTCTGGCATATTGCTTTCCAGTTTTCCCAACAATTTTTACCAAATAATGAATTCTTATTCCAAAATATTCTTTGTACTTCTAAAATATAAGGTTATTATGTTTATTTGCTGCTGTAAAATGTGTGTCTACTCTATTCCATTTATCTACCTTTCTTTTTCTTTCTTTTTATGTTACCATCTGTATTCACACTCCACAGTTCTTTCTCTGGATGTGGACAGCATTTTGCATCATGAGTCTTTTGCAGTTGTCTTAGATCCTTATACTGTTGAGAAGAGCTAAGTTTAACAAAGTCAGTCATTTCACAGTGTTGCTGTTACTGGTACTACTCATTTCACTCAGCATCAGTTCATATAAGTCTTTCCATGTTTTCTGAAGTTCACCTGCTCATCATTTCTTATAGTAAAATAGTATTATTATTATTATAGTGTTATTCATATACCATAACTTATTCTGACATCCCCTCAGTTTCCAATTCTTAGCCACTGCAAAAAGAGCTGCTATATTTTTGTACATGTGGCTCCTTTTCCCAATTTTATTATCTCTTTGGGATACAGACCTAGAAATGGTATTGCTGGGCCATAGGGTATGCACAGTTTTTTTATATTCCTTTCTTGGGGGGAGGGATACTACACACACATTCCTTTTACATATATTTTCACATTAGTTACGTTGCATGGAAGAATTAAAGGGGGGTGGAGCCAAGATGACAGAGTAGAAGGATGAATCTGTAAAAGCTCTCCCCCCACAGTCCACAAAATACCTGTAAAAAAAATGACTCTAAACAAATTCTAGAGCAGCAGAAGCTACAAAACGACAGAGTGAAGGAGATTTCCAGCCCAAGGCAGCCTGGAAGGCCTACAGGAAAGGTCTATTGCACTGGGCTTGGAGTGAAGCACATCCCAACTTTGGCTGCTTGGGGCAGCAAGGACAAGACCAGAGCAGGCCTCAGGGGGCTGAATCAAAGGGAGTAGCTACAGGTTCCAGATTATGACAAAAACAGCTTCAAAGGTAAATGAGAAAGCACGTTTACCTGGGTGAGAAGTGAATGCAGTCTAGCCCTGGCCCCAGGCCAGGAAATTACAAAATAAAACCAAAAGAATGAAAATAATAGAAGACAATGTGAAATACCTCATTGGAAAAACAATTGATCTGGAAAATAGATCCAGGGGAGACAATTTTAAAATTATGGGACTACCTGAAAGTCATGATAAAAAAAAGAACCTAAATCTCCTCTTTCATGAAATTATCAAAGAAAACTGCCTTGATATTCTAGAACCAAAGGGTAAAATAAATATTGAAAGAATCCACCAATCACCTCCTGAAAAGGATCTGGAAAGAAAAACTCCTAGGAATATTGTAACCAAATTCCAGAGTTCCCAGATCAAGGAGAAAATATTGCAAGCATCCAGAAAGAAACAATTTGAGTATTATGGAAACACAATAAGGATAACACAAGATCTAGCAGGTTCTATATGAAAGGATAGAAGGAAGTGGAATATAATATTCCAGAAGTCAAAGGAACTAGGATTAAAACCAAGTATTGGCTACCCAGCAAAACTGAATATAACACTTCAGGGGAAAAAAATGGTCCTTCAATGAAATAGAGGACTTTCAAGCATTCTTGACAAAAAGACCGGAACTGAATAAAAACTTTGACTTTCAAACACAAAAATCAAGAGAAGCATGAAAAGGTAAACAAGAAAGAGAGATCATAAGAGACTTACCAAAGTTGAGCTCTTTACATTCCTACATGGAAAGGTAATATTTGTAACTCTTGAAACTTTTCTCGATATCTGAGTAGTTGCAGGGATTATACACACACACACACACACACACACACGTGTGCGCGCATGCACGCACACACACGCATGCACACACATAGACAGAGGGCACAGGGTAAGTTGAATAGGAAGGGATGATACGTAAAAAAAATAAAATTAAGGGGTGAGAGAGGAATATATTGGGAGGAGAAAGGGAGAAATGGAATGGGGCAAATTATCTCTCATAAAAGAGGCAAGAAAAAGCTTTTTCTTTTTTTGCTTTTTTTTTATTTAGTTAAATTTATTTATTTAACATTTTACATTCATTTTCACAAAATTTTGGGTTCCAAATTTTCTCCCCATTTATCCCCTCCCCCACCCCAATACACCAAGCATTCTAATTACCCCATCACCATTCTGCCCTCTCTTCTATCATCCTTCCCTTCCCTTGTCCCCATCTTCTCTTTTGTCCTGTAGGGCCAGATAACTTTCTATTCCCCATTACCTGTGTTTCTTATTTCCTAGTAGCAAGAACAATACTCAACAGTTGTTCCTATTGTTCCTAAAGTTTTGAGTTCCAACTTCTCCCCGTCCCTCTGTCCCCACGCATTCCCTTTGGGAAGGCAGACAATTCAATATAAGCCATATCTCTGTAGTTTTGCAAATGACTTCCATAATAGTGGTTTTGTGTATGACTAACTATATTTCCCTCCATCCTATCCTGCCCCCCATTGCTTCTATTCTCCCTTTTGATCCTGTCCCTCTCCAAGAGTGTTGATTTCAAATTATTCCCTCCTCCCATTGCCCTCCCTTCTATCATTCCCCCTACCCTGCCTACCTCTTCTCCCCCACTTTCCTGTATTTTAAGACAGGTTTTCATACCAAAATGAGTGTGCATTTTATTCCTTCCTTTAGTTGAATGTGATGAGAGTATGTTTTTCTCTCAGCTCCCTTCCTTTTCCCTCCCCTAAAAAGTCTCCTACCTGCCTCTTCTATGAGAGATAATTAGCCCCATTCCATTTCTCCCTCTCTGCTCTCAATACATTTCTCTCTCACAGCTTAACTTCATTTTTTTAAGATATGATCCCATCCTATTAAATTCCCTCTGTGTTCTCTGTCTCTGTGTGTGCATGCACATATGTGTGTGTGTGTGTGTCTGTGTGTAATCCCACCAACTACCCAGATACTGAAAAAAGTTTCAAGAGTTACAAATATTGTCTTTCCATGTAGGAATGTAAACAGTTCACTTTTGGTAAGTCCCTTATGACTTCTTTTTGCTGTTTACCTTTTCATGCTTCCCTTGATTCTTGTGTTTGAAAGTCAAATTTTCTTTTCAGCTCTGGTCTTTTCATCAAGAGTACTTGAAAGTCCTCTATTTCATTGAAAGATCACTTTTTCCCTGAAGTATTATACTAAGTTTTGCTGGGTAGGTAATTCTTGGTTTGAGTCTAGTTCCTTTGACTTCTGGAATATCATATTCCATGCCCTTCTATCCCTTAATGTAGAAGCTGCTAGATCTTGGGTTATCCTGATTGTATTTCCACAATACTCAAATTGTTTCTTTCTAGCTGCTTGCAATATTTTCTCCTTGACCTGGGAACTCTGGAATTTGGCCACAATGTTCCTAGGAGTTTCTCTTTTTGAATCTCTTTCAGGCATTGATCAGTGGATTCCTTGAATACTTATTTTGCCCTCTGGTTCTAGAATCTCAGGGCAGTTTTCCTTGATAATTTCATGAAAGATGATGTCTAGGCTCTTTTTTTTATCATGGCTTCCAGGTAGTCCCATAATTTTTAAATTGTCTCTCCTGGATCTATTTTCCAGGTCAATTGTTTTTCCAATGAGATATTTCACATTCTCTTCCATTTTTTCATTCCTTTGGTTTTGTTTTATGATTTCTTGGTTTCTCAGAAAGTCATTAGACTCCACCTGTTCCATTCTAATTTTGAGAGAACTATTTTCTTCAGTGAGCTTTTGAACCTCTTTTTCCATTTGGCTAATTCTGCTTTTGAAAGCATTTTTCTCCTCATTGGCTTTTTGAACCTATTTTGCCAATTGAGTGAGCCTATTTTTCAAGGTGTTATTTTCTTCAGCATTTTTTTGGGCCTCCTTTACCAAGGTATTGACCCATTTTTCATGCTTTTTTTGCATCTCTCTCATTTCTCTTCCCAGTTTTTCCTCCACCTGTCTAACTTGATTTTCAAAATCCTTTTTGTGCTCTTCCATGGCCTGAGCCCACCGGACATCCACCTTGGATGTCTGAGATACAGAGGCCCCGACCTCCACATCTTTCCCTGATGGCAAGCATTGTACTTCCTCATCAGAAATGAAAGGAGGAAGGAACATCTCTTCCCCAAGAAAGTAGCTCTCTATGGTCTTATTTTGCTTCCTTTTTCTGGGCTTTTCCCAGCCAGTTGCTTGACTTCTGAGATTCCTCTCCACCCCCGCCTAGATCTGCCCAGCTAGTGCTTGAGGTCTGAGATTCAAATGCTGCTCCCTAGCCTCAGGGCTTTCAGGGGAGGGAGTGGCTGCTATTCAACGTGAGCTTAAGTTCTGGTGCTTGGGTAGGGGCAGGGCCACCTCCCAGGCTCAGTTCCCTCAGGGGGTTTATGCACAGACCTTTGGTAATGGAGCTCCTGCCTGCTCTGGGAGTTCCGGGCCTGCGGCTGCCTCTGCCTCTGCCTCCCGAGGGGGCCTGAGCCACAGAGACACCCTGCTCCCCTCTTGGCTAGCCCAGAAGTCTCTGTCACTGACCTGTAGCGCTTGTGAGTGGAGGGACCTGTGCGGCAGCTGGAGGTTCCGTCCCTGAAGCCTGCTCGGATCTGCTCCTCTAGGGCCACACGGCCAGGGCAGCACAGGGGTGGGCTCCACCTCCGGAGCATGACGGACCCCTGGGGATGGCTTTCCAGGGCTTTCTGGAATGGAAATCTCTTCTACTGTGTTGGTGCGCAGCTTGCAGTGCTCCAGAATTTGTGGGGAGTTCTTTTTACAGGAAATTTATGGGCTGTGGATTTGGAGCTAGCATACATGAGTCTTTCTGCTCCACCAGCTTGGCTTCTCCCCCCACTATTTTTAAAGATGTTATTTTCTTCAGCCTTTTTCTTGGGTCTCCTTTAGCAAGGTGTTGACCTGCTTTTCTTGCATCTCTCTCATTTGTCTTCCCAGTTTTTCCTCCACCTCTCTAACTTGATTTTCAAAATCCTTTTTGAGCTCTTCCATGGCCTGAGCCCATTGAATATTTATTTTGGATGTTTGGGATACAAAAGTCTTGACTTCTATGTCTTTCCCTGATGGTAAGCATTGTTCTTCCTCATCAGAAAGGATGGGAGGAGATATCTGTTCACCAAGAAAGTAACCTTCTATGGTCTTATTTTTTTTTCCCCTTTTCTGGGCATTTTCCCAGTCAGTTACTTGACTTCTGAGATTCCTTTCCACCCCTGCCTTGCCTCCAGATCCACCCAGCTGGTGCTTGGGGTCTGAGATTCAAATGCTCTTTCCCAGCCTCAGGGCTTTTGGCAGGAGTGGGGCTGCTATTCAGTGTGAGATTAAATTCAGGTGCTCAGGTCGGGACAGGGCTGCTATTCAGTGTGAGATTAAGTTCAGCTGCTCGGGTTGGGGCAGGGAAGCCTCACAGAGCTCAGTTCCCTCAGGGGGTTTATGTGGAGACCTTCAACAATGGATCCAAGCTCCTGTCCGCTTTGGGAGCTCCTGTCTGCTGCTGCCTCTGCCGCTGCCAACTGAGGCGGCCTGAGTTATGGAGACACCCTGCTCCTCTCCCAGCAAGCTGAAAAGACTCTCTCACTGATCTTTGGTGGCTATGGGTGGGGGGACCTGCGTGGCTGCTGGAGATTCTGTCCCTGAAGCCTGCTCGGATTTGCTCCCCTTGGTGCTGCATGGCCAAGGCAGGGCTAGGCTCTGCTCTGAGTCTGGTGCGTGATGGACCTTTGGTGTCAGTTTTTCAGGGCTCTCTGGAACAGAAATCTCCTCCACTCCATTGTTGTGTGGCTTCTGTTGCTCCAGAATTTGTTGGGAGTTCTTCTTTACAGGTATTTTATGGGCTGTGGGTTTGGAGCTAGCATATGTGAATCTTTCTACTCCACCATCTTGGCTCCTCCCCCTGAAATAGCTTTTTCAATGGAGGGGAAAGGAGGAAGGTGAGTGTGACCTTCCTCTTTGGGTTGGGGGTCTTGGCCAGCAAGACCCTATGTTGTTCTCAGGATGCAATGAACGAGGCGGGAGGAAAGGTATAAGGCAAATCTGTTTATTATCAGTAAAGCAGAATTATTTATAACATAATAGACTCACGAATTATGCCCTTCAGCCAATCCCTTTGAAGGTCAAATCTACTCCTCCAACCCCTTCTCCACATTCCCCTCGTGTCCAGCTCGTGATTACCCACTTTCCCCAAACTCCAGGAGAAAAACAAGGGCAGCAGTTCTGCCTCAGATGCCATTAGTTCCAGGCACCTTGGGTGTGGTCCTACAATGGTGCCTGAGAGTTCCTAGCCCCCTCACAATTCCCCCTTTTTGTTTTTGGTAGAGTGGGCTTTCCACATAGTATGGTGTACTTTGGTCAACACATTGGTTAAAGCTGCAAAAAACACTTTTACAATAAAGGATGAAAGGCACAACAGCAGTAATAAAGTGAGAACACTAGAAACAATGGTAGATAGTATCTTTTCTGCCCAAGAGGTGGGAGTAACCTTTTTAAAGAAAGCAATAATATCTTGAGCTGTCTTATCAGGCATCAAATCAATTTTTGCAGCATCATTAATTTCATTATCTAGATGAAACAAATCATCAGTAGTTAGAGTAAGGTTTGAGGAGAGAATTCAAATGGTTTCGGATCTTCTTCCAATCCCATTGCGTGGAGTTATACTCTTTCTTAGTAACACATATTGTGGACCATCGATAGTCACATCGCAAGCTCATCCAAAACTGTATCACCTCAACCTCCTCTCCACTGAGCCAATAAATCAGGGGATCAGGATGCTTAAATAGTAAAAAACCATAAAGGTAGCAATTGAGGCATGAAACAGAACAGATTGTGATTAGAAAGGGAGGCCTCAGGCCTTTTTATCAGAACGTTATCCTGTATAGCAGGGGCCCTGATTCCTGGAACTTCAACACCCAAATTCAAGGACATGCACCTGAGAACAATATATCACTTAACTTCTCAAGTCAGCTACTCCTCAAGGTTCTCTACATCTCCCCCTTTTTGTTTTACAATAACTCTTTCCTATTCATTCGAATGCTGAATGCCAGGTTATGTATAGTATTGATGATCAAGGACAGCAGGGCAGGATCACAGATACAAATACAAAATACTCTTGCAAGGCCTATGACCAACAGCCCAAAGTCTTGTGCAAGGTCACTTAAAAAACCCCTGTGCTCTATTTATCGCATCTGCAATCTGTTGTGCAGCCTCGGGCAGATCCAAGTCACTGTGACTTCTGGCATCATCAATAATCTGAACAATTTGATCCAAATCATCCATATCCATAGTTACATTATTAACATTCCATAATCCTCTTAAATGATTGGAAATTTTGGTAAAATTATAATGTGTATCATTATAATGCACATTTAACAAACAAAAATGGGTAAACCTACAATCACATTATAAGGGTGAGTATCTCAACTTGTTCATTAATTTCTATTACATACCGTCACAATTCATCAATGGCTTGATAAAAATCCTTATTAATTTTTTCTTGTACTTGAAATGCCTTTGTAATATTTCTGGATAATTGATCTAAATATTTGGCTTGTTTAACTTCTGTTTGTACACTCATAATACCTTCTGTTAAAACTACACCACTAGCAATAATGGTTACTAAAGCAGTAATTCCAAAAATAATACAGGAAATACACCTTTTGGCCTCCTACTTTTTCACTTATGCAAGCATTCACAGAGCAATTCAAGCAAATGACATTAGAAGTATTGTCCCCTCATGCTGTCACAGTCCCATTTTTGTCAGCCTTAACCAACTTAAGGGAATTTAGTAAAAAGAGGAGCCCAGTGAGAGTCCATTTGGTATCTCTTTTAGCCTTTCCTCTTCTTCTGGGCCCCATCTGGTCTTTTTGTGCAGGCACAGCTTCTGTATCTGCTTGGACAAGTCTCGCATCTCTTTCTCAGATCCAGACGACCCCGCCATCTGTGGAGACAGAAAGAAATCCTCTCCCTCTAGTTACCACCCTATCAGGTCCTCTCCACACCTCACTGACATCCTTCCACAGCACCTGTTGCTGTTGGCGTGCAATCTGCTTTTTACTAATAATTATGATATCATTATGGCAAAAAATGAAAAGAATGTTTGTGAAGGAGTAAGGCTGTCATAATCTAAGGTTAAGTTGTTAATAGTATATACAGCCTGTGCCAATTGCTCCCTAGGGAACCTACCAAGCATTCCCCCTTTTTGTTTTTGAAGGAACAGGTTGAGAGTTTTATTCTTCCTTTCTACAATTGCCTGACCTGTAGAGTTATATGGTATTCCTGAAATATGAATGATTTGTAAAGAGAAATGTAATATTAGAACTGGAGCCCAAGCACATGCACTCAAGCACCCCAACCTGTCCCCGTTTAAACAGATGGGACCCAACATATTTTGGGACAAGGGATGAAGGTCTCGGCTTCTGAAACTGCTTCCTGCTGAGGTTGCATGTAGAGCTGACCCTGCCTCACAGGGTCCCGACATTGGAGGGGTTGGGTCTTTAACCAGTATGAGGAACTTGAAAGTTCAGAGGATGGTAGGTGATGGTCTTGGACAAAGAAATCTAGAAAACACAAATCTGGCACAGAGATGAAACAAACAAGGACCAAAAAGGAGTAAGAATAAAATAACTAGAAGTGAGGTGGGTGTGAGAACACTGTCAGACTTCCTCACACTCTCTTGATATATTTAGTAACTATCTAGGGATAAGAGAAGCTTGGATGATCCCCATTTGTCCCCAACCTCCTTATCTGCTTTCTATATTTTCAATCAAACCTTTATTTATCTTTCCAAATCTCTTGAACCCATTATTCAGACTGCTTCACTTTCCTTTATATTTCTACTATAAAAAAGATAGTTCACAAGTTATTAATTTTCACTAGCATAGCTGTATTGTCTTAAACAAAAGAGATTTCTAACTTGAATTTCACAACTAAATAGATTTTCATCGATATTTCACAAGCTTGTTTATCTTTTTCTGTATAATATTCATTCTGGAAGAAAAACTTTTAGAAATGAAGTTATCAACAAGTTTAAGCAGTAATTTTAACTTTTGCTTAGGCCATAGAATGACCACAAATTCAGTTTAAAACAGCAAGATCTTTTCTTCTTTACATATTTATCATTTATTACATTATTACATATTATTTATTACATATTTACATATTACATGTTTATTACATATTTACACCATTACATATTAATTTAGCAATACATTATCTTGAAAATGAAAATTTAGTAGGATTTACCCCCCTATTCTTTGAAAAGCATTTCATCTAAAAATATTTTTTTCTTTTAAAAGAGTTAAAAATTTATCCTGATGTTGAGAGACACTAAACTTTTATAAAGAAAATTAGTTGAAACCTTTTAAAATGATAGTTCTCTTTTCACTTTGAAGCAAAAATAAATCTTTCAGAATTAAAATTCATAAAAACTTAGTTGGTATAAAAATGTTCTTAAGTAACATGAATTCCCAAAGCATTAGAACAAACCAAGTTCTTAACTATTACAGAGTTCCTAGATATTACAAAATGCTTTAGTCAAAAATGTGCGATGTAATCGCACATTGGTAACAGTAAGAGACTGATTATAGAAAAACACTAATGCTTTTAAAATCTTTTTAAGGAGGGGCGGAGGCAAGATGGCAGACTAGAAAGACACACTTACACAGGCCATAAAATACCTGTAGAGAGGGACTCTCAACAAATTTTGGAGCAGCAGAAGTGACAAACAACAGCGTGGAGGAGATTTCCAGCCCATAGTGACCTGAAAGGCCCACGGAAACGTCGGTTGCACTGGATGGGGAGCCGAGCACAGAGCCCAGCCCAGCCTTGGCCTAGAGGCTCAGCGTGACCAGACTCTGGGAGGAGGACACCTCGAGGGCAGAATTGCTAGTCGCAGCAGCTGGTCCTCAGATCCCTCAGCCCACAGGCACTAAAGGTCAGTGACAGAATTTTATCAGCAGGACAGGAAGGGAAAAGGGCCTTCACATAGCTCCAGCAGCAGGCAGCAGCCACAGAGCCAGCACAGCAGCCTGTAGGGAAGCTCCATTGTTGGAGCATAAAAAACCCTGAGATCATTGAAGAGCTGAGTCTTACCTAAGCCCTGAGTGGAGGCCTGGCCCGAGCTGGTCTTTGTCTCGAACTGAATGGAGGCCCTGCCCATCCAGCTTATCTGAAAATCAGCTGTGGCTGTGGAGAGGTATCTGCTAAGATTCTGGGCACAAAAATCCCTCTCTGTGTCCAGACCACTGCATGCCTGATTGTGCCACTTTGGAGGAACTGAGATCTCACAGATTCCCAGAGTATACCCTACTCTTGACAAAGGACCCAAAAGTCAAGTCACTGGTTGGGAAAATGTCCAAAAAAGGGAAAAAAATTAAGATCATAGAAGGTTACTTTCTTGGTGAACAGATATCTCCTCCCATCCTTTCTGATGAGGAAGAACAATGCTTACCATCAGGAAAAGACATAGAAGTCAAGGTTGCAGTATCCCAAACATCCAAAATAAATATTCAGTGGGCTCAGGCTATGGAAGAGCTCAAAAAGGATTTTGAAAATCAAGTTAGAGAGGTGAAGGAAAAACTGGGAAGACAAATGAGAGAGATGTAAGAAAAACATGAAAAGCAGGTCAACACCTTGCTAAAGGAGACCCAAAAAAATGCTGAAGAAAAATAAGCTAACTCAATTGGCAAAAGAGGTTCAAAAAGCCAATGAGGAGAAGAATGATTTAAAAAGCAGAATAAGCCAAATGGAAAGGGAGGTCCAAAAGCTCACTAAAGAAAATAGTTCTTTTAAAATTAGAATGGAACAGATGGAGGCTAATGACTTTATGAGAAACCAAGAAATCACAAAACAAAACCAAAAGAATGAAAAAATGGAAGATAATGTGAAATGTCTCATTGGAAAAACAACTGACCTGGAAAATAGATCCAGGAGAGACAATTTAAAATTATGGGACTACCTGAAAGCCATGATCAAAAAAGAGCCTAGACATCACCTTTCTTGAAATTATCAAGGAAAACTGCCCTGATATTCTAGAACCAGAGGGCAAAATAATTATTCAAAGAATCCACTGATCAATGCCGAAAAGAGATCCAAAAAGAGAAACTGCTAGGAATATTGTGGCCAAATTCCAGAGTTCCCAGGTCAAGGAGAAAATATTGCAAGCAGCTAGAAAGAAACAATTCCAGTATTGTGGAAATACAATCAGGATAACTCAAGATCTAGCAGCTTCTACATTAAGGGATAGAAGGAAATGGAATATAATATTCCAGAAGTCAAAGAAACTGGGACTAAAACCAAGAATCACCTACCCAGCAAAACTAAGTATAATACTTCAGGGGAAACAATGATCTTTCAATGAAATAGAGGACTTTCAAGTACTCTTGATGAAAAGACCAGAGCTGAAAAGAAAATTTGACTTTCAAACACAAGAATCAAGAGAAGTATGAAACGGTAAACAGCAAAGAGAAGTCATAAGGGACTTACTAAAATTGAACTGTTTACATTCCTACATGGAAAGACAATATTTGTAACTCTTGAAACTTTTTTCAGTATCTGGATAGTTGGTGGGATTACACACACACACACACACGTGCATGCACACACAGAGACAGAGAGCAGAGTGAATTGAATAGGATGGGATCATATCTTTAAATAATGAAATTAAGCAGTGAGAGAGAAATATAATGGGAGGAGAAAGGGAGAAATGGAATGGGGCAAATTATCTCTCATAAAAGAGGCAAGCAAAAGACTTTTCAGTGGAGGGAAAAAGAGGGGAGGTGAGAGAAAAACATGGAGCTTACTCTCATCACATTCAACTAAAGGAAGGAATAAAATGCACACTCATTTTGGTATGAAAACCTATCTTACAATACAGGAAAGTGGGGGAGAAGGGGATAAACAGGGTGGGGGGATAATGGAAGGGAGGGCAGTGGGAGGAGGGAGCAATTTGAAGTCAACACTCTTGGGGAGGGATGATTCAAAGAGAGAACAGAAGCAATGGGGGGCAGGATAAGATGGAAGGAAATATAGTTAGTCATACACAAAACAACTATTACGGAAGTCATTTGCAAAACTACACAGATATGGCCTATATTGAATTGTCTGACTTCCCAAAGGGAATGGGTGGGGAGGGAGTGATGAAGAGAAATTGGAAGTCAAAGTTGTAGGAACAGCTGTTGAGTATTGTTCTTGCTACTAGGAAATAAGAAATACAGGTAATGGGGTATAGAAAGTTATCTTGCCCTTCAGGACAAAAGAGAAGATGGGGATGAGGGAAAGGAGGGATATTAGAAGAGAGGGCAGATTGGTGATAGGGGTAATTAGAATGCTCAGTGTTTCGGGGTGGGGGGAGGGGATAAATGGGGAGAAAATTTGGAACCCAAAATTTTGTGAAAATGAATGTTAAAAGTTAAATAAATAAATTTCAAAAAAAGTAGGCTCTCTGAGGAGGGAAAAATAAAATAAAACAAAATAAAATCTTTTTAAACAATGAGGGCATCTTAAGGTAAGTCTTAAGTAGTTTACATAAATTTATGAACATGTTCTAATTTCAGATAAAAATAATATTAGTTTTCCCAGTAAGATTACACAAAAGGGCTCACATATTTTGTTGGTCACTTGCTATTGATCATAGAAATTTGCTATGGAAGAAAAAAGTAGAGACATGTGATATAGCAAATATGACAGAGTAAAACATCTATGATTCTGTTGGAATTCAGATAGGAGTGAAATTTTCCAATCATGCAGTATCTGTTTTATAGCCAGGCTCAAGAATAATCAGGTGGGAAACATTTCTTTTTAAAAGAACACAATGGGCAAACTGACCAGGAGGATCCTATCCCAGATTGAGTTCAAAACTGTCCCCTTGATATTTCCTTTCCAGGTACAAACTTCACTTGTTAACAGTGCAGGATCGCATTTCCTCTGAATAACTTGGGGTAGTTGTCTCAGATACTGATTTAAAGTAGACAACTATACCCAAATTCACACTTCAACAAAAATATTTATGGTCCCAAATGCTTTTACCTTATACAGCAAATTTCACTAATCACAACTTAAAGCCAAATACAGTTATTTGTATTCCCATGGAGTTGCAATAAGCAATGAAGACTAACAGGATTCACACACATAAGAGATTCCACTGAAGATTGGGGAATACAAAGAAAGGTAAACACGGTCCCTGCCCTCAAGGACTTATATCCTAAGGAGGGAAACAATATAAACAACTATATACATACAAGAAAAATATAGGATAAATAGACAGTAATCTCAGAAGGAAGTCAGTAGCACTGGGTGGGGTCAGGTGGGATAGAGAAGACCTCCTCTAGAAGTTTGGATTTGAGGTGAGCAGAGGAATATTCCTGGCATGAGAGATAATCGGTGAAAAGGTGGAGGTTGAAAGGTACCGTATTGTTTGTCAGGGAAAGCAAGCTCAGTGACTCTAGATCATAGAATTGTATTCATCCTTCATTTTTCGAAGAAGACCATGACATCGGAAAAATGATGACATGACTTGCACTTGACTTTGTTTTGAGTGAGGGAGGGCTGTGCAAGGTCACCAGTCTCACTTTCTCCTCCTGAGCCATCTGAGTCCAGTGACCAGATATTCATCAGGATGACTGTAGATGACCCAAGATGCAGTGGGATATCTTGACTTTTTAAGGCTGAGTCTTTTCACGTACTCACTTAGGGGGAGTAATGTCCATTGAGTGGATAAGCCTCTTTAAGAAGTGGTCATGGAATGGCCCTTTTAATGAGCAAAAGAAAAAAATAACTTAATCAAACTTGGAGGGAAACAGAAAGTGTTACTGTTGATAATCACTGTAAGTCAGCCATTAAGTGGAGCTTGGGTAGAGAACCTATGGGCTTCAGAGGGCACCGGGTTTAAGGTTTGGGGAATGGGAGGAAGGAAGGAAGGAAGGAAGGAAGGAAGGAAGGAAGGAAGGAAGGAAGGAAGGAAGGAAGGAAGGAAGGAAGGAAGGAAGGAAGGAAGGAAGGAAGGAAGGAAGGAAGGAAGGAAGGAAGGAAGGAAGGAAGGAAGGAAGGAAGGAAGGAAGGAAGGAAGGAAGGAAGGAAGGAAGGAAGGAAGGAAGGAAGGAAGGAAGGAAAGATCATAGAGTATCTAGGCTGCAAAGGTAGAAAGGGACCAGGTTGTAAAAGACATTTTAATCCCACTAACTCCAAATGAACCAAAGGTTTCCAATTCACAGTGACTTGAGGGAGGAAAGTTCTTGCTGAAATTTGATACTTGGGATTCAAGTGAACTAAAAAAGACCTGGTATGCTACTTTCTGAAAGATGGCCAACCCCAGTCTACACCAGTGGGCCTTATCTTCCAGAACAGACCTCTATCAGTTTCAAGTCAGAGTTCTCCAACCACAAATTCCTCTTTTTTTCCTTCTTCAGGTTCCTCCCCAAAGACCAAAGCATCCTCGCCTCATAGGACTGAATTTTCCCACTTCCTCTAATTAGATAGCCTCAAGATCAGTGCTATAATAAACCCCAACTCTGCTGATCACTCAACTTGTGTTCTGTCTTTTTCTTGCTAAAGGGATAGCTTTTTCTTGCTAAAGGAAAGGGGATGTTAATTACCTCTGGTGGAAGTGGAAAGGTCAAGGAGCCCCTTTCTAGACTTTTGTGGAGTCCCAGAAAACAACTTCACCCAGATAGGTGAGAATTTTGGAGCCCCTCCACTATATGCACCCCAATCAAATGATACTTATGTGTATACTTTTTTGTATGTGTAGGAAAAGTGAGTTAAGTCATCTGACTATGTCAGCCTCATAGATTTAGAGCTAGGAAAGACCTTAAAGACCACTGAGTTCAGGCTCCCCTCCATTTTACAGATAAGGGGACTAAGTGATTTGCCAAAGATCACACACACAAAAAGTGTCAGAGGTCAGACTTGAACGCAAGTCCTCTGACTCTAGTGCCAATGCCCTTTCTACTACATCACACAGAGAGGACCAGATCTTTCCAATTCTTTTTTTCGTTGTTGTTATTACTAGAAAACTTACACTCTGGTGGTTCTATCACTGTCCAGAGTATGGTCCTTAGTTTTGTTCATTTAAAATTTGTTTTTATCTGTTCCTCCACTAAGATCCCCTTAGAAGGGAGCTTAGAAGCCATGAAGTCCAATCTCTTATTTACCGATAAAGAAACGGAGTCATAAATTAAGTGATTTTCCCAGCATAACACATCTACTGAGAAGCAATAGAGGATAAAGCATTGATCCTGGAGCCCCAAAGAGCCCAGTTCAGGCTGGGCCACCAGCACGTATAGGCTGTGTAACTCCAGGCAGGCTATTTAATATCTCAGTGCTCCAGATATCTTTCTAAGACCACATGTGGTCTTAGAAGGGGTTGATCTTCATTGGGAGAAGGGATTTCCTCACCTGGGAGCTCCCTACATCAATGAAATTCCTTTTCCAGTCCCTATTCTGACCTTCTACATACTATTTTTTGTTGTTGAGGGGTTATTCAATCCTATCTGACTCTTTGTGACTACATATGAGGTTTTCTTGGCAGAGATACTGCAGTGACTTGCCATTTCCTTCTGCAGATCATTTTACAGATGAGGAAGCTGAGGCAAACAGGATTAAGTGACTTGCCTGGGGTCACCCGGGTAGTATGTTTCTGACACCAGATTTGAACTTGAACCTTACTGAGTCCAAGCCAGCACTCCTTTCACTGAGTTACCTAAGCTGCCTCTACATACTATCCTCTATCCCTAATCCACATATCTAGCAAATGTCTGAGGTAGGGTGGAATTTGAACTCAGGTCTTCCCAACTCCAGGTTTATTGCTCTATCTATAATATCAATTATGCTGTCTTTCTGGGGGATGTAATTCTGACAAGCTGGCTCATGTTGACAAGTGGGGAAAAAAGTATTTTCCAATGACCAAAATATTCCCTCCCACTGGAAACAATATCCCTCCCCCGAGAAGGCTTAATAAATGCTTATCAAGTTACTTTTCTCAGTTGTCCATTTTCCAAATGTCTCCCCACATACCAGAGCCTTCTATATCGGTATGGTTTCATAGATTAATAGATATTGAACTGGCAGGGCTTTTGACATCACTTTATCCAATTTTACCATTTTAAAGAGAAGGAAACTGAGACAGAGAGAAAGTGACTTACACTCAAAGTCAGCCAGGCAGAGCTGAGATTCAAACCCAGGCCCTCTGACCTAGCTCTCTTCCCAGAGTGCCACATTCATATTCCAAGGCTATGTCTTGATGTCTTGATTCCCATATGAGTTGGAATTAGATAAGACAGAATTGCACAAAGTTGTCAGCCTCACTCTCATGTCCAGAGGCACTGAAGTCCACTGGCAAGAGAAAAATCAAGATGACTGGTGATAACCCAGGTTGCTGTGAATGACCTTTATACATCTTCAATGTCTGACCAAGCTCTAAGCACTCCATGGTACCTGAGTCAGCTGTCCACATGGCCATCAGGACAAATTGTTCTTATCCATCCATTTCACCAGAGGAAGTCTTCACATGCTTGGGGTAGATAGCCTCCTAACTTCTGAATAGGTTTGAGGCCCCTCAGTTAGCCTCAGCTTGGTTCAGTCAATCTGCTGAGGTAGTTTATTGGGGTGTGGCCACTGCCCATGCTATAGCTTCTAGGAGCAGAGATGAGAGTTGAGCGAAAGATGGACACTGAAGGTAGGTGAGAAGCCCTGAAAAAGATTCATCAAGCCCTCATATCAGAAGTACTAGTCCTCCTAGAACACTCCACATGGTATATGAATGTAATAAAATGATAATTGTACTGTAAAAATTGATGAAGGGGATGGATTCAGAAAAACCTGGGAAGACTTATATGAATTGATGCAAACAAAGCGAAGTAAGCAAAACCAGGAGAACATTGTCTACAGTAATAGCAACAATGTAACAAATATGAAAGACTTAGTAACTGATCAATACAATGATTCATCACTTGAAAGGACTCATGATATGATATAAAACACTATTCACCTCCAGATAGAAAATTGGTGGACTTACAATGTAGATGAAAGCAATTTTTTCCTTCTTTTTCTCTTTTTTCCTTTTTAAATTTTTTTATTCATTTGGAACTTAAATACAAAAAAAAAAAATTCCATATACCCAGTACAACATAAAAAGAAGATTCAATATAAAACTATGAATTTCCATTTCAATTTACTGTTTTTAAAACTATGCAATAAATACTACACATCACTTTCAAAGCTGCCCTGTTTTCTGTGCTTCCTTCTAAGTTTTCTTTTGTTCTCTGCTGGGCACTTTTTTCCCCCTCCCTCCTTGCCCACCCTGCCCTAGAGAAGGCTACCACTAGACATAAATGTGTGTGTGTGTATACTTCTATTTATCAGCTTTCTCTGGATGGAGATAGTATTTTCCTTCATAGGCTATTTGTAGTTGATTTGAGTATTTATAATACTCAAAATGACTTAGTCATTCAAAATTGTTCTTAGAATAATATTGCTGTTACTGCGCATAACATTCTCTTGGTTCTACGCATTTCATTCTTCATTATGTCATGCAAGTCTTTTCATATTTTTCTAAAATCAACCAATTCCTCATTTCTTATAGTATAGTAGTATTTCATCATAATCATATACCACAACTTGTTCAGCCTTCCCCAATTGATGGGCATTCCCTCAATTTCTAATTCTTTACCACCACAAAATGAGCTGCTAAAAATATTTTAGAACATAAAAGTTACTTTTCTTTTTTCTTAATCACCTTGGGAAACAGACTTAAGAGTGGCATTGCTGAGTCAATTTTATGACTCTTTCGGCATAATTCCAGATTGTTCTCCAAAATGGTTGTACCAGTTCACAATGCCACCAACAGTGCATTAGTGTCCCAATTTTTCTATATACCCTCCAACATTTGTCATTTTCCCTTTCTCTAATTTTAACTAATCTGATAGGTGCAAGATGATATCTCAAAGTTGTTTTAATGTGCAGCTCCCTCAGGGTGTCTACACAAGGCTAAGGTAAGACTCAGCTCTTCAGTGCCTTCAGGGGTTTTTACAATCCAGTTGTGGTCTCAGGCTGCTGTAGGGGCTGCCCTGAGAACTCCTGCTGCCTGCCCGATGTGACGGCCTTTCTTCTTTCCTGCCACTGAAGGCACCCTGAAAAAACCCCGCCACTGACCTTGGGATCCTGTGGGTTGAGGAATCTGTGGACCCTCTGCTGCTGGGACTGGGGATTCCATGACTAGAGATTCCACCCCAGAGGGCTGTTCACAAGCTGTGTGTGCGGGGCCAAGGCTGGGCTCTGAGCTCCGCTCCACATCTAGTGCAATTGATGTTTCCTGTGGGTCTTTCAGGTCACCCTGGGCTGGAAATCTCCTCCACTCTGTTGTTCTCCACTTCTGCTGCTCCAAAATTTGTTGAGAGTCCCTCTCTACAGGTATTTTATGGGCTGTGTGGGGGCAGCCTCTGTATGTGTATCTTTCTACTCTGCCATCTTGGCTCCACCCCTCGTTCCACAGAATTTTAATCATTTTCTTTTTCCTGTTGCTCATAGTATTTTCTCCTTAATCTGTTTGCTTCAAAACTTGGCTATGATGTTCCTGAGAATTTTCATTTTGGGATCCCTTTCAGGTGGTGATGGATGGGTCTTTTCTATTTCTATTTTACCCTCTCATTCTAGAATTTCAGAGTATTTTTCCTTCATGATTTCTTGGACTATCATATCTAGAATATTTTTTTTAATTATAACTTTCAGGTAGTCCAACATTTTTACATTATCTCTTTTTACTCTAGATCAGTTGTTTTTCTAATGAGATGATTCACATTTTCTTCTATTTTTCCATTCTTTTGCCTTTGTTTTTTTTTATTTCTTGGTATCTTACGTCGACCTGAATGTTTGATTAAAAGAAATAAATATACACACACATATGTGTACATATATGTATGTGTGTATGTACATATGCATGCATGTATGTATTATTTATTCCCTTAATGCTAGTAGTCACATGATCATGGAGTCAGAAGGAAACCTCTGATTGCCTGATAGAAGAATGACCAGGCTTAAATACACTTTACTATGAGAAAGGAATTTTCTTAGTTGTATAGGTTGTAAATTCAGTGAGTCAGTTGGACTCACTAACAAAGTAGAGTCAGTTGGAATTTATAATCCCAAGATGTCTGCTTTCCTCTGTCTGTATATTAAGATAAGAAAAAAATCTACCACTCTAGTTGTAGGCATCCTGTTTCATAAACAGGCCTTTGAAATTGCTGACTCAGAAAGGGTATTTTTAGAGCAAAACAAAGCAGTCTGATTCATTCAGGGTTGACCCTTATTAAAACTTCAAAAATGATATTAAATGTTATCATTCATAATGTCATTAGCTTCCTTCCCCTTGTCAAATTCTAGTTTTTAAAGAGTTATTTTATTCCTTAAGTTTTTGGATCTCTTTTTTCCATATGAATAACTTTCTTTTTATAATTTTCTTTATTTTCTTGATTTGCTCTTATTTTTTCTCCTAATTTCACCTCAACCTCTCTTATTTGATTTTTAGAGTCCTTTTTAAGTTTTTCCAAGGACTCTTTTTGAGCTAGTGACCATTTGATATTTTTCTTTAAAGTAGGAGTGGTTTTTTTTAAACTTCACTATCTTCTTTGGAGTATGAACTCAGATTTTCTCAACTCCCATAGTAGCTATCTATGGTCAGTTTCTTTCTCCTTTGTTTACTCATTTTTTTCTTTATTGGCTTATTATTATAGTCAAATTCTAGTCCTGAGATGTAGGGGGGGTGATGCCTCAGGCTTCAATTTTTTATACTGTTGTTTTCGAAGCACTATCTGGGGGTACTCCTCTCTGACCCTGAGCCACGGCTAGGGTCCCCAGCTACACTGTAACTGCAGACACTCTTGTTCACTCTGGACCCTTTCTCTGCTACAGGCTTCAACTCACCTCTCTGCCCTGGAACTGAAAGCAGGGACTCCACAGCCAGCAGAATCCCCACCCCTCTGCTACCACTCTCACCAGACATGTGCTTGTTCCTCTCTCCCCACAGTCTGGGACCATGTCTGGTCAGCACAGCTGGACCTGGCATGCTGTGACAATGGAGGGTCTTTCAATCTTCCTCAGCTCAGCTGCCCAACCCCCAAACTGTCCATGAGGTGAAAGTTCCTGAAGCTGAGTCTGCCCACCCAGCTGCCCCAGAGCTTGTTGTTTGTTGATTCAGCAGAATATGCCAGGAGGTAGTTGCATGTCAATCAGGCCAAACGCTGGACTGTTTGGATCTTTCCCAAGGTCCTTCCAAGTTGTCTTAGGAGGACAATTGTTTTACCCCACTTTTAATTATGTCTGCTACTCAAAGTTCACATGGAGGTGAAGTTCTATCTTGTTAGTGAAAGAAATTTGGAGAGCCTTGTATTTCCTGTCCTTTTCTGCCATCTTCCCTTTATTTTTCTTGAATTTGGGGTAGGTAGTAGGGGGAAACCTGGCTAATATAGAAATGTTTTGCACAACTATGTATAATGAATGGATACCATATTTTTTGACTTTTCCATGGGTGGAAGAGGAGAAAGGGAGAGAGAAAATGTGGAGCTAAAAATAAGATTTTTATTTTAAAAAAAACAACATTTTGCCTAATCAAAGCTAAGAATGGATTATTTCTGGGACAATTTCTTCAGGAGGCTAATTGCATCTATGAAATTTTTAATCATTCTTTATTTCCATTGTAAAATCTATTATTTTCAGAATCAGAAATATAATCCTCTTATTAACTTTCATCTCTTAGGTCTGAGACTGACTTCATCATCAGATCTATATTTCATTCTATATTGAGTGACATCCTTTAGTAAATCATCCCCAATTTTAGATGGGATTAATATGTGAACAAAATGTCCCTAACCTCCAAGCTAGATGCTTTAATATTTTTTCACCTAGTAGTAGAGAGGATTGTGCAGAAACATCCTAAATCTCAATATTCACTTTACTAATTATTATTATAATGAGGAGGTGGCACAAGATTTCATTGATGTAGGGAGTTCCCATCTAAAGAATTTCTGATTCCCCACACTTCTTTTTCCATGATGTCCTGCAAACTTTTCACCTTGCAACCTTCCCCTCCTGTAGCCCTTTTCCTTTGATTCATCATATCCCCTTCTCCCACCCCCCTCCATCTTAAAGAAGGGCCCAAGCCATTCATTTTCTCTCCTTCTTTTCTCTTTGTCTTTCTAGAGTTCTTTCTCCACCCTGTTCCTCCTCCCTCTCCTCCCTCTCCTACTTTTCAGATTCTTGCTGTCTTCTCCCATAAAAATGTATGGGGCAAGACCTGTCTTTCTTTTTGCTCTTATTTGGACTCTCAGTATATAGCAAAACATGTGACACCAAGTAAATGTTTAATAAATTGAGGTTTCCACCCTGCTTTCTAAGGTAGATCTCTCCTTTTGGGTTTGACTCCTTTAGTGATGGTGTCTGTTGAGAAATAGTGATGTAACAGGAGAGGCTTTGGTAACTCTTCCTCCAAGGACTACATGTGTCATTGACTCGTAGTGCAAACTGCAACAATTCTGTAACTTTTCTTTGGCCTTAGGGAATTGACTAAGGCACTGACGCAAAATGTGAAGCAATCCCTGTTCTCAAGAAGCATAGTTCTACATCTCCCATCACTGTGCCTTTGCAGTGCCATACCTCATGACTGACATTCATTCCCTCTTTACCTCCATACCTCATGGTGGTAGGAATTACCTGCCTTTAAGGCCTTCTCTTCCTTCAAGACTCAGCTCAAGCACCACCTGCTATATGAGGTCTTTCCTGATCCCCTCAACTGCTAGAGCCCTACCTCTCTTGCTATCTTTTATTTAATTATTTTGTATTTCTTTGTATTTGTTCTCTTTATTTTTATTCTATATGTACTTAGATGATCTTCCCAATTACAGTGTAAGCTCTTTGAGAGTAGGGATCATTTCATTCTTTGTCTTTGCATCTCCAGGTCATAGCACTGTGCCTGGCACACAGTAAGGGATTAATAAGTACTGGTGATTGTCAAGTCTAATGTTATGTGGGCCTTGAACCCAAGGTCTCCTGACTTGGAGACTATTCCCATTATTGTGTTTTGTTGTTATCCAGTCATTTTCAATCATGTCTGACTCTTTGCATCCCAATTTGGGATTTTCTTGGCAGAGATACTGGACTGATTTGCCACTTCCTTCTCCAGTTCATATTGCACATGAGAAAACTGAGGCCAACAGGGTCAGGTGACTTGCCTAGGGTCACCCAGCTACTAAGTGTTTGAGGCCAGACTGGAACTCAGGAAGATAAGCCTTCCTGACTTCAGGCCTGGCATTCTATGCACTATGGAGTCACCAAGCTGTCCAATTCACAACTTATTATAATAATGACTTTATCATCACTTAAGGATAGTCTTAAGAAAAATTATGAAATCAAGTTTATTGATCCCTCTTAATACTGTACTCCTGTTGAAGAGAGAGGTGGGAGAGCTGGTTCAAATTTGAAAGAATTCACTTAGACCTTCTCTATAGCCAAAAGGAGCTTTATTGACACCAAAGCAGTGCACCTGAGATTCAGCAAGGAGCTAAACCAAGGCAGTAATATAGGAAAAGGACCAGACTTATATACACAGCCTATAGAATGATGATGCAATTTTTAGGGTTTCTAATAGGGGTTGGAGATTTAGGGACAGGATGAGGAAGGTGAATGACACAAGATAAAGGAGAGAGGGGAAACTTTATGACCCAAGATGAGGGGAGACAAGAAATTTTAAGGTCTAGGATAAGGGGGAAGTTTTATGGTGTTTCAAGAGAAAAGGGAAGGGACTTTAGGGTGTATTCAGGTTAAAAAATAAAGCAGGGGCTTCACAAAGTCAATCCTTACTATTATTTTTAACTCTTAAGGCACTGTTTGTATCCACATCACTCCTGCAGGGTATCTAATGACAATAGTTTGCCCCAGAATAGTGAAAAGCTGAACTCTTGATATCCCAATGTTACTGAAACCAGGACAAGGCACTTCCTCAAGGAAACCAAGGCATTGTATCTTCCTGACTTTGGAGTCAGGAAGACCTGGGTTTAAGCAGAGATTGTTTGTTTTTTACCTTTCTCTGAATCTCTGGTGCTTTGCACAGTGTTAGGCTCAAGTATATAGTGGGCATGTAAATGCCTGTTAATTGACTGACTCTGTGTGTGTGTGTGTGTGTGTGTGTGTGTGTGTGTGTGATTTATTGGCTTATTTGTTGTTATTCTACACTTGTGATTTCATTGGCCTAAGAAAATCCCCAGTGCAGAAATATCCTCCACTAACATAGGTAGAGGCAACGTCTCTACAACATGTCTTAGGAAAATGGTGTTAAATGGTTAAGGGATTAATTGACTTACCAAGGTCATGGCAGCCAGTAGGTATATGTCAGAGATGGTGCTTAATCACAGATTTTGGGGTTTCTGAGGTCAGTCATGATACCAGCAAAAATATAAACATGTTTTGCGAAATGCCTAGACACCAGATTCCTAAGGATTATTTGGAGAGTAAATGTTCCTTTAACTCTGACCCTCAGGGCATGTTTTAAGTAGTTTTCCCAAACTAATTGGAGAGAATTTGTTTTTCTTAAAACATGAATTTTCTCTTGTTCCATTTCTATTGTAATCAAAGCCAGGTGCAAAACAGCTGGTCAGGGGTTGGACAACAAAAACAGACCAACTTCATGGGTGCAAGTGACTCCAACTGTCCCTAACATCTTAAAGTAGGGTGCCTTAAGGGAAAATCCCCAGTGGAGACATTGGCGAAATATGAAGACTGAAAATGAGGGGGAAATAATGAACAATTACCAAGGAAGGATCTTGGAATGAACAAGATGGTGAAATTTGGAACGGTCAAAAGCCACAGAAGAATAAGTATGTTAGAAACTAGATGGAACTTGGGTAGAATGGAGGAAAGAAACCTTAGAACTTGGAATGTTGAGCTGGAAGGCCCTTAAGAAGTAGATGAGTCCCTGTATCCCCAAGAGATCATAAAAATGGGAGAGGGTCCCACATGTACAAAAATATTTATAGCAGCTCTCTTTGCAGTTGCCAAAAACTGGAAATCAAGGGGATGCCCATCAATTGGGAAATGGCTGAATAAACTGTGGTATATGAATGTAATGGAATACTACTATGCTGTGAGAAATGATGAACAGGAAGACTTCAGAGAGGCCTGGAAGGACTTATATGATCTGATGCTGAGCAAAAGGAGCAGAACCAAGAGAACTTTATGCACAGTAACAACCACACTGTGTGAGAGCTTTTTCTGGTAAACTTGAAACTTGAAAAAAAAATCCCAGTGGTTTTCTAAGGCAAAATGCCTTCCACACTCAGAGAAAGAACTATGGAATTAATTTGCAGAATGTAGCAGATCATGTTTGTGTGTGAAAAAACAAAAGTAGAAGAATCCTTAGAATACAGAAGTTAGAGCATCCAACAAAATGGTAGAGAAAGAGGGGACCTTAGAATATAGACTATAACAGCTGGAAGGGCTGTGGGAACATAACATGTTAAATCTGAAAAAGACCTTAGCTATCTTCAGCTCCATGCCCCTCATTTTACAGATGAGGAAGTAAGTCAAAAAAGGGAAAAGTGACTTGACTATGGTCATCCTACCAAGAGCCCAAGCTCTTTACTTACTTAACCCAGTGTTCTCTGGAGGAGCACAACTTGGAGAAGCCACAATAACTGATTTCAAATATCAAGACTAAAGTGCTGTCATGTGGAAAAGCAATTAGTCCCTTTTGGTTCCCAAGGAAACAGTGGGCTGCAGAGAAGGAAATGTAGGTTTAATAATGGAAGGGAGGAGCAATGAGAACTGTCCTAAAGCAGAATTGGCCTCTGTAAGTGGGGATCTTCAAACAGAGCATAGATGACCACTCATTGGGAGCATTAGCAAAGGGCTTCTCATTCAGCTAGGGTCTGGACTGGAAAGCCCCTAAGTTTTCTGCCAGTTCTGAGATCCTGGGCTTTGGCGATCTCAAAGGCAGGGTCTTTGGTTTTTCTCATGGTGGTAGTTGCAATCTTGGGAGAAACCATTACATCTATCCTCAGGTGAAATTTCTTGAGTTCTTACTTTCCTTTTAGGAACTAAAAGGTCTCCTGGTCACCTGGCTCATTGCCGAGAACCCTGATATGTCTGAGTTTCTTGCCAATGGTAGCAAGTCCCTTGTAAACATGGCCTCAGCCAAAGGTAATTCTGGTGTAGGGAAGGAAATCCAGCTGTGATTTCTCCTTCAGGAAGTGCCTATTTTCGCTTCTCCTTTCCTAGTCATGCCTAAAGCCTTCACACTTGCTGAATAAACAGGATCTTATGTTTTACGATCTCCCAAAGTTGGAAGGAACTTTTCAAAGAAAAGAGATGGTTTTGAGGAAGAAGCTTAAGAGAAGGATTCTGTTCTAGCTCTGTCCAAAGTGAATGAATGAATGAAAAAGCATTAATTAAGTGCATACTCTACACTAGCCACTGTGCTAATGCTCAGGTTATGAAGCCAAAAAAGTAAGATAGACCTTCACAAGGGGCTTCCATCATAACAGAGAAAGACAGCATATAGAGTCTAGAGGTGGCTTATGAGGGGTGTTTATGTCAGGAAAGTTCTCACCCTATCAGGATCTGGCTGCTCACTGTTGAATCTAGGCCTTTGAGAGAAGGAACTCCTGCTCACAACTGCAATGCAACTCCAATTGGCAGAGCCTCGGGGTCGAGATCAAGGTTATTTTTAGTTTAGAAAAGTTCATTTTCTACCTTCTCTCTTCCTTCCTAACCACACTCATCTCTCAGGGGCCAATAGCTTCAGCTCCACCACCATCTTCCCTCAAGAGTCAGCGTGGCCTAGATCTGGCCAAGTGCTGGATTTGGCCAGAGTTTGAATCCTATTTCAGACACCAACTAGGTCACTAGCGTGACTCTGGGAAAGTCACCTAACTAACTTTTCTAAACTTCTATTTTCTCCTCTATAAATAACACCTCATATAATATAATAATAATAACACCTCACATAATTGTTTGGAGGATCAAATTATTTCATATATGTAAAAAGAACCTTAAAGTACCATATGAATGCTATTATAATTATAAAATATAATTTAGTCACATTGGGGAAGTTGCAGCTCAAAGATAAAGGGACAAAGCATTTTTCTGCAGCAAGAAATTTAGCTCGTTTGGGTCATTTACACAAAGGGTCTAATTTAAACAACTTCTGATTACAAATGACACACTTCCACAATTCTGCTCTGAGATAAGGCAGAGCAAGAAAAGTGTCTGTTCCATTATGGGGAAATGCAATCATGTTGCAACCTGGTTATGGATTCTAAAGCATTTTGCATAAGACTCTCCTAAATGGTGGATAGAATGATCATGCAATATGGTATACTTGTGTGAGAGGTCAAGTTGATGAGGGAATTTTGGAGAGAAGAGATATTCTTTATCTGGGATGAGCTCCCACATGGAAGGGTATGTACTGTTCATGTAGGATATGTGTATGTCTGTAAGGCAAAGGTGAGCTACATTTAGATAACCCTAGTGGACCAAGGGTGGGGAACCTGAACTTGAGGACTTAGAGGGCCATGTGTGGCCTCAAGGCTACAGGTTCCCCATCCCCGGTCCATAAGAATTGTCGAAATGCAGCTCACAGGAAGAATGGATAGCTCTGGAATCTTAACCACCCCTCTCCAAGGGAGCCTGGAGGAGAACGGGAGGGGGAGGTCATGAGATTGCTTGCTCTGTTTTTCTCAGAAAGGAAAGTACCTCAGAAAGGGAGCACCAGACTATAATTATATACATCTTTCTCCTTAAATATTTGCTGGTGTAGGAGCATGATTTTAAAATCTGAGCTTTTTTTGCTGGCCACTATCTTTTAAATGGGGAAGGTAACCTGAGCCTGATACCTTCCCACCAAATGCTAGTTACACAAAAGACCATCCAAAACAACGGATAGTGAGTAAGATAGCAGATACAAACAGCAATCAAAGAGGTTCTGCATATTAGAATATACTAGTATATAGCCAAGTCTCAATGAGCTCTTTAGATGGGAAGAGCATGAGATATTGCTCAACCAAGGAAAGACTCTAATCCTATCAAAGAATCCTTAAAGTATCTAGGGAGGCAAAGTAGAAATCAAGATCATGTTGATGAGACAATTTTCCCATGTATGACTGCCATCTGCAGCCTGTCTTTGTCTAGTCATGTGTCTGGAGTCTGTCCCAAAGAGAGTTGGGAGCCACATATGCCTCTCTATCTCTCAAAGCAGCAATGAACAATCTCTCTCCTCTTCAAAGCTCTAAGACCACTTTCACTTTTTGCATGCGTGCTTCCCTCAGCCAGCATTTTTTCCATCAATCAGAAGAGTTTTGTACAAAATGTTTCAGATGTGAAACTGGGGTCACATAAGAGATAAGTATGCATTTATCATATAGGAGGTAAATAAGCTAGTATTTGAGATTTATGCACTCCACAGTCTCTACTCTTAAAAATGTGAACATTCAAGGCATTGTAAAAGGGAGGAATGGAAAAGAGAGGAAGGAAAGGAGGAATGGAAAAGAGAAGAAGGAAAAGAGGAATGGGAAAGAGAGGGTGATACTTCTCAGTTGTCATGCACCTACTCTCCAATCACTTCCACATCCACCAGAAATTTGGAATCCATCCCTGGGTGGCTCAGCTCTGATAGATGAGTTTTTGCTTTCTCTTGCCTGGGCCCAAGCCTCCCTAACTTTCCAGCTCTCCAGCCATCTCTTCACCATGGCCCCATGACAATACCATTCTCCTCCACTTCTTTCACCTCACTTTCCAACTCCTCTTTATATGTTATCTTCCCTCATTAGAACATAAGCCCCTGGAGGGAAAGAACTGCATTGCTTACTTGCATTCATACCCCCAGCTTAGCACAGTTTCTGGAATATCCTGAGCCCTCAATAAATGTTTTGTCTATTTCTCAAATCTGGGCCCAAATTCTATAGACTCTCACTTTTTAATATAACAATCCATGCAGAGAAAATTCATCATGAAATTCAGAATATAAAGTAAGCACATCAAGACCCGGTTTTATCATAATCTGCACCAAAAACCTAAAATTCAAAGTCAAAAGTAGTAAAATTCTTGGTTTTCTGTAGAGTCAAGAATTTCATTTTTCCAGATAATCCCAAGAACAAGAGCCCTTTAGCCCTTTCTTTCCTGCCTTTCCTTCCTTCTCTTTTTCTTGTCTTTTCTCCTGATTGTTCAGATAAAGACACTTTCCTGTCTCCAATTTTATCTGAGGATCTGTCCCCATTAAATGAAATGCATTTTGTATAAATTTGTATCTAATCTTTCCATGGATGTTATTTTTATGTATGGAAGAGTATACCTCAAGTTTCTAGAAGGCGGTCTGCTTTCTACTGTTCTTATTCTCACTTTTAATATATGTCTTGGCTAAGAGCTAATTGTATCTATTGGCCAACTGTTAATAAGAAACATACTAATAGGGGCTCTTGAATTATATTATTAGACTTATCATCCCACAAGGTTCCATTTAGATTCAGAATGTAGAATGTGATGTACAGTTTTGGATATGGATGATGTGGGATTTGTTTTACTTGACTAAGCATATTTGTTGTAAAAGTTTTCTTTTTTTCTTTTAAATTGAGGGATAGGGAAAAAAAATAAATACTTGTTAATTTAAAAAAGAATATTAGAAAAAGAAAAACATTGTAGTCCAAATGTATGTATATCTATTGTATATATGTATAGCTATTTTGTCTTTGGATCATACCAAGTATGTCTTTTCTTTCTGTGTATCCTTGAATATTTCAACTTTATTGTTTTTAGGACATCAGTCAGTCCTTCTCCTTCTCCTTCTCCAACACCTTCCACATGTCTAGCAAAATTGTTTTCCTAAAGGGCAAGTCTGAGCATTCATTCTGCTACTTGAGGAACTCCAGGGGCTCTCAATTACTGTACCCTGGATCAAATATAAACTATTTGGCATTTAAATCCCTTCACAACTTAATTTGCCAGCGCCATTTTACTTGCTACACTTGCTATGGTCCTTATACGTGACTCCCCTTCCTGGTCTCCACAGTTCAGTAGAACTGGTCTTCCTGCTCCTCCTCACACATGACTCTCCATCTGTCATCTCTGGGCCTTTTCCAGGGTATTCCCCCATGTCTGGAATGTTCTCCCTTCTTACCTCTTCCTCTTAGAATCATAGATTTCCTTTAAGCTGCTCAATGACTACCTTCTCCCTGAAGCCTTTCCTGAATTCCTCCCAAGCTGCTAGTACCACCTCTGCAATGTACTTGTTATTCATTTTGTATTTAGTTGTGTATATGTTGTTTCCCCAAAGACTAAAAGACCATTTTATGGAAAACTCACACAAGGTAAGGGTGTGCTCACATGGAGGTCAGAAGAAGTGATACCTGGATACTTTCAAAGTCTTTCTGAAAAATTTTGGGATCCATTTCATGACATGGGAGATACTGGCAAAGGACCACCTAGCATGTTGTGTCTGCATCAAAGAAGGCACTGTTCTCTGAGCAAAGGACAGTTGCAGTAGCTCAAGAGATGGGCAAATTTAGAGATTTCTATTCCAAGTCTTCATACGGACTATTTGTACCAAATCTGCGGGAGAGCCTTCCAAGCTCATATTGGCCTTATCAGCCACAGTTGGATGCACTGTACTTCGACTCCAACATAGCAAGATGACCCCTGCCCTCTTCGAGGATGAAGGGCAACCACCATGACAAAATGTAAGCTCCTGAGGGTACGGTGCTTAAGGGTTAAATGACATTAACCAATAGGCAATTTGTTCCAAATGCACAGTCCCACATAAACAGACATTTAAAGCAATGCTTATCTAACGTCTGGGAGACATGCCAGGTCATAGAACTTGGATTTTCTTACGACTTCAATCTTATTTCTTAACTTTGCACTAAATTAAGAATTATTTGGCTGAGTCTGCCACTGAAACACTTATGTCTAGTCTTAAAGGAACTGTGGTCTGTGTTTTCTTCTTTATCCACAAGCTCTTTATCAAATAATGTTTCAAGTTGGCCATTTCCTGTCAGATAGTTTTGGGTCCTTCCCGGGCTGTGTAGGAGTCACATGCCCTCAAAAAGCCTTCATTCCCCAGGAAAATACACTATCTATCTATCCATCTATCTATCTATCATCTATCTATCTGTGTATGTATATATACATATGTATGTGTATATATATACATATATATACATATACATATATATATGCAGAATAACTATGTCAAGGAGGTTTTAAAGAATTTTCTTACAACCCCACATCAGGGTATAATGAAGTTCCTTAATCAGTTTTAGAGGATTATAGACCTTTGGTCTTTGGAGAAAGACACAGGAAATGTCTAGTAATAGATTGTCTGCTGTTATTCACCCTTTGTTGTAAAAGAGGATCAATGACATCATGAGAGAGAATGCAACTCACACCTTGCTCCTATATTTTTAAAAAGTAAGTCATCCAGTAGTTTGAGAGTGGGAGACGATTAAGGTCCAGAACATCTGGAGGGAGATCTCTGTAGAAAAGGGAAGAGAATATTTCTCTTAACCCTCCTCCCCCTCTCTCCACCCATTCATCAGCCAAGGGACCTCACTGTGGACTTACTCAGAAGGAAGTCATAGAGTGATTTCAAAAGGGTTTGAGGCTCCATTGAGGGAGTAGAGTCACACACTCCAGATGGATACAGATACAGAGAGACAGTCACCCAAAGAGCAAAACAAATTCACAGCGTGTAACCCTTAGAAGCAGTGTAGAAAGACAGCTTTAGTAGGCTCTGAAGTTCTGGAGTTGTCTTGGCAACTGTGTTCCCCATACCTGTGCCTCAATACAATTGGACTGTAAATTTGTGTCTAATTTCTCCATGGATGCTATTTTTATGTGTGGAAGAGTACACCTCAAGTTTCTAGGAGGCGGTCTGCTTTCTAGCTACTGTTCTTATTCTCTCTTTTAATATATATCTTGGCTAAGAGCTAATTGTATCTATTGGCCAACTGTCAATAAGAAACATACTAATAGGGGCTCTTGAATGATATTATTAGGCGTATCATCCCACAAGGTTCCATTTAGCTTCAGAATGTAGAATGTGATGTACAGTTTTGGATATGGATGATGTGGGATTTGTTTTACTTGACTAAGCATATTTGTTGTAAAAGTTTTCTTTTTTTTCTTTTAAATTGAGGGATAGGGAAAAGAGAAAAATACTTGTTAATTTAAAAAAGAATATTAGAAAAAGAAAAACACTGTAGTCCAAATGTATGTATATCTATTGTATATATGCATAGCTATTTTTCCTTTGGATCATACCAAGTATGTCTTTTCTTTCTGCGTATTCTTGAATATTTCAACTTTATTGTTTTTAGGACATCAGTCAGTCAACATACATTTATTAAGCCCTTATTATATGTCAGGCATTGTACTAAGGGCTTAGAATACAAATATGAAAAAAGAAAAGACAACCCTTGCCTTCAAGGACCTTACAATCTAATGGGAGAAAAAAACATACAGAAGTCTTTGGAAAGTAGGAGGGGAGATCAAGGAAAGTATTGGATACAAAGGCATAATGGAAAAGTCAGAGAAGTAATATATCATCATTTAGTCAGCTGTTCCTCAATTACTCAACATTCTAAGTCATTCCTCATTTCTTGCTAACACAAACAGAACAGCTATGAATATTTCCCTAATGTTCTTTTTTTCCTTTTATGATGTTTTGGGGGTGATTCCCTTCACAATGGCATTTCTCAAATGATTTATTAGCATTGTGGATCATTGCATAATTCCTTATTATTAGGCATTCTTGGAAAATAAATTCAGGGCTCTCTTCCTTTCTCAGACATCATATAGTACTTCATAATTTACTTCTCTTATCCCATTATCTCATGTGATTTCATAGAATTGAAGTTTAGAGTCATTCAAATGGCAATGGAGAGGCATCTGTTACATATGGGTCAACTGTAACATATTACCACCTAAGTATTATGCAGGAGAAATGGCAAAAAAGAGTGGTACCAGGGAGATCAGAATCACAGAACCACCGAATTTGAGAGTTGGAAAGGACTTGAGCTATCATCGAGTCCAATTCATACCTGACACAGAATCTATACAATGCCATACCCAACAAATGTCCATCAAATCTCTGCTTGGAGAAAGAAAAGGAGGAGGATGACTCTCTCCCCACAGTCACTTCAACTCTAGGACAGCTCACTGTGGGCACCATTTCCCCAACACTGAACCTAAATCTTCCTCATTATAACTTTTACCCATTGTTTCTAAATAAGTCTAGCTTCTACACAGCAGTCACTAGTATAGCAATCCCTCCAAGATGACTCTTCCCACTCCATTGGCACAAGCAGGTTGGGTCTCCAGGGCAGCTGACTGCTGTTTTTCAGGTTTCTAGAGGTAACACTGAGGGGTTGGTGCCACTCAGAGTGCTCCTCAATGATATCAACCAGTTGACAGTGAGTAGCTTTTATAAAGGAATATTTGCCAAAAATTTAAATGGCAAACCACTCTGGTATTTTTTCCAAGAAAATCCCAAATGGGGTCATGGAGGGTTGGATGTGACTGAAACAACAGCAAAAATTTCCCAACAATGTATAGCAAGAAGAGAAGTAACAAAAATGTACCCCAAACCCAGGACTCACTGTCTCCTCTGCACACTTTGGTCGTGGGGAGAGTTGGTTTAGTAGCACAATGGTAGATGGGTACACATGCAAAGAACATGTGGGGCTAAGAGGTAGCCCATAGCTCCTGGCTCTAGAAATTCTTTCCCTCTTCCCAGAGTCATGACCCAGTGGTGAAATGGAGTCACTCCCTTGTTCAACTGGGCTGGAAGGGATGGGAGCAAGTATTTTTTAGTCACTTGTTGTGTACTCAGCACTGTGGTAAAGTGCTACACACATATTATCCCCTATATTGATTACTCATTCAGTTACCTCAGTGACTCTTCAGTGGATTCATACTACTATTGCTGCTAGCTCTCATCATCCTTGCATTGACTCCAGTGCTGCATTGGCCTGGGATAGCATTTCAAAGCTAATAAAGTCGTAACCTGGTCATTCCACCTCCAGATATTCATTCAGCTAACATCTGGAAAGAAAAAGCACAAAGGGACAAAAACAACAAGTACTATGTGCCCATGGTGGACAGAAAGAAAAGACAGCCATTCCTCCCACGCCTACCCCCTTCCTTCCAGCTGCCCCATAGAAACTCTTGCCTCACTAGCTGTCTAGGAAGGAAAAAAGGCAAAAGGCCCAGGGAGGAGCCTTCCAAACTTTTTGCATGCTGGTCTCTTTTTCTGTTGAGTCATCAGCCTTTCTGGACCTGGAGCTAACTAGAAAACTTATCTCCACCACATACTATGCCTTCCTAAGTCATCATGGTCAAAACCTGGCTCCTCAAATGTCTACAGGTTGGATTGCAAAGAATAAGGAACATCTGCATATGCTCCAAGGACTGTGCTCTCAGTGGCCAGGCCCTGGTTGGTTGTTTTTTTTCATTTTCAAAAAGGACCAAAATGACATCACCATGATAAAGTGAAGTTTCAGTGTGTCCAACTGCAGCTGAGCTTGGAACGCTCTACTACAGACTGGGCACGGATAGTCTGTGTGAACATTTGGGATGGTTACTCCAAATTTGTGCATCCTACATTTCCTTTGTGCTGTTTCAATTCTGCTTTGCTTGTAGAGCACAACACCTTTTCTGATGTGGGCACACCGTACTGAGTGCTCCTGTGTCAGTGTCTCCCATGTTACACAGTCAAATCCAAGGTTCTTGAGAGAGACCTTGAGAGCATCCTTGTATCACTTCTTCTGACCACCATGTGATCACCTGCCCCATGCAAGTTCTCCATAAAATAATCTTTTTGGCAAGCATATATTTTGCATTTGAACAACATAACCAACCAATCAGAGTTGTGCTCTCTGAAGCATAGTTTGAATGCTTGGCAGTTCAGCTCAAGCAAGGACTTCAGTGTCTGGTACCTTATCCTGCCAGGTGACCCTCAGAATTTTTCTAAGACAATTCAAATGGAAGCAATTCAGTTTCCTGGCATGGTGCTGGTAGACTGTCGATGCTTTGCAGACATACAGCAATGAGGTCAGTACAATGGCTCTGTGGACCTTCAGTTTAATAATCAGTCTAATACCCCTTCTCTTCCAAACTTTTCTTCAGGGTCTCCCAAACTCTGAGCTAGCTCTGGAAATGCATGCATCAACCTTATTGCCAATGTGTACATCCCTGGAAAGTACACTACCAAGGTTAGTGAACTTATTCACAGCTTTCAAAACTTCTCCATTTGTGGTAACCGATGGTTCCATGTATGAATGGTGCAGTGGTGGCTGATGGAGCACCTGTTTTCTTGGTATTGATTATTTGGCCAAAATGAGCACAGGCAGCAGAGAATTGTTCCATACTTCATTGCATCTCAGCTTCAGAGGCTGCACTGAGTGCACAATCATCTGCAAACAGAAATACATGCATCAACTCTCCCTCCACTTTGCTCTTGGCTTGTAACCTTTTCATATTGAAGAACTTACCATCAATACAGTAGCTGACCTTAATGCTGTGTTCATCCTCATTGAAAGTATTTGACAACATGGCTGAAAACATCATGCCAAAAAGCATGGGAGCAAGCACACAACCCTGTTTCACTACACTGGTGACTGGGAAGTCACGAGAGCATTGTCCACTATCCAGAACCCGGGTAAACATGCCATCATGAAATTGCCATACAATACTGATGAACTTCTCTGGGCAACCAAATTTTGACATAGTTTTCCATAAGCCCTCATGACTAATGGTGTCAAAGGCCTTGGTCAGATCTACAAACATTGTGTACAGACTTCTGTTCTACTCCTGGCATTTCTCCTGGAGTTGTCGGGCAGCAAACATCATATTGACTGTTCCTTGGCCCTTTCTGAGGCTACACTGGCTCTCAGGTAGATGGCCATCTTCCAGGTGAAGGATGAGAAGGCAACTATCATGTTCCTCCTGACCTTTCTCTCTTTCAGACTCAATATCTCTAGTTCTCCCAATTGCTTCTTGTGTGATGGAATCAAGGTCCATCCTGTTCCTTGTCCTCGTCTGGATACTCTCCAGCTTACTAAACTGGAGCAGTCAAAACTAAGCACAATATTCCATATGTGGTCTGACTAGAACAGAATAGATAGAGATTATGACCTCCTTATTCTCGGAATCCATGCTTTCTTGATGCTGCTCAAGCTGACCCTTTTCGGTTCTCATATATCCCTGCTGACTTGTATTGAGCTTGTGGTCCTCTATAACCCCCAGAACTTTTTCAGACAAATTGCCATCTAACCAAGACTCCCCTGAACTATATTTGTGAAGTTGATTTCTTGAACCAAAATGTACCAATTGAATTTCATCTTTTTAGATTCAGCCCAATGGTCCATCTGGCATTTAAAGTTCTCCCCCAGATGACTCTCACCTATTTCTCCAGGAATCTTTCACCTTCCCCATGTTCACACATTCTTTGTTCCTGACAAGCTAGCCTGCCAGCTATTGCCTGTCCTCCACCTTTCATCTCCAGACCCTTTGCTTTTGTACAGGGCAGAAGTTATCTCATGGATAGGAGGACACCACTAACAACTAGAGGTGGTAGAGTAGATAGAACACTGGATGTAGATTCAGGGTGAGCTGAGTTCAAACCTTACCTCCAACATGTGACCCAAAGTAAGTCGCTTAACCTTCTCTCATCTTCAGTTTCCCCATCTATAAAATGAGGGTAGGGTGGGGAATGTTGAAGTTGATGCCATATGAGGTCCGGATGTTCCAACCCTAAATAAAGGATCCTTTAGTCCTATAGAAGGTTTTTCCTTTCCCTCCCAGATATCACTGGTCTCTCTCCCAAAATTACTGTGGATTATGAATATAGAGGGGTCACTGGGTAATGCCATAGTGCATAGAGTGCCCACATTGGAGTTAGGAAAACTTATTGGCAAAACCAGCCTCAGACACTTACTAGCTATATAACATCTAAGCAAGTCACACAATCCTGTTTTCCTCAGTTTCCTTGTCTGTAAAATGATCTGGAGAAGGAAATAACAAAACATTCTAGTCTCTTTGCCAAGAAAACCCAGAATAGAGTCACAAAGAGTCAAACACAACTGAAAAATGACTGAACAGCTCACATTCTGCCAAACAGAGATGGAGGAAATCATGAAATAGTGCTGACTAGGTCCTCTATGTTAGCTAAACTCAACTGGGTCCTCACTACAGCCAAGCAATCTGCCTACAGCTCTCCAGCTGATTCCCTCTTTCATTCACTGCAGCAACCTAGCAACAATAAGTGAATACTTTGTATTTAGTTATATAAAAACAATAACAGTAGCTAGCATTTATATAGCAGTCAAGGTTTGCAAAGCATTTTATAAACATTATCTCATTTTATCCTCACTACAACCCTTGAAGGTAGGTACTATTATAACCCCATTTTATAGATAAAAAAACTAAGGCAAACAGAGGGTAAATGACCTACTCAAGGTCACACAGCTAGTGAGTGTCTGAGGCTGGATTTGAAGTCAGGTGTCCTTGGCTCCAAGTCAGTCTACTTGCTAGATCCCCAGTAGAATATAAATTCTTTGAAAGCAGGGACTATTTTGTATTTGTCTACTGCCCAGCAAAATTTCTTATACAACATCACGAATGCCTCATAATGTTTGCTGAATTAAATTTAATTGTTTGGATGTTTTACTGTTTGTCATTATAATTTAATTTCCCCTCTCCTCAGAAAGAAAAAAGCTAAGCACATTTTTTGAAAATGAAAGACAGTCATTTCAAAATCACAATGACTTTAAACATTTCTTAGAGAAAAGGCCTGAATTCAAAAGATTTGGGCTGGCAAGAAACACATAAATAAATAAAAATCTTTGAAAGGTCACAGCTTGAGAAAATAATTGGAGTTTTGGCAGCACAGGTAGAAAGAGTCCGTGAGATAAGGAAATAAATATTCAAGCAAAAGGCACTCTATAGCTGTAACTAATTAGGGATTTGAATCCATTCTTGTAAATATTCAATCAGCCCCAGAGTGAGCTGAAAAATAACTAGGACAGATGCAGGCAAGACAAAAAGGGAAATGAAATGCCAAAAGGCCAAAGCAGTGACAGTTACCTTTCCTAGATCTTCCTGAATTGGTTAGTAACAGACCAAGTGATATGAGAATTGGTGCTTGAAATCTAGGCAACACAGAATGGGACTTTTGTCAGAATACAGCCCTTCTTAACTTGAGTTCCATGAATTAAAAAACATATTTTGATAACTATGTTAATATAATTAATTTCCCTTTTAATCCTATTGTTTTGGCATACGTTTAAAAACCTTGTTTTGAGGAAGGGTTCATAGATCTCACTAGACTTCCAAAGAAGACCATGATCCAAAAAATCGAATGTAGCATGTTCTTAAAGATCACCCACTTTGTGGGTGGGGCTGTTGGTTTCATAGGCCAAGGTCAAGCATCTCTTGGAAAGAGAACTTGGCCTGTTCCAAGTGGTATTGACTTCCCCTGTTTTCTCCCAGCTGCAGGAAGGACAGGGGTGATGTGTGTAGAACTCTGGAGTCTATGATGGCTCCCAGCCTGTGCCTATATCCACAGAACCTGACATTGTCTGTTCCCTCAAATAGAAGTCCTGACTTCTCCAAGTGATTTTCATGCATATGTAAGGCACTTCACTATCATTATCAGGAATGTCATTACCATTGCAACAAACTGGAAAAAGCTCTTTTAAGCTTTTGCCTTTCTCTTTCCACTTCTGTCTGTGTTTTTCTCCCTCTCTCTCTGTCTCACTGTCTGCCCCCTCTCCATCTCTGTCTCTGTTCTCTCTGTCTCGGTCTTGGTCTCTGTCTTTCCCCCACCTCTCTCCTCTCTCTCTCTCTCTCTCTCTCTCTCTGTCTGCCCCCTCCCCATCTCTGTCACACACACATGCATGCACACACACATACGTACACACACACACACATAGATCCCAAACCCACAATCCCTCAATCTCCTAGATTTAAATATCAAAGTTACAGGCTATACTATTTAATTAATAATGTAGTAGAGACATAAATGATTATTTACAACTTTTCAGCTGTGAGAAAAACCATAAACAGTCACCTTTGGCCATTACAAGCACAGCTGACTTCTCTTCAATTCTGAAAACAGTTACGCCATTTAGTTCTCTTAGGAAACTATTCCAAAACTCTGAAGGGTTTTCTGCAGGATGTTTTGTTACCAATCAAGAGTTAATACAGTTTTTTCTGGGAAAGAGGTTCATTTCCATCCTCTTTCTCTATGTACCTTACTCAATTACTCTCCAGTCCTGACAGGTAACTGTCTCTTCAAAGATTCCTCATAGGATGGATAACAATGAAATTGTTGCTCCAAGATTTTAGTGTCTCTTATATTAAAAAAAATAAATTTGCATTAACATCTTTTGGTCTTTATATCATCATAATTTTCTCCAGTACCCTTTCCCCACCTCCTCCCAGGGAGCTATCTCTTATGATTATTAGCACTTTTTAAAAAGAAAGAAAAGAAAAAGAGAATTAATAAATATATTGAAAAAAGTACAGGCATATGCAATGTGCAAGACCCGTGGCCCTCACACCTCCATAAAGGGCTGCATTGGGGGAGCCCTCTTCATCCATTGCCTCTTAGAGATAACTGTAGTCTGTGCTGGACAAGGTCATTTTTCAGACTTAATCCTCTTTCTTTTCCTCCTCTGAATTCACTCAGGGGTTTTTTTAGTACATTCCCAAGAACTGAGCAAAATATTAAAGGTTTCATGAACCACAACAAAAGACAACACGCCTGTCACCTCCCTTGACTGGGGATGATGTAACTATTAAGCAATATTAAGATTTAGCCCATATTAGATTTTCCAACAAAGTGCCAGTTGGCTTATGCTAATCTTGAGGTCACCTTATCTTCCCAAAGCTTTTTCCAAGGAACTTCTAGCAAACCAAATCTTCCTGGAATTTATGAGAATGATTTTCTTTTAAAAAAAAAAAAAAAGGAAGGAAGGAAGGAAGGGAGAAATGATTTGCCCAGGAACATAGGACTTCCCAACTCCAATCCATTACTCTATCCACTGCATCATCTAGCTGAAGAGGTCACCTACTCCAACTCATTTTACAACTGAGGAAACAGAGTCATGGAGGTTAAACGATGTGCCCAAGGCTATACAGGTAGCACTTCTCAGGGAAAGAATTTGAACTCAGACCCTCTGACTCCAAGATCAATGCTCTTTCCATTGTGGCACACTGCCTTCCTTGCTTGATGAGTCCATTATGCTAGGCTACTAAATTCTTTTTGGATTCTTACACTGTAATCTAACATTTAAGCTGTCTCTGTCAATTTCATATTATCTTCAGATCTGGTAGGTGCACCAATTATGCATTCACCCAAATCACTGATAAAATTTGAAACAGGACTAGTTCAAAGAAAATGCCCTAGAAAAGCCCAATAAGGACTTTCTCCATTAATCATTACTGTTTTGTTTGGTTAGTGTTGCAAGCATGCACACACACCATTTCCCTTAATTCTGAGCTTTCTCCTTCTTTCTTGTTTAGGTTCTAAGCAGTTACTTTGCTGGCATCAGCCTATCCATCAGACCTATAAGGCTTTCCAGGGAGGACTGTCCTGTCAGCTGGTCATGGAACTTCTTCTAACCTTAAAATGAAAATCTTCACCAACATTATTTCCTCCAAGCTCGAAGAATTTCATCTTATCAATACATTTGAGACACTCTCTTCCTCCCTCCCCCTTCTCCTACTCATTGAGAAGCCAAGACATACAATATCCATTCATTAAAACATTTCCATATTAGCCATGTTCAAAAAAAAGCAAGAAAAATAAATAAAAATGTTTTAGACTGCACTGTGAGTCTGTCAGTTGTCTGTCTGGAGAAGCATCTTGACTTGTCTTCTCTAGAAGAGAGAGGCTGATGACTTTGTACAATTCTGCCTCATTTAAATCCAATTCATCCATCTCACTTAAATCCAATGACATGTGCGATGTCATCGGTCTTCTTTGAAACCGAAAGACAAGCCACAGCAACAATTTGTCTTCAAAATATCCTGGAACATTTGCGAGCCCTTCAAAGAAATGGAGATATTTGTCCAAGAAAAATGAAGACGCAGGAAGAATGTCTTCAAGTATTGAAAAGCCAAGATGGCAGAGTAGAAAGACTCACCTATGCTAACTCCGAATCCACAGCCCATAAATTTCCTGTAAAAAGAACTCCCCACAAATTCTGGAGCACCGCAAGGCACGCAGGAACACAGTGGAAGAGATTTCCATTCTAGAGAGCCCTGGAAAGCCATCCCCAGGGGTCCATCACGCTCCAGACAGTGGAGCCCACCCCTGCGCTGCCCTGGCCACATGGCCCCAGAGGAGCAGATCCGAGCAGGCTTCAGGGATGGAATCTCCAGCGGCCACGAAGGTCCCTCCACCCACAGGCGATACAGGTCAGTGAGAGAGACATCTGGGCTGGCTGAGAGAGGAGCGGGGTGTCTCTGTGACTCGCCCCGCCCCCGTGAGGCAGCGGCAGAGGGAGCAGCAGAGGCAGTGGTGGCCCGGGACTCCCGGAGCAGACAGGAGCTCAGGGTCATTATCAAAGATCTCTGCATAAACCCCCTGAGGGAAGTGAGCCTGGGAGGTGGCCCTGCCCCCACCTGAGCACCAGAACTTAAGCTCACATTGAATAGCAGCCGCTCCTGCCCCGGAAAGCCCTGAGGCTGGGGAGTAGCATTTGAATCTCAGACCCCAAGCACTAGCTAGGCAGACCTACACGGGGGTGGAGAGGAATCTCAGAAGTCAAGTAACTGGCTGGGAAAATGCCCAGAAAAGGGAAGAAAAATAAGACCATAGAAAGCTATTTTCTTGGGGGACAGATATTCCTTCCTCCTTTCATTTCTGATGAGGAAGTACAATGCTTGCCATCAGGGAAAGACAGTGAAGGTCAGGGTCTCTCTATCCCAGACATCCTAGGTGGATGTCTGGTGGGCTCAGGCCATGGAAGAGCTCAAAATGGATTTTGAAAATCAAGTTAGACAGGTGGAGGAAAAACTGGGAAGAGAAATGAGAGAGATGCAAGAAAAGCATGAAAAATGGGTCAATACCTTGGTAAAGGAGACCCAAAAAAATGCTGAAGAAAATAACACCTTGAAAAATAAGCTCACTCAATTGGCAAAAGAGGTTCAAAAAGCCAATGAGGAGAAGAATGCTTTAAAAAGCAGAATTAGCCAAATGGAAAAGGAGGTTCAAAAGCTCAATGAAGAAAATAGTTCTCTCAAAATGAGAATGGAACAGATGGAGGCTAATGACTTTCTGAGAAACCAAGAAATCACCAAACAAAACCAAAAGAATGAAAAAATGGAAGAGAATGTGAAATATCTCATGGGAAAAACAACTGACCTGGAAAATAGATCCAGGAGAGACAATTTAAAAATTATGGGACTACCTGAAAGCCATGATCAAAAAAAGAGCCTAGACATCATCTTCCATGAAATTATCAAGGAAAATTGCCCTGGGCAAAATAAGTATTGAAAGAATCCATCGATCACCACCTGAAAGAGATCCAAAAAGAGAAACTCCTAGGAACATTGTGGCCAAATTCCAGAATTCCCAGGTCAAGGAGAAAATATTACAAGCAGCTAGAAAGAAACAGTTCCAGTATTGTGGAAATACAATCAGGATAACACAAGATCTAGCAGCTTCTACATTAAGGGATCGAAGGGCATGGAATAGGATATTCCAGAAGTCAAAGGAACTAGGACTAAAATCAAGAATCACCTACCCAGCAAAACTGAGTATAATACTTCAGGGGGAAATATGGTCTTTCAATGAAACAGAGGACTTTCAAGCATTCTTGATGAAAAGACCAGAGCTGAAAAGAAAATTTGACTTTCAAACACAAGAATGAGAAGAAGCATGAAAAAGTAAACAGTAAAGAGAAATCACAAGGGACTTACCAAAGGTGAACTGTTTACATCCCTACATGGAAAGACAATATTTGTAACTCTTAAAACTTTTCAGTATCTGGGTAGTTGGTGGGACCACACACAGACATACACACACACACACATGTACATGTGTGCACACACACATACACACATGCATGCACATACAGAGACAGAGAGCGCAGAGTGAATTGAATAGGATGGGACCATATCTTAAAAGAAATTAAGGTAAATGATGAGAGAGAAATGTAGTGGGAGGAGAGAAGGTGAAATGAAACAGAATAAATTATCTCTCATTCAAGAGGCAAGCAGGAGACTTTTTAGTGGAGGGAAAAAGAGGAGAGCTGAGAAAAAAACATGAAGTTTACCCCCATCACATTCGACTAAAGGAAGGAGTGAAATGCACACTCATTTTGGTATGAAAATATATCCTACAGTACAGGAAAGTGGGGGAGAAGGAGATAAGCAGGGAGGGAGGGATGATGGAAGGGAGGGCAATGGGAGAAGGGAGCAATTTGAAGTCAACACTCTTGGGGAGGGATAGGATCAAAAGACAGAATAGAATCAATGGGGGCAGGATAGGATGGAGGGAAATACAGTTAGTCTTATACAACACGACTGTTATCGAAGTCATTTGCAAAACTACACAGATATGGTCTATATTGAATTGCCTGCCTTCCCAAAGGGAATGGGTGGGGAGGGAGAGATGGGGAGAATTTGGAACTCAAAGTTTTAGGAACAACTGTTGAGTATTGTTCTTGCTACTAGGAAATAAGAAATACAGTTAATGGGGAATAGAAAGTCATCTGGCCCTACAGGACAAAAGAGAAGATGAGGATGAGGACAAGAGAAGGGAGAGATGATAGAAGAGAGGGCAGATTGGTGATAGGGAACATTAGATTGCTCAGTGTATTTGGGTGGGGGGAGGGGAGAAATGGGGAGAAAATTTGGAACCCAAAATTTTTTGAATGTAAAAAGTTAAATAAATAAATTTATATTAAAAAAAAAAAAGGCTGCCAAGTGGAGGAGGCATGAAATTTAGCCCCATAGGACAGAACCAGAAACAATGGGGAGAAGTTATCAAGGAAAATGTAGGTTTGGTATTTAGAGCTAGAAGAAAAAAGGAAAAAATAACCTTCCCATATTTAAAGCTGTCCAAAAGTGAACCAAGCAGCCCAAGGAGGTGCCCGATAAACCTCCTGAGAGGTCTTCAGGCAGCACCTTGCATACCAGAGAATAGATTCCTTTTTGGGCTACTTTGGTCTAGATAGGGGCAAAGATTCCTTGGGATTCTCAAATTCTGTGGTTTATGAGTGGTATTTTGTTCCAATTACCATCAAATTATCTTTTGCCAGCTCTGACTAATCCCACATCGACAAAGTTAAGAAAGTATTTGACAGTTCCTTCTGCCAACATATAAAAAAATTATGCTGCAAAGACATATATGCAAAATAAATAAGCATATCATTTGTTGAGTGATTTTATTCCCTGTAAGTTTTTTTTAAATTTTTAGTGTTTTTTTAAACTAATATGTTGAGCAGCTAGATGGCACAGTGGATACAGTGCCATGCCTGAAGTCTGAAACACTCATCTTCCTGAGTTCAAATTCAGCCTCAGACACTAGCTGTGTGATGCTAAGCAAGGCACTTCACCATATTTGCCTCAGTTTCCTCATCTATAAAATGAGCTGGAGAAGGTAATGGCAAACCACTCCAGTATCTTTACCAAGAAAACACCAAATAGGGTCATGACTGAAATAACAGAACAACAAACCAATATATTGATCACTTTTTCTTTGTAGTGACTAGAAAGGCACAATGTCAGTTCTAAATTAATTTAGTATAAATTAAAATAAGAGGTAGCGTGGCATCATGGATAAGAACTAGACTCGGAGTCAGGAAAATCTGGGTTCCAGTCATGCCTCTTACACCTACTGTGTGGCTATAGACAAGTCATTCAACTTCTCAACATCACAAGCAATTCTTTAAGACTATAAGGTGTAGAGAAGGTACTTCCTTACACTGGGCGAGGTAGCTTCCTTATCTACCAAGACAGAGAATCCCCTCTGCTAACAGAAGCTCAGGGCTGGTCCCTAGTTTTTATAATACTTCTGTGATCCCTACCTTAGAAAATCTTAGAAAATGTACCGAAGGTATTTACACCCAAAGGGCTATAAAACCATGCATACCATTTGACCCAGCAATACTATTGCTGTCTGTATCCCAAAGAGATTTTTTAAAAAAAGGAAAAGGACCCATATGCACAAAGTTTCTAGAAGCTCTTTTTGTGGTGGCAAAGAATTGGAAATTGAAGGAATATCCATCAGTTGGGAATGGCTGAAAACATTATGGTAAGATTGTGATGGAACACTATTGTGCCATAAGAAATAATGAGCAGGATGCTAAAAAAAAAACCTAGAAAGACTTACATTAACTGATGCAAAGTGAAAAGAGCAGAACCAGGAGAACACTGTACATAGTAACAGCAATATTGTACTATGATCAACCATGAATGACTTAGCTATTCTTAACAATACAGCGATCCAAGACAGTTCTGAAGGACTCATGATGAAAAATGCTATCATCTCCTGAGAAAGAAAAGATGAAAGAACTGATGGAGTCTGAATGCAGATCAAAACATACTCTTTAAACTTTCTTTATTTTTCTTGCTGGATTTTCTTTCACAACATAACTTAATATGTTTTGCATGACTGTACATGTATAGTCTATATCAAATTGCTTGCCTTCTCAGTGAGGAGGGGAGAAAAAGGGAGGTGGGAGAGAATTTGGAACTCAAAATTTTAAAAAATGAATGTTAAAAATTTGTTTTTACATGTACTTGGGGAAAAAATAAAAGATTTTTAAAACGAGGAGATGGGAAGAAATGTACCAAAGGTGACTTGCTGGTTTTAAACTTTGATTAAATTGATTATATCCTTATATCAAGGATATAATAAATGAGACTTTATCAAATAAAGCAAGGTGGAGGAGGGGAGCTAAGGAGGTATGTTAGAGCAATAAAAAAAGGCATGTAATGGGTCAAGGAAAAGACATTGTCCCAGTGTGGCATTGTCAAGAGTCATAGACATAACTCCCAGGCTGACTTCCACTCCCCATTTCTAAATCTGGGGTCTTTACTGAAGGGTGGAAAGTTGATTCAGAACATTTCTATAGTTACAAAACAATACATACCTACACATAGACACATACACACATGCATACATATTCCATGCCCAGCACAGAACACACATATACAAATATGCATATATACATATATAATGTGATACATATTTTCACATGCATGCATTCACATATATACACACATGCATGCATTCAAAACTACCCATCACGGGAGATATTTGGAAGATAAACTATCAGGAGCAGCAGTTCCTGACTCTTCCCACAGTGCCTTCTCTTTTTCCTTTTGGGGTTCACTTTTCTGAATCAAAAATTTGCTTTCCAATGAATATACTCTATCCCACAGGTCCAAAAGAAGGCAATTATTCTAGACCTAAAAAGACCATCATTTTTCTAACAGCAAAAAAACTCTAGATGAAATAGATGAGTCAGGGTTTCTAGAAGTCAGGGATGATCCACCATTTCATACCACTCAACCTCCAGCATATCAAAAGGGACAGATACAAAATGGGAAAATAAATGATAACCCAGAAAAGAAACAGAAAGAAGCAGAAGAGAGGACACAAACAGGGCAATTTTGGTCCTATCTTGTTCAACTTAACATACACTGCACTTAACGGAAGTTCCCAGGTCCATCGACACCACTATTTGGGTTTTTTCCCTTTATAATAAAATATTTATTAATGATTGTTAAGCTATAATTCATTATTGTTCAGTCATTTCAGTCATGTCCAACTCTTTGTGACCTCATTTGGGTTTTCTTGGTAAAGACTCTGGAATGGTTTGCCATTTCCTTCTCCAGTTTATTTTACACATGAGGAAACTAAGGCAAACAGGGTTAAATGACTTGCCCAAGGTCACAGAGCTAGTTAAGTGTCTGATGCTGGATTTGAATTCAGAAAGATATCTTCCTGACTCTACACCCAGTGCTCTGTGTACTATGGCAACACCTAGCTGCCCCTAAGTTCATAATAAGAACTTAAAAGTATATAGGTGCATGTGTGTGTTTGTGTGTATATACATAGAGGTATGTGTGTATGCATATATATAATCAATGTTCATAAGTTAGTATGTAAAGTACGAAAGCCAAGGGACAAACTACAGGCAATTAGGTAAATTTATCAAAAGGTTGAATATGACACGACTGAATTAACTGGAAGTCAAATTTAACCTTAAAACTCTTCTACTTGTCAAGATTCTCACATAGGTAATCAATTGCCCAGTCTTATCCATTCTACCTCCAAGACATTGCCTTCTTCCATCCCTCTCTCTCCACTCACATGGCCAGCAACCTGGACTATTTCAGTGGCTTCCTATTGCAAAACAATGGTTTTGTTCCTGCCAGTATCTTACCACTCCAATCCCCTATCCGTACAGCTCCTTCAGTGACATTCCTAAAATATAGGTCTGATACCACTTCTCAGATCAGGTAGGACCAATGGCTCCTTACTGACTCTAGGATCAACTGCCAACTCCTCTGGTTAGCACAGTTTGGATACAGCCTTTCTTTCTAGACTGATTTCCCATTGCACCCCTTCATTCTAGCCACTTGGACTACATGTTTTTCTTCACATGTGATATTTCATCTCCTATCTTAGTGATATTGTACGGGTTTCCTTCTGTGCCTGGAACACACTCTCTTCTTACCAGTCAAGAATCTCGACTTCCCTTCAAAGATCAACTCAAGCTTGATCTTCCACATGAGATCTTTCTTAATTCCTCCAGCTTGAATTTAGTTTTATATCTATTTTTTTTATCGATTTATATGAGAATGTGCCTTTCCCTCAATAGAGAGCCCTGAGAGGCAGAAATGTTTTATTTTTGTCTTTCTATCCCCAGAGCATAGCAATGATTAGGTTCTTAATAAAGCTCATTTGTCAATTAATTTGTCCAGCGTAGAGGAAAGAAAACTAGCTTTGAAGTCAGTTTTAAAAGAGTTAAAAATCCTGATTGAGCCATGATCATGGAATGGTCACTTAGCTTTTCTGGTTTTCATTTTTTTCATCTTTAAAATAAGAACATCAGCACTGTGTGATGATCAACTACGAACAACTTGGCTCTTCTCAGCAACACCAAGGACTCATGGTGGAAAATATTATCCACATCCAGAGAAAGAACTGACGAACTCTGAATGCAGATAGAAGCATACTATTTTCACTTTCTTTATTTTTTCCCTGTTTTTTTCTTTTGGCCTGTTTATTCTTTCACAACATGACTAATATGGAAATGTTTTACATGATTGCCCATATATAACCTATATTCAATTGCTTACCATGCTAGGAAGGGGAGAGGGAAGGAAAGAAAAAATTTAGAACTCGAAATTTTGTAAAAGTGAATGCTAAAGTGTGTGAGAGTTTTTTTCTGATAGACTTGGAACTTCATTGCAATGCAAGGATTTCTTAAAATTCCCAACGGTCTTTTAAGGCAAAATGCCTTCCACATCCAGAGAAAGAACTATGGAATTCAATCGCAGAATGTAGGCAAATCATTTGTGTGTGTGTGTGTGTGTGTGTGTTATGTTTTGGTTTGTTATATGATTTCTCCCATTCATTTTAATTCTTCTCTACAGTATGACTATAGTGAAAATGTATTTAATAGGAATGTATGTGTAGAACCTATATAAAATTGTATGCAGTCTCGGGGAGGGGGGGGAATCTAAGTTATATGGGAGTGATTGTAGAACACTGAAAATAAATAAAATTAATTTCAATAAAAAAAAATACTAAAAATTGTCCTTCACATATAATTGGGGGAAAATAAACTACTATACAAATAAAATAAGAAGTGTTGGCAATTTGACTTCTAATGCCCATTCAAGGTCTAAATCTATAACCCTTTGATCAATTGACCAATTTACAAGAATTTATTAGTGTCTGTATGTGCCAGACACTACACTAGGCACTGGAGATACAAAGAAAAAAGAGGAAGGATTCCTGCCCTCAAAAAACTTACATTCAATCGAGGAAAGCAACCTGTACTTACACACAGAATAATTATTACATAATAAATACAGTGTAGTCAAATATTAAGTAATTAGGGAAAGAGGGGTCTAGCAGTTGAGGGAGCAGAGGAAATCAGGAAAGACTTTCTGTAGAAGGTGGGGGTGGAGCAGCACCTTGAGGAAGGAGGTTTCTCTGAGGGAGAGGGAAGGAGGGAATGCATTCCAGTGAAAAGACACAGATGGGAGTTAGCATGTCAAGAGTGAAGGGCAGAGAGAAAAGCAATTTGACTAGACACTGAGTACAAGAAGGGAAGGAATACATCACAACGCTGGAAAGATAGGTTGAGGCCAAATTTTAAGAGTTTTAAAAACCAACCAGAGTCATTTGTATTTTATCTTAAAGACAAAAGGGACCCTCAGGACTCTATTAAGCAGGGAAGTGATATGGTCAGATCTGATTTCTTTTAAAGGAAAATTTTAGTGTCAATGTGGATGATGGAATGGAAAGAGGAAGAGATTCTCACTATGAAGACTATTAGAGGCTATTGCGAGGGGGTGGAGCCAAGATGGCGGAGTAGAAGGACGCACGTTTATGAGCTCCAAAACCACAGCCCATAGAATTAATGTAAAAAAAAAAAGAGGCTATTGCATACTACAGTTGAGAGGTGAGGCGGTTCAGGATTAAGCTGGTATCGATGAATAAAAAACGGAGTGAGATGGAAGCAAATTTGTGGAGGGGGAAACATCCAGATTTGGAAACTGAAAGGTTACATGAGATGAGGGAGAGTGGGGAGTCAAAGGTAACACTGAAGTTACACACCCAGAAGGCTGGAATAAGGACAATACTTCCAACAGAGGTCTGAAAGAGGAGTGATGTGGTAGGAAAGATGAATTCTGTTTTGGACATATTGAACTTAAGTGATCTTTGGAGAATCCCACTTGAAATATTCAATAGGCAGCTGGTAATGTGGGCTGAGGAGACTAGAGTCAGATGTAAAGATATGTGTGACACATCAGCAGAGAGAAGATAACTGAACTCTTCAGGGTAGATGAGGTCACTGACAGAGGGTAAAAAGAGGAGAGAAGAGGCCCCAGGAGTCTATGTGATTTGTAACTGGAATTTCTCAAAGTTTCATATTGTCCAAGAAACCGTTCATAAAGCATGTTGTAACTTTTTAAGAGTATTTTATTTTCCCCTAATCACTTTAAAACAATTTTTAACTTTTTTTTCAAGATTTGAGTTCCAAATTCTATCCTTTCCTCCTTTTCTCCCCCCTCCCTGAGTGATAATCTGATATAGTTTATACAAGGTATTGTATATCTCACATGATGACTTAATGATAGTTTAATTTCCTCTTCCTTATTTCTTGTGTCATACTATAAGTAGGATGAACCTGAGCCAAGTCTACAAATGCCAACAATTCTCCACATTATACTGCTATATTCTTTGGGAAGAAAAAACAAAACACTTTTTTCTTCTGAAAAAGACTGTTCCCCACAGGAAGGGAAACATTTCTATCCTGACTCTTGCTGTGCTCCTGTGGGTTCCAGCTCAGCCCCTTCCCAGAATTGATGCTGAGTGCTTTTGCAACTCTTCCTGAGCTTGTTCATATCGAAGTGGACAGGGAAATAGAAGGATCTCAATGAAATCCAATTCTGTTTCAGGGAAGTTAGAGTTAGGCTTTTGGTTAAAAAGTTGAATTAATAATTACCATGATGTAAAAAGCACTTGAACCCTTCTTGCTGTCATAAGAAATTTTTGATGTCTTAACATCATTCTAAAGAATCCTTCTAAGAAATTCTAAAAAATGTTGTCTCAATTCCTTCTAACCTGGTTTTTTTTATAGTGGGGCTTAAGCTAGATCATCTCCAATTCCCTGAAACAGAATGGCACTTCTTTGACATCCCTTGATTTTCTTCTTTATTGTGTTTAATGTGAACAGATGGATACCAGATGTTAGTAGTTTCTAAAATCCTGGGCTTATATATCTTCTGTCAAATTACATTTAAAACTAAACTGTTGGATTGAACTTCTTGGAGACTATTGTTCTTAGCACCATAGATTTAGAACCAACAGGCACATTAGGGATCATCTAATCCAACTTTTTCATTTTACAGGTGAGGAAACTAAGGCACAGAGAGGATGGTAAGAGGAAGAAGATCATAGGTTTTCAACTGGAAAGGGCTTTAGAGGTCCTCTAGTCCAACCCTTCCTTTTATAAATAAGTAAACTAAGGTTCAGAGAGGTTAAATAATTGGTGCTATTAAAGGCAGTGTAACAAGCAAAGTTCTCTGCCTCCACAGTGAGACCAAGCAACTCACAGTTAGGAAATCACACAGTTAGGAAGGAGGAGAGCTGAGATCTGAACACCAACCCTCTGAGTCCAGGGTCTTCCCCATTACTGCCTCAGTTAGCTGGCCCAGTGGACAGAATGCCCAGCCTAGTGTAAGAAAGACTCACCTTCCTGAGTTCAATTCCAGCCTCAGACACTTACTAGCTGTTTGACTCTGGGCAAGTCACTTCACCCTGTTTGCCTCAGTTTCCTCATCTATAAAATGAGCTAGAGAAGGAAACGGTCAACTACTCCAGTATCTCTGCCAAGGAAACCCCAAATAGGATCATAAGAAGTTGGACACAACTGAAACCACTGAACACCACCAACATCCATCCTGTGAGTCACTCTGTCAGGCTCAAATCCTCAGGAACTCTTGGGTTGAGGGCTAGCCATTATCTCATGGTGCCCCTAGGAGCTTAGTGACGTAAAGATCCAGAAGCTTTTTGGGTTTAAAATAACTCATGCTAACCAGATGCTGACAGGGATCAAAGGAAGCCATACAGCTACCACAGGGGCAGCACCTTCCTCTAGGACAGCACCCAGAATAGCTTTGTTCCAACACCTTCCTTACATCCCTCCCTTCCTGGGACAGAAGAAAACAAATGTTTTTTGCCCATGAAAAGCGAAAGTCAACTGTGCACCCAGAACTTACCCATGAGAAGTTTTCACCCCTTAGCCTTAATTAGCAGTGCCATTCTCTATCTTCTGCCATCCATTCAGCTAGTTGGCATAGTGGATAGAGAGCTGATCCTAGAGTAGGGAAGACCTGAGTTCAAATCTGCCCTCAGACCTTATTACTGTGTGACCCTGGGGAAGAAGGAGAAGAGAAAGAGAGCAGTTGGTAGTACAAATACAGTGGGGCAATAGGCTGAATGCCATAGTCTACTATTCCCCCTCTATTGTTTCCTTTACTGGACAACCTTTCCATAATGTTGACTGCAGTTGCCAATATACCATCATTCAAATTTATTTCTGCCATCTGCAAATTTTGTATCTACTTCCCAACTTTTCTATAACTAATAAAAATAAAGACCACTGACATTGACATGGCACTTTAAGGGTGGCAGAACACTTTACATATGGCATTTAATCCTTACAACAACTCTGTGAAGTCTGTGCTGTTTTTTTCATTTTTATTCGACCTTTGAGCATAGCTCCCAATTGCTCTACAGAATGGTCAAATCAGTTCACAACTCCATTACCAGCGTATTAGTGTCTCAGTTTTCCCACATCCCTTCCAAATTTGTCATTTTCCTTTTCCATCTTATTAGACAATCTAATAGTACAACATAGCTCTTGCATTCCTTCAATGAAGAGTGATTTAGGACATTTTCTCATATGCTATAGACAGCCTTGATAACTTCATCTGAAAACTGATTTCATATTTTATCAATTGGGGAGTGACTCTTATTCTCACAAATTTGACTCATTTCTCTATGTATTTGAGAGAGGAGGACTTTATCAGAGAAACTTGCTTCAATTTTTTCACATAGAATTTTCCTTCATCCTATTCCCCCCTCATTTATTCTGTTCTCTATCTCCCTTCACCCTGTCCCTCCTCAAAAGTACTTGACTTTCCCCTCTCCCAATCTGCCCTCCCTTCTATGAGCACCCCACTTCTTCTCTTATCTCCTTCCCCTCCAGCTTTCATGTGGCGTAAGAAAGATCTCTATACCCAATTGATTGTATATGTTATTCCCTCTTTGAGCCAATTCTGATGAAGTAAAGTTATGTATTTCCCACCACCTCCCCCTCTTTCCCTCCACTGAAAAAGCTCTTGCATGCCTTTTTAGGTTTGATAATCTACCCCATCCTACCTCTCCTTTTCCTTTTCTCCCAGTGCATTTTAGATATCATCCCTTCATATTCAACTCACACCTGTGTTCTCTGTCCGTATGAAATCCTTCTAACTACCCTAATAATGAGAAAATTCTTATGAGTTACAAATATCAATTTCCCATGTAGGAATGTAAACAGTTTAATCTTATTAAATCTCTTATGATTTCCCTTTCCTGTTTACTTTTTTATGCTTCTCTTGAATCTTGTATTTGAAATTTGAATTTTCTATTCAACTCTGGTCTTTCCAAGTCTGTGCTAATATTTGCAGAATAAAAACAACTGAGGTTTAAGGAGGTTAAGAGACTTGTTCAAGTCATACAGCTAGTAGGGCGAGATTTGGACTCAGGTCTTCCTCATTCCAAGTCCAGCTTTCTAGCCAGCATTCCATCCCACTGACACTTCACTATTGCATGCAATCAACTATAATTGGAGCTTAGGAGCAGCAGAGGGTATGGCAGAGCTGTGTAATGCCTTCCTTACCATCCCAGCCTCAAATACTCTTTTCAGAGAAGTGTGTTTCTTGGTTTGAGGAAATCATAGGATCATAAACTCAGAGCTAAAAGGGACCTTACAGGTCTAAGCCCAACCCATGTATTTTAGAGATGAGGAAACTCAGACCCTGAGAGTAAAGTGACTTGCCCAGTCTCACAGGTAGTAAATAGTAGAATCAGGATTTGAACTCAGGTCTTCTAACTCCAAATTCTCAGTCCTCTTTATTATACTACAATGACATTATGCCATGATGCTATGTATGGGACTTTGGGAGGAATTATCACATAGATTTCAAGTCCATTGATTGTACTGGTCATGTTTGATACTTTTTATCAGATACATTCACTCTGGTTGGCATGTGAGGCTTTCTGCAATGTAGGAGCAGGGAGCCATGTAACCAACCAGCCACCTTTCTTCTAGGCTTTTTTCCCTCATGGGGTGGTTCTGCTTCAAGTGGATAAGGAGGGTCTCATAATCTGGCAAGTGGAGCTTTCCGTTACTAGTGTTGCCCCCTCCTCAAGGCCCAAATGTGCCCATCCTGTGTGGCCACTGCCTTTATATGAGTACCTTGCCAAGGTTGGAGATGATGGTGGTGATGGCAGCCTCTACTATCCTCGGGTCAACAGAGTGGCTTTATTGATCTTGGGTGCTGCCTCAATCAAGTCTTTGCCCATGGGCAGGGCACATCCACTGTCAGTAAGTCTTGGGCTGTTCAGTCATTGAGTTCTTCCCAAAGCTTTTGACTCCATAGAGGTGAAGGTCCAATCTGCCAGGTGGACTTTGGTCTCCTTTGTTCCATTTACAAGTCGTTGGCTGTACACAGAAGAGGCTTGGAAATTTTCAGCATTGTTGATTAGAGGAGGGTGGTCTTGATCTCTTATGAGATGGAGTGGATGTTCTGATTCTATACGTGCAATAGCGAGCCCAACCCCTCTGGAGAACTTGGCACAGCCCTTCCTGATCCAGGACAATCCAATAGTACTTCAGTTCCTATTATGGGTCACAGACTGTGCCAGGGACACAAGGGCAAGGAAGGAAGCAATCCTTGCCCTCAAAGGAAAGGATGTGGTACAGTAGAAAGACTGATGGACGTGGGTACAAAACCAAGCTCAGCTGCTTGACCTCCATGTGACCTCGCACAAGGCACTTGACCTCTGTAGATTCATTTGTAAAAACAAGGATGTTGGACTAGATGTCTTGTACAGTCCCTCCCAGCCCTAAATGTATGATCTTATAAATTGACCTTGGTGGGTCTTTGCCCACCTGGACCTCAGTTTACTCATCTGTAAAGTGGATCAAACATCTTCTAAGGTCCTTTATAAGTCTAAAGTGATGATCCCAAGAAACTTACATTCAACTTATACTTTTTTAATAAGTATATATAGAAAATATAGACAATAAAATAAAGACAATCTTGGGGAGGAAGGCACTTGAATCTAGGTAGGAGGAAGACTAGAACTGGAAAAATTCCATGAAGAAGGTGAGCTTTGAAGGAAGCTAAAGTAACCCAATGGATGGAGTACCAGGCCTAGAGTCAGGAAGACCTGAGTTCAAATCCAGCCTCAGACCCTAGGCAAGTTACTTCATCCTGTTTGCCTCAGTTTTTTTCATCTGTAAAATGATCAAGAGAAGGAAATGGCAAACTACTCCAGTATCTCTGCCAAGGAAAGCCCAGATGAGGTCATGGAGAGTGGGACACAACTGAAAAATGACCAAAAAAAAAGGATGCTAAAGGGCATGGGTAAAGAGTGAGTCCATTCCAGTGATGAGGCACAGCCTGTGTAAAGAGTTGGAGACTGGAAATAGAAATCATGTGTGAGGAAAACCAAAATAACCAACCTGACTGTACAAGGAGAGCATGCAGAGAAGTAGTATGGGATAAGTCTGCAAAGATAGGATGGGACTAGGTTATGAAGGGCTTTAAATGCCAAAAAAGACTTTTATATTTGATCCTAGAGGAAAGGAGGATATTTTGTCAGTCAATCAATAAGCAATTATTAAGCTCTTACTATGTGCGGAAAACCATGTTAAGTGTTAGAAAAACAAAGAAAGGTAAAAGACAGCCCCTAATCTCAAGGAGATCACAATCTAATTTGTGGAAGGCAACTTGTAAAAAGCTATGTTATTAATACCTTAATCTGCAAGTCTGGCACTCCCATGAGTGAACCCACAGACTTCCTTTTCTTTTGCATTGATGTTATCTGAGAGCATCCCTGTCCCTCACAGTCATCATACTATAGCACAGCATGATCATGAGCACAGAGGGACCCTGGGGTCCTTAGGGAGCCTAGCTTACCTCTCTGTATGGGTGGGAGATTCCATTTGGGCCTGGCTTGACCCTATCCTATGTGCATCATTTCCATATTATGCCTTTGACCTTTCAACCCCTTCCTCTCTCACAGAATGTCAGGCATGAGCAAGGGAGGAGCTTGAATCTTGGGGTTTTTATCATGATTTGAGGTCAGCCTCCCCGTCTCTCCCAGCACTTAGCAATCTTTGGCCATCTGCTTGTCAAAATTATGGTTGTCTTCAAAAGGCAAATATTTAGACCAAAATCTTAAGGGTCCTATTCCCTTAACTCCCATTTGTGGTTTAGCATAGATTCCAGGAGGATAGTCAAGGCCACTAGTGTTTCAAGTCTTCAGTCAGATGATTTTGGGGATGGAGTGTCCTAATGGCCAGGAGATGCCAGCTGGACTGTAACCTGGGCATTTTTGAAATGCTTTCAGTGTGTGGTTCCCCAATCAAATTCAGTCTCCTTTCTAATATTTGGTATATGGTTGTGAATGGAATATTCTAGTGGAGAAATAACCTGCCTCCAATTCCTAAATAGTCTCATTTGCTTTATTTTACTTTATTAATTATTGTTTGAGTAATAATCTTTTGTGTTCATATCACTCTTGTGAAAGCATACTGACCCCCAACCATAATTCTCTATTTAGGATACATACTGAAAAAAATAAACATTTAGAACAATACTTTACTCTAAACTTCTTGGTCCCACTTGCCTAGGAAACCTTCTCAGTACTCAGTGTTCTCATTTGAAATCCTTTTCACTTTCTGTCTCTTTTTCTCTTAAAATTTTTCATTTATTTTATTTTACTTTCAAATAGCAAGTATTTATTAGCACATCGTAAGAGCTTAATGAATGCTCATTGATTTGCTTGCTATTTCCTCTTCTTCTTTCCCTCATCAAAAAAAGACAAACAAAATTCCTGTAACAATTATGCATTGCCAAACAATACAAATTACCACATTGTCCACGTCCAAAAATGTCCAACTCATTCCACATTTCCAGTCTATCATGTCTCAACCAGGAGGTAGGTAGCATATTTCTGGAATTCAGGATTGGTCATTGCATTGATTTCTAAAGTCTTTCAAAATTTTAACATCTTTTGCAAAGACCCAAACTATTTCTAAAGGGAAATTTAGGGAAGAATGTTATTCTACCTAAAGAAAGAATTAGGGTAGCAACCAGAACAGTTTTTCTCTTTTCCCTATGCTTTTACAAGGTTGGGGAAATGATCTGACGAAGAAAAGGAAGCTCTTGATTAATTCAGTTAGTAAAAACATCATTTATCTAACCTTTGGTCAGACTGAAAGAAAAATCCTAAAGATCCTTAAAAAAAAATCCTGCTAAAGCAGAATTGAATGATGAATCTCTGGGGTGAGCCAACACTGAAGGGTCGTTTTATATTTCAAAACTCTTGCTCTCCCCGTTTGATTTAGACTGTGGAATTTGTCTTTATTTATTCTAGAACTTTAAAAATTGTAATACAAAAAAAGATATTCAAAGGCAAAATAGATTTGTGCTCCTTTGGATTTTCTTTCAGCAATGCTTAGAATTAGAACTATTTAACCAATCCATTTCTCTCTGGCAGATTTGTACCCTCCCCACTCCTCAATTCAGAAAGAAAAAAAAAGAATAAGGACACGATGCATTTTCTCATCTCGTCTTTAAGGGGGAAGCTTGATCATTATAATTACAGAACATCGAGCTTCAGCTTTTTTGACCATTAATTCCATGAACATTGTGTGTTGTTTTCCTGGTTCTTTTTCCTTTCCTCTACATCAGTCCATATAAGTTTTCCCATACTTCTCCATATTCTTCACAATCATCTTTTCTTGCAGCCCAGTAAAGTTCTATTGCATTCATGTGCCACATGTTAGTTACCCCATTTCCCAGTCAATGGGAATCTGTTTCTACTTCTTTGTTACTTATTGTGAAAAGGGCTGTGGTGAATACTTTGGTGAATGTGTAGACTTTCAGTCTTTGACACTGTTGAGACATATGCCATGAAGAGGGCTATTAGCTTTTAAGGCAGAGGTCAAAAAGTTTGAAAACTGTATTCTTGGAGACTAAAGACACTAACCTCAGTAATTTCTCCTTCATTGGAAGGATATTTCCTTTGCCCTCCCATTCCCCAACATATCCTGGAAACTGATTCATTCAGCATGGCACTGTATTTTATCTAGAGTACCTGTTCTTGGTCTTCCAGAGTCTGATGTGGCTTTGCAAGGGCTTGCATATGGCCTCAGAGTCTAACACCTACACAGATATATCATCCAGGTAATGGCCTATTTGTGCTCCTAGAATTACTAGCAGTTTTTCTAGGTCCTACCTATACTGTGTATGATGGATAAGTGGTGCAGTGGATAGAGCACCAGTGCAGGAGTCAGGAGGACCTGAGTTCAAATCTCACCTCAGACACTTGACACTCACTAGCTGTGTGACCTTGGGCAAGTCACTTAACTCCAATTGCCTCATGCTGGATCATCTCCAGTCATCCTGATGAATATCTGGTCACTGGATTCAGATGGCCCTGAGGAGAAGTGAGGCTGGTGCCCTGCACAGCCCTCCCTCACTCAAAACAAAGTCAAGTGCAAATCATGTCATCATTTCTCTGATGGCATGGTCTTCTTCAGCAACGAAGGATTAACACATACATGATGGCTAGGAATGAAGGAATACTATGGCCCCAGGAGACATGGAATTTGTGAAAATATGATAATAGCAATAACAGCTTAGAAGGTTTGCAAAACTTTCTATATACACTCTCTCATTGAATCCTCAAAATCTCCTATGAGATAAGATCTACTATTATCCCCATTTTATAGATAAGGAAACTGATTGATTATGTGAACTTGGGCAAGTCACTTAATGTCAGGGGCAGGATATGAACCCAGTTTCTCTGCTACCAGTCCAGTACTCTACCCATTATACCAGAATGTCTAACCAAGATTAGCAGCCCCAGAAAAGATGCCATAGGCCAAATCAGGAATTCCAAGCAGTCCCTATGGGCCTTGGAAATATTTGTGTAAGTATAATAGTGTCATTTCATGGGTTACAACATTATTAGGCTTATAGAGCTTGTCCCTCAATGTGATTTTCTGCACAAATGGAACAATGAATTGAGTCCAGAATTAAACAAGAGAAAGCAGAATTTATTTCCTCTGGAAACAAAGGCCCATCTTTTCAATGCCTGATTAACAAAAAGGAATATTTACTCAAAAGATAAAAAATATATAAACACCCCTTAAACACGTGGGAGGCATAACCTTCCTCCCAGCTCCGGGCCACTTCAGTGCTTGGGAAAGGGATTAGCTTCTCAGTTTAGCTAAATCCCCATAGAGCACAGTCCAAATCCAAAACTCCCCTTGGGCTCCAGTCCCAGGCCCCCTAGCACTCCTGGGTTTCCATGCAGGCTGATGGCTGCACCACCTTGCCTGCAGTTCTGGCTTCCAAGTTGCCATGGCTTGAACTGCGTCTCCTGGGGATCCTCTCTGGCAAATGAAACTGAGGACAGATAGCAGAGATAGAAACAACTCCCTATAGCCATTTCTCAGAGCTGGGATGAAAGAGAGGTGTGTGGGAAGGCAGGTCCCTCCTTTCTCACCAATTTTGCTCATCATCATGTTCTCACTGGGCAAAGCAGAGAGGAGTCTCTGAAAGGGTGCAACTGAAAAATAGTAGAAAAGAAAGCAATGACTGTCTCACTAAAGACAGGTAATTAATCAAAGAAGGTTACTCTCCCACCCCCATAGTAGGCAGATCAGTTAGGTTACACTGGACATGTGCAAAGCTTGCCCAGAGAAGCCCAGAGAACCCCAGGGAACACCTATATCTAGCTACCAGTGATTGAAAGACATGGACATAACTCTCTGCAAAGGACGAAAAATCAAATATCACACAGAGGGTGATGGTGTGGCAGGTATGACCAGGCTGCAACCTCTGACCAGTGAAGAACTTCAAAAACCAAGAGGAAAAGACGTCATCAGGGAAATCATGCTGAAGAAAGAAGACAGGCTCATAAGGAGGAAGAGTGATGGTAAGTGGAAAGTTCAATGCTGGCACTTCCTCAATTTCAGGAGAAAGGAAGGAAGGCTGCCCACACATGGGATGGAAACATTTTAGGGAACTAAGAGAAGACATGGAAAAGAGCTGTACAGATGAGGCATGCACGGATGGGTTATAATCTGCATCGTTGGAGGGAACATTCAAATGCAGGAGATCACAAATGTGGCTCCTTGGCATTCTTTCTCATGCCCTTTTCAGTTTAGTCTCTTATCACTCTCCAGTCCCCATTGGCTTTTCCTCTTCCCGACATAAGTGAGACATACTCTGAGAGTGTTTGTAATTAACCCTCCCCTTCCTAATAAATCTGACAGTGACTCAAATGACCTCATTCCCACTAGAGAATTTTTAATTCTTGGTACATATTTTATGCCGAGAAACTGACAGTTTTTAAGGATTCCAATTGACTTTTCTAACTAACTGAGGCATTATAGTCAGCACTTCGTGCGCCCAGTATAACCATTATATATTCTGGTTGTGGACTAACTGCAGCTTCATGTAGGAAGGGATCCATTTGTCCAACTTTTATGTTAAAAAGGATCATTTTCCATCTCTTGTTTGCATAGGTAGGGAACTATAGGTATGAAATTCTGAAAATACAGCCACACTCTATTGGTATATTGGTTATTTTTGCCAAACTACTTTTTTTTCCTTTCTTTTTTATTCTTTGTTATAAGAGATCTGGCCAGGAGAGGGAAGGTCATAAAAATGCAAGAAAGAGAGCTTTCAAGCTAGAAGAAACTTATAGGTCATCCAATTTACCTCCCTCATTTTACAGATGAGAAAACTGAAGCCTGGGAGTCTAAAAAAGGACTGGGATTGAAGAATACCTCAAAAGCTCAAACAGCGCCTTTTAAAAATTATTACAAGGCAAAAAAATAGAGATAATAAAATAAAAATCTTTATTTCAAAGTAAAATTGTAATTGTTGTCGTTTAATAGTTTTTCAGTCACTTGACTCTTTGACCCCTTTCGTGGTTTTCTTGGCAAAGATACTATAATGGTTCCCCATTTCCTTCTCCAGTTTATTTTATCAGTGAGGAAACTGAGGCAAACAGGGGTTAAGTGACTTCCTGAAGGTCACACATCTAGTAAGTGTCTAAGGGCGAAGGAGGACCTTAGAGCTGCTTTTTTCACTTGGGACCTCCACTTCGAGGCTTTTGGAGTTGGTTGTTGTCCTTTATTTTCTAAGAGGATCAAAATGACATCACCATGATGAAGTGAAGTTTTAGTGTGTCTGACTGTGCCTGATCAGACCAAAATGAACTCAGAATGCTCTACCACAGATTAGGCACAGAGGATCCATGTGAATATTTGGGGTGGTTACTCCAAATTTGTGCATCCTATATTTCCTTTGTGCTATTTCAATTCTGCTTTGCTTATAGAGCACAGCACCTTTTTTGATGTGGGCACACTATGCTGAGCGATCCTGTGCCAATGTCTCCTATGTCACACAATCAAATTGAAAATTCTTGAGAGAGAACTAGAGGGTGTCCTTGTATCACTTCGTCTGACCACCATGTGATTGCCTGACCCATGTGAGTTCTCCATAAAATAGTCTTTTTGGCAAGCATACATTTTGCATTCAAACAACATGACCAGTTCTTCAGAATTGCACTCTCTGAAGCATAGTTTGAGCAGTTCAGCTCGAGCAAGGGCTTCAGTGTCTGGTACCTTATCCTGCCAGGTGGTCCTCAGAAGTTTCCTAAGACAGTTCAAATGGAAGTGATTCAGTTTCCTGGTATGGCACTGATAGACTGTCCATGTTTCACAAGCATACAAGAGTGAGGTCAGCACAACACCTGTAGACCTTCAGTCTGGTAGTCAGTCTAGTACCTCTTGTCTCCCAAACTTTTCTTCAGAGTCTCCCAAACACTGAGCTAGCTCTGGCAATGCATGCATCAAACCTCATTGTCAATATGTACATCCCTGGAAAGTACACTACCAAGGTAAGTGAACTTATCCACAGCATTCAAAACTTCTCCATTTTTTATAACCAATGGTTCCATGTATGAATGGATAGTGGTGGTTGATGGAGCACCTATGTTTTTTTGGTGTTAATTATTAGGCCAAAATGAGCATAGGCAGCAAAGAATTGATCCATACTTTGTTGCATCTCAGCTTCAGAGGCTGCACTGAGTGCCCAATCATCTGCAAACAGAAAATCATGCACCAATACTCCCTCCACTTTGGTCTTGGCTTGTAGCCTTTCCAAATTGAAGAACTTAGCATCAGTACGGTAATTGACCTTGATTCTGTGTTCATCCTCACTGAAAGCATTTGTCAACATGGCTGAAAACATCAAGCTAAAAAGCACAGGAACAAACATACAGCCTTATTTCACTCCATTGGTGACTGGGAAGTCACGAGAGCATTGTCCACTATTCAGAACCCAGGTAAACATGCCATCATGAAATTGACATACAATATTGATGAATTTCTTCAGGCTACCAAATTTTGACATAATTTTCCATAAACCCTCATGACTAACAGTGTCCAAGGCTTTGGTCAGATCTACAAACGTTGTGTACAGACCTCTGTTCTCCTGGCATTTCTCCTGGAGTTGTCGGGCAGCAAACACCATATCGATTGCTCCTCAGCCCTTTCTGAAGCCACACTGGCTCTCAGGTATATGACCATCTTCCACTTGAAGAATCAGCCTATTAAGGAGGACTCTAGGCTTTTGTAAGTGCCTGGAGGAATCCCCACACCTTTCTGGTCTTCAATAATTTGGCTATTCAAAGGTTTCCTCAAAATTCTAGTTCATAGGGTCATAGGATCATAACTTTAGAGCTAGAGGGACTCCTGAGGCCATTTATTCAAACCCCTTCATTTTACATTGAGGAAACTAAGGTTCAGGGAGATTAAGTCACTTCTTTGATAATAGAACAAGCACCTCAGAGGTCATCTAGTTCTACACCTTCATTTTATGTTTTTAACCTGGACTCTATGATCTATCCATCTATCTCTCTCTCTATCCATCCATGCATTCATCTATCTCTATTTATCCATCTCTCTCTCCATCTATCTTCCTCTCCATCAATCTATCTCTCTTTATCCATCTAGTCATCCATCTATGCATCTATCCATCCATCCATTCATCTATCTCACTATATATGCCATTCATCATAATTCATTTCTTTCGTAGTACCATGTATTTTTTTCATGAATTTAAAACATACATTCTGAGGAGGGGTCCATAGGATTCACCAGACTGCCCAAAGAGTACCTGCCACAAAGAATTTCCACTTTAAAGCCAGATAAACTGAATATTCTTCTCAGCCAACATAAGATAGTCTCTTTTCCTGTTCTTGAAACCCTCATTTAAGCATCGTTTGCCATACACCTGGGCTAGGAGAATTGAACAAATGCATTACATAATGCCTTCTCTCCAACCTTAAGCTTCAATTATTTGTTTTGGGCTTTCCAGCTTGAAGAAATTAGGAATTGGACAGTTGTGCCCTCTCTTGGTCATCTGGTAACATTACACCTTCTTGAGGTGGCCCAGTACATACCAGAATTAGAACTATATTACAAAGGGGCCATCATCAAAACTATTTTGTACTGGCTAAGAAATACAGTGACACATCAATGGAATAGATTAGGCACATGAGACACAGTAGTCAATAGTAATCTATTGTTTGAGAAACCCAAAAACTCCAGCTTCTGGGATAAGAATTCACTATTTGACAAAAAATAACTGGAAAAACTGGAAAATAGTACAGCCCAAACTAGGCATGGACCAACATCTCACACCATATACCAAGATAAGGTTGAAATGAGTAGATTATTTAGACATAAAGGGTCCAAATTAGGAAAGCAAGGAATGCATTACCTGTCACACCTAAGGAGAAGGAAAGAATTTGCGACCAAACAAGAGACAGAGAACATTAGGAAATGCAAAATGGATCATTTTGATTACATTAAATTAAAAACGTTTTGCACAAACAAAATCAATGCAATCAAGATTATAAGGAAAGCAGAAAGCTGGGAAACAATTTTTACAGCCAGCATTTCTTATAAAGACCTCATTTCTCAGATATATAGAGAACTGAGTCAAATTTATAAGACTACAAATCATTCCCCAATTGGTAAATGGTCAAAAGATATGAACAGGCAGTTTTCAGATGAAGAAATTAAAGCTATCTCTAGTCATATGAAAAAATGCCCTCAATCACTATTGATCAGAGAAATACAAATTAAAACAACTCTGAGGTACCAACTCATATCTAACAGAAAAGGAAAATGACATTATACCTTCTTGCCCAAGCTCTAGCACTGTGGGTTCCTCATTACTTCTATGATCTTACTCTGAATATCATTTAAGGTGCTTTTAAAAAAATCTTTAGCATATCCTGCAAACATTTCAGAGCATGAATCTTTGTCTGAAGGACATCCCAGGGATGCCTTCACAGTTTTCAGAGAGTACTCTTCAGCTATTTAGGCCACCTTGAAGATGACTGGTCACTGAAGTCAAGGGATACACACTCTCTCCAGAAGAGCCACTCTTTCCTGTGTAGCCTAGAACAAGAAGCTATAAAATAGTTTGACCCTTTTCTAGTTTTCTTTTCATATGCATTGTCTCCCCTGAACTTCCAAACAAGAATGCAGCAAGGATAATACAGATTTCACCCCTTTCTCCCTCCCACCCAGGAGCTAAGAATGATGCCTTGTTGGAGCAAATAGCATGAGGTCTAGGCAGGACTAAGAAGGGAGTTTCTGGACCTCTGGCTTCTGATTGTCTTGTGAAGCCATTTTGTTTCCTTTTGGAGCATAGATCAATGACTCTTGATCTTGACAATGAACTTTCTCAGCCTTGGGAATTGCTCCATGGGTAATCAATCCTGAGCTTGAGAGTTTCCAAATCCTAGCATTCTCAAGAGATGAAGTATACATGAGTTAGAGAGCCAAGCATTAGCCTTGAAGATTTCTTCAGTAGTGGATCCTTTGATGAAGGAAGAAGACTGCCCTATTAGCTAAGCAGGGGTGGGGAACTTACAGCCTCAAGGTCACATGTGGCTCTCTAAGTCCTTAAGTGCAACCCTTTGACTGAATCCAAACAGGTGACCTGAAGGGCCACGGCCACACTCTAAGTAGATGCTCTATTTTAAAAAGACAACTTCTAGAGCTCAGAGGGAGGAGAAAATCTTCATTTTTCAGTAAGATTTTCCCATAAGATCCCTTTGAATAATTCAGTCTCCCTGAGCTCTTGACAATTGTAACCTATAAACTTTTGAGGTACTCATCCCATGTCCCCTCTCATTTGATAACTCAGATTACCAAAGTAAGACTACATCATCCCTCAGAATTCTAAGGATAACCCTAAGGGATCAGAGATGTCTTTCTAAAGCCACCATTCTGGTATTCTCCCCAATATCAATTGCCAGTTATAGTTGGTTACCTCCCTTATATTACTCTGTGATTTATCCAGTGATTAATACCCCACTATTATTTAAATAATTAACTTCCATCATCTTTTATAAACAGATAGTTACTGAGAAGCTATATCAAGAACAGAAGTTATGAACATTTCCACCAAACTGAGATACATTGTCCTTCTACCACCTCAGTCCTTGGGGAGAGTGGGCTCAAACCCAAAGTTTGCTATTACAAAGTGTTGGACAAGTAACTCTTTGGGGGAAACAGTGCCTATGCTACCCCTAGCTCCCCAGCACAGGTTATCTCAGAGCTGTGATGGCACCTCATTTAGATCAGCCACTAGCAACTCTCTGCTGCTGTATGCTCACCACCATGCCAGCCCGAATGGGCTCTTGGTTTGACCTGTCAGCGCCTTTTTTGAATGGACCCTGCGTTCCAGATCAGAGGCCAATCAAAACAGTCCTGTATTGTTCATGTTGAGAAATAGGCTCCCCAAGTATCTGTGTATGCTCACACTTTCAGATTGAGCCCTCATTGGGCTAGTATCCCATTCAATTTACATGCATTTTGTAGCACACCCTGTAGACCTCTAAGCACTACGTGTATCTGATTTATTGGTTATCAATTTTATTTTTACTATAAGCATCAACAAACATAAAACTTCTTTTATGAAAACAGAAAAAGTTTCTCTATCAATAGTGATTGAGTATTTTTTCATATGACTATAAATAGCTTTAATTTCTTCATCTGAAAACTGCCCATTCATATCCTTAGACCAGTTATCAACTGGGGACTGACTTGTAGTCATTAATTTGATTCAGTTCTCTACATATCTGAGCAATGCGGCCTTTATCAGAAACACTGGCTGTAAAAAAGCAAATTGCTGTCAGGTTCAGTTTACCAAGGCAATTTTTTTTTATTATTCTCAGGAAATTAGTTCCCTCAGGATGGAGGGGTGTGTGGGAGAAGAAGAGAAGCAGCTGTATGTGTGTTTCCATCGTGTTCACTGGTATTGGACCCTAACAGCAGGATCCTGTTCTCCCTACCTGCTTGGAAGGGGTGGAAAGGGGAATCCCTGTCTTGCAGCTCAGGGTCTCTGAGTCAGGATTTCTGGGAAGAATATGAGAATATCATGACCTGGAGTGGGAGTAAGAGGGAAAGACTTCCCAGGATTTCCATGTACTCATCTGCATTGGACCGAGGCATCATTGATACTCTGGTTCAGCCTCTGCCTTTCTGTAGGATGTTACAATTCTCCTCAGGAAAGTTTTGTTGTTCAGATGTTTTTTAGTTGCCTCTGACTCTTCATGTCCCTATTTGGGATTTTCTTGGCAAAAATACTGGAGTGGTTTGATATTTCCTTCTCCCTCTCATTTTACAGATAAGGAAACTGAGGCAAACAAGGTTAAATGAGTTGCTCAGAGTCACACATCAAGTGTCTGAGATCAGATTTGACCTCGGGAAGATGAGTCTTCCTGATTCCAAGTCCAACATTCTATGCAACATGGCACCACCTCACTGCCTCTAGGAAAGTTTTAGGGAGCTTGATTTTCCTCTAGAAGTTAGGGTTAAGGTGTTTGTAATTGTGCTAGTGATCAGAGAAAACTAAGAAGAGAATGGAACCTAGGTTCAAAACGTGGCTCAGCTTCTTCCTATCTTTGTAAACTGAGGCCAGTCACTGTATCTTTCCAGACCCCAGTTTCCTCATCTTTAAAATCAGCTTTACAGCTTCTAACATCCCTTTGATCTCTAGGTTTATCATCCTGTGTAAATTACCAACTTCAAGAGGCTATAGAAACTTCAGCTTTATCACCATCATCATCCCCAGCCCCACCACCACCATCACCATCACCAACACCATCACCACCACCATCACCATCATGGTTATTTTCCCTAACTATGTCATTGGGAAGAATCATTTAATAAGTTCCCACCCAGCCATAAACACTGTGAAGGGAGGGTAGAAATACATATAGACATCATATTTCCGGTAGATGCCTCAATGTGAATGTTCTGCTCAGTACTCAGTTCACATTTCTGCCACCTGATGACCTCATAAACAACTCAGGCATAACTCTTCTGGCCTGGGTTCTCAAGGCTCTTGGGTTTCCTTCTCTTCTCTGAATCCTTCTAGTCCAACCTTAGTGACTTTGGGGAGCCCTGGCTATCTCCTCTGCACTCTCTGGTGGCTGCTTAACCAATAACTATAAGAACTCCCATCTAGCTCCATTCTTGACACAATCATTACTATGGTAGGAAGAGGGAATATTTCACAAGCCAGAGATTCGATGAGGGCAGTGAATGTCCAGGGCAGCCCTGCAGGGAGCAGCAACCATATGACGGGGTGAAAAGTTTGATTCATGAGGAGCCAGGAGACATCTGACACCTAGTGGCAGTGTGACTAGACTAGCTACGTGAACAAGAACAAATTATTCCCCTTCTATGATCCTCAGTTTCTCCATCAATTAAATGGGACAAATTACTACCTACCTCACAGGTCAGTTGCGCAGCAATGTGATTTAGTGGAAAGACTTCCTATACTTTCTAGTTGTGTGACCATTTTAAGTTAGGGTTTAATCTGTGGCCAGAGTCAGGGAGTTCAGTGTTTCACAATATGAACAACGTCAGGGAAATATGGGTTCAAATCCTGCTTCTGATACTTACAAGCTGAATGATGATGGGCAAATCACCTCTCTGAGCCTCAGTTCCCTCCTCTGTAAAATTACTTAACTCACAGCATGTTGTGCCATCTTCACCTGAAATATCATCTTCTCAGCTAGTATCTGTCTCAGACAGCCTCTCTAAACTTGGTGGGTGGAATCTCTTTGTCTGAATACTTAGATAGCTAGTCACTCTTTCTTCTGATTCGTTGGGAAGTTCAACTAAATTTCCCATGGCATGTTTATAATACTTAATTGTAGATGTTCTGTTGAGTAATTTTGTAGGAGGTAGAAAATGTTAGGCTAAGAGAAGGAATGTTATTGGTGCCTATGCCAAAGTGCCAACATCAAACATATATTTCCTGGATTGGCTTCTGCCCTAAGACCCAGGACAAGGAATCAGAGGGAGGAAGTACAGGGCAACTAGGTGGCAGAGTAGAGTGCTGGGCCTTAAGTCAGGAAGACCTGAGTTCAAATCCAGCCTCAGACACTTACTAGATGTGTGACCCTGGACAAGTCACTTTACCCTGTTTGCCTCAGTTTCCTCATCTGTAAAATGAGTTGGAGAAGGAAATGGCAAACCACTCTAGGATCCTTGCCTCAAGTGGGTCACAAAAAGTTGGACATGACTGAATAACGATGACAACTGTGAAGCTCTTCTGAACATTACCAATCCCCCCGCCTGCCATCACAGAGAACCACTGACCATCCCTGCCTCTCTACCTCAAGGAGTTTCCAAGGATCACACGCTCAAAGCAGCCTGGAAGCCATGTGAGAGGCCAGAACAGCAATGAATTAATTCCAGACTACACAGAACTGAATGGTTTTCTATTACACATTTGTCCTTCATGTCCAGATTGTCTCTTCACCTTGAGGGAAGTGGCCAGTTATTATTACCATGGACTGAAGAGTTCAGAGAAAGACTCAGTTTTTGTTACTCTGACATGGAAGCCAAGAACTTCCAGGGCAGAGAGGGTAGAAGATGCTAGTGGCAACCATGGCTTGCTGTCACTGCTGTGGTCTGCTTCCGAAGTTATAGTAGGTCTGAGACCACAATGGAAGCCAGAGTTGCTAATCTGGGACTCAAATGCAGATAGTTGAGTCCAGACTGGGTGAAAAACCGAAGCACATTCTGAAAACCACAGCAGCTCGTGAGAAGACTGGGAGACTGTTTGGACACCCCCTCACCACCACCCCTCCCCAGAATTATCCATGGGTTGTTTTGTGTGTTTGTTTTTACTGTCTAAGTTAGGAGCAAGAGCCTTCCCTCTGTCATTCCCTTTCCCGTGTCTTGTGAGTAACGGGAGAAGATCTTGAGAGACAATTAATTGAAGCATCACATCAGAAGAGAATCCTGTAGTTTCTTCACAATTTAACTAAGTTTAGTAAACTATGTTGCTACAGAAATGGTGGTTACCTGTATAAATAGCAAGGGATAAGATCATGACTGAGCCAGGAAATTTCCCAGTTACCAGGGTGGGGACAAACCACGGAGATGCTGATACTTTCATAATCTTGAACTGCATTTATCATTATGCTTTAGATTGATTCAGAACTCAGTTAGCAGTTGCCTTTTTGCCCAGCACTTGCCCAGGTAAAGCTGCCTGAACATGGGTAGAATAAAGCAAATGCGTCAGTTTCACCTCAATCCCCTGCTTCTTTCTATAGCTAATGGTAGCCTGCCACCTTATGGGCAAAAATATACATACAGTCTGTTGATTGAATGATAAAGTGGCAAGGCGATTGATCTGTTTGTTTATAGAAAATGGCTTCCATTTGGGGCTGCTACAGCTACTATGCATATATACTTGTACCATGGCTACATCATGGAGTGCCTGATATAACAGGTGATTTATAAATAGTTGGTGGAGGGATTATCATCAGTAAATTAGATATAGAGTAGGATCTTGTATTTCCTATACCTTTGGGGCAATGCTGGGACTATGAAAGAGTCTGCTAGAGTGAAGTAAGAAGGGAAAAAAACAGAACAATAGATGCAAAAACTACAAAAATAGAAATCGTCAAAAGAAAGATAAAGATTTCATCAAATTGGAAAAGTAAAGGAAATCAAAAGATCACTAAAGGAAGCAACCATCTAAAGCTAGCCCAGAGGGGTCCTAGAGTACACAGAGGGACATATACCTGCCTCCTCTCAGCAAAGAGACAGGGGACAACCAAAGCAGAATATCAGATAAAGTCCTTTACTGGGCATTTTTCTAACTATTTTTCTCTGTTACAAGAGAAGATTCGAGGAGGGAGGAAGAGGAGCAATTTCCAAAGATGACTGCAATGGACTGGGTCAAGAAGATCTCAGTTCAAATTCTGCCTCAGACACTTGCTTGCAGTGTAGCCCTGGGCAAGTCAATGAACCCTCTTTGCCTTAGTTTTCTCCTATGTAAAACAGGGTTAATTTGATAAGACTGTTGCAAAGATCATATGCAAAAACATATGAAGTATTTGCAAACTTCAAAGACCTACATAAATACCAGGCACCATTAATTTATAAATGCTACATATTTTTGAAGACAATAGAGAATCATCTATACAAGCATGGAATGTTCTCATAAAGATTTACCTCTTTCCCTTCTTTGTAGAGGTGGGTGATTATGGGTACAGAACAATTGATTAGGTGATTACTTTTTCTCTATCGCATCTTTTCTGTTTCCTACTCTTTGTTACAGGGAATGGTAATCTGCGTAGAGGAGATAAGAGGGATATGTACATATATATGTGTATATGTGTGCATATAGATTTCCAGTTATCTATTCATATTTCTGTATATGTATATATATACACACATATACATACATACATAGAGAGAGGGAGAAATAATCAATATCAATATTGATTTAGATATGGCAGCTAGGTGGCACAGTGAATAAAGTACCAGGCCTGAAGTCAGAAAGACTCATCTTCCTGAGTTCAAATCTGGTCTTATACCAAGCTGTGTGACCCTGGGCAAGTCATGTCACTCTGTTTGCCTTAGTTCCTCTGAACTGGAGAAGAAAATGGCAAACCACTTCAGTATCTCTGCCAAGAAAACTTCAGATGGGGTCATGAAGAATTGGACCTGACCAAAATGATTAAACAAACATACACAAAGATATATGTGTGTGCGTGTGTCTGTACACACACACACACACATAGATACATAAGTATATATGTATATATATATATACACACACACACATATATATATACATATATATTCAGGTGATACAAAAACAAAAAGATGTCAATGGAAATACTCAACAGAAAAGAAAATTAATTCCTAAATGGCTTTAAAGTTATGTCACCCCCAGTATTAGCTAAGTCATTTCCCTGACTTTATTTTCTTAAGTGTCATTTCAATATCACATTGAGTGAAAAGATCAACACTCCATCATAAAGGGTGATGAGATCTCTATGAAAACCCTCCCAAGGTGAACCACTTAATATCTATTTGTCACTGGGATTAGTTGGATCTTATGCGAAACTTTCTGAACGCTCATCTTCTCCTGATGTTTTCTCCTATTTTGTAATTTCCCCTCATCTTCCAGGATAATACTTTGCAAATGAGCTTGTACTTTTAGCTGCTGTTCCCCTTGGCTGCCATATCTCAGATCAGCAAGGAATTCAAGTGGGTGCTCTCTGGTGGGGTTTCTGGTCTCTTTAGGCACCCTTGTTGTGTGAATGGTTTCATATTGGTTAAATTTCACCTGAAATGGTGATCAGCAGACTCTATATCTTGTCTTGGATCAGTTTCTCATTTTCCAGAGTCACCAGGTCAGGATTGGAGCTGTTATTTCGGGGTTAATTTTTCCGTTTGTTCTAATTAGGAAATGATCTGATTACTCATACATCACTGATTCTGAAGATATTCCCATATTTGACAATGAATTTCAATTTAATCAAACAATGAGTATGCATTTACTGTGTGCCAGGCACTGTGCTGGGTCCTGGGGCTACAAATGCAGTGATTGAAACAACCTATCCTCACAAGGAGCTTATGTTCTAATTCCACATACATTTTGTTGCTGTTCAGTCACTTCAGTCATGTCTGCGATCCCACTGGGGATTTTCTTCGCAAAAATACTGGAGGGCTTGCCATTTCCTTCTCCAATGCATTTTTTAGGTGAGGCAAACAAGGTGAAGTGACTTGCCCAGGGTCACACAACTGGTAGGCATCTGAGGCTGCATTTGAACTCAGGTCTTCCTTGGCTCCAGACCTGGTGTTCTATCCAATGTGCCACTTAGCTGTCTGTTCCACAAACTTTTTTTGAGCACCTATTACAGTCAAGGCATATATAGGAGACAGCATGACATAGTGGGTAGAGAACTAGCCAGAGGGTCAAAAAGAGCTGGATTCAAATCCTACCTCCATCAAAAACTGTCTGCATGAGCCTGGGCAAGTCTTTTAATCTCCCTGGGTCATAGTTTCCTTATCTGTAAAAGGATGACATTTAAGGTTTGTTACGCTCTTCTCATCCTAATCCAGGTATAAATCTCTCATCCTCTGAGTATGTTAGAGGTTACCTAGCAGGTACCCACTTGCATTTGATAGAAGGAATTTCTTACCAGCAGGAGCCCCCTACACTCATGAAATTGACAACACGACTTTTTTAAACACCAGATACTGTCCTAGGAAATAAGGATATAGTGACAAAAATGAAACAATCCCTGTCCTTGGGGAGCTTATATCCTACTGCACATGTATAGGATTGCAAAAATAAATAAATTCAAGGTAATTTGATGAGGGAGAAAGCACCTTCATCTGGGAGAATCAAAGAAGGCTTCACAGAGGGGGAGATACTTGACATGAGCCATGAAGGAACATAAGAATTCAGAGGGAAACCTGTGGAGGAACACATTCTCTGCACAAGGAGAAGCTTGTACGAATAGATGGAATTCAGAGATAGAATGTCAAATTTAGAGAACAGCTAGTAAATTTATTTGGGTGGAAGGTGGAATACCTGGCTCAGAAGCATGCAATACACCTGGAAAGGTGAACTGGAGCCAGAATTTGAAGGGCTTTCAACAGCAGGCTGTGCAGTTTATATTTTATCTGAAGAGCTTGTACCCAAGAGGCACTTAGTCAAAGTTAACTCCTTGTTAACAAGTGTATCAGTGCTTTCAAAAACCTCTCTTACAGAGGCTAGAGTTACTGTTACTGTAGCTTTAAGAGACAAATGGAATGCTTGGAAATGTAGACAAAGTTCAAGGAAGAGGTTTTGTCTTGCATTGATGATGTTTCCCTACACAAGAGTTAACATAGAAACCATTTGAGGATGATCGAGTCATGCATGACTAGAAATAACTAGTCATATATCCTTTAACCAAGCCTTTAAAAATAGAGAATAGAGGGGGGAGGAGCCAAGATGGCAGAGTAGAAAGGCTCACGTATACTAGCTCTGGAACCCACAGCCCATAAATTTCCTGTAAAAAGAACTGCCCACAAATTTTGGAGCAGTGGAACCCGCGCCGAATCCTATCTGTAAAACCCACAACTTCATGTCTGGACCCTGAGTTCCATAACATAGGAACAGAAAGAAGCCTTTAAGAGTTTTGAACAGAGGAATAATACACTGAGACTGTGCCTTTGGTAGATTACTTTGACAGATCTATGAAGAATGGTGTGGGGTTGACTACGTGGATTCAGGAGACATTTACAGAGATGATCATTAGATACATCAGAACTAAGGGACACCACTGAAAGTATCTAGAGAGAAGAAAAGAGGGCCCAAGACAGGGCCTTGGGAGATGCTCAAACATCAGGGGGGGAGTCAGATAGTCTGGGTTGGAATCCTGACTCTGTCCTTCACTACCTTGGGCAAGTCTTTGAACCTCCTTGGGCCTCAGTTTCCCCCTAGATGGCCTATGATATCCTTGTAGGTCTTAGACTCCATCTTGGTCACTCTCCTTTCCTGACCCCAGGACTGATCAGTATAACTATGCCTTGTCTCCCACATTTGAATCCTTTGCCTCTATTTCCTACCTGGCTATCTTTAATGCTGAGTTATCCCTACCTTTTCTACTCCTCTTTCTGTGCCCTACATTCCTCCAGAGGAAGCCACACATCTGTCAGTCCGTCAATAAACATTGATTAAGTGCTTCCTACATGCCGGTCACTGTATGAAGTGCTGGGAAAACAAAGAAAGGTAAAAGACATCCCCTGGCTTTAGGAATGAGGAAGAAGAAGGAATGGGAGGCAAGAAGGTCCTCACTGGTACACCAGTCATTCATCCTTTCCTATCCATCAAGATGTTATCAATTTCATTTTTAATGATGTCTTTGGTACTCAATCTGCCCAGAGCCTTCTGACCGTTCTTAAATTAATTTTTAATTGTTCATGTTTTATTGATGCTCTTTAAAAAAATACAATGATCATTTTCCTGGTCCCTGATAGAATACGCTCTTGTGAAAAATAAATACAATGAAGCAAGAAAATTAACATTTAGAGTGGGCCCCATACCCCTACCATCTGTCTTCACCTACTTTCTGCTTTTAGCTGTCCTGATAGAAAAATAGGATGGGGAGAGCATATGCCCCTGTGTGTCAGCAGACTAAGCTGACTTGTCATCAAGCAGGATTGTGTGTGTGATGTTGAATGAAAACCAGATAGCTACCAAAGCTGAGCTACTTCTCCCTATTTAAATGCATACAGTAGAGGGTTCCTTAGAGGGGGGGAAATCCATATATTTTGTTTTCAAAAAATATTTTAATGACTATATTTCATTAGTTTACTATGTATTTGATACATTGAAAAACATCATTCAGAGAAGTGATTTAGTCCATAGGCTTTACCTGATTGCTCCTGATTGCTTAAGGGGTCCAAGACACACAAAATAGATAAGATTCCCTACAATATAGGGGGGATTGGAAAAGATTTGAAATCCAGAAGATGTGGATTCAAATTCTACCAAAGATAGCTACTGTGGGATCCAGGACATGTCACCTAAACTTTCTGTGCCTCAGTTTTTTCATCTGTAAAATAAAGTAAGTTATACTCAGTCTTGAAGATTCATTTCAGCTCTCATTCTATGATTCTATGGATGGGGAGACTCTCAAAAAAGATGAGATTTAAATTACCTTGGTTTTGTAAAGTCAATTTGGATTCTACATGTGCAAACTAGTTAGGGGCTCTAGAATTTTCCATTTAATTGAAATGAGAGTTTGTGTGTGTGAGACAGAGAGAGAGACAGAGACAGACAGAGAGAGAGGAGAGAGAGAGAGAGAAGAGAGAGAGAGGAGAAGAGAGAGAGAGAGAGAGACAGAGAGAGAGACAGAGAGAGAGACAGAGAGAGAGAAGAGAGAGAGAGAGAGAGAGAAAGAGAGAGAGAGAGAGAGAGAGAGAGAGAGACTAGTCCTCAGGCCCAAATGCTCCTGACACAAGCAAGATGGTAGTCATGGAGATGACTAAGTAAGACAGAAACTATTTCCAACACAGCCTAGATGGACTTGAAAGAAAAGTCATGCCCACCATAGGGGAAAGGGGAGAGAGTTACAAAGTTGCCCCCTGTAAGGAAGGAGAGAGGCAAGTTCCTCAGGCATATACATAAAGGGCCCCAGTTTAAGAGGGGATTGATGGCAACTAGGTGACACAGTGGCTAAAGTACCAACCCTGGAAGATGGTGGAGTAACAGCATGAACTTTCTAGAGAGCTGCCCCCAAGTCCAGTCATATATTTATAAAAAATAGCTCTAAACAAATTCTGGAGCTGCAGAACCCGCAGAATGATAAGTGAAGCAAATTCCAGCTACACAGGACTGAGAGCCATTTTAGATTATCCCCTGATCTGTGGCTCAACCCGGATCACCCAGTGATCAGCCTTCAGACAACGAGCTGAGCTGATTCAGGTAGCAGAGTCTGTCAAAATGGCCCCATGCACAAAGCTTGGAAGGACTACATCTACCATAGCCTTTCAGAAGCTGAAGGGGAAGAGGAAAGGGGGTAGTCACCTTCTACATCTACTCTTGGTGAGAAAATGTACCTCCCTCACTTCCTAGAAGAGGTGGGGGACTATGGTCATGGCATAGTGCATACACTGGCAGACTCAGCTGATGTAATAGTTTTGATGAAGTCCTTTTTTCTTCTCTTTTCTTTGCTAGAAGAGATAGCACTCTAAGTAGGAAAAGAAGGAAAGGAAAGGGGGATAGTAGGAAATGAAAGCAATGTAAAAACGGAAGATATCAATAATATATTTAAAGATGAAAGTTCTTTGTGGGCAGTCACTGTTTCATTTTTGTCTCACCTCCCAAAATTACCTTCCATCTATTCCATACATATCTTGTGTGTACCACTATTTACATGCTGTCTCCTCCATTTAGAATGGGAGCTTCTTGAAGGAAGGGAACATGCTTTCACTTTTCTTTGTAGCCCTAGCAATTAGCACAGTACATAGTACTGGAACATAGTAGGCACCTAAATGTTTGTTGACTGACTGACTTGTCTTTGTGTGTGTGTGTGTGTGTGTGTTCGTCCTTCATTGCTAAAGAAGACCATGCCATCAGAGAAATGATGACATGACTTATACTTGACTTTGTTTTGAGTGAGGAAGGGCTGTGCAGGTCACCAGTCTCATTTCTCCTCCAGAACCATCTGAATTCAGTGATGAGATATTCATCAGGATGACTGGAGATGACCCAGGATGAGGCAATTGGGGTTAAGTGACTTGCCCAAGATCACACAGCTAATGAGTGTCAATGTCTGAGGTGAGATTTGAACTCAGGTCCTCCTGACTCCTGCACTGTTGCTCTATCCACTGCACCACCTAGCTGCCCCCTTGTCTTTGTATCATCATTGTCTTGCACAGTGCCTGGAACATAGTAGGTATTAATAAATGCTTGTTGAATGAATGAATAAGTGAATAAGGCATTAGAGAAAAATATTGGTGTATGACAATTGTTACTCTTATTAGCCATAAAAATAACAAGCCCAACCAACAAAGATACTTTGATCATAGTAACTCATAGTAATTGGTTAAGGTCACAAGGCTAAATCACACACATGCACATACACACATTAATACACATATATTGTTTATAGATCATGACTACATAAACCAGTTATTTGCGATAACGGTACCAAATTCTTCTTCTTCCTAGTACTGTAAATAATGACATCATCAAAATTCAGTGACCTGGGCTGAAGTTCTGATTGCCTCTCCCTAGTTCCAGTCCTGGTACTTTGGGGAAGCCAGGTGATCACAGGGGACTGTAATGGCTTCCTTACCTTCCACCCTGTGCTATGTTAGAGCCAGCTTGAATTGGCTTCTGAGAGCTAATTGTTAAATTTGCTGTGTGTTTACACCTTGGAGATTAGCAAGCACTACAAATCAGACTTAATTTATTGGGTTGTTCTTTGTCAAGACTTAAAATGATGGAGAATACATTAAGGATGTTGATTTGCCTTAAAAGTGTCTTAGGTAAATTCCCCACCCCTACCCCCAGAAAGCCAGTTGTTAAACATTTTCCAGCACATCCTTGCCTCCACTTCCCAGAGTCCCTAGCTTCCTTTGGAGTTCAGTCCCTGTGCCACCTTCTACATGAGGCCCACCCTGATCCATATAGCTACTTCTGCCTTCCCCATCAAAATGGCCTTGTAATTCCAAATACATCCTGTCTCCCTTACTAGAATGTAACCCCCTGAGGACAGAGACTATTTTATTTTTGTCTTTATATTCAGAGAACTTAGTACAGTGCCTAGTATATAGCAGGCAGTCAATAAATACTCTTTGATCTATAAGGAATTAAGGCTTGATTATAAAGCAGAGGTTTTTAACTTGGAATTCACCCCCTTAACTCCCTCACAAGAGATTTGTGGATAGATTTCAAGGGGTTCATGACACTGAATAGGAAACAAATGCCATCTTTATTTCAATACAATTGGTTTCCTTTATAATCCCACGAAGTTTCTTTCATGCTTCTGAAAACATTATTCTGAGAAGGGGGTTCACAGTCTAATTCATGACATGAACAAGGTGAAAAGAGGCTGAGACAGGATTGACCTGGCCAAGAAGGGCAGCACCAGGCCAGTCACTCATTTCTGACTCAGGAAGACAGAGATCGAAAGAGGATCCTTTCGCAAGGTCCCAGAATCAAGGATCTAAGGCCAAAGAAGATGTGGGAGGCCAGCTGGTCCAAGCCCCTTGATGGATAGACAAGGAAACTGAGGCTGCAGGGTGGTGGAGCGGTCTGAGATCACACAGGCAGGAAATGTCAGGGACAGGAGAATTGTCACTGCCATGAGCCTCTCCTCAATGACATGACAGATATTAAGAAGTTTTTTGAGTATGAAAAGGGCAAGGAGCAGCACTGGTTGATCCCTAAGGGCACTTTTAGTTTGAACATTCTGTGACTCTCTAGTTCTGAGATTATGTGCCTGAGACTCATGCCAAGAACAGTCCAGGACTTTTCTAGGACTCTGCCTGCCTGCCTCAGTGATGATCAGAGCCGCACATAGACAAGGACTGTGAGTACTTTTTTCCTGGGCAGTGGTGTTTAGGGGCTGAGGAGGTCCAAGGGTCTCACCCCTCTTCTGACCTGCTCTAAGGTGCCCCTGGCCATGCCCTAGATTGCTACCTTTCTCCCAGGCACAGGAGGAGGGGTCTCTTGTCTTCAGTACCCCACCCAATCCCTAGCCTAGACACAGTTAGGTAGAATGGTGGAGAGTGTGCTGGAGATAGGAAGACCTGAGTTCAAATCCTGCCTCAGAAACCTCATTAGTTGTGTGACCTTAAGCAAGTCATTCCAGTGCTATGAGCCCCAGCAATCCTATCTATTAAATGCAAATCATAGCACTCATTTCACAGGGTAATTATCATAAAGATCAGATGATATCATGTGTGAAAAAATACTTTCCAAACCTTAAAGCTCTATATGAATCCTATCATCATCATCACTCAGTTGAATTTGCCCTCGCGCCAGAATTCCTACTTACAGCCCTGTTGTAGTAGCTGGGTAATCAGGGGCAGGGCATTAAGAGTTGGCTAAGCAACGGTTGTCTCCTTCAGCATCAATCTGTCCTCCTCCCTCCCCCTGCTCCATCTCCCTACTCTGTCTGATATCCTCCTCCTTTCTATTATTAATCCATTATTTGCAGGACCCATTATGCCTTCCTCTCCAGGGAGCAAATAGGCATTCAGCAAACACATTAACATAATGCAGTTCCACTGGGGCCGGGAAAGGCTGCCTGCTGACTCAGCTGTCTCTAGAGATGGCCGCTGGCCCAGCCTTGCAGCTTTAGCTGAAGTACCCTAGGCATTGGACTGACGTCCTGCTTGGTTTTATCCATATGTATTTCCCAGACTAGCCCTTTGCTTCTTCATGTAGATTCCAAGAGAGGCCCATAGATGTAGAAGCAGAAGAATCCAATCTCTTCTAAGAGCAGGAGCTGTGCCTTCTGAAAGTGAAGATATGTCCTCCTGGGTTATTCCATCCAGTTTCAAAGAACACAAGTTTCAAAGAACAGTTTCAAAGATGCAGTCCATCAAAAGGGGCTAGAGATGTACCCAAGGACAGCCTTTCTCATGCACAGAATAGGCAGTCTTCAGTGGCTCTGGGAAGGCCCCGCTGGTCCAAAATGCCCTCCTCCATCTACTCACTGATGCCGAAGATCTCTGTGACAAAAATGCTTCAAATGCAAGGGGTAGCTCATCAAATACAGCTCATGTCCTTCCTTAAAGCATCAGTTATTTTTTCATGTATGTCATTCTTGTCTCACCAAATGGGACCATTGGATCATAGATTTAGAAACAGAAAGGACCTTAAGTCTAACCTCACATTTTGGAGATGTTAAAAACGAGGCCCAGAGAGGTTAAACCACATATCTAAGAAACTGAGAGAGCTCAGTTTCTCTGACTCTAAATCCAGTCATGGATTTTTCCATCCTACCATGACATTGTTTCCTTGTCACAGACAGCTCTGTATTCCTCACAAATCTAACCTAGTTCATTATCTGTATATTGATTGGCATGTTCATTTTAAATGTATCTGTGAAGATTACAGTGATTTGTGTGTAGCTTTAGAGATTCTGGGGAAAGTTGCTGACTCCATTGTTGCTAGGTACCTCCTCCAGAGCAGCCTGAATGGCCCTGGTACTAGATGCCAGAGATATGATGGAAGTTGAAATATATTTACTCATCCCAATCTAAATATCACAAGTCCAGGGGATTCCAAATGAGGTGGAGCAAGGTTGCTTCTCCCCCCACCCCCAAAAAAAGACTTTGACTTGGCAGCCCTCTACTAGGCTGGCCATATGTGTCATGTACTGATTAGCACTAGACTTGTTTTTTCCAGGAAGATCTCACAATGGATTCATTACACTTCCTTTGAGAAAGAAGCCCCAGAAGCTGCATACAGCTCCATCAGACAGCAGCAATGCAGAGGAGAAGAAGCCCAGCTTTGGGGATCAATAGCTTAACGTAAAACAAGTAGCCAAATTGGGGGTAAAGAGGGCAGAACAGCTCCAGAGGCAGAGTGAATATCAGCGAGGAACAACATAGTGATGAAAGACTGAGCCAACAGATCTGTGAGAAGCATTTCATTTGGGAATCAGAATATAATCCTAATGTCACAAATTCTCTGAGAAGAAAAAATGTTCCCACTCCTACTTGTGGCATGGGAAATCTATAGAAGACAGTGCCCCTTTGTAGATGGGGAGATGATTCCTTGTTATTTACCTTGCTGATCTATTTCAATTAATGTCTTTTGCTCTGATTTCATATGTCACTTGGCATGGTATGGCAGAGAAATTTTGGATGGGGGCTTAGCAAACACTATCCTTATTATCTAATACTCCTCTCTGATTCATAGGAGTTTCAGAACTAGCAAAAACCTTAGCAATCATCTAGACCAGAGGTTTTCAAACTTTCTGTCCTCAGGACCCCTTTACATTCTTAAAATTTACTAAGGATGCCTACAAATTTTTGTTTATGTGGGTAACGCAAATAATACGTTAGTTTGGTTCTAAAATAAATTTGAAGCCCTGAAAGTGTCTTTGGGGCCCCTAGCAATCCATGGACCACACTTTGAGGACTTCTGAACTAGGAAAACCTCTCCATTTTATAGTGAAAAAAAGCTGAGGTGAAGAAAAAGGTTGTGCACAGTTTACCTAAAGTCATACAGTGGCAGATGGCTTCCTGCTGTCATGTAGCTGAGGACATGACAGTGGAGAGGAGAGCCTCAGAAATACATTCTTACTACAGGCATGGCTTAGAGAAACACAGAAATAATTTGCCAAAGAAAAAGAAGTCAGAATTCCTGGGGATTATCTCCACCCACCCACCCACCCTAACCCATACATACAAACAAGGAGTCAGAGAGGTGCAGTGGGAAAAGTGCTCTTTGGAGACAGAGATTGTAGATTCAAATCTTGGATCTTCACATACTATGTGACCAATCACCAGAACTCCATTTCCTTATGTATAAAATGAAGGTATTGGGCTAGAAAGCTCCAGTGGTCCCTTTGGCTCTGCATGTATGATCCTATGAAAACAAAACAAACCAGAGAGGAAGTTACTTACTTTGGAATGGAACTGTAGGAATCTTGGTATCAAGTATTTTGATTTGTGCTCTGGCAACTGGTGAGCATCTCATTCTCAGGTGCTATTGTGTGCCTATAGACGTGGTCATACCCTGTATTCATTCTCCCAGGGGGAGGCTGGCTACATTTCCCCTTTGGTTCTAGGATACCCCTGAGGGATTGAGTGTCTTTCTCATAAGCTCATCATTTGAGTCCCCATTCCAGAGTGTTACCCCACTATTAGGCACCAGTAATTAGCCCTTCAGTTTTACCAATTAATATAACAAATAGCTTTTAAAAGAGGATATTTGCTTAGAAAATATAGAAAGAACAGAAGTACATTTATCTTCCCTTCCCCACCCCTTCCTCCCCCCAAAAATGAAAGCATTCTTTCCCTTATACCACCTTGGTTTCTGGGGATAGTAGCCTCAAACTTGAAGTGATTTCTACATAACATTTACCCAATCAAATAGACTATAGCAGATTATGGATCCACAATTCTGCTACTGCTGGACTGAGCCAAGTTCCTTACTGTTCAGCTTTTGGTAAATCCTGGCATGGACTTTAGTTCTCAGATTTCTGGTGGCTAACCCTCTTGATCTTACAAAGCTGACAAGGTAGTAGTCATCTCAAATATCCTTCCCCTAAAATAAGGAAAGCATAGACACAATAGAGAGACACATATGCTCATGGAATGCATTTATGCAGTTTTGGTGGGGAGATGAAGGTATGAGGCCTCTCTCCACCATGGGCATAGTCCTTGCCCTGTCTTTTGAACCCAGCCAGGCAAGAATGAGGGTCAACAACCAGGAACTCAGTTTTGGCTGTCTGTTTTTGTTGGGTTTGGTTTTTCTTTGGTTAGGGAAAAGAATATGTTTCAATCTGCACTCAGAGTTCATTGGTTCTCTCTCTGGAGGTGGATAGTATTTTTATCATGAATCCTTTCGAATTTTTATAGATCATCATATTGATCAAAGTAGCTAAGTCTTTCACATGACCATACTGCTGTTACTGTATATAATATTCTGGTTCTGATCACTTCATTTTGAATCTGTCCATATATAAGTCTTCCCAAGTTTTTCTGAGACTATCCCCCTCTTCATTTCTTACAGGCACAATGGTTTTCCATCACAGTCACATACCACAGTTTGTTCAGCCTTCCTCAGTGGATAGGCATCCTGTCAATTTCTAGTTCTTTGCCACCACAAAAAAAGGGGTGCTATATATATTTTTGTACATATAAGTCTTTTTCCTTTTATCTCTTTGGGATATAAACTTAGTAGTGATATTACTGGGTCAAAGGGTATGGACAATCTTATAGCCCTTTGAGCATAGTTCCAAATTGTTTTCCTGAATGGTTGAACCAGTTCACAACTCCACCAACACACATTAATGTCTCTATTTTTTCACACACTTTTCAGAATTTATCATTTCCCTCTTCTGGTGTTACCTCAAAGTTTTTTCATTTGCATTTTTCTGATAACTAGTGATTAATTTAGAACATATGATTAGCATCAATTAAATGCACCTCAGATACAGCTCCAAAGTCTATAGGAAATGTTCCTCTTCCTCCAACCAATCAGCTGGCAGACTGGAACCAATACCTGAATGTCTTCACATGCTCCAGTCATTGTGGGAATGACATCGGTCAAACAGGTAGAGTGCACTCAAGAGGTCTGGACTCCACATCCAGTCCCCATATTCCATAAAGGTAAATGCAAAATAAAAAAATAATTGGGAGACAGGTACTAGTAGCTAGGAGGGGTGGGATCAGGAAAGTCTTCTTGCAGAAGGTACCCTTGAGTAGAGTTTTGAAGAAAGTCAGGAATTATAAGGGGAGATGTGAGGAGGGAACACATTTCAGGAATGGGAGATCAGCCCGTGCAAAGGCAAGGAGGCAGGAGATGGAGAATAACATGTGAGAAACAAGAAGAAGGCCAGTTTAGCTGGACCAAGGAATCAGAAGAATGGAAAGATCACTGAAAATGGAAAAGTGAAAAAAGAGGCATAACTGAGGTCAGAAGTACTTTCTGCTTAAGATAAATCTCACTTTGTGCCTGTATCTTTGTTACTGAAGCAGGACAGTAGTCACAGCTTCTTTACTTAGAGGAAACTCTGGGAGAGGTTCCTTGTGAAAGAAGAGGGTGCACCTATCCCACAAATGATGTGGGCAATGTCTGCAGGTGCCAAGGACTGGATCCAGTGCAGATCCAGGGCTCTGCAGATATGGAAATTAACTCCTGGAATAGACCTAGCATCTCCTCAGGAAAGCAAAGGAACTTTCAGGATTGGGGTTCATCTAGTGGTCTTTTGGGGTAAACTTTCTGCTGGCAGATATAAGGTGTCTACGTGATCCACCCTAGAGCTCACCGAACATGAGAGCCAACCTGAATGACAAATTGTCATGATGTGAGAATAGCGTGACCTCCCTGGTCCTCCCACATGCAAAACGCTCTCCCAAAAAACAAACTGTTCTCCAAGGATGTGGCGATGGGATGTCTTTAGACCAACCATGGGAAGCCAGGTCACATGACACAACATTCCGGGAATGATTTTCGAGGTTTCTCAGGGAACAGGCTTTCATGTCTTAAAGTCAAGTTGTCCTTGGATGAAATAGAACAAGCAGTCCCTGAATTCGTGTGAGATGGAGGACGTGAAAACTTTGTTTGGGGGAGGGAGGGCAGACAGGGAGCAGGAGGGAAAAGTTAATAGCATCCAAGTACCAACTCCCTCATTCCTAAGAATAATTCCTAAGAGCCTCTTTCCAGCCCTGCCTTCTTCTCCCACCTGCCATTAGAGTAATCTATGACCCTTGAAACTCCACTGCCCTATGGTGGCTTCAGGTTCCTTTAAATGAAAGTACAGGCTCACTGGGTCCTTACGACCGGGAGCAGCAATCCTGACCTCCCTAGCCTGGATGCATCTTGCGAGAGCCTGAGCTGATTTTTATTTCAGGTTTCTGGGCCACACGGTGTGGCCGAGGAGCTAACCCGACTCAACTCCCACTTCTACTGTGTCCTGACCTGAGACCTTAATTACACAAGTCACCTCCGCAGGCCTCAGTTTCCCTTTTTTGTAAAATGGGCAGGAGGGTGGTTCCTTGAACGCCTCGACCAGGAGGATCCTTCCTCCAGGGCCCACAGCACGTGGGGGCCATCCCATCCGCTCCTCGGGGCTTACATTCCTTCCTGGTCCCGCACTCCCACCCACAAAAGGTGGGGTGCGGGAGCAGCCCACGTGCAGCTAACTGGGAGAGATAACGGGCTTCTGGAGGGCCTGGGGCTGGGGCGGGGCTGGGGCGGGGCTCCGACTCTCGGCCTGACTCCTCCCATTTTCTCTCCCTCCTCCGGCCTCTGCCCGAGCGCAATCGACAAGCCCCGGGTGACTGGCATGCCGCGGATCCATTGTTGCCCCGCCCCTGTTCAGAGTCAACCAATCAGAACGAATATGGCCCGGGGGCGGGAGCCGGCGGGGAAAGCCTCTATGAGAAAGGGAGGAGTTTGACGCGAGTGGGCGGGGCGGAGGGGGCGAGACTGACGAGCCTCGCAACCAATGGGTGGGCCCAGCGGACCCGCTGGCGCCGGATCCCGACGGCGAGAAGCACGAGGGGCGGGGCGCGGGGATCCCGGAGCAGCGGCGGCGGCGGCGGCAGCGGCGGGTCCCGGGGGCGCCATGGACCGGGTGGCCAGCTCCATGAAGCAGGTGCCCAACCCGCTGCCCAAGGTGCTGAGCCGGCGCGGGGCGGGCGCGGGGCCCGAGGCTGCGGAGCGGGAGAGCTTCGAGCGGAGCCAGGTGAGGCCGCCCAGGGTCCCCGGGGATCGGTCCCGGGCGGGGCTGGGGGATGCCGAGGGTCCGAGGAGGTCGGGCGGAGGCAAAGGGATCCCGAGCGGCTATTCTGGGGGTCCCCAGGTGCGGGGGTCACTGTGGGGCGAGAGCGATCGGGGGATCACTGGAGGAGACGGAGAGGATCCTTGGGGTGTAGGAAGAGGGGAGCTTGGAAAGGGTGCTGGGGAAGAGATTGGGGATCCCGTGGAGTTGGGGGGAGTCTTGTAGGAGGGGATCTGAAGAGATCCTGGGGAGATCGATGCAGGCGGAGAAATCTAAATGGATCCCGAGGGGAAATCTGAGACCCCAAGGCCAGTGAGCTGGGAGGGGTCATTTCAGAGATGACCCCAGGGGAGGTTCAGAGCCAAGGGCTCCCCCCCACCCCCCAGCAGAACGTCGGACCTGGCAGGCTGCCTGGATGGACAGGAGAGCGTCAGCTCCCCGCAAACCTGGACCATAGAAATGGGGCGAACCTGGGATGAAGTTAGGGAGCTGGGTCATGGGGCACAGAGCTCCCACTGCAGTCATGTCCAGGCGCCAGGCCCTTGGCACTTCTACGTGTGTAGCCCACTGAGCCTGGGAGCCTTTGTTTCCCCATCTGGGCATGTAATGACGCTCGAAGGAGGGCTGTGGTGAGAAAGGTTTGGTAAAGTCCGGTGCTCCCCTACTAGGAAGGGGATGGAAAGCAGTCCAGGAGCAGAGGAGTGGGCAGCTACCTCTTAGAGACTGCTTCCCTGAGGGGCAGAAAGGAGTGTTTTACTCAGGTCTTCATGTTTAATACCCAGCATTTTTATAGTCCTTTGAGGTTTGTGAGAATTTCAAGCAGGCCTCCTAATTGGACCCTCACAGGAAACACTGTGAGGTATGTGCTGTTATTATTTTCTGATGGGGAAACTGAGGACAAGATAAGTTGAGTAACTAACTTGTCAAGGGTCACATAACTAGTAATCCTCTAAGGGAGAATTTAAACTCAGATCCTACTGACTCCAAGTCCAGCACTATCCACTGCACAATCAAGCTAGCTGCCTCTCTAGGCTCATAGATTTAGAACTGGAAACAACATTAGAGATTGTGTCATTCAAACCCCTCATTTTACCAATGGGGAAACTGAGACCCAAGGGAAGTTAAATGACTCAGCCAACTTCACACAGGTAGTGGTGTTAGGGATGAGATTTGAACTCAGGACTTCCTACTCCAAATTCCCTGAACTTTCCACTGTACCACACTGCCTCAGACAAAAAGGGGATGAGACCTGTGGAATGGGGGGGAAATCAATAAATGTTTGTTGAGCACCTACTGTGTGCTAGGCACTGTACTAAACTAAACTGTAGTGGTACAATAAAGAAGAAAATATTGGAGAGAGGCTTTGAATTAGCGATGAGTGGAAATGAGTGCCAAGAGGATTGGCACAGAAGGGCACCCTGACTGTGGATCACAGAGCTATGAGATTATGCACCAGACACAGTCAGAAGGCTCCTCCTATCAGGCTTGCCCTGCAGTGGCCAGCCTCATCAAGGGACACATTTATTGAGCATCCCCCATGCCTTCCCCCCACTCCCACTACTGACCTCCCTGATTTCCTTTCGGTCCCAACTAAAATCTTACCTCCTACTGGAAATCTTTAACTTCCTGTGCCTTTTCTCTATTAATTATCTCCTGTTTATCTGGTAGTTTGCTTACTTTGTGAATATTTGTTTATATGTTGTCTTCTCCATTAGATTGTAAGCTCCTTGAGGGCAGGAACCGTCTTTTGTCTCTTTTTGTATCCCTGCGATGCTTAATAAATGTTTACTGATGAATTGATCAATTACCAAGCCCTGCCCTTGCAGTGATGGGGAAGCAAAGACTAGTAGAAATGACAAATCCTCCTGTGAGCTGACTTCTTCATCTCTCCGATGGAATCTGCATAGCCAGGACATGATGCTAGTTCTGGTTCTCAGCATCAATAGATTAATAATGACTAGTTTTGTCTTCAAGGCATTTCATGGTCAAGGTGTTAAGCTTTTAAAAAGCAGAATGAATCCTTCCATGCTACAGTGGGAAAAATGGTGAATTTAGAGCTAGAAATGTGTTCACATCCCAACTCAGCCTCACACATTTCCTGTGTGACCTTGGGCAAATCAACTTATCTCTGTGGGCCTCAGTTTCCCTCTCTGTAAAATGAGGATAGTTGGACCAGGATGCCTCTGAGGTCCCTCCCAGTGATTCCCCTCCTGGGACACATCTCCTGTGACCCCACTGACCCTTGATAAAGGGCCTTGCAAGTAATTTTAAAACCATCCAAAAAATGGGAAGGAAACAATTGGACCTCAACTTAGAGCAGGAGTTTTTAACTTTGTTTGTGTCATGGACCCTTTTGGCAGCAGGGTGAAGATTATGAACCCCCTTCTCAGGAAAAAAAAATGTTTCTAAATGTACAGAATAAAATACATAGGACTATGGGAGAAGTCAATTTTGTTGAAATACAGTTATCAAAATATTTGGGAAAGAAAAGCTTTGCACCAAGTTTCACAGACATTTAGAACCCCTAGGTTAGAGAAAAAATCGATCTAAGAAGAGGTTGAAGCTCTTTACAAATGGAACTGGAAAAGGAGAAAGTGTTCTGCCCATCCCATCCCTGGCACCGCTTGGCACTGTGAGTAATGGCAGACTGATCTGGACCCAGAAGTCTGGCCTTCTTGCGCAATGCCATCCCTAGGGAGGAAGTGAGTGGTTACCACTGATCCCATAGGCCTAGTTGGGGTGAAGGTGGTTTATCTCTCCATCTGGAATGTGAGGCTGAGAATTTGAAGATTAGCCTTCTCTCTACCCTTCTATCCTGAGTCAGAGGCCTCTGAGATTGTTTGGAGATTGTACCCTGTCGTGGCTGGAATTGAAAGGAGTTTGCTTTCATGTTTGGAGGCTTGCAAATATTTCCGCTTGCTTGTTTTGGGTTTGAGTTCTCTCCTTACCCCCAACCCTCCTCTTTGAACTGGATAAATAAATAAAGACAATTTCAAAACCAGGAAAAAATCATTCTGAGGTTTTAGCTGAGTAGAATCTGGAATCAAATGGAGAAATACGCTGAAGACACTAACCCTCCAAGCTGATGGAAATTAGGTCTGTGAAAACTTTCCGAGCCAGGCGTGGTATGTCTTGGAGCCATCTAGGGATGGCCCAGCTAAACTGGGCTGGGTGAGGCCAGGGCTTTGTAACCTCCCAGGCTGGGGCCTACTGCCCAGCTGGCCACTGTCTGCTTTTGACCTGGCGCCACTTTGGTGGGAGGAGGTATGCGGGGGGAGTGAGCATAGGCCAGTTGTCTCATGCCCACATGGGGATGCATGTGTGTAGGGGGCAGGCGGGGGAACATTTGGAATGTTTGTGGTATTAAAGATAGAGGGTTAGGAAGAAGGCCACCAGAACTCAGCGATAGTCGAGCCAGCCCAGGAATCTACAAATTTGAGTAAGCTGGATGGGACCCCTCATTTTACAGCTGAAGTGACTGCGGTTGGGAGAAAGGAAGGACACAGGGTCATAAGCATAGAGCTAGAACACAATTAGAAGGTATCTGAGGCCAGAATTTTGAACTTTGGACTTCTTGGGCTTATAGTCTAGATCCTGGGGTCTTAGCACAGATTCTGGGTTTTCACCTGACCGTAGAGCAGTAGGCTGAAATCAGTGGGCTCCTTCCTGGCTCTGGGCTTGGCAGCCAAAGCCCAGATACCCACCCTTCCTTTTAACTCAAGGCAGGCCAACATAAGCCTGTTAAAAGTGAAATTGTTTGAGAAATAAAAATAGCATATCTCACAAACACCAGAGCCAAAGTGCCATGTTGGTTGTTTGGGTTGTAAAGCTGAAAACAGCCCAGTTCCTGCCCTCCAGGAGCCAACATCCTTTTGGAAGACAGCGTATGATTGTTCATCAGAGAAGGGGCTAATGAAGCGAGGGTAGTAGAGTCCTGTGTTCCAGTTCGCCTCAGACACTTACTGGTTTCAGCTCTAAATCTTAGATCCTATGACTGGAGAAGAGGGAGAGGTCACTAGAGCATGGGGGAGGTTTGGTTTGCTGGGTCTTTGGAGAAGAGTGAAAAGAAGGTTCAGACAGATAGAGTCACTGGTCCAGGGTCACACAGGCTGGAAGAGGTTGACCCCATGACTTCCAGAATCCCTTCCAGCCGGAGAGCTCTGCTGCCACTCTCTCCTTCCCTGGGGAGGGAGGGAAGGTGGTGCTTTTTGGTGCAGCCAAATTACCACCTTAGACCTTATACCCAACTCTGTGAGAGTGAGCCTGGGCTCTGGTGGATGAGAAATGTTTGGATCAGCCACAATCTCTGCTCTCCTGGAGCACGGAGGAACAGCCCACGGAGGAATCACTTCACTTACTGCCTCTTATCTCACCCCCTTTCTTTTCCCAAGACCAAGAAAGGAGAGGAAAGACATCTCAGGCATGGGGGTGGGGGGAACTGTGCAAAACCCTCTAATCTGAAAATACACCCCTCCCCCTATGTGAAGTGTCTGCCTCCCTATATCCCAGGAAGGGTGATTCACATGACCAGGGTAGGGCCAGGATTTACCAACAAGGGCTTTGGTGATTTTTTTCAAAACAAATCAAAAACCAGGTTTTTTTTTTCTCCCCTCTTTTGCTGGTTGGTTATCTCCCCTAGGGAATCAGGAGTTATTTTGCTTTTACTTTTACATCTACCCTCCCTATCACAGAGCTTGGCACATAGTAGGTACTTAATAAATGCCTGTCAGTTTTTGTACTTTAATTCATCTCTGTATTCCCAGATCATCCTTGGTCTTTAAAAGGACAGGATATGGTGTTACTTTTTCTCCTTGCATCTCTATAATTAATAGGGGATCACAGAGTCCTTGCCCTAGAGCTAAAAGGGGCCTCAGAAATCACTGAACTGCCTGCTACATTTTACAGTTGAGCAAACTGAGGCTCACAGAAGTCAAATGACTTGCCTAAGGTCATTCAAGTAGGAATTGTTGCTGGGTAAGATCTGTTTCATCTCCTTTAGAATTAAAGTTTCCTGAAGGCAGAGATGCTTACTTTTGTCCTGTATCCCTTTTATAAATGCTTGTTGATTGGGTAAAAACCCATGATGGAGAGAGAGCTGGAGCAATCCTGCCTTTCTTCCTGCTCCCTTTGGGGACTGTGTACCAAGCAGGCCAAGCCACAGGAAGTTCTTGAATCAAAGACTGGCTGACTCTGCTCTGGGATCATCTTAGCACCTCCACAAAGGCTTTGCCCAACTTACTTTGGGAGAGCATTCCCCAACACTGCCTTTGAGGTACTGGTTTCTCCTGCCATTCCTGCTTCTGGGGGAAAGAGGCCATGCTTACAAGTTCAAGGTTTTTGGAGTTGGAAGGGACCTCAGAGCACTGAACTTGGTTTCCTTCTCATAGAATCCCTACTTTCAAGCTGCAAGGGACCTCACTGGCCAGCTCTTCCAAGCCCCTCATTTTACAGATGAAGAAACTGAGATCCCAAGGTCACACAGCTAGGACCTGATGAAGATGGGATCTGAACCCAGGTCCTCTCAGAGCCCAGCCCTTTCCCCACCAGAATCCCAGGACTAATAGTCCAAGCCCCTAGAAAGCTCTACTACAGTCCTCTCATCTTACAGAGAAAGGAGCACAGGTGGGATGCAAATCTGGGTCTTCAGACCCCGAAGTCAGTGTTCTATCACTGAACGACACTTCCTTTACCTCCCCTACATACCTAGGACAGTGTTCTCCTCATACTGGTGCTTACCAGAAACAACCTTAAAGCTCATCTTGTCCAGACTTCTTCCCTTTTACAGGTGAACCTGATTTATTTCTTAGCAATTTAAAATCATTTTATAATAGTTGAGTGAGAAATAACAGTGTGCTGGGAATAGAGAACACAACCTCTGCCCAGGAGACAAGATGGCGGCATAGTGGAGAGCCAAATCAGTAAGCATCTATTAAGGACCTCCTGTGTGCCAGGCAGATACAAGCTAAGAAAACCTCAAATCATATCCCACCTCAGACACTTATTAGTTATGTGACTCTGGGCAAAGGGCTTCTCTCTACCTCAGTTTCCCCATTAGTAAGATAGAGATAATAATGACAGCACCTACCTCTTGTGATCTAAAGTATGAAAACATTTCACACATTTTCCAGTATGTTCCAAATGGGAATTATAATTAAAGGCAAGAGGGAAAAAGCATGTGTGCTTCTGTATTCTCAAAGCTTGGGTGTTGATTAAAAAAACACAACCCCAATCCTTCCATTTCATAGGAGCTTCCATTTAGAGCTTCCAGGGGCCTCAGTGGCCATCTTTAATCTTTAATAAGTTCCAGAGTATTTTATTTTCACATATATTATCATGTTTGTTCTTTATAACATCCCTGTGAGAGAATTCGAAGAGATTGGGAGTGGGGTTGGGGGAGAGTCTGAAGCTGTGATTTCATTTCATTCCCAGTGTGGAAACTCCCTTCAGTAATGCTGATCAGCTTCCTTCCGTGACTTAGTCTTAGCTGTTGTTTCAGTGAGAAGTTAGGTAACTCCTCAGGATCATACATCCAGCCCATGTCAGAGGCATCATTTGAACTCAGGTTCCTGACCCCAAGATATACTCTGTCCAGTGCACTACAGATCTAAAGGGATTATTCCCATGTTATAGATAGGATTCTACCTTTGGCATCAGTCTAATGAAGAAAAGACTCCTCCTCGGAGTCATGTTTTTTAAATGCATAAAACAAAATATGTAGAATTAGGAGGGGAACCAATTATTTTTAAATACCATTATCAAAATAATAAAAACAAAAACCCAACCTCAGGGGAAGACTTGAGAAATCTTGTAGATAAGTAAATCAGGCAGAGAGCTGGAGATCTGCTCGTCCTTTCTCTTTTTGGTTCCTTCTTTCGGGTTTGGTTTGGTTTGGGTCTTTTTTGGAGGGGTGAATTTGGGGGAGTTTATGTATTTGGATACAGACAAAATTCCCCAGAGCAGAGGGAAGGGTGCGGTTCAGAGCCAAGGATGATGGATGACCTCAGTAAGGGGATCTGGGGCCCGGAGGGGACCAAATGCATTCAAGTTCATCCTTCCTAGGCATTATAAGGCAGCATGCCTCTTTTCTCCCACTAGCAAAAAGGAAGTATTTCTTTGTAAAAATAGTACAGATCCATACGTTTTCTGCTTAAATGCCAGCGGTGCTGCACCCCGCCCCCCCCACCAACCCCCTCTGATTCCTGAGCTTCACCTCAGAACATGAGGCAGCCTGGGTCTACAGCAGGAGGGTCCACAAACCCTTTTCTAGCCACTGTGTGAAGCCTCCCCACCTCTGCCCCAGGGAGGGAGAACCCCCTGCCTCTAGAAGCAGGCTCTTCCACTCTGGGACAGTTCTAGGGAGAGTCAAGGCGTGAGCCCAGCCCTCTAGAGGGTCCAACAGGACAGCAAAGGAGTGTTGGGCAAAGGGGACAAGGCTGTCCATGGAAGTCCATCAGATGTTGACCTTGAACACTTGGCTGTCTCTGGGCAGAACAATGAAAATGGTCTGGTCAGCCTGTGACCAGTTACCCATTAATGTGAACTCTTTTTTTTTTTAACCTGAGATTCTCCCCAACCCTGAAGGGCACTGAGCCTCTCTGAGTCTGTAGTATAATCTAATTCAGCTCCCAGTTCTGTTCCCTTCATCACTCTCCCTACTTGGTGCCTCCTTCAGGAGTATGTATCATTCAGCTGTGCTCCGCTCAGATGAAGACTGTGTCTGTCTGTGGTCTGGCTCTTCCCCTTTACAAGAAATAAAAATGCATTGTCGCCACAAGAAATGCAGAAACGCAGTTCTTCAGCCTCTAAGAGGTTTCTCCTAACATCCAGCCTCAGTCGGCCTCTTTGTAGCTTCCACCATCATCCCCAGTCCTGCTCTCTGGGGCCGGAAGAGGGGAAATCTCCTCTTCTTCTGGACTAGACATCCCCCTGGAGTCAGGGCCTTCACCAACCTGGTTGTCCTCTTCAGGACATGTCTCTGCTTTGCCAGTATCCTTCCTATACTTGGCTTCTCAGAAATGCATACAGTACTTTAGCCAGAAGATAATCAGACCATCTCCCTATTCCTGGAAGCTGTACCTGGCATATAGTAGGTACTTAAGAAATGTTGAATTTAAAGTAACATCACACTTGAAAAAGCTAATAACCAAATGCTCTGAGTCTCCCCTCTGGGAAAAGCCCAACAAATTGACTTGTGCAGCCCTGATCGACACCCTTCTTCCCCTTCACCTGATGTCATCTCTCCAAATTGCATGCACAGTTCTGAGTACTGAGTACTCTCTCCTACCATGTGATGCTAAGGTATAACCCTGCCTACCCAACCTTCTCAAACTTGGTTTCCATGACCATAAGAGTGGCCAGACCTGGTCTTCAGTTAAACTAGACAAATTAAGAGAGTTATGTAGTCTACTGGACGAGGTAAGCTGCTGATCTGGGGATCAGGTCTGTGGAAGGGTGGAGAGCTCTGTAGGCACCTTGATCCCATTTTGTTGTCTTTGTTTGATCAGTCACTTCTCAGTTGTGTCCAATTTCTCATGACTCCATTTGGGGTTTTCCTGGCAAAGATACTGAAGTGGTTTGCCATTTCCTTCTCCAGTTTATTTTACAAATGAAGAAACTGAGGCAAACAGGGTGAAGTGACTTGTCCAGTGCCACGCAGCTAGTGAGTATCTGAGGCCATATTTGAACTCAGGATGAGGAGTCTTACTAACTCCAGGCTGGGCACTGTGTTCACAATGGCACTGCCTAACTGCTATTGATTCCATGTTTACATATTTAAATATTGTCAACACAAGTATTACTTGAGGTGATGTCTAGGAAGTCCTCTTTTCCTGAAAACTTCATTCTCAAATGAAAGAAGATTTCTTGTCAGAGAGCCCCTCAGGGCCCAGAAAGAGGCTTCTGACCACATGGGTGGTAATGGCAGCCTCCTGTTCTATCCAGCTGCCTTGGCCAGTGTGGCAACTGACAGCCCAGCCTAACCTGGAACCACCAACCCCATCCAGATCAGTTCTTCTGTCAGATTTGTCCATGCCTAGGAGAACTCATGCTCTTAGTTTGGGACCTCTGTAGAGTCTGAGTTGTCCCTGCAAGCAACTGAGTTGATGTGCTTGATGAGCAAGAGAGTGTAACCTCAGCTACCCAACCGACCATAACTGGCCAGACCATGCTTCACATCTGAATACCCCAACCTCTGTCAGGTGCCTCAATGTCCTGATCATTTCTTCCCTGCTCTGAGGACAGAAACAGAATCGACCATACCATTGCTTCTGGACAGAGAGTGACATATGGCTGCTCCATGACTCAGTTCCCTTACAAACCCTGGGACTCCCCAGTAGCAAACTCCCTCCCTGGTCCCCATTCCCCTTTATGTAGCTTCTCTTAGGAGCAAGGACTGTCTTGTATCATTCTTCCTGTTTGTATCTCCCGCACTTAGAACAATGCCTGGCACATAGTAGGTGCCTAATAAATAATTTCTCATTCATTTATTCATTATATGTTTTCTCCTATTATAGTGTAGGCTGTGTGGATGAAGGGACTGTATCCATTTTATGTCTGTATTGACACTGCCTAACATGGTGCTAGGCACCTAGCTGCTATTGTGTATGTCCTTCATTGTCAAAGAGGACAGTGACATCAAGATGATGATATAACTTGAAGTTGATAAATGCTCATTCATTCATTCCTCATTCAACATATACTTTGTATATTTCACCTCTACCACTGATCCCTTTCCCATTTCCAGATTCCTTTTTTTCTCCATGCCTTAGAATTCCATGACTCAGGGAATCTCATTTTCCTTTCTTTTCCTTTCTTCTGGATACTCATTCCATATACAAGACTGTAGCACCATAGTATGTTAGTAAGTCTAATACATTGCAGTCTGGGAATTTTGTAAATTCTAATTTCTGCAAATCAAATTAGTGCCATTTCCCCATATCATTGGGAAAAGAATACTGGATTTAGAATCAAGGGAAAGTTACTTGTTATCGACCTGTGTGACCTTGGCCCAGTCACTTGCCGTGTCTGGGTGTCATTCTCTTCAAAGGTCAAATACCTCCTTGGAGCCTAAGAAGCATTTTCCCAAGACTTGGTATGCTAAGGAGGGGCAGAGATCAGATCAGATCCTAGGAAGGAGACTTGTTTGGTGTTAGAATGGAAGGTGACAAAGTAGGACTGATTTGCAAATAACGAAATTTACAAATAGATTTGTTGAATGCTTAGAGCAGAGGTGGGGAACTCTATGTTCTCCTGGCCACTTGTGGCCTTCTAGATCCTTGGGTGCGACCTCGTGAGTCCAAGTTTGGACTCAATCAGAACCCTCTAAGCCAGGGATAGGGAACCTGAGGCCTTGAGAGGCCACATGTGGCCCTCTAGGCCCTTTGACTGAATTCAAATTTCACAGAACAAATCCTCTTAATAAAATATTCAGCAAAACTTGGACTTTAGAATCAGTCCTCTTTTGTTGTTTTTCTCTATGAAAGGAAATTCTCATCTTGTTTGGAATTGATTAAGTTCAAAAATTTTGAAAGTTAAAAAAAATCAAAGGTAGAATTACAGGAGTAAAAAGGCATATTGGGTAGGGGACTGTAGGGGATGGTGCTTGATCAGGGGTATGGAAGCTGGGGGAAGAGTTATGTCCTGGAGGATGAGATAGATTAGATTTGGTGTAATAGAGAGACTGGATTCTAATCCATCATTAATTAGCCATCACCAAAGACACTGGGAAGGGGCACTGAGGTCTTTATCCCAGGATGCTGAAAGCACTTTTATGACTTTAGCTGGTAGAAAAGTTTGGGATTAGCATTTGGCCAAAATGGGCAGCCGTAGCCCTGTGTTATCCATTCCTTCCCCAACCTGATCTGCAGGTGATCTCCCTACTTCACATTCTGATATACCCTCCCAAGTAGCAGCCTTGGAATGAAAGGGGGGTATCCTAGTATTTTCACTTTTGTACTTGTGTGCCCAATGCTTTCCACACTGTGCGTTCTTGATAAATGGTTTCTCACCCATTGCTGCATTATCTCTTCCTCCTTGAGGATTTTTTTTTTCTTGCACTTTGAGATCTGGGTACTAGGGAGGTTGGGGACTGGGAGAAGAGGAGCTAAATGCAGGTCTCAGATTCTCACCCAAAGCTTGGGTGTGTCTGGTTCCTCATCTGCTTTCCCTGGAGTTCTGGGGCCTGGAAGGAGGGGACCTCTAAGGACCCTTCCCCCTTCTAGTACTTTGCAGATCTGTAAAAGCCCCTAGGGTGAGACTAGGTGATTCAAAAGTAGAAATGAGCCCAAATAGCTCTATGAAAAGTTTGTAAATGCCCACTGCTTGGAGTGGGATCTGAGTCCTGATAAAGGAGAACTGAGTGAGTGAGAGCAGGGAGGGCATCCAAAGGGAGCTTAGAGGAAGGGAGAAAGGCAGCAAGGTCATATCCAGAGAAATACTGATATATAGATGAGCAGAGCTGATTCCCAGGACGGAGAAATTCATTGGCTTTTGAAGTAGAAGGTAGCACCGAGACCATTACGTTCAGGGCTTCCCATCCTAGAGCTACGGGGTCCGAGGAGTCAGAGGAGAGATTACAGGGCGTCTGCACACTTAGGTGGGGAGAGAAATGCATCTTTATTTTTACTGAGTTCTAAATTACATCGAGCATTTCCTTTGATGATAAACAGAAGAGGCAAACATGATCCAGAGACAGTAGGGTCCATAGCACAAAAACCATTAAGAACCCCTGGTCTGAATTCAGTGGAGGGAACTTTTAAAAATTGTGTTTATCTTTTGCATCCTCCATTTCCTAATCCATCTCACCCAGAAAGGCATCCTTTTGTTAACAAAGCAATTCAGCAAAGCCAACCAACCCTTCTACCAGTGTATGCAGTGTTCAGCTCCCGTAGTCCCCATCTTAGCAAAGAAAAGAGGAAAGGGTTTTCCTGTCTATTTCTTGCCAACCCTGGTCAAAACAATTATACCATGGAACAGCCATTTGATGGTGATAGGGTGTTGTGCTAAGCTGGGCTGAGGATGGAAAGACCCAAAAGAATCAGGTTCTTTCCTCCAGGACTCCCATTGTGATCCATGGAGCTTGACAGGGGGGACTGGATACAGCATCAGAGCAAAGAATCTGTTAAACATCACAAAGTAAATTCAGAAGGAGAGAGTGTGTGCTGACTGAGGATGAGGAAAATCCAGAGAGACTCAAGGTGGGGAGGAACACCAAGGCTGTCCTATTTGTAGCTCTCTGTTTTTTCATATTTAACTTTTTTTCTGTGCAAGGAAGATCTAGGTAGGGTTAATCACATTATGTCAGATATTGGTGAGGGAACCCACCAAGGCAGAATTTGATATTTCTTAGAAAGGATTTAAAAAAAAAACACTAAATTTTCAAAGAGTACGTTAAAGTACCTACTATGTGCAAGGTACTGTATCTGCTGATGCAAAAGGCAAAAAACTGATCTTGTCCCCATCCTTGAAGAACCTACATTGTATTTGGGAAAGGGAACAGAATTTATCGTGGATACAGATAAGTCAATTCGACATCATTTTGGGACCAGGAATTACTGACATTAAAGTGGCCCCCAAAAGACCTGAGCTATACTGTGAAGATATGAGGGACATGAGAGCACAAAGCACATCGGTCCAATTTTCTGAAAGAGAATGCTGAGGCCCCGAGTTTTTCAGGAACCTGTCCAAAGTCACACAGCTAGTGAGTGGCTAGCCCAGGGTTTGGACCCAGGCAGGAGTGGAGCTGGAGAGCCTCTAGTTAAATTCCATGTGAGCATTTCCTCCTCAAAACTCAGCCAATGCTACAAACCAGGACTTGATTTATTGTTTGATGGATTGTCTGCACATACGGACTTAGAAAGCCACAAATTGTCATTATCTGTATCGCATTGTTATACATTTTGTTAAACACCTCCTAATTACATTTTAATCTGTTTTTTGTTTGTTTTGGTGGGGGGCATTAGGAAGTTTTGCTATGCAGCTGTGTATTTGACACCTTTAGATTGAAGAAAGTGGTGGGTAAAATGTTAATGAGGCAGATAAACTTTAAAAGATGCTTCTTCTTAAATATTTAGCAACACATCCCTGGTTTAAATCCCACCTTAGACACTTACTTGACCAGGTGACCCTGGATAAGTCACTTCACTGCTGCCTGCTTCAGCTTCCTCACCTATAAAACAGGAATAATCTTTGAACCTACCTTCCAAGATTGTAGTCGGGATAAAATGGGATAGTGTTTATAAGGGCCTTTAGCATCTTAAAGGTAATTGTTACTCCAAATCCAAAGTCCTTGCCTCTGGGCAGTGATGAAATCCAATGTCATTTACATACATGATCTCATGTGATCAGCGCAGCCACCTCTGATGTTATTGCACACCTGCTTATTACTATCCTTATTATATTACCACATAGCTGGTGTCTAAGGTGGGATTTGAAGCCAGGTCTGACTCCAAGTCCAGGGCGCTCCCCAAAGCTGGTTCTGGGACCCACACTCCACCCTATGTCCCCAAGTAGAGTTTTGTTTAGTAACAGCTCATCACTCACTGGAATTCCTCTGGGCCAGGGATAGTCTGAAGAAGGCTATGGAGCCGCCCTCCTCCCGCCAGCTAGCTTCCCGTCACTCCAAGTGACTGATGCCCTGGCTGGCTGCCCACCTGGGAGTATGAATGTGTCCACTCCACCCTCAAAGGGTGGGTTGGGCTCGAGGCTGCTTCCTGTTTTCCTGCTCCGCTGGCTGGGGATGGTGGACTCCCCACATTGTGGTCTGACTAATGGGTACAGTCTGGGGCTTCCTGCTGGGCAAGCAAAGGGGATCGTTTTGGCTTAGCTGAGTAGAAGGGAAATTGGGCCTTTTCTTACATCTGAAAAGACTACCCGCCAAGAGCCAGCCTGGACTGCAGCACTGTGGGTTGGCCACTATGGTCCTGGCTTCTGGTTTTGATGGAGTTTTCTCAGAAGATTGGTTTGAAATCTTAACATTCCTATGGTCCCTGATGGAGCCTGTGGACCCCTTCTCAGAAGTATTTTTAGTGCAGAAAGTAAAACGCTTAGGATTATTTAAAAGAACAATCATATTGAAACACAGTTTGTGGTTTTTTCTCATCCAAGTTCACAGACTCCCCTGAAATCTATCCATGGAGAACCTTTGGGTCTAGGCTAATATCCCTTGCTCTAGAGGAAAACGCTCATCAGCCTGGCCTTGCTGCCTGCCTCCAATCTTCTTTTCCAGTCTCATTTCACGTGTTTCCCCTCCATCTAACCCCCTCAGCTTCCCTGACCTTGACACTCCCTCTCCTATGGATGGAGGCATCCTCCTAAGCTCACCACCCCTGTCTCAGAGGATTCTCATCCTCCTTTCCAGCCCTACTGAGGAGCCAGCTCCACCAAAGCTTCTAGCCATCCCTCATCCCCACAGCTGGTAGTAAATGCCCAATTCCTGCCCAGAGGATAGAATGCATCTTCTATCCCTAGAGTAAGTTCTTCGAGGGTGGAGGCTCTTTTCCCTTTGTCTGTTTCATAGAGATTGAGTCCACATCTCTGTACATCCTTGCCTCCACTGGAGGCTGGTTTTTAGGTCCATTCCCTAGCACCTCGACACAATGCCCCCCCCACACCCACACACACATTACTTAATAAATGCATGTTGCTTGCGTGACTTTTGTACCTCTAGCACCTAGCAGAGTAGTGAGTGCATAGTAAACTTTTGTCCATTAAAATGAGTTGCCCAAATTGTAGTCTTGTCCCCTGCCTAAGAGGCCATAATCTTACCTGAACCCTGAAGGACTCAGGAAAAAAGGAAGGAAACACCAGCTGCTAAGTGGCAACATATGCCAAGCAGTGTGCCAGGCCCTGGGAAGACAAAAGCGAGTCAGTTTGTGCCCTCAAGGAGCATCCATCTGAATAAGAGCAGACACTTCTTAGACAGGAGTGTTGACTTCAGGGGAAGGAAATTCTGGTCAGGAGCTTCACGAAGGTGGGTGGATAGATGGATGGATAAATGAAAAGCCTTTATTACGTACTCCCTGAGGCAAAGCACTGTAAGAGCTATGGATACAAATTAAAGTAAGATTCTCTGTCCTGAAGGCCTTCACTCTCTAATGAGAGGAGACCACACTTGTAGGAGGGCCAGTCAGAAAAGCCTGGGCTCCCAGGGTGAATGGGCAAAGCTGATGATTAAGATGATGGGTGTTATATGAATAAAACCACATCCACTTCTGGCGACATACCAGTGGGCAGCGCCCAGGACTTGCTGGTGAAGACTTTCTTTACTGGGTCTCTAGTGGGAGGGGTACTTGGGCAGGTGGGCTTCCTCTACTCCCCCCCCCCAAAATCTCCAAGCACAGGCAGATGGATCGTTTGGCAGGGACATTACAGCCAGGACCCATCTTGTGTATGGAGTGGATTCGATCACCAAGGTCCCTGCCAGCTCTCAGATTCTGTGATTAAGTGTAACTCCCCTCAGCACTGCTTTGTCCTATGGCCCAAGGCCTCCCATCACACACTTGCCCTCCGTTTTACTGTGTCTTTGTGTGCCCTCAATATTATCAAGTCCTAGAAAACTAGAATAGATAGGTGGGGGAGGGGAAAACCTTTTGGAGCTCAAGATGGGACTAAATAACAGAGAGTGTGACTTCACCAAGTCGGGGGAGCTCAGTGCTGCCCAGGAAGCACAGGCTGAAGAGATAAGTTCTTTGTAAAGGCCTCCATGGACCTCAGATCTGCAAGGCCTTGTGGAGAACGGAAGGGAAAAAGAGTGCAGTAGAATGTGCTCACATACCAGCTTTGACACCTACTATGGGACTAGGCAGCCTACTCCAGTCCCCCTCATTGGCAAAATATGGGTAATGATGATGCTTGATCATAATAAAACATACTTGGAAACCTCCAAGCACTCTATAGAGGGGAACTGTTATAATAACTATAAATAGCCCTTCCTGGTCTTTGAAATTGAAATCTTGGGAGACAGTGATAATTTCACAGTACCACTCTTGGAGACAGAATGCCCCATGGGACTGTCCACATAGGCTTATTATATTAAGTGCCATCTAGCTGCTGGGCCCCAGATTTATCTTCTGTAAAATGGAGTGGGGGGGATCAATGGGAGTAGGGTCATAGTGCTTAAAGTCAGCACAAACTTCAGTGGTCATTTAATCATCCTCTTATTTTAGAGAAAAGGAAACTGAGCCTCCAAGAGGTTACTTGCCAAAGATCACACATTAAACAGACTGAAAACAGTCTACAGACTGTAGTAGACACCTTTTCAGCAATGCGAAGTGTTAATACTATCTTGGGATGCAGAGAACAAGGCAAAGCTTCCAGGAACAAGGACGCGATTGTCCTACACTGAGAGGATTGTGTTCCATTCTGGGTGTCTCTGTTTAGGAGAGGCATTGATAATCTGGAGAATTGTCTGGAGGAGGCCACCAGGATGGTCAAGGGCCTCGAACCCACGTCATAGGAGGAGCAGTTGAAGAAGATCCATTAAACATAGAAGGGGGAGATTTAGGGAGAACAAGCTAGCTGTCTTCAAGGAATAAAGACTGGAATGTGAAAGAGGAATTCCAATGATTCTCCTTGGTCCCAGTGGGTAGAATGGACATGGCAAAATGGAAAATCTAGGTTTGAGGTCAGAAGGATACAGTAAGGAGAACCATCCACACATGATCTTGGGCTGCCCAGGAGGTCATGACCTCCTACCATGGGGCTTCAAGCAATGGTTAGTTGACCACTGGCTGGATGGTTTGGTTTTTTGGTTTTTTTTTTCAGGTACTAGGGGGACTTCAGTGAAGTTAATTCTAATTCTTTAAGTTGTAAATGGATGATTTTTCTGGTTTAGTATCCCATCCAAGGTGGGAAATCTGTCACCTGAGGTGATCATTTTGAAGACCTTCTGTTGTTCTACTTGAACTCTTGAATGTGTGTTCCTCCAACCAGGCTATGTGTGAGAACCTTGCCTATCTTTCTGTTTGTATGGGCTCAGAGTACTTTGCAAATAGAAACTCCTGAAATCACAGTGATGACTGACTGACTCTCTACCGTAAGCCTCATGCTTCCTGTAGACGAGGTGAAATAAAAGAGAGTGACCAGGGAGGAGCCCAGTACTCTGTTCCCTGGATGTGAGCCAGGATTGCTTCTCTACAATTAGATATTTCACCCATGATCCCACACTCAGGGCTCTTAATGGAGCCAAGTTCCAGCTCTATCCCTTATCATCCTAATTCTGATTCTGCAAACAGCCAGCAGAGCCTCCCTAGATGGCCCTTAGAGTGTTGGGCTCTTGGTAACCACAACCAGCATCTCCCAGGACTTTTTGCTGAATGTCAACACATTAACTTAGACTTGAAAGTGAATCGGTTCAGGCTGGGGAAGTGTCCTTGTACCATCATCAAAGGGATTTATTAGGTAACAGGTTGTCGGAGTTTTTTAGGAATAGGGTCATAGTGCTTAAAGTCAGCACAAACTTCAGTGGTCATTTAATCATCCTCTTATTTTAGAGAAAAGGAAACTGAGCCTCCAAGAGGTTACTTGCCAAAGATCACACTGGATTCCAACCCTGTATCCTTATTCCATCTTAGTATTGAGCTCACATTGTATCTCTAAGATTCGAGATGCGAAAGCATCCTAAGCCTGGTGCCAGCCTGGAGGAACCTCATGCCATAAGACAGATATACTGATATGCAGATACTAGACATACAGATGACAGGATGGATACAGAAGCACTGACTGCCTTCAGGGCAAGGGTAACACATTGAAGGAGTAAGGAAAAAGAGGAAAGTCTAATTAGGAGGAGTGACAACACTCATGGCTAGCTTGAGCAGACACAGGGGTCCTGAGTGGGAGGAGCTTCTGGTTTGGCATCTTTCCTCTGGTTGTCTGGGTGTGTCCAATGGCAAAAGAACGGTAAAGATGGCTGCTCTGAGACAAGAGGGTTAATTGTCCTGTTGTCAGCATCTCCAACCTAATTTCTCATTTCTAGTTATTTTCATGGTTCTGTCGTGTCCAACTCTTTGAGACCTCATTTGGGGTTTTCTTGGCAAAGATACCAGAGTGGTTTTCCATTTCCTTCTCCAGCTCATCGGACAGACAAGGAAGCTGAGGCAAATAGAGTGAAGTGACTTGCCCAGGGTCACCTAGCTAGTAAGTGTCTGAAGTCATCTTCCTGACGTTAGGCCTGGCACTCCATCCACTGTGCCACCTAGCTTCCTATTTCTAGGTCAGAGGACAAATATTATTGTAGCCAGATGAAAAGTAGCGTGCCAAGCCTGGAGTCAGGAAGAAGTCACTTACTATCTATTTCCCTCAGGTTCCTCGTCTTTAAAATGGAAATAATTGCACCCACCTCCAGGGTTATTGTAAGGATCAAATGAGATAGTCATTGTAAAGTACTTAGCACACGGTGTCTAGCACATGGTAAGGGCTGTATAAATGTTAGCTGTTATTATCATTCCTACTATTCACTTGTATCTACAATACTGGTAGATAACTTTGGGTTAATGACTACTCATTGGGTCCACTCACTCATTTAGTCCTGAATCCGCCTAACTTTCCCGTCATCGAGCCCTTCTTGCGCCATCTTGTTTGTCCAGCAGGGTAGCACAAGAGACTTGGTCAAATGCTTCACTAAATATCCATTTGAACTCGTGCAAGCCTGCCATTTTAGGGATTAACAATCTAAAGTCCAGAGAGGGCAAAAGTGAGTTGCCCAAGGTCATACACCCCATGCACGTGGAATCAGGACTCAAATCCAGGTCTTCTGTCTTTAAAGCCAGTCTTCTTTCATGGTCTTAGACTGACTTTGCAGCCAGTACACTACTCTGCACCTAGAACCCCCCTCCCCTTCAGGTATTTGACACATGAATGGACCGTGCTCTGCCTCCCTGAAAGGGTCTTTGTTAGTTAATAACATTTGAGCCCAAACTGCCACCCTGAAACTATCAGTCCTGTACCAACCTGCCTTCTGGCATCCAAGCTGAGGAATTAGACTAAATGCAGAGTGTCGGCTTTCTCTCCTGCCCTTTTTCTCTGTTATTTCTTCCTCTCCTTCCTCTAGCTGAATCCCAGCCTTCTTGGTGCCAGGCAGGTCTACCTATCCTGAAAAGGCAATTAGCCATCCTCACGCTCCTTGAATACAACAAGTTTTAAAAATGCTTTTTTTGGTGAGGGTTTTTTGTTTTTTTTGTCAGTGCCTCAGGATCCCGCCGGCCTTTTCCACTGTTGCTAAGAACTTTGTTACCACAGGAAATCAGCCCCATTTGAAGGGCCAAATAGCTACTAAATATAGTCTTCCTGAGGAGATATTTAAAGAAGCGTGTTGATGATGCTATGTCTGAGAAGAGAAGGGGTGGGAAAGAACTTGGCTTTCTGGAAAGGGGAGGCAAAGCAGCCCAGGGTGGTGCCTGAGTCTGGGGGCAAGGGGAGGTGAAGCAGCCCAGGGTGCTGCCTAGGACCCTGGGGCAAGGCTTGTGCCTCCCAAACTTTGATGTGGCTTCCCCGATACAGGACTGCTCCTTCTTGGATGACTTGCTTACATCTTGGGGCTTTCACCGATTTCAGAATGACTTCTGGCAAATGCTCCTCTGGAGGGCTGTTTGTCCCCCAGTCCTTTCTTGGTAATCCTTTCTTGTCGTGTTTTAAAAATATCTCCCTGACCTGGAGAGTGAACCCTGGCAAGCAGTGTCCAGGCCTGGAAAATCGTGCTCAGGGGTTGCCATCCATCAGCCCAGTTCTAGTGAATGGGCCTGAATAGAGTGGAATTCCAGTCCCCCCATCCCCTGCCTTCCTGGGGTATAGTGCTGTGGAGCTCTTTGGAGCTGTGGAGCTCCACATGGCCTCATGACATTGGCCCAGGTTCTAGCTAAGGAACAGTCACAGGTGAGAGTCCCTCCCAAAAAAACCTGGGTGACTTTTTCTGCCTAGAGTGTTCTAGGTAATGAAGGCCTGAGCTCCCCACTTCAGCCATGATCCAGTCCGTCCACTTCTGCATCAGTGTTGCCCCATTTGTCTGAGCTTTGGAGCCACCTTAGCTATAGAGCTTGAACTGGGGTACAGTGTCTGGGGGGTAGAGTGGGGTGCCATGATCTCTGTGTCTCCAAACAGGCTGCAAACTATAGATTTGAGCCAGGTATGTTCAGTCAACTGGCCATTTCTGCCTAAGTGTTCTGTGCCAATCCCAGAGTTAATCTCTCAGAGGGATTATAAGAGCAACTAGGGCTGTAATTTCACTGGGGTGCCACCTGGTGAGGAACCTCCCTGCCCATGAGTTCATGTTCTGCTGTTTAGAGTCTTAGGGAGTTACCTGAGGCCTTGATGGGATAAATGACTTGCCCAGGGTCACACAACCCAAGTGGGGACTTGAGAACCATTGTCATTCTGAGCCAAATTTTAGATTTGGAGCTGGCAGGGGGCCTCCCTGGTCACCCAACCCAACCTTCCCATTTCATAGGTGAGAAAACTGAGGTATAGAATGGTCACATGGTTTGCCTCAGGGCACAGAGGCCACATTCAAACCCAGGATATTACCTAGGATATTGTATCTTCAAGTCTGGTTGGCTGCCTCACCCCCTGGCAATGCCAGGTGGACCAGTAGAACATAAAATACTGCCTGCCCCCAGGAGCATACGTTCTAGTAGAGAGGACGGCTGCCAGGACATGGGAACTTTGTTCTAGAAGTCACAAAGAAGTTTCTACTCACATCCTTTCCTTTAGCAATGTTAATATCATTTTAATTATTGCTCCAGAGCAAGAGATGAAAAGGAGTAGGGGGACTGGGATAGCAGGAGTGGCAGGATGCCTGCGCTGATGAAGCCTGTCTGGGGCTGAATGATAGAGGGAGCTTACAACGTGCAAGGGTCATGGTCAGCTGGATGGGGGCACCAAGCTCCTGCCCACCTGAGGCATTTCTCAGGGGCCTCGTTACTGCCCCTTTCTGGATGCTTTCCAGCCTTCTTCCCCTGGACCATGAGCCCAGCCCTCCTCCTTCTCTTTTTCCTGGCATACTTTAGCCTCTAGTGAGATTCCTCCCTTGGCATGAACTGTTGGCACTTTCTGATGGCCCCTGCTGGGGCAAGTCCGAAGCCCTGCCCCTGCTGAGCTACAGGATCCCTCGTGTTGTACCTACAGCCTCCCAAGTCAGACAGCCATTGATGAAGGGGATGAGATCTCCCACCCAAGGCAACTGTGCAGCACCCTGCTGGGGCCATTCTGGCCGTGGCCAGGCCTCATTAATGTGCTTTCTCTCCAGCTTGGCTGGCCAAGAAGAAAGAGACTGAGTCTGCTATACTTCAAATGTGCTTCCCATCATTTGGCCAGTTTGTTCTGACCACTAAGATTTTTTTGCACCTCACAAGAGCTCTGTGGGTTCCTGGTCCAGCTCACCCTATATTTGAAACTTCCAAACTGCGGGCTGTGGCTGTGCTCAGGTGTGAGCCCTAGGTAAGAGAGCCTTCAGTTGAGATCTGGATGAGCTCCTTAAGCAGCCAGTTAGTCAGAAGGTCCTAGAGGTAGAAAGAGAATGGATCCCAGAGGCCCTGGAGGCCAACTCTCACCAACTCCCCAGGTCAAGGGACTTGCCTTTGGTTACACAGTTAGAATCAGAGGCAGGATTTGAACCAAGATCCTCAACCACTGTACTGGGCTGCTCAGTCTTTAGACACACCTCCTCTATCTTGTACTTGTGAAGTGGCCTTGAAAAACATCTTTAAATTTCAAAAAAACAATTTTCAAATTGATGTATTTTGTTTTGACACATGTCACTTCCTAACAAATAACTCTCCCTAGTACCTACCCACAAAAAAACCAGTTAAACAGAATTGCCTAATACACAGCTGACAGTCCCTGTCACTTTTCATCTTTGTGCTTTGCTTTGTTCATAGAAAAGAAATGCTTTAACTTTAATCATCTGAAATCAACATTGCTTATTAGAATTGACCTGAATTTGGTGACCTTTTAGTATTGTTGAAGTTAACTTTTTTTAACCAACTATAAGATCCTATTTGTCCCCCCACTAGATTTTCTTTTCCTAATTTGGTCTCTGTTCTAAGCTGCCAAAAACTCCGGGTCTTGGCTGTATCTTATCATAGTTTGGCTCATTTCTCTATTAGCTTCAAGCCATCTTCAAGTTTGATGAATACATTACTCAGCCTTGTCTCAAAATCATTAGTGAAAATGCTGCCCAACACAGGGCCAAGCACCAGTAACTGGGACTCTCCGTTAAAGACCTTCCACAGTGCCATTAAACCATGAATGACCACTCTTTGGGACCAGGCACTTCCAAAGCCACCTGAATCGTGAATCCATCCAACCTATGTCTCTTTATCTCATCCCAAAGAGTAGAATTGAAGCTTTATCTGTGGGGTTACTAAAATCAAGTATACCCCTTCCACAACATTCCCCTGAATTACCATCGTACTGGTTAGTCTGGAATGGCAGCACAGCAGAAAGACTGCTAGACTTGGAGTCAGGAAGACCTGAGTTCAAATCCTGCCTTAAGCCCTGGACAAGTCATTAAACATCTGTCTGCCTCAGTTTCCTTGTGTATAAAATGGCAAAGACAATAGTACCTACCTCACTGGAACTGTCATGGGGATTTAATGAGATAATATTTGTAAGGTATTTTGCAAACCTTACTGCTACCTATAAAACATTAGAGACAATTATAAAACACTAAATGTCAGCAACTGATTTCTTGGTTAGTCATGTCTGACTCTTTGTGACCCCATTTGGGTTTTTGGGGGTTTTTTGGCAAAGATACTGTAATGGTTTGCCATTGCCTTCTCTAGCTCATTTGACAGATGAGGAAACTCAGGCAAACAGACTGAAGTGACCTGCCCAGAGTCACACAGCCAGTGGGTATCTGAGGTCACATTTGAACTCAGATCCTCCTGACTCCAGGGCCAGCACACTATCCCTATAGTGCTGCCTAAAACAATAACAGTATAGTACCTATTACAATAACATAACAACATAAAACACTAAATGCTAGCTATAAAACTTTATAAAACTGCTAGCTATAAAACACTCATTGCTTACTCCAAAACTGTACAGAACCGCTAACTATAAAGTACTAGGATAATTATTAGCTATTGGGACCTGTTCTTGATATAAAGCTATGCTAGCCCTTCCTCCTCCTTCTCTAGAACTTCACTAACCATCCTTTTCATAATACAGTCCAGAGTTTTTCTGGAAACAGAACTCAAGTTCATTGGCCTCTAATTTGAAGACTGCTCTTTCTCTTCCCTTTTCTGAAACTCTGCACAGTTGCCTTTCTGTAGGCCTGTGTCACCTCTCTGCATTCCTACAATCTGTCGAAGATCATAGACAGTGGCCAAGCTGTCACATCCACTGACTTGAGCTCATCAAACCCAACCTGTCTTTCTAAATCATTTCAGTCTCCAGGTTTGTAACCATGATACCATCTAGGACTCCTCCCTCTCCCTCACACCAATCTCATCCATTGCCAAGTCTCCACTTCCACAACATCTCTCACATGCGTCCTCCACCACTGCTTCTCATACTCAACTTAATTTAGACCCTCCTCACCTCTAGGCTGGACTATTACTTTCATTCCCTGAGTCTCTTCCCTCTCCAGGCCATACCACTCCCCTGCTCAGTAGACTTCAGTGGCTCCCTATTTCCTTTAGGATCAAAAACAAATTTTTCTGTTTGGCATTCGTAGCCCTTCACACCCTGCTCCAATCTACCTTTCCAGTCTTGTCATACATTACTCTCTTTCTCTTATGCTAGGTCTTCTCTCCATTCTTCCCCCCAGCCCTCCCTCCATCTCCCATCTCCACATCTTTGTACTAGCTGTCCTAAGATGTACCATCTTCCACATGTAGCCTTTCCTGATGCCCCCTATTCTCCTTCTCAAAGTGCCTTGTACTTAAAAAAAGAAAAAAGCAGTCTCTACCTATCCGAGCCATCTCTCACAATACAATGGAAATTGTGAGGAAGGATTTTTTAACCCTTATATTTGCATCTCAACACTTAGGAAGCTCCTGGCACATAGTAAGTTCTTAATAAATGCCAATTGATTGATTGCTTCTGAATTGCACTTCACCAACTTTAGCCTTATCGTTTTTCAGTTGTTTTCAGTTGTATCTGACTCTGACCCTGGGTTTCTCACAGATCATTTTCTCCACCTATAGATTCTACCTTCATTTTTTTCCCATTCCTTATTCCTCATATCCCTTTCTGGGCAGAGTTAGAAACTTCCTCCCTTTCAGACCAGACTTTCAGACTCCCCTGGAGGCTGCCAAGGCTGTTGTACATTCACCATGGCTCACCTCCCCCACACCCTAGAGAGTGCCCCTAGGGCAGTAGTGGCCCCTGGCACCTGGCTTCTACTCCACTATGCCAGATGCTGGTAACATCAGGAGCCTTTCTCTAATGCAAGTGGTGCACGTTGACTCTTTGACTGAATCTCCCAGGCAACAGATGGAAACTTTGGGTCTTCTACCCGCCTCCCTGGCCAAGACACCTCTTCCAAGAACTGTTGTTCCACAGGAATTCATGGCCCACCATCAGCAGAAAGGCCACAGGCCAGACCCTGCACCCTGATTGGTCCCCAGCCCCAGTCTGGACAGGCCTCCTCACCACCAGCTTCTGTGCCACTGGCACAGCAGGCAGGGTCCACAGAACCCTAAGTGTGGACGTCCAGTGATCACCCATGATGTTGCTGTATGGGGCTCCCCTTTTCTTCATCTCTCCGTGTCTGATCTCATCTCCCTAGTAATGCTCCCCAGACCTTTCTTGATTCAAAGTCTGCAGGAAAATCCCCCTGCTTTCTCCCCAATGTATCTTCCATCAATCCTTCCATCCTTCTCCCAAGGAGAAGCCAGCCTCTTGAGAAGCTGTGACTCACCTCACCCTTCGTGGTGGCAACATGACCATGTGCCTGCCCCTGCTTGCCAACAAGACCCAGGTGGCTTGAGCCAACCTGTGGTCATTCTGTCTTCAGGGAGGGGGAAACAGCTTCATCCCGTTCTCTGTAAGCAGGCACTCATCTACAGCATGCTTCCCAAGTCACCCCCTCATGATTCCCTCCTGTAACCCCACTTCCCAGGGTTTTTCCTCAGAAGCTCATGGACTTATCCATCTGGAGCAGAAAGGGACCTCAGGACAGAGGTCACCTAGTCTAACCTCCTCATCTTATAGATCAGAATATGGGGAAGAGGGGTAGTGAAGGGACCTCCCCAAGGTCACACAGGTAGCTACCTAATGTCAAATTCAGGATTTGGACCTAGAACCTTGGATTCCAGAGCAAGTACTCTGTCCTCTTTCTTGGCAAGCACCAGAATGGGGGCGATTTGAGTCCACATCCTGCCCCTGACCCTTACTAACTTTGGGACCCTGGGGAGGTCACTTCACCTCTGCCCCAGACTATGACCTCCAAACAGTGCCTATCTGCATGGGTTGAGGAAAGGTCTTTACTAGGAGTTCCTAGCACCTGTGACATCACAAGTCTGGGCCCTTCCCCCAGAATTAACCAGAGAACTATGGATATTCTATATACACTTAGAATGTTTGTGACCCTGACCAAATGTAAGCTCTCTGAGGGCAGGCAGGCAGGCATCTTTGTCTATGCATCCCCAGCTCCTGCACAAGGCCCTGGAGCTCCTTAATCAGAATTTATTGAATGGACTCCAAGTCAGGAAGGTCTGGATTTGAATCCTGCCTTAGACCCTAGGCAAGTCACCTTTGACCTCTTTGGACCTCAGTTTACTCACCTGTAAGTGAGGGGTCAGCCTCTGATCTCTAAAGTTGAAATTTATGCTCACAGTGACAGGTAGATGATGTAGTGGACAATGCTGAATTTGGAGTCAGGAAAACCTGAGTTCAAATCTTTCCTCAGATGAATAGCTTTACTAGTACATAACCTTGGGCAAGTCCTTTAACCTTTCTCCACCTCAGTTTAGTCATCTGCAAAAATAGGGATAACAACACTTACAGCTGTTCCAGTTGTTGAGGACCAAAGGAGATGACTCATGTAAAGTTTTTCTGACCCCAAGCGTCAGATAAATGTTAGTTGTCATTACTGGTATTGTCAGAATTCTGATTTTTCAGTCATCCAAGCCCCTCCCACTGGAGGGTCATCCCCAGAGGACTTTGCTACCTCATTGGCCTGTATTAATTCTTGCCTCTTCATTCCCTTGATAGAAGTCACATCATTTTCCCTGTTCTTTGTGTGTGAGTGTGTATATAAGAGTGTGAGTTTAACTGTGTAAATGCAAATGTGTGTGATTGTGTGTGTGAGAAAGTAGGTGAGTGTGTGTGTTTGAGTGTATGTGTGTGAAAGTATATGAGTGTGAGTGAGGGTGTGTGTGAATGTGAATTTGAGTGTGTGTGTGTGTGTGATCTTATAAACCCTTTGAGGTCTTGGTCTAGGTTCCTCCTCTTTAAATGTCTTTGGTGTTTTCCAGTTTGAGGCCCCACCTTTGGTGGAGGCGTCAGGGGTCTTCCCTGAACAGCTGCTGTGTACCAAGCTAACTGTGTCTCTAGTGGGGAGGCATTGAACACCAGGCCCAGTGGTGCAGATATCAGTGCCGTTGTGCAGAGAAAGAGCAGGGACCTTGGGCTAGATGGGAAAGGATCAGAGGGGATTATACACTTGGATTTGGAAGGGAACCCAGAAGCCATTGAGTTCAACCCTTCTTTTTACAGATGAAGAAACTGAGTCCTCACACAGGCCTTACGCTCCAGAGCCAGGGCCGTTCCCATGTCTCGGTGGCTCTGATTTCTGTGTACGGAGAGGATGAAGGAGGCCTCTCTGAACAGTGTGGATGGGGTGCTGCTCCTTTATGTCACTGACTGCCCACTGCCTGAGATGGTCCAGTTGGTGAGAGCTTTGGGACCAGCCAGATCTGGGGGGATTCCTGAGTCTCAACCTGGGGCTTCAGAAAGCTGGGCCTCCCTGCCAAGACCTTTGAAGAAGCCATCTGGTCAGATGGTCATCAGGAGTCTTGATATATTTGCTTGGTAAAGAGGTTTGAGCTGTAGCATTTCATGGACCTGGCTGCTTGACCTCTCAGAACCCAGGGCAGCCTTGCGGGGAAGAGAGAGACCTTGGGACTAAAAAGTCCATTTCTGGCTTCCAAGGCAAGCAGATGAGCTTTGGATCCTGCCGGGCCAGCAACTTAAGAGGAAAAGACAGCAAAAAGAGACAGCTGTCGAGAGTTTGGCTTGGTCCTGGGGCCAGGACCCAGGAAGGCTTGGGGGCCAGGCCTGGCAAGAAGAGGGAAACAAGGCCTCCTCGAGTATGGGGCCTAAACAGGTGGGCAGGAGGTGGGGGGGCTGGCATGGAGCAGAGCTCTCATTAACCTCTGACCTCCTCTCCACTGGGCCCTCCTTTGGCCAGCATCCTGGCTTCTCCCTTCATGTGGAAGGGTCCTGACAGTTCAAGTGGCCTACTGAGAGCAGCCTTGAAGCCTCTAGCCTAAAGTGCTGAGGTCAGCCAGCTGCTGTCCTTCCAGGAGCTGGCTTCCTCAGCCTCCACCAGCTTTGTGAGGCCCCAGGGCCTCCCCTTTCCACAGTGAAGTTTTCCTGGGAGCACCAAGCATTGTCACTTCTTTTCTGCCCCTCCCATCCTATAGGACAGCTAAAGAAGATACCCGTTATTAGTTTAAACATTCAATCCAGAAATCACTTCTTGAGTCTTCACACATGTCCAGCCCTGGTCTACATTCTTTGACTTATGAAAATATGCTCCATGTGCTGGGAGACTTTATAATGTTGTTGGGGAGATAAAGCATTCTTATATAAAGTAACTAAAGTGTCATTGATAGAAGGTGATGAAAGAATAGTCAGTGTTCACATAGGATTTTAGGGTTTGTAGAGGAGTTTATAAATACCTCATTTGATCCTCACAGCAACCTGGGAGGTAGGTGCTATTATTATCCACATCTTACAGTTGAAGAAACTGAGGCATAGAGGGGAAATGTCAGCACCCAGGGTCATGCACCTAGCAAGTGTCTGAGGCTGGATTTGAATTCGGGTTTCCCTGACTCCAGGCCCAGCACTCTGTCCCTCTTTCCTCGGCTGCTAGATGTTGATGAATAGGTTCATGTCATCCAGGAGCCATATCTCTAGTGGCTTGTCACAGGGCTCGATCCTTGGTTCTGGTCTTCTCAACATTTTTTTCCCATATTAGTCATATTGTAAAAGAAAACATAGACCAAAAAAAAAAAACCCAAGAAAAATAAAGTTAAAATAATATGCTTCAATATGCATTCAGACGCCACTAGTTCTTCCTCTGGGGTTAGATAGCATTTTTCATCATGAGTCCTTCAGAATTGTCTTGGATCATTGTGTTACTGAGGATAACTAAGTCATTCACAGTTGATACAATGTTGCTATTACTGTATACAGTGTTCTCCTGTTTCTGCTCACTTCACTTTGCATCAGTTCACATCAGTCTTTCCAAGTTCTTCTCAGAGCATCTTGCTTCCTTATCATTGCTTTTCATCATCTCTACCCAGCATTCTTATCAATCACCTGGACAAAGCGACATGTGGGATGCCTGCCATCTTAATATGAGAGCCCAACTTTGAACTAGATTTGTGACTTCAACTAGGTAGGGAACTGCCAGTGAAGAAACAACCTCCACCAATGCAGACTGGCGTTGAAATATGCAGTTTAATGGGTTTTGTTGTTGATCACTTATTTTTCAGTCATGTCTGATTCTTTGTGACCCCATTTGGGGTTTTCTTGGCAAAGATACTGAAGTGGTTTGCCATTTCCTTTTCCAGTTCATTTTACAGATGAGAAAACTGAGGCAAACAGGGTGAAGTGACTTGCCCAAGGTTACACAGCCAGTGAGTATCTGAACCCAGATTTGAACTCATGAGGATGAGTATTCCTGACTCCAGGCCCGCCACTCTATGCACTGTGATACCACCTAGCTGCCCCACTTGATGGTACTAAGGGTCTAGAGGGCCTTCTCAGAGTCACCTGACCCACATGAGTCAGAAGCAGTACTTGACCTTAAGATTTCCCGTACCTGAACCAGTTCCCTCTGGACTGTGCAATAGCTGCCTCTCATTTTTTAAGGTTTTGCTTAAGTATTTTATGTGTTCTACTAAATTTCATCCTTATAATACCCCAGTGAGGTGGGTACTATTCTCTCCATTTTTCAGATAAAGAAACAGGCTCAAAAAGGGTCAAGCAACTTTCTTGGGGCCTTTGGCTCCTGAGTGTCAGAGGGAGAACCCTAAGCTCTCATTATACCACACAAGGGATCAGCCAGTGACTAATGGGAATGACAGCATTAGAATCCAACAGTACCTCAGTGGGCTGAGCTGAGTTGAACAGATGAAATCAAATGAGAATAAATGTAAAATTCCTCCACTTGGGTTCAGAAATGAGCCATGCAAGGTGAGGGAGATGATCAGGCAGCTTCTTGGGGTTTTCTGAAGACTCCACACATGTGAGGCTGATGTGATGTGACTCCTCACAGCACTGATGGGACCGGAGACTGGATTATTAGCCATGGAGGGTCCAGGATGAGGGAGGCCACCATCATTGCCATCCTGCCATGCTCGTCATAGAGTCTGGCTGCTGCATTTTAGGAGGGATCTGAAAAGAGGGGAGGGTATTGAGAGGAAGACCAAAGGAATGACCAGGGAGTCTCAGAACTGAGGATCCACTGGAGGAGGCAGGAGAAGAAAGGTATCCAGGACAGGCTACCTTCAAGGGCCGGGAAGGCCAATGGAGGGTAGCGGGGCCAACTCCTGCTTGACCCCAAGACTAGGAGAGGCAGATAGGCAATAAATATAAGAATGAGCAGCCCCAAATGAACAGTCTAGAGGCAGAAGCAGCAGGGGTTGTGACATTTGGGACACAGTGGGGATGTGGGTCTGGGAAGAATGGAGGATGCTGGGAAAAGGTGGATAATAACTTTGGAGCCGTTGCCTCTCACTGGGATTGAGCTATCTGACCAGGTGGACAATGACTGGGAGTTCTGCCATCTCAAAGATGTTCTGATCCAGTGGGAAAGTAAGGGAGACAGAGGGGCAGCTTGTAGCAGTGGTTATGAGCTGGTCTTAGACTTGGGAGGCCCAACTGTGGGATCCTGGACATTTGCCAATAATACTCATAATGGTAAATAGCACTTTCAGAAAACACTTTGCTGGTATTATCTCATTTGATTCTCAAAGGTAGGGGCTATTATCATCCCCATTTTACAGATGAGGAAACTGAGGCAAGCAGAGGTTAAGTGACTTGCCCACGCAGTCCTATTTGAACTCAGATCTTTCTGACTCCAGGTCCAGCACTATTCATTGAGCCACCAGCTCTTCTGAGTACTACAGACAGTCTCTAAGATTCTTAAGTTAGAAAATTAGAAAGCAGGTACTGACCTGCATTGGTTTTGGGTGTTTCCTCGTCAGGAGTTCCCTACATCAATGAAATCACAGTCCTGAACTAAAAACAACCTGACAAGGCTGGGTGGAGCCTGCCTCTGGAAGGCAGGCACTGGAAACCAAAAGAGGGGAGTGATTAACTCAGCCAGCATGTAAGTCATCACAATCTACTTACCCACTGAACAGGAATCTAGGAGTCTAGACTCAAATTGCATGCTTCGTTTGCTAATCTGTTTGCACCACTGCTGTCTAAATCTTTGCTCCTTTTTATAAAGATTTATGGATCTGGTTCTCTATCCACCTGAACAAAGAGACATTGGGCTGCATTATTACATGAATAGGAGAAGTGGAGGCCCTCCTGCACTTGAGCTGTATTTTTTTAAATTTATCTATGAAAGAAGAGCGATAGTTGGGATTACCTACAATAGCACATGATTTCTAATTGATTTTAGGATATATCTTTCTACAAATAATCCTCATTTTTAGCCAAATCCATTCTTTCAGAATTTGGGACCTTTTGATATATGAGTGCCCTAATTTATTATACAGAATGTGAAACCTCAAGCTTAAGGAATTTTGAAGACTTAGGAATTCAGGTGAAAGCTTTGAATATCTCAGCAGCCTGGAGCCACTTCAGTTTGTGAGTGTCCCCTGTAAAAAGCAACACCCAGCCCTGAACAGTATGCTTGACAGCCCCCTTACTGAAGACTTGAAGATGTGTGATCCCATGCCCAGTTCTGTCAGACGTTGTAATTACCCAAGGCGAGATAGACAGAGATGAGGAAAATGAAGCCCAGAGAGGCCATGGAGGTAGGGGTGCTACGAACATCCAGGTCAGGAGAAGCTGTCTTCCCTCCACCATGCCCAGCAGAGGGGCTCAGCCTGGTCCTGTTCCATAAATATTGACTGTAAATCTAAGCAGCTTCCCCAACCCCTTCCTCCTCAAGCTGTCAGTGATTGATGGTCCTCACAGAGCAGCCAGGACAGAAGTCCCTTTCTATCTCTAACTCAAAACCTCCCTAAAACAGGAGAATAAATTTAATTGTTTTATCTCAAAAGTTTTACCTTTCAGTCTCTGGAGCTGGGGGGAGCTGGGCTATCGATCAGGCCAGCTGGACCCTTAATTGAGGCAGCTATAATCTGCCTTCAGACACTGAGTTGAGTGGGGATCTAAAGATGTCCTGAAGGGGCCTCAGAGGCCAGTAACCCAACCCCCTCCTTTTTCGCAGATAAGGAAACTGAGGGTCAGGGAAGTTGCGTGACTGGGTTTTGTTGTTGAAAAACTGTAACACGTCACCAAGTTACCTGCCTTTCCTAATCCTTAACCATCTGCATGCAGCCTTGCATGATTACCCCTCCAGGCCTCCCTCACCTCTTCTCATCTGGACTTGGTCTCTGGGTTTTTCCTTCTCTCTAAGGTGCCACCAGCTCCTCTCCCTGTTGACCCTCAGTCCTTTTTCTTGAACTTTTCTCTTCCCTTGTGGATCCTTTTATTGGCATTCCCATTGCAGAGAGTCCCTGGTGTGAGGGTTGTTTGGTTTTTTTCTCCAAAAGTAAACCAGGGTAGGACTTCGAAGGCCGTGGCTGAAACAATATGCCTTTTATAAAAACCTTTCATTTCCTTCTAACTTCTGGAGGCAGAGTTCCTCATTGCTTGCAGCCAGTCTTGCTTCCCATGGTGGTTCAGGGCTCAGGTTCAGGAACCTGGCTGGGTCTGTCCTTGTACGAGACTATGACATCATCTCAAACATTTCAGTTCTCTTAATTTGCTGCATTCGTCCCTCTCCATTCTGACTCTCAACCTGAGACGATTTCAGAAAAGGAATCAGTCTTTAGGTACAAAACTTTCAGGGGCTAGAGGAAGAGATAGATGGAGAAATTTTAATAATGTCATCCTATGTGTGTTTATGTGTGTGTGTATGTGTGTGTGTGTTTAATCCAGAAGATGACCTTGATCCAGAGGGACCTAAGATTCCAATGAAAGTAGGATCATAAGATGAATGAATGAATAAATGAATGAATGAGAGTCTATTACATGGTTACCATGTGCTTGACACTGAGGGGAAGGTCTAGACGTAGAGGTGGGGAACCTGCCTCGAGGCCACATGTGGCCCTCTAGGTCCTCAAGTGCGGCCCTTTGACTGAATCCAAACTTCACAGAACAAATCCCCTTCATAAAAGGCTTTGTTCTGTAAAACTTGGGGCCTAGAGGGCCACACGTGGCCTCAAAGCCCTGGTCCAGAGGCAGCAGCAGGACCCATGGCAGACTCTAGCATAACAGGCAAGGTGAACGGGGGGGATATGTCTGGGTTAGACTCTGAAGCATCCCTAGGATCTCTTGGGTGGGGACAGCGTGCCACTTAGCCCCCTCACCAGTCAGGACAGCTCAACCCCGGGGCTGTAGTTCCAAGGAGGGGTCCAGAGGAAGGGTCTGAATCAGGATAACAAGGTTCACCGGTCCTGGGGGTTCTGCAGCAGCCAAGAAAGAAGAAGTAACCAGGGTGGGGCTAGATCTGGGGAGGTTGGGTGGAGTCAGTTTTGCCCCAGGAGCCTCCTCCCTTTTCTCTCATGTTCCCAAAGATGTTTGGTTTAAAAAAGAAAACAACAGAACCTCTACTCAGTGAAAGAATCTTGAGACAGAACACGTACTGAAGACCTTGGCATCTTAAACGTCCATATTAGTGTAAAAAGCTCAGTGATTCCCCTTTGATTCCAAACAGATTTTCAGTTGTTCTTTTGTATCTGACTTTTTGTGATCCCATTTGAGGTTTTCCCAAGTCATAGATCTAGAGCTGGAAGTGACCTTAAAGACCGTCTAATTCATCCATTTTCATTTTGATCATTTAGACTCTTTGTGTCCCCATTTGGGGTTTTCTTGACAGAGATGCAGGAGTGGTTTGCTATTTCCTTCTCTGGTTCATTTGACAGATGAGGAAACTGAGGCAAACAGGGTGAAGTGATTTGCCCAGGGTCACACAGCTAGCAAGTGTAGGAGATGAGATTTGAACTCAGGAACATGAGGCTTTTTGACTCCAGACTATTGCACCATCAAGTGGTCCAAATTCCTTTTCTTTTGCCCTGGGAGAACTAACTGAGCTGCTCAAGCTTCTAAATGCTCTACCAAATGTGATTGGATCAAATACCTCTCTTATCCCATTCAGAGGACCCCAGATCTAAAGCTAAAAGGGTCTCCAAGGCCATTTTACAGAGTAGGAAACTGAGGACCAGAAGGGTTGAGTATTGTGGCCAGTGGTAAGAGTCTGTGCCTTGTGCGTATTCAGTCAGCCTTTGAGGATGAGGATGGGATGAAGGCTTTTGTGACTGCTTGGACTTCTGTACCTGGGATTTGAACCCAAATCCTCCAATTCCAGAGCCAGAGCACTTTGCATTTTGCCATATTGTCCCCTGTGTCCAATTAGTATCAGTTTTCTGCCCACCTCCCTTTCAGCATGATGCGTGTGTATATGTGTGTTTGTCTGTGTATCTGTGAGAGAGAGACAGAGAGAGAGAGAGAGAGAGTGAAAAGAGAGAGAGAGAGAGAGAGAGAGAGAGAGAGAGAGAAAGAGAGAGAGAGTGAGAGAGTATGTAGAGAACAGGGTAGAGTAGGTGGCCACCATGTTTCCATAAATGTTTGTCTGGATAGTGGTGTTTGAGTTACAAGACCCTTACCCAAAATTTTAAATAAATTAAAAGGCTTCTCAAGATAAGAATAGAAAGTGGTTTTACTCAATTCTTACAAGAAAGGGGCATCCCTCCACCAGACAGGGCTAAAGGAAGGAGGCAGCTTACAAAGCACCATCATATCTAACACAGAGAATCCCATCCCCCACTATCCCACCTCTCCATTGGCTGGGAGGCAGGCTTACAGTCTGAGCATGAAAAACTAGACAAGACCCAGGAAATCAGGTAACCAGAATCCACCTATCCAAACACACTTCCTTATCTAATACCTAACTAACTGCTGAGGTGGCTATTCTACAACTAAAGTAAAACGGGGGGGGGGGGGGGGGGCGGGCGGAGAGAGAGGGAACTTAGCTGATATGGCCATAGTATCAAACAAAGAGAGATCTGATTAACTTCCAAGTTTCAGCTACAGTCCATTATGTCCTTATTTGCTACTCAGGTAGCACTCTTACAGAGGGAAGGGAGGGGAAGGGCCCTAACTGCCCACAAGCTCTGGATTCCTGGAAATCAGACATCCAAAGAGAGAGGCCTTATGGACAAGAAATTTTATTTAGAAAGTACAATATTCCCCATATTTTATTATGAGAAGTCTTCACAATGCCCTTATTTCACTCAGTAGGTTGAATGCTCCCATGGTTTCATTGGCCTTCAGCCTGTTGCTTCTGTTCCATATTCTCTGGAAGCTCCCCCTCCCCATGTCATTCCCCCTGGATCCTTTCTCCAGACTCTCCTTCACCACATGTTCCCACCACTACACCTGATCTGCCTCCATGCTGGTGGCAAATACCTCTATTAAGTGTTCTCATCTAAGCACTGGACCCTGCAGTCCTCTACTCTCTAGCCAGTCTAGACTATTGCCTCCAAGGACCACCTTCCCAGGTTCCTTTAGGATTCCCAGCCTTCCCCCTCAGCCCCAATCCCTTGGCTACATGTTGGTTTGTTTGGAAGCAAGTCAGGGAAGCATTTGCAAGCTGTATTCTTCCAAGAAGTTGCCTATTTGGGTTTCTCCAGGATGAAAGAAAGATGGCAGTGAGTTTGCTTCAGGACAGGCTGGAGAGAAGCAGCAAACCTTTCCTTTTTCCATCAATCATTTGGTTGAACAGCTACTTTGGGACTTCCCTGCTTAACTTGACCCTGTTTGCGCCTGGAAACAGCTGTTGGGTGGAAAAAATGTTGGTTTCCTTCAACTGCTTTTCCTCTTCTTGCCCATCCTTTCGCATATTTCCCCATCTCTACCCCCAGCCCTGCCAGGGACTCCCACCCTAGACATCCCTTACCATGGCTCACCTCACCTCCCTCTGTGAAACCTCAGAGACACCTCCTAAGCTGTTCCAGCCTCACATTGGCCCTTAGCAACTGCTACCCTACATGCACAGCCTAATCCCTGGATGCCAGGGGCCCCTGTTCCCCAGGGCCCAGGCTTGCAGCTGGCTCTGCAAGTGCTCCTTCCTGAAGGATGATGGTGCCAATCATTAGCATTCTGGCTGACTGCCTGACTTTCCTGGCAGGACAATACCGGGCTATCCATTTTTCACTGAACAGATGTGTGATGAGATCTATTTCCTTCTGGAGACAGGTAATGAGAGGACAGGGTGGAGAGAGAGAGCGAGTCAGGTATCACCATCCATTCAGTGTCCTAGGTTATTAAACGATGCAGCTAAGTCTTGACTGTGCCCCCAGCCACAGTTGGGGAATAGCGCTGCATTTGCAGTCAGAGGAAGTGGGTTCAAACCCTGTCTCTACAATTCACTATGTGTGACCTTGGGCAGGTCACTCAGCCTCCCTGGGCCTTAGTTTCCTCATCTCAGGCACTTCTGGTTCAGTCTGTGCTCCTGTGACTCCTCCTTTCATCTCCTGGATCTTCAGGGTGCTCAACTCTTTCATGCCTTCCTCCGAATCCTTCATCAAAGCTTGACCATGTCTTCTCATCGTTCTAACCAAGCACTCTGGCACTCAACAGTTCACACCTAGACCAAGGCAGCAGCCCCCTCACTGGGCTCCCTGCCTCCAGGCCCTCCCTCATCATCTACCCTACACTGCACACCAGATCCATCTTCCTAAAGACCTCCTTCCTGGGTCATTACTCTCTCTAATGGCTCCCAACTGCCTGCTGCCTCCTCCAGATGCTTTCAAAGCCCTCAGCAGTCAGACTCGACATTAGCTCTCCAAATTTCTCTTTCATCATCACTCCCCAGTGAATATGGTTCTCTGTGATGGAACAGAATTCTGCAGTGTCCTGAGGGTACCTTGCTGGCTTGGCAATGCTGGCTTGACTTCCCCATCTGTGGAGGTCAGGGTCTTGATGCTGAGGATAGGGGCATGGGCCACCAGGCAGTGACCTCGGGGGACAGGCTGTGGTACAGTTTTGCTCCCTGATTTATTTTGTGGTTACCTGATTTAGCAAAAGTCAGACTCAGAAGAATTCAACCAGCAGGGCTTGAGGAACATAAGCACGATATTTCTCTCTTTCCTCCTCCCCGAATGTTGGGAAATCTCTGCTGGGGCCTCTAGGGGTGTGTGCTTTGGATGACTCTTCCCTTAGTTTAAAGGAGGGAGGGACTGGCTGGGAAAGGAGGAGCCAACTGCAGGACCACCTGCAAGAGCTTTGTACTCCTAGGAACACAGAAATGAGGGGGCACTTGTTTGGGCCAGGCCAACTGGTCAGTGGCCCGCCCATTACTCGATGGCTTGGAGAAGCCCTGGTCATGCCCCTCCCCTTCCTCCCACTGATTCCCCGCCCAAGAAGAGAAACAAAACTGGCACTTTGGAGATCCCAGAGGGAAGGCAAATGCTACCAAACCATGGATGGCTCAGTGGTCGTGACAGCGCGACCAGCACAGATTTCATAAATCCCAATAATGGCTAAAAGGATGTTACTAATCATTCCTTTGCCTTTGTCTTTGTTGTCTCATCTCCTGTGCAAACCAGGCACTTAACGCTTGCCTGTGGAGCCAATGGAGAGTCCTAAGAATCAGACAAGGGAATAGGGATGTTGCCGTAAAAGCTATCAGCCCAATAAGCTCCTGAGAGGCAGTGTAGTATGTTGGTTAGGGCATCAGACTCAGAGTCATCAGGAAGACCTGGTTGCTACATCTGGGACAATGACTCAACTTCCTCATTTATAAAGTGAGGGCTTCTGAGGTCCTGTTCAGCTCCGGAATCAGGATCCTCTGACATCTGCCAGGGCCTCCCCCTTCCCCCGCATTCATGGGTAATCAAGAACCCTGGCATAAGACTGCTTGGCTGGCCTCTCTTCCTTGAAATGACCTATGACCCATTTGGGCCCCAGGGCTGTCTTGGTCTGGTACTCAAGCTATTTGGCTTTCATAATACTATCTCCTTAACTTGCTTTCCAGATGTGTTTTGTTTGGGGTTTTTTCCACGCCACCACCAGGGCCAAAAGCAGTTATCTCTTTCCTTTCACATTCTTTTAATTCCTTCCTTCCTGGATCAACTTCTGGGTGTGACCCAGGGTGCCTTTATCTCCATCCCAGCATCTCTCCAGGCATTATTCCATCCATTGCCTCACTTTGCCCAACCCAACTGGGCTGAATGGGCTTCCTCTCTCTGCTGGACGCCAGAAGCCAAAGGACCAGGATTCCCATGTGTGCTAAGGCTCGTGCCCATCGCACAGAGTGATCAGTCACTGAATGTCTCAGAGCTACAACGATCTTGGAAATGGTCTAGGATGGCCCCCGGGGGATAGACCCAAGGCCCAGAGGAATTAGCAGCCATATCAATAAGACAGCTCAGCTTTCTTGGTTTCCAGTCCCTGTGTCTTTCCATTAAGCCACCCTGCCTAGTAAAGCCCTCTCCTCCTCTGCATTTGGAAGGACCTTCTGAAACGGAAACAATAAACGTGGCATCTGAAAAGCACCATCGGGGTTCTGGTTCTCTGCTACTGAGGGACTTGGAGCAAAACTTAGGTGCCTCCTCACACCAGGACTGTCCCTTCTCTACTTCAGGTTCCTCAACCAGCCAGTCCATCCTCTGGCACTGCTGTCTTACTGTGCCACTCCTCTGCTCCAGAGCCTTCTGTGGGTCCCTAGTGCACCTTCTATTTGTCTCCACAAGTATTCCACAGTCTGGCCAATTACAGGACACCTCACCCACTGTACACTCTAGCCAAACTAGCCTCCTATAATAGCGATAATAAAATAATAACTGGCCTTTCTATAACTCTTTGAGGTATGCAAAGGCATCTTACAAATATTAGCACATTCATTTATCCTTTCAACAATCCTGGGAGATCAGTGCCATTTATTATGCCCATTTTACAAATGAGAAAACAGGCAGAAATGAAGTGATTTAACCCAACAACTAATAAGTATCTGGGGCCACTTTTGAACTTGGGTCTCCCTAACTATAAGTCCACCTTGCTACTTTTATATGTAGTATTCCATTTCCCATCTCTGTGCCTTTGCCCAGTCAATTTCCCCATGCCCAGAATGTCTCTGTTCTTCCTCCGCACCTCTTAGAATCCCTTCAGGGCTCAGCTCAAGGGTCACATCCTACCAGAGGCCTCTCCTAACTCTCCCCATTATAGTCTTCCCCCACAAAAAACCTCTTGTAATTATTTCTTATCTCTTTTGGGTCCCTTCATCTATAATGTGGGGTTTCTCTAGCAGAATGTCAGTTTCTGGGGGGCAGAGATTTTTTTCTATCTGTAGCCTCTGTGCCGGGGGTCAATCACTCCCCAGGCACGCTGTCTGAGCAGCTTCCACCTGCCCCAGCATTCACACAGAGCCTGTGCTGTGACTCTCAGAAGGACCATGTGGGTGAGCAAGCATCTAAAAATAACCAGGGATCGATAATTATAGCCTGGGATCCTTTCTATTTTTTGGATGCTTTCTCCCCCTCCTCCCCTTCTTTCCCTTCTCATCCCCCACCTTCCTCTTCTTGGCCTTAAATCTCCATCTATCAACAAGCCAGTTTCCTGTGATGCTCTAATAAGGTAGAATCATGGGGCTGGTGGGGCCAGCCCCCCCATCGATTGGTGGGTCCTATCACATGGGCCTCTGCAGTGCTTCTCCAGCTTCCACCTCCACTCTCTATGCCTGAAAAGTCCTCTCTTCATCCCTCAGGGCCTAGTTCCTCTCTGAAGCTTTTACAAGTGTTAGAGTCCTGGGTTCAAATTCTGCTTCATATACTTATTCTGTGACCTTGAGTCTTACCCAAGGTCATTTCATTTCTGTGCACCATGGTTTCCACTCAGGGCCTCTGAGGCAGTCCCTAGGACCATTTTCCAATGAATGATCTTGAGCAAATCTGTTATCAGCTCTAGACCTCAGTTTCCCTATCTGCCAAATTAGAGAACTGGACTCTCCAGTGTTGGAGGTTCCATCGGCTCTCCCTATTCTGGGCCCTGCTCATCCCCAGCTACAGGTGAGCAGATCCTCTTTAGCATTAACCCTGTGTGCTCTTGGCACCTCGTAGCCCCTCCTGGACAAGAGGCTCCTGAACAGGAGCAGTGCTGTCTCAGGGCCCTCATCTGTAAAATGGGAGCAGCTGTGCATTGTCAGGTTCAGCTTTGTGGAAAGAAGAGGCCCATGTAGCATCAAAGGTACCAAGTGACTCAAGGAGTCCCTGGTATTCTGTCTCTGTGTCCCACACGAGGCCCACCATGTTGTTGGTAAGTGGTTACTAAATGAACCATCATCCCTTACGTATAAATGCCATGGGCTTCTAAAGGTCAGCTCACCCAGGCCCTCCTTCTGCACATAGGGAAACTGAGGTCTGGAGAGGGCAGGTGATTTGGCAGGTTTCATGCTCCAAATCCCAAATTTCCAAACATTTTCATATGTTTTACTTCATTCCCTCTTCCCAGGACCCTTGTTAGGCAAGTTGGCAATGTTATGCCCCTCTCACAGATGGGAAGACTGAGGTCCTACGCACGCTAACAGCAGACAGAGCAATGGGCCTGGGTTCAAATCCTGCTGAGCAAGCCTCAGTTTCCTCATCGATAAAATGAGACTGATAACATCAATAGTACTTACTCTCCCTAGGTTGAGGACCAAATGAGATAATTCATGGAAGGTGGGGTGTGAACTTTATTGTCAGTTTGCTATAATTATCATTATTTTTATTTTATTAAGTTGCATAGCTGGCTATTGGTAGAGTTCAGCTTCAATGCCAGGTTCCTGATTCCAGGCCCTGGGCTTTTTCCATTAGATCACACTTGTCTCTGTATAGGAGGGAGGATGGATTCCTGGGGACTTTGGGCTCTGCTGTTCCCTCTTCTTTTTCCATCCTGCCCCCTCTCCATCATTAATCATGAACAAGAAGGTCCCATGACAAGGGACGATTGGCCCCCTGGGATCATCCCACCTGCTGTTCACCAACCAAGCAGCCTCAGAGGGACAAGCAAGGCTGTGGTCCCCAGATAGCTTTGGCCCTTCTGTGGCCTTTGCCAGGGCCTGAGAACAGCTGCTAGGACATCGCCCCCACCTTGGGTTACTGCCATGTTGGCATGTCTCTCATGGCTCCTTATTTTGGGAGCCCCACCGGACACTAGTCACTTTTGATTGGAACTCACATAAGAAGTATAGACGTTTAGGACTGGAAGACTCATCCATCCCAGCCCCCTATTTTACCAGTGAGTGAACTGGCCAGAGAAATAGAATTGCCCAAGGTTGTCTCAGTGCTGTGACTCAGCTGGAAGGGCCATTGGAGGTCATCATTTTACAGATCAAGAAATAGAGGCAGAGAATTTCAGTAAATTAGGATCACACAATTAGAGCTGGAAGGGACTGAGAGGCCCTTGGTGTTAGGGAAGCTAATCAAGGCTGGGGGAGGATACACAGGTTAGAAGGATCAAAGGTGGGACTTGAACCCTGGGCCAATTTTCTTCCCACTGTAGAACTCTGCTTCCCAGGGAGGATTGAACCATACTTTTGGGGGGCCCTATCCAACTCTAAGATTCAGATCTAAAGTAAGAAGGGAGAAATCCTCAGAGGCCAACTCATCCCATCCCCCTGTTTTACAAATGGGAGGTGAAGCAATCTGTCCCAAGGTCACAGAGCTAGTCAGTGTCCATGGCAGGATTTGAACCCAGGATCTTCCTACTTTGATCTGCCTCACTCCCTCTCTGTGGATAGAGAAGAGATCTGTCCTTGTGCTAAGTCAGGAATGGACTTCCCAGTCCCTTCCATTCCTCATGCACAACAGGGTCGCATATCCAGCCTCGGCTGCCTCTCACCTAGAGGCTCATTTGGACAGATGCAAACCTGAAGCCCACTGCCCTACTAAGTGCCAGGCTCAGCCTCTTGGCTATTCCTTTTTCAGTAGCCCTAGGCCCCTGCTACAGAGCTCTTTCTGTCCCCAGCAATCTGAGCTAATGCACTCAAAGCATCAAAAATGAAAGGGCAGGTCCCAAAGCACTTGGCCCAGAGGGTCTTTCACCATACCCCTTGACCTTGGGGAAATTGATGATGCTGTAGAGTTGGGGGTGGGGTGAAATAGAGAATGAATTGGGGTGAATGATAAGTAAGGAGGACAAGGTGGAAACCTGAAAAGGGCCTTGCATACTTCTAGGGAAGGAGAATATATGTACCCGCGGATCCCCAAAAGCTGGCACAGACCATGACAGCTGCTCAAGTTAAGTGGCTGTAGGGGAAGAGTCAGGATATTTAGTCATCCCGGAAGGCCTGACTTAATCCTGGAAGGATCATTCCCAGAAGCAGTCTGGGGCATTCTCCAAGGCAGCCTGCAGTACAACCCTCGATTCAGTGTCAAAAAGACCTAGGTTTAAATCCCACCTCAGATACTTACATGACATTGGTCAAATTACCTCACCACTCCTGACTTCTGTTTCCTAATCTGTACTAATTCTTACCATCAGTATCATGGTCCACTCCTTGTCCTGGTTCACCAGGCTGCCCTCCTTCAATGCCAGCCGTCCCTGCTAGCCCCGAGACCTATACCACCCAACTGAACAGGCTTCTCCAGCTGAGGGTCCTGCTGTGTTTCTCTGACACATCCTCCAGGGTGGCCACAGACCAGACCAGCCACACAAGTCAGTACAGTAGGCCAGATAGAGACATAAGGACTATTCATCTCATTCTACATCCAGATAAAGAAGGTGCTGTGGAAGATATGGTGATTGGACTTTATGGTACCTAACACACCCAGGGTGGGGTATTCCTGACTTTCCTTGGCAAAGAAAGGCAAAGAAATATCTCACATTGTAATGGGTGAGGGGGCAGCAAAGAGATAACATGCAAATATGTCTAAGGAGTATAGAGTGTAAATACAAGTTGTATCAACCTGTAGAAGAGGCCTCAGGCAGACAATGGGATTTGAGGAATTGTCTCTTCTGGGGTTCCCTGTACCCATGAAATATTAAGTCTAGTTTCTTCCCACCCCAAAAAAAGATTGCAAAGTAATTGGGTGGGAAGGTGCTACAGCTTAGAAGAATCCAACTAGATTTCTTATGCATGAATGCTAAGACTTAAAAGAGACTGGAGATTCTATAGGGCAGAGGTGAGGAGGGAGTGCACTCCAGGCAGGGGGCACAGCCAGGGCATAGGCATGGAGACTTGAAAGAGATTGTCATGTACAGGGGCCCGCAGGAAGGGCTACTTATCCGGACCATACAGTTTGTGAAGGAGAGTGTCCTTCATGCCCTTGGAAAAGGAGGCTGCTGCCATGTTGAGAAGTGCCACACCACACAAGGCTGCCCTATTGAATCCTGGTGGCCAGGGGGAACCACTAGTGCATCTGGACTCCAGGATCTTCTCTCTGCTTTGGCCCCTGCCATCTCAAGCAGGTTATTTTCGCAACTTACTCGCTTGTTCTGTGGCATCCTTTCTTTGCCCTCACCCCTTGCCTCAGCTCCTCTCTGGAGCTCAGGGTCTGGTGTCAGAGGGGCAAATTCAGAGCTCCCCTCTCAGAGGAGCTGGGTTCAAACCTCCCCTTGGCAGCTTGCTACCCTTGTGACTATGACCAAGACCCCCAGAACTCAGTTCTCCATTTCTTCTACTGTAAAGTTAGGGATTTGGCCAGACCAGATGCTTCTGAGGTCCCTCCTTTCCACCTTTCCAGAATTCTTTTTTTTTTTTTTTCTGGGAAATCTCATTTATTCATGTCTGACATGCACAATTTGTGGTCTTTTGGAATTTCTCATTGTCAGGACAGGAGTGCCATGGTTGGCTTTGCCACATCTATAAAAAAAAGATTTTATTAAAGAACTATAATATAAATATGACCTCAGGACAAATATTAAAACTATTTAAAAGGAATGAACTTTTCAAATCCTTCAGATATAGTTTCAAGAACTGTGTCTTGCATGATACAGGTGTCAGATCAGTTCTCAGTCATTCTTTCTAAATTATTCACTAATTACTTTCTTACCACGAAGTCCCCTGAACCCCTCTACTAGGCCAGACTAGGTATGTCTAAGTCTAATTACAATGCTGGAAATTTGTAGAAATACCCTCGTTGGAAAGACCCTGTTGTTCAGGCCTGTCCCTAATTCAGACAGACATTCTGCACCCATCTGTCCATCCAGCTCTCAGTATTTTCTGTCAGTAAGCATCAGACTTCCTTACCCTGACTTACACTGGAATATAATATATTCTGTTAGAGCAATCTAACTCCAGGACTTTATGCTCTATCAGCAGATTTGTGCCCACCACCCTTTATCCATTTGGCAGACCCAGACCCAAATCAAGCTGCCCGAAGTTGGAAGTTGGAGTTCCAGCACCAGCAGGAACCAGGCATGGGAAGGCCCTCAGCCCCTCAGAGCCAGTTTCTACATCCATAAAATTACTGCTCACACACTTTGACTCACTGGATTGTTGGAAAGAAAGCATTTTTTAAACCCGGAAGTACTCAGAGATCCAAGCTTGGGAGTCCTTAGACTGTGCCCTGTCCTTGCCTGCCCACCCCAATGACTCTCCTTTATTCTCCCTAAGTTTACTGCAGGAGACGGCCCCCACATGCCAGGCTCTTTCTTGTTTCCTCCTGACACCACAAGGATACCCAAAAAGCATTATAGGAATATCCCTGGTGGTTTACTGTTGACCTGAAGACTTGGTTAGAGAAAAGGCAACAGGCTAAATGCATACATTTTATGATTTAATTAATTAAACAATTCCCTATTAAAGAAAACGGTACATAATGCAGTATGGAGTCAGAAAAATTATCTGACTACCCAGTACAGAAATCTTCTGGCTTATATACATTTTACCGTGAGAAAGGAACTCTCTTGGTTGAACAAATTGTAAATTTAGTAAGACAGTTAACAAAATAATGTCAATTGGTTTTATAATCCCAAACTGTGTGAATTTCCTTTCTGTAGCATATGTCTCTGTGACGTAAGATAAGGAGAAAATCCCACCACTCTGACGGCAGGCCTCCTACTGACACAGGAAAGGGTACCTTTAACAAAGTTTCAATTGAAATTACAACCCAGGACATTTGTGTTTTTTTCCTTATCACTAAAATGCCAGGAGAAAGGTCTCCTAAGGAGCTTACTAAGTCAGCCCTATTTGCTTCTCTGACAACAAAAGGCATTCTCTGAGTTTAAAGAAGACTATTAGATCCAGGCTCAAACTTTGGCCCGTATTAAAGTCCAAAATTTATATTAAATATTATCATTACTTATAACCAGTAATAAGCATATATGTGCCTACTGTGTGCTGAGAGTGCTGAGGATATGTCAGTGGTGATGCTGTGGCAAAGTGGGAATTTCTCATAGATGAAGCGTACTAGAGGGCCTTGAGGTCCTGTCCAACTTGAGCAAGGTGTTCTTATTCTTAGCACAGTGCCTGGCACATAGTAGGCTCCTAATAAATAGGTACTGACTGACTTTATAAATATTTATTGACTGAATGACAAGATGACTGAGATTCCTTTGGGACAGGCACAGATTGGACCACTGTGGCCCCTTCCCACTCTGTAATCCTATGAATGACCCCCCAAAATGTGAAAGTTCCCTACCATCTCTTTGTATGTATGTGGGTAACTGATGTAATAAGGGCGGGGGGGGGCTGATTTCCTTACATGTGCGTTAGCAACCAAGTCTCAGTGTTTAGAATTCCAGCTAGAGGAGAGCAGAGGAGAGAGATGGGGCTCAGCCGGACCCTGGGACCCAAGACCTTCAGCTAATGGCTCAGCACCTCTAGAGTAGTGTGCTGTGTCCAGTGAGTGAAGGAAGCCCTGAGCAACACACACACGCGCACACACACACACACACACACACACACACACACAGTGAAGGAATCTCTGACCCTCCCCCCCAACCCCCCCAACACACCCCACTGAGTGTGCTCATCCCAGATGATGTTGCCCAGGGTCATCTTACCAGAAATTTATTTCTTTAATAATCTTTCAGCCACTACCTGCATCCAATGAACAGGCCCCTGTGGAATGAGGCCCAGACCCCGGCCTCTTTGTTCATGTCCAGTGCCTGGTCATGAGCAGCTGGAGGCTCAGGAGGCTGGGGAAGAGGGGAGGCTCTGCTTTGTGGTTCAGCAGAGGGGGAGGAGAAATCAAAAGCAAGGGACCATTTCTTCCCCTGGCTTTCCTCTGCCTTCTGAGCCTCAGACCCTTGAGGTCGGGTGTCCGCAGCCTCCTACAAACCTGGCCATTGCTAGGATTCAGGTCTGTTTGGGAGGAGTCTGGGAGAGGTCATTGCCAGTACGAAAGCCTGGTAGAGAGAAGCAGGGGAGAGGGCTGTGATTCCCCATGCTTTCCTTTCCAGATAGACCCTGAAAAGGGGAGCACAACCAACTCTGAGCTGAATCTGCTGCCCCAGAGCTATCAGCTTTAGACATGGAAGGGACCTCAAGGGCATCCAGACCAATACTTTTACCAAAGTGGATACTGAGGCCCAGGGAAGAGAAATGACTTGTCCACAGTCAGACTGGAAGTAGGAGGCAATGGTAGGATGTGAACCCACGTCCTCCAACTCCAAGGTCACTAGCCTTTCTAGCCCACAACGTTGTCTTTAAATCTTAGGTTCTCTGGCCTGCTAAGGGTTTTAGCCTTCAGCACAGGGCCATGCAGATGACAAGTACTTGATAAATGGTGAATTGATTTCACTCCTTGGGCCTCAGCCTCCCATCTGTGCAGAAGGAGGGGGTGGGCTGGATACCCTCTAGGGTCCTTCCAGCCCTGGATCCAGGAGCCTGGAACCTAGTGAAAGAGAGATTATACAAAGTGTATTTTGCAAACAAGAAGCTCAACTGCCTTCCCACCTCCTGCCATCTCCATCCAGAGCTCTGGGGTCCCTGGTGGCCAGACTGAGACCCAGAAGGGATCAGAGAGAGGGCTTCCCCAGATGAGGAATGATAACATCCATAGGGTAAGGGAGGGATTTGTTCTGGCTTGGAGGCCAACTCCCTAACCTGCCTCACACTACCTCTCCTGGGGCTGTCTTGTAAACCTTATAATGATGTGAGTTCTATTGGGAATTCTTTCAGAGTATGGGTTGGATTGACTGCTATTTTCTTCACCAAGAGCAGACCATGGTTCCCTCCCTCTCCCCAAAAGAGAAAAAAACCACAGAATTAGCCTGCCAAAAACCTTCTCTTTCCACCCTCCTGACATCACCCTCCATGCTCACCAAAGCAAGTGGACTTGTTCAACCCTCCTCACATCAACATTCCCTACCTCTTTTTGGCTTCCTTCCCCTGCTAAGGAAGTTCCTTTGATGCTGGCTTCTCCTGGATGACCATGTTTCGAGGCATGGAGGGATCCTTGGTCCGGTCTACATCCTCCTAAGGATGATTCCTGCCTCCAGCTTCTATTCATCAGGAGATGGTGCCATCTTGGTAAGGCTTGCCAAAGTCTCACCTCCCTGGCTCAGAAGGGTTTCAGCCTCGAATGGGGAGAAGCAGGGCAAGTCAGCCCAGGTACAAGATTACCAGCCTCACTTCTCCTCCAGAGCCATCTGAATCCAGAGAACTGATATTCCCCAGGATGACTGGAGATGAGCCAGGATGCACTGGGAGACCTTGGGCCCCTTAGGCCAAAGTCTATTCAGGTACACTTAGGGTGAGGTAATAGCCATTTGTGAAAAGGCCTGTTTAATCAGGGGATGACCCCTTTAATGAGGCAAAGAAGCAACCTTAGGATCTAGGTAAGGATTGATATACCCATTTTAAGGAGGAGAAAACTGATTGCCTTGCTCAATGTCCCACAGTAACAGATCTCAAAGCCTTTCTGTTGTTTAGTTGTTTCAATTGTGTTCAATTCTCTGTGACCCCATTTGGGGTTTTCTTGGCAAAGATACTGGAGTGGTTTGCCATTTCCTTTTCCAGCTCATTTTACAGATGAGGAAACTGAGGCAAAAAGGATTGAGTCACTTACTCAGGGTTACACACCTACTAGGTGTCTGAGGCAGAATTTGAACTCAGAAAGATGGCTCTTCCTGGCTTCAGGCCCAGCACTCTATCTATTGCACCACCCAGCTGTCCCAACTAGTTATGTAGTTACAGTAGTACTTAACTTCTTGGTTGGTTTTCCCCAGTAAAGACACCAGAACATGGCTATGAATGAATGATTATAACATGAATGTCATAAAACATCATTTTATGGAACTCAGCAGATTTCCCACTTCCAGCACTGTCCCAGAGGGGGTGTGGATTTGAATCCTTCCCACCTGGAAGACCTTAGAAGAGTTGGAAGGGGCATTGGAAACCCTCTAGTCCAAGCTCCTCATTTTACATGAGGAGACTGTGGCTCAGGTGTGTCTAAGGTGGCGGGTACCCCTGGGAAGTAATGGGACTGAGATTCAAACCCAGGTCATTTAACTGTGGTCCTCAGTTCCTCCATATGTAAAATGGTCAGGTTGGCCTAGTAGCCTGCGAGGTCTCTTCCAGCTCAGGTCTGTGATCCTGAGTAATCTTTTGGTGCCTTCTTGGAGGAAGGAACTGGGCAGGGTTAACCTAGAGAAGCCTTGTGTCCATTGGGACATGAAAACTGTTTTCAAGTGTTTGGTGGACCTTTGGTCTTATTCTCTGTAGTCAAGAGGGCAGGCTAGCAATGGTTAGAGTTCCAAAGAGGCCAACTAGACCATTCAGACTATCCAGAAGTGCTCAGGCACCCCTTCCTTTGAGGTCTACTAGGGGAAGCCTTGATGGTTGCTTATCTGTGGTATAGCCAATGGTTCTTTTGGCAGATGGGTTGGGGTAGGTGGCTCCGAGCCCCATCTCAGCCCTGAAATTCAGTGATTGTATGAACAGGCAGCTGCCCTATTAGGCTCATTTGACTTGTCATGTTTTGGGGAGCACAGAGGTCTTTTTAAATTCTCATTGGTTGATAGAATAAATGATCCATTTCCAAATGTTAGGCTTGTCGATGCCTGCATTTGTAGTAAACCCTCTGGGCCTTCTGCTGCTCAAACAGACTTGGACCTCAAGCCAGGAAGGAGTGAGGACCAGCCCTGGGGGGAAGGGGAAGGACCATGACCTTGGAACCATCTTTGGGAGTCCTCTCCTCTTGGCTCATTGAGGGTGGAAGGCAACATCTCTCTCCAAACAGGTGGGAGGGGCTCTCTGCGTACTACATCCCCCATTTGATGGGAACACCGAGCCAAGGGGAAGGACTTGCTGAGGTCAGAGCCAAGAATAGAAGCCTCTCTCCCAAGTCCAGGCTAATGCTTTCCCTCTTAGGGTTGACTTTGGCCGTTTGTTTGGATTTCTTTTGGGGGTGGGAAAGGAGAAACTGAGACTCCTGGTCCCAGGCTTTCACCATTTGGTGCCTTGGTCTGTTCCCTATGAATTCAGTTCAATTTGTCAGGCATGCGTGCCAAGAGAAAGGCATTATGGAATAATGCAGAGAGAAGTAGCCTCAGACTTTGAAAGAATTGAGTCTCGTTTCCTGTCTCTGACACAGACTAACTCTGACCTTGACCAAGTCAACATCTTATGCCTTGGTCCTGGGTAGGACACAAAGGAGAACACTGATATTCAATCCATCAAGCAATAAGTATTTATTAACCTCCTACTATGTGCCTGTCAATGGGGGTACAAAGTGAAAATTCCTCATTCATTCATCTGTTGTGTATTTAGGGCTTTCTGAAGGGTAGGCTGGGATGAATGGGGAGAACAGAGAGGGGCCCCAAGTTGAAGGAATATGGTACAGTGGGAAATAGCACTGAGTGTGGAATCAGGAGATTTGGGTTCTACCTACCATTTATTATCCCAGTGAAATTGGACAAGTCATTTCAGTTCTATAGGCCTCCATTTCCTCTTTGTTGAACTGAGTGGGTTGGTGAGATAGCCTCAGAGATCTCTTTCCATTGTAAGTCTCTGACCCTATGATCCTAAGACAAGGGACAGGGAGCTAAGAGAGAATGCTGGGATACGGGCACAACAGTGACCTGGGAGTCTTGACCTCACAGCCCCTCAAGGGGTCTCCTGAAACCTTACTTAGGTGAGGGCCAAGTGTGTGGGACTCAGGACTTCCCACTGCTTCCCAGGCACTCCTGCCATACACTTCACACCCTCTGATTTATTTTCTCAGTCCTATCCAGGGATATGAGGCAATGACTTTGATATTGAAGACATTGGGTCTTCTCCCCATAACTCAGAGCCTGGGGCCACATCAGTGTGGTCTCAGCCTAAAGTTCTACCCCTGCTTAATATGAAAGCATTTGTTAAGCTGGGGCACCAGATTAGGGAGCAGGGGTGTCCCTGGGCCTGTGACATGTCCTCTCCTTCGGTGGCCCCCTCACCAGAAGCAGTGTGGCCTCTGGGCTTCAGGCAGAGCCACCATCTGCATTGGAGATTTTCCCATCAGGAGAGCTCAGCTTCCAGAGATATCTTCAAGAGTTCTGTCCTTGACACTGTCTGTTCATCTCTGTCTCTCCACTGGTGCCCAGATTCTGAGTCTGGTCTCCTCTCTTAGAGGTCTGAATCATGACCCTCACTCCAGCACACTCCATTCAGATAAACTTATATTAAGTTCCTCCTGTATGCCAGGCAAATGCTGAGACAAGAGAGGAAACAGCTTCTGCCCTCCAAGTCCCAGGTGGCACTGTCTGGCACATTGCTCTTTTTTTGTGGTCTGGAGGGGTCTGTGACTTCATTACATAGAGAACTGCTGATTAAGAAATTCCTTAAGGAGATGACTAAGAGGTGACTCAGCCAAGGTCACATAGCCAGTGTGTGTTAGAGACAGGAAACTAGACCCAATTCTTCTGAATCTGAGGCTGCGATATTCTACAATGCCTCTCTCCCGGCACACAGTATGTATTTCATGTATGCTTGTTGAATTGAGTACATTAGGAGCAGATTAAGGCACCAGGTGGGACTTGGTGCTGAGGCCTCAGTCCCAGAGAGGAGGAGCTCAGGCTTGGGCCTTGCACCTGGAAGCTTTAGATCCTTCACTTAGGGCCCATCCTTATGGGAATTCCTAGGAAACCGTCTTTATTGACTTTCCTACTTCCCACCACCATGTGTTTGCACTGGCTGTGCCCTCCACCTCCAACTCTCTCTTTCCTCATTTCTACCCCTCAGAATCCCAAATTTCCTTCAAGGCTCAGCTCAAATGGTACCTTCTCCATGAGAAGTTTCCTGATCCCCTAGAGGCACCCCGGTCTCCCCCCCACCTTCCCAGCCAATGACCTTGGAGCTTTTGTACCTATATACATATACATGTGTACACATATGTGCATGTATATTTGTGCACACATCTCTGTATGCTCCTATATATGAATCTTTGATGTTTTTTCTCCCCTGGTAGATTGGAAACACTTTGAGGGAAGATTTTTGCTTTTTGTCTTTGAAACTTTGTAGTTTGTAGCCACTTACTATATGTGTATTTATTAAATGATGATAGTACTATAGTTTTAGGACTGCAAGGGACTACAGAGATCACCTAGCCCTACCCTCTCATTTTACAAGTTAGGAAACTGAGGCCAGAGGTGATGTGACTTTGCCACAGTAAGTGAGTGGCAGAGAGGAGAAGAGCCCAGGTGCTCTGGCCTCCCAGCTGTGCCCATTGCTGCTCATTTCCAGTAAAGGGCTGCCTCACACTGACCGCCTGATGGCCTCAGCGCATTTCTCTCGTGTGTGTGTGTGTGTGTGTGTGTGTGTGTGTGTGTGTGTGTGTGTGTGTGTGTGTGTGTGTGTGTGTGTGTGTGTGTGTGTGTGTGTGTGTGTGTGTGTGTGTGTGTGTGTTGGGGGATGGGGACAGCACTTGTCTCACTTCCTCCTCTCTGGCAGCCTTGGCTTCACCTCCCAGAAAAGCCTAGTGGTGAATTCATTCATTGTCTATCCCAGCCCAGGTCGGGAGGGGCCCAGGGGACTATCCTACCCACTGCCCTCCACCCTCCCTGCAGTGATCTGAGGGCCCTGGCGATGGTCATGGTAGGGGTGGGCATCTCCAAGCCATCCCCTTCCCCTATTTCAGCTAGCCCTGCCTCCTCTTCCTGAGTCAGATTGATTGTCACACAGCCCCCCTTCCTCTTCCCTTTCTCTCTTCCCCCTCCCCACCTCTCCTGCCTCACACACACACACACACACACTCGCATACAGGCTCTGGCTGCCTGGGCTGGGCTCTCCCACCACTGGCTCATCTCTCCATTGCTGCCCCATCCTCTGGGAGAAGAGACCTTTTGTTATTCAAATCACACACTTGGGGCTGCCCGGCCCTGGCTGCCGCTGCTGCTGCTGCTGCTGCTGCTGCTACTGCTACCGCTGCTGTTGCTGCTGCTGGCTCCCGTGCACCAGCCCACCGCAGCCCTCGGAGCCCTCACCCCCTTCTCCTCTCCCCTCCCAGAGTGGCTCCAGCCCCTCACTCCAGCTGATCTCTAGATTTCCTCTCTCAGGTGGAGGGCAGGCGTGGGGGGGGGCTTGCTTTCCGGAGCTGCCGCAGGCCCCCTCCTCCTCCCCACTCCATCCTTCTCTTCCCCATCCTGCCGCCCCCCCTTTCTGTGTGCTGCTGCAGCTCGCAGCTTTTTAATCTCTCCCCGTCCCTCCACCTCCATCGCCCTCCCCTGCTTCCTCTGTGCCAGTCCGGCTCCATGGGAGCTCTGCACTCCATGGCAGGCTCTCCCTGCCCCTCTGCCCGCTAACATGGCACTGTCAGCACCCAACTAACCAGGAGTAGCAGCTTTGAGGGGAGCAGGAATCTGGTCCGCCTCCCGACTCCAGACTCGGTCATGGATGTGAGCAAGATGGTAAGTGAGCTGCGGGGCTGTAGCCAGTGACCCCTCCTTCCCCTGGCTTCCCAACTCCCCCCCCCCCCATTCGGGAGCTACGTCCAGGGATCAGTGAAAGTTTCTTTATTGTGGAGCCCTGCCTCACCCGGGCCCAGCTCCCAGCTTGTGGGAGGGAGGCAGAGACAGTGGGAAGCAAGGGGGCTCTCCCAGCTGCTTCCTAGTCTGCTGAGGAGGCTGTCTCCGGATATTGAGGGTGCTCAGATTGCATCCTCTCTGCCACCTGAGGGGCGAGCTCCAGGGTTGCCAGTCCACCTCCTCACCTCAGGGAAATGGAGATTCCCCACCAAGCTATCTGACTGTCCCGTAACTCTCAGTAAAACCCAACAGGTTTGGAACGAGTATGGTGGAGTGTATCTCCCTCTGGGCCCCACATTCCTGCTTCAGGTGCATGGGCAAAGGGTAGAGCAAGGTAGCCATGGGCATCCTTTCGTGGAGCCCATAGAATTAGGGAAGGCTACAAACTGGAAACCTGGAAAGACCAAGGCTAGATAGATGTGGAGGCCAGGGGAAAGGGGAGGCAGATGCGAAGGATGGGGGGGTGCGGGGGGCAAGTCTCCAGGAAAGAGGATGTACTTTGGTGACTAGGTGTGGGGGCATTTATCCAACCTGCCTGGAAAAGCCTGAAAAACTCAAAGATCCCTTTTCTTTTTCCGCTCCCAACTGCTGTAGGAATTCAGATCCTACCCATAAAGGGACTCACATGCCCTCAGGGACCTGAACCGGGTATTTGTCACTCCACGCTCCCAGAGTAGCTCTGAGCACATAGCAGGTGTTGAGTACTTTCCTTAATTGATTCTGGCCCCTTTGGAAGCGCTGGGGCACCCCACCTCCTCAGCAGAGAGCTGATGATCTTACGTGCAGCTGAGCTCCGAGACTAGCAGGTAGCTCCCCTCCGGGTCTGTGGGGCAGCCCTAGTGTTGGTATAACATTCCACCAGGGGGTCCTGCATTGCTCCCGTTGCAGACACCCTAGATAGCACGGTTTCTGCCCCCGGCCCACATCCCATTGTAGGCACTTAATGATGCCTGTTACTTGACTGATCCCCTCCAGGTGGGGTAGAACCCTGGGGTGGGGGTCTCTACCCACTAACCTGGATCACGGACTGGTGAGGACACAGCTTGATCTTTCTGTGGGACTACAGATGCCTCAGGATTGTTGATAATTGATGGGGCCCAACATCGGGGGCAGGATGGGGTGCTTTCAGGGAAGTGTTGCTATCTCAGATATTTTTGTCCAGGATTAAAGCCAGGTTCCTAAGAAGGTCAATATTCCAGGGCGGGGTTGGGCGGTGATCACCATGGAAGAATCCAAGCAAATTTCTGTCAGCTCAGGTTATGGGGGCTCAGCCCGCTGCTCCTTGGCTTTCTCTGCCCACTCCCTCTTCCCTCCTTCAGAAAATGGCAGAGGATGGGGTGGAACTGGGCCCATTGTACAAAGGGGCAGATGATACCTATCCCCCAGGGACACCTGGAGGAATAGAGGGGGATAGTGCTAGAAAGGGGAGGGCATGGGAGCAGAGTGGAAAATAAAGGATGGGGGGGTGGGCTGGACTTAAACCTCTGTGGGCCCTTAGCCGGCTGTCACCTGTGTGACCCAATGGGCAGGTTAGCTGCCCTGGCCAGGCAGGGCTGGGTAGGGATGGCTGTTCACAGCTTAATCCCACAGTGGCCTACAGGGAAAACCAGCATGAAGGCAGCCCCCAGCCCTTTGAAGATGATTAGAATGTGCTCAACCTGAGAAAACAGGACCCTGAGAAACTGCCAGGCAGCAGGTTCCCCTTTCCCTGGGCATGGGGGGCAAATGTCGGGCACCCAACACCTACTGCTATTATAGCCCCTTGATCCTATCCCCCAGACAAATGACTGACAGGTGTCTGACCAACAGATGGGGGGGCTGATCATGTGGCACAGGAGCCACTCTGCTTCTTGTCCCCCCTCCCTACACCCAGTCCTTTTATTAATTGCTATTAATTTAATACCTGCCATGAGGGGGAGATGAGAAATCAGAGAACAGAGTGCATGCCCTGGACATGGCATCTACATTTAAAATCTTAAATAAAAACATAAGCAAAGACACATTATGTGTGTGACAGGAACTCAAGGACAGGTGGTAGCAGACCTTCCTGGAGCATGAGGAGAGATGGAGAGGGGGCCTTGTAGATCAGGACAGCAGGACAGGCGGAGGCACAGAGGCAGGGATGCATCTAACACTGAGCAGAGAAGCTGACCTGGCTTTAGAGACTTCATGTCCCAGTTTATGGAACAGATGCAATGAGCAGGTTACCCAGGACCAAGGTTAGGTTTGCTCTGATGCAGTGTCCATAGTCTCAAAGAGGGGTTGAACATTGGAGGCTGTGAAGAGCCTGGGGAGGGAGTAAGCATCTAGAAGCGATACAAAGCCTATCTATTTGTGGAGACCTTAGGATTCTGGATTTAGAGCTGGAGAGGACCTCAGAAGGCACCCAACCCCCTCATTTTACAGATGAAGAAATTGAGGCCCAGAGAGTTGAAGTAACTCAGGATAAGAGATTTTGAGCAGGAAGGGATTTCATAGGCTATCTTGTAGAATGTACTTACTTTACAGTACTTACTTTACCACACCAGGGCTTGTGAGAGTAATACATAGTTCCAGCTTAGCCCCAGCTCCACAGAAGGTCTAATGATTTAGTCCTTATAGGTGAGGAGGGAGAGGCAAGGATGGAGTTGCATGGGATGAGGCAGGATTCCTTTTATCTTTATTTCTTCTTTCTTTGCTTCTTTTTGGGAATAGGGCAGGCTTCCTGGTGACCAGTTTCTGCAAGGATTTCATTCCTAGGGTCTCCTGACCCCATAGAGCAGCCTGACAGCTTGGGGCCCAGACAAAGGTGATATCATATGCTCATCAATTATTCAGTCATCAGGAGCCTAGCCTGAGATCTGCCATGCCAAGCTGTTTATAAAGAGCACACGAGGCCTGGAGCAAGAATACCTTTGTCCATGCAGGCATACTCACTGGGGCTCAGGCAGGCCCATCCTGAGCTTTTCCCCTATGTGAGGAGTGCCCCCAAGATCATTCTTCTTTAGGCTCAATACCCCACTATCCTCATCCCTGGTCCAGCAGCCTCAGTCCACTACTTCAATAACAACTGAATGCTTTTCCTCAAGAAGAAGAGGGACCCCCCTCAAAAAAGAATCCTCCCCGCAGTGGTAGAACTTGAACAGCATCCTTGGTGGAGCTTGACCCATCTCCTGATGAACATGATATGAAGAGAAGGCAGCCAGATTCCTCTCCCACCACACCCTCTGCAGGTGGCCTGCGGGAACCATGAAAGGCCACATTCTGATTGGCCAGTTCTGTCCAAAACGTAGACCAGGGCTACGTTTCCTTTCCCAAGGCTGGTCATCTTGTTGCATCAGGGTACAAATGTCTGGGAACAATAGTCTCACCATCTGTTCAGCCAGCTGAATTATTGATTAGCCTGTGATATCACCCTGTCCTGGCATCACTGGTCTTTTTTTATGTGAGGTAGATGGTCAAATATTCCTTTATCTGACCTACAGAATGCGTGTTACTGGCTACACAGTAAAAACAGATGTTTTTACCCACAAAGACCTCATCGTCTGAAAAGGGAGACAAGATAGAGAGATTAAGCCAACCCAAATATGTACAGCAGTTATGAAATTTTAAGATTGTGTTTCCAGGTTCAAGGACAGGAGAGTGATCTGGTAGTGTGGCAGTGATGGTTGTAATTTGAATGATGGTCTCAAGGGAACCTCAGGCAACTAGAAGGTAACAAGAGTGAGGAGATGGCATTTCAGCTCAGAAGATGGTAGCATTTGAGCTAAGAGGAGCTTCAGAGGCCATCTTTTCCCACGCCTCACTCTACAAATGGCAAAACTTGGACCCAGAGAGATTGAGTTCTTGGCCAAAGTTTACAGAGTTAGTAAGTGCCCAATGTGGGGTGTGGACCCAAGTCCTCTGATTCCAGACCTGCTTAGACCATAGACACCATTTAGACTATACCACCACCTATAGAATGGTGACATTAAAGAAAGGTGTCAGTATATTGGAAAGAGCACTCACCCCAGAATCAGAAGGCCCTAGTCTAAGTCCTTATCTGGCCACTCGTAATTGTATGATTTGGGGCTCCCTGAGAATCATTGAGCATAATCACACTCATGCCATGCCAGAGTTGGTGTCAGGAAAGAACAAAATAACCGGGAGCTGCCACCACTGCAATTACTCCAACAGTAATATTATAATTACAATAGAAGTCTACTGTCTTGTCTAAACTGACAGGTGGGAAAGCCCTCCATGACAAGTATGGATATCAAAATGCCTTTAAAAACTCAGCCAGTAAGTTTCCCTGGATCCAGCCCTCATCACACATTCCGTAGTTGTCCGCAATCACTCAGATTATCTCTAAAAACTTAAGAGCAACATTTTTAATGGATACCAAGTGTTCATAATCTCTATGCAGTGGTGAAAGAAAAGGCATTAAAACATGACAATCTTGCAGAAAGAATCTGAGTAGTATGGGAACAGGATGAAATCCTCACCATCCTGTCTACTCCTGGAATTGTCCTAAGGATATTCTCAAGGAGATGGCAGCTCAAGACACAGTTGACAATGTCTTAGTTTGGAGCCCAGTGGAGAGAGTACCCTCCTCTTCTAAATTGATGGTGCTTGGGAATGGATGGATAATTGGCTCTAGCCATGTTCTTTGCAACTCCAGAGGGCAAGGGTATAGGGTTACACGATACAGAACTTTCTAATAGCTAGAGTTATCTAAAAAATGAAATGGGCTACTTTGTAGTGAGTTCCTGGACACTAAAAGTATGGAAGCTTTGGGTAGATTTGCATGTCTAAGGATGTCATAGAAAGGGGGAACTCCTTCATTGGGAGAGAAATAGGGCTAGGTGTTTTATAAGGTACCTTCCAACTTTGAGATTTGATAACTCAACCATAAGACCTTCGAACAGTTTGTGTGTGTGTGTGTGTGTGTGTGTGAGTGTGTGATTCTCCTTTCTCATATCATTGGCATTTCCCATTGACTCCATATTCTCCTTTTAAAAAACAACTCTCTTTTGAAATAAAGAAATCCTATTAAGAAAGCAAATCACCACGTTGACCATGTCTGACATTTGCCTCATTCTGTTTATCACCTTCCTCCCAAGAGGCCATAGGAATGTTTCACCGTCTGTTTTCTGAAGTTACAGCTGGTCTTTTCACAAGTCAGAATTCTTACGGCATTCTGTGTTGTTTTCCTTTCTGTTATTGTGGTCATTGTGTACGTTATTCTCCTGGTTCTGCATATGTGAGTTCACTTAAGTCTTCCCCATTTCTCTGATTTTTTTCATATTCCTCATTTCTTATGACCAATAATATTTCATTTCATTTATATACTGTAGGTGTACAGCTGTTCATTCTTTGCTACCCCAAAAAAGCTGTGATTTGAGTATTTTTGCAGTATCAGTGAATTGACATCAAGTGCCTACTATGTGTCAGGCACTGGGCTAAGCTCTGGATATATAAAAAGAGGCAGAAGACAACTCACAGTCTAATGGAGAGACAACCCACCAAGTGAGACTTCATCCACTGTCTTAGACCTTCTTGGGGACAAAGTGTTATGTATAGTAGCAGTACCACTGAGGCAGCAATTATGTACAATTCAATGTGCTTTGTAGCATAATTTTTATTGAATTCCAGAGAAGTTGGATTGATTCAGTTCAGTGGAAAGAGTACTAAACTTAGTCACTAAATCTGAGTTCAAATCCATCCCCACATTTTCACTTACCACCTATGTAACCTTGGGTGCATCATTCCTCCTCCCCCAGGCTTAGTTTCCCCGTCTGAGTCAGGAGAGGGTTAGATCAGGTGGTTTCTGAGATCCCTTCCAAAGCTCAACAGCTATGATGTTGATAGCAGTTTGTGGAAAAGACCTAGGGGTCTCATGGTTTGTGGATCGGTAAGAGACTGTGAGACGGCAGTTGAACAGAGCAGCCAAAAACATTGGTGTGATCTTGGGTCATGCTGATGCTTCCATCATCCAGTGTCCAGAACCGGGCAAGGGATTGTCCTGGGGTATTCTCTACAGCCAGGCCACATTGAGAGCATTGTGTTCTGTTCTGGGTGCCATGTTTTGGGAAGAAAAGACAAGATGAAGTGTTTCTAGAGAGTAGGAGCAAACCAGTAATCACACAAGGTTTAGAAGAGATACATGATGATGACTGTCCTCAGATGTTTGAGGGATTGTTAAATGGAGGAAGAATATGATTTGTTCTGCTTGGTCTAAGAGGACAAAAGCAAGAGCAGTGAATGATGGAAGTGGTGAATGAGCAAAATTGGATTTGATGTCAGGATGTCCTCACAATGGGAGCTGTCCAGCAGTGGAATGGACTGCCCCAGAAGGTGGTAGGTTCCCCCTCCACAGAGGTCTTGAAGCAGAGACTTGATGTTCCCCTGCTGGACATGCTGGAGTGGGGATTCTTGAGAGGCCTGGGTTGATCTACATCCGAGGGGTCAAATACACAGCTTGTGGATCCCATGTAGCCTAAGCCAGATTAAAATGTAATTTGGAAATGTTTAACAACATAAAACTTAGAAAACTACATATTAACATTATCTGCCTCTTATTATATTTTTAAAGTCACTCTGCAGCCCATAGGGATCCAAATGCAGGATTTAGTGGCCCTGTCTCTATTTGAGCTTACCACCACTGGAGACTGCTGAGATCTTTCCAATTCTCAAGTTCTGGGCTTCTCTGATTAAATCAGATCTCCTTAAAGACATTCACTGTGGAAAACAAATTGTGTAAAGGAGTCCAGATCCCAAAAGAAAAACCATCATCCATGCCATTACCCCCTTTTTGGAACAAATGACAAGAACTGACCATAAGGAAGGAGATGAAGTTCAGAGAACAACCAGCCCAACGCTAGTATGAGTAATGTGGCATACCCACCATTTAGCCAAGGGATTTCCTTGGTGGGCCCATTCTTGGAGAAGGCAGTCAGCAGCTATCTTCTCCTTCCCTGGAATGGAGTAATCCCAGTCCTAGATGGTAGATGACAGGACCAGATGGTGTGCTCTCCTAGGTGTCCACCCCTCCCCAAACAGGAGGATGACTTCATCATCTATGCACAAGAAGTCACCAGGATTTATAACCCAAGATACAGTAATCTTTGGGAAAGGTCCAGGCCCTGGAGTCAGAGGACCTGAGTTCAGTTCCTGCCTTTGACATTACCTGTGGGACCTTCTGAACCTCAGTTTTCCCATCTGCAAAATGTGGAGGTCAGATTAGAAGACCTTCAAGGCCTCTTCCAGCTCTCTGTCCATGATTCTGTGATCCTAAGACACTTCTCTCCAGACCTCAGTTTCCTCGTCTATAAAATGAAAGGGGGGATTGGACCAGCTGGCCTCTGAGGTTCTTTACAACTCTAGATCCTTTGATTCTATTTCTCTGATGCTCCAATGAGAATTTGGATTTGTAGGGGATTTTGACCTGCAGCCAGATTCATAGGACTTCCCTAAGAGTAGGGAGTGAGTAGTAGGAGGCATCAGACTCCTTTCAAAATCCTGTTAACAGGATTAAAAGGTCTTCTGCCTGAGGAAGAGACATTTTATGTAGGTTCACAAACAGAAGTAAGAGTAGATCATATGGATACATGGGTAGGTGGGTGGATGAATAGATGGTTAAGTAGATTTACTTGGTTGAGAGTGGAGTAGGGGTGGAGGTAAGATGGGGAGCAGAGGTGGGGAAGGGGCAACTGGGGAAAAGAAAGAAGCATTGAAGCACTTTCAGTAGAGTCAGGATGAGAGCCCAGCCATCTACTTCTTAACTAAGCAGCGTTTGGCCCATCCCATTAGCAGAGAGCAGAACTGATGAGGGTACAGGGGCCTGTCAGTCTTCCCTGGCATATACAGAGCCCATACAGAAGCTTCTGCCCTTATGATCCCCAGAAGATGTTAATTCCATTTGACAGTTGTTAAGTAAACACCTACCATGTTCAGAGTGGGAGCTGTCCTGTGGTATCATAGACAAGGAGCTGGCCTTGGAGTCCAGAAGACTTGACTTTGAGTGTTGCCTTTAACAAATACCAGTTGTATGACCCTGGCCAAGTCACTTGGCCTCTTAATGTTTCAGGCAACTCTCTAGGATGATAAATTGTGGCATCATTGCCAACATTCTTTGGTGAAGGGACTTTCCTCTATGGGAGTTCCCCATATTAATGAAATTAAAGCTCCAGTCCAAATTTAAAAAATCAGAATAACTCAATGATTGGCCTAAAATAGACAAAGGATTTTAGGAAACCCTTTCTCCAAGGTCCAAATAAGACTTTGATTTTGTAGGGAATCTGCTTGTGGCCAGATTTGTGGGGTTTGGGAGGGAAGGGCAGGACAAGGAGAGTAAGAAGTTGGCAGAGATAGCCAAGCAGGAGGGGACCTCATGGTGCCTCTCAGATTGGGGGACCTGGCAGCATGTCTGCTGGGACAGGAGTGCAGAGCAGCTCCTCAAGGATCCTGTCATTTCATAGGCCATGTACACAAATAACTGTTTCTGAGAGACCCTGGAGTCGAACACTCCCATTTTACACATGAGCAAGCTGAGGCCCAGGGCTGTTTAATGAAGCAGTGTCTAGAGCTGGGTGGTACCTCAGACATCATCAAGCCCAAACCCCTCATCATTTTACAGAGAAGGAAACAGGTCCAGGATCATACAGGTAGTAAGTGTTAATGGCAGGATTTGAACCCAGGACTCCTGAAGGTAGAGTTAGCATTCTTGTACCATACTGCTTCACAAACAAGGGAGCTTCAAGAAAAGCTTCACAGAAATGGCACTCCAGCTGCTTGATTTCCATGATGGGATCATGGGCGAGGCAACAGTCGTGCTTGGAATGATGTGCATACTGCTTTACAGCTCACAAAGTGCCTTCACATACGTTATTTCCTTGGATTCACATAAAGATCCCCATGGGGGTCAGGCCTTTTTTGGGTCAGTCATCGGCTCCAGTTCAGATAGGTGTGGGCAGTGCTCGAAGGTCTCAGACTCCCAGCTGCCTTCCAATATCAAGCTCAGAGAAGCCTCATGTGGGGAAGGCCTTTAGAGATCCTCAGTGAGGTCCTGGGCACTGCCAATAGGGGTGGCACAAAAACTCCCTTTAGATGGATGGAGAGGGGTGAATCTTACCTTACCTGGTGAAAAGATACAATGACCCTGTCATGTATTGCGCACACGCCAAGACTGGGCACCTGCTGTGGAGCTGGAAGTGGGCCTGGCTCCCTGCTGGGAGGACCCCTTGGTCACTCTGATACATTGTAGGCAACAGCACACCCACCCCAAGAGCTAGCCTGTGACATATAAGCAACAGATCTCAGGTGGGCCTGAGTGAGTGTGAGTGTACGTTTGTATGTGTGTGTGTGTGTGTGTGTGCACGCGCTATACCGAAGACACGCTGGTGCCTTTGCACCAGGGTAGCTTAGAAGCCTACACAGTGAAAGCCAATAATTCCCTGGAAAAGGAGCAGCCTTGGACACCATCTTGTACACAAAGTCTTTTCTGACTCCCCCTGCCTCTGGCGCCCTCCCTCCTAAACTACCCGGTACTTAATGACTTGGTGCATGTAGAGATACATATCCTTTATCACTTCATACTGATGCTGTATATGTTTTCTGTGCCCTGGTGGACATCCCCATCAGGATGGAAGCTCATTGGGAGAAGGGGTTATTTCATTCGTTACATTGGTATATGTAGCCCCTTACACCAGATGTAGCACATAGTAGGACTGCTTGATTAGAGGGAGGAACTGCTGAATCAAGATCCTATGAGAGTCAGGGAGGAATGGATCCTAGGGCCAGGTAGGGTTTAGTTCTACAGAGGAGACAGAATGTGTTCCAGTGGAAAGATAAATGGAATGGAATCCAAGGAGCCAGGTTCAGATCTCACCTACATCACTTGCTTACCTGCAGGCCCCTGGGCAAATCAGTTAGATACTCTGAGTCCTGATTTCCTGTCTGTGAAGTGAAGGGTAGGGAGAGTCCTTCCTCTGTGGTGAGAAGAAGGAAAATGAGTGATCCTGTTGGGAAGTCTTGTGGAAGGGGCATGGGGATGCCCATCAATCATTTCCTAGGACCTCCCCCTCTGCCCCAGCTACAGGGAGTCACACAGATACACATACATACACACAAATACACACATACACTGACACACACAAATACACACATATACTCACACACACAAATACACATACACACAAATACCCACACACACACACACTCACACACACATACACACACACTCACACACACACTCACACACACACAGATACACAAATACACACGCACACTCACACACATACAAACACACACATATACACACATATTTACACACACACTCACACACATGCACACACACACATACACTCGCTCCCCTTCCTTGACTTCCTTTACTCCCAGCCCTCCTTGGACCTTTCCCATCCTTCCACCAAGGGGAGAAAAGGTTTTGTTCTGCTACAGAAGCAGAAGTGAGAGTCCTAACCTCAGTCATTTCTGAGAAAGTGTCATCACATCCAGCCTAGGAGTTGTGGTCAGATGATGAAGTCGTCTGCTGGACCCAAGAGCAAGGCCATCCTCCCTTTCCTTCCGCTCTTCAGAAAAGTAGCTCAGTCATTCCTGTTGACTGAGGGACCACTTTGGTCTAGTAGGAAGAGTGTTGGATGGAGAATCTGCAAGAGGTGGGTTCAGATCCCAATCACCTACTACTCACATGACTCCCCATCTCTGACCTCAGTATCTTCATTTAACTCTGACCCTGAGGCCTCGATTCTAATTCTGGTCTTACTGCTGGGTAACCTTTGGCATTGGCATTGTCCCTCTGGGGACCTCAGTTTACTTATCTGTAAAATGGGGAACTGGCCTCACAGACTTCTGAAGGCCTAAGGCTATGATCCCATGAGGCAGCTCTCCACAGAGCTCCTGCCATCCAAGGCCTCCAGAAAGCACCCAGTCAGTTAACAAAGTTTACTTAGTTTTGTTGGTAAGCTATTTCAGTCATGTCTGACTCTTTAGGACACCATTTTGGGTTTTCTTGGCAGAGAAAGTGGAGGGGTCTGCTATTTTCTTCTCCAGCTCATTTTACAATTGAGGAAACTGGGGCAAACTGATTTGCCCAGGGTGGGGCAAACTGACTTGCCTAGGTTTGAACTTAGGAAGATGAGTCTTCCATACTCAATGCCTGGCTCTCTATCCACTGCACCTGGCTGCCCTGTTTACTTGGCAAAACATGATGCCTTATCTACATTTTGAATCCCTCACCTCACCGAGCATCCGCACACAATGGTCAGTTAAATTGGCCACAATCCGATGAAGTAGACAGTGTAATTATGATCTTGTTTTATAGAGGAAACTGAGTCTAGTAGAGCCAATCATGTGACTTGACCTAGGACAGAGCTGGGCTGTAAAGCCTAGTCCTCCACCTCTGAATTCTCTGCCCTTCCCATTAGAACAACATAGAGTAAAGCGGGTCTCTGAAGACTTACTACGGTTTGGGATTGAAGGGAGGGCCTGAGAGGCCCAAGACAGGGATCTGATCTGGGCCCTGTCATCACCTCACATTGAGCAAATGACATCTTTGGGGGCTTCCCTTTCCTCTACTCAATGAAGAGGTTTAACCAGCTTTCTTTTTCTTTTTTTTTTTTTAAGTGTTTTTGATGGGGCTGGGGGAGGTTTGTTGTTGTTTCTACCACACAGTTATTCCTGGAAATATTTGTCCTTTCCCTGGAGAATCAAGTCCTCCCTTTGGATAAAGAAAAACAGTTAAGCAAAAAATGCAGTGACCATGTCTGAGAACATGTACAAAATTGGCCTTCCTATTCTCCTGTCTTGATGCTGAGATGAAAGTGCTGTGTTGCATTATATGTTTTCCAATAAATTTGTTGGTTTTTCTTTTCTTAAAAAAATTATTGATTTTTTCTTTTATATCAGTTATTTTTGAAAGAAAAAATCTATAGCCCATTCCAAATTAAACCCTATTTGTAACAAAGGAAAACAATTCAGCACAGAACATTCTAATACAAGCAATCCCATCTGACACATCACTCAGTCTCCCTCGACCTTCATTTCCTCATCCATAGGTGAAGGTGGAGTGAACTAGATGACCCCTAAAATCTCTTCCACCTTCTCCGTGTGGGACATTCTGTCCTGTTTGTCCCCTTCCCCTCTGCGCTGGGGCAGGAGATGTGTTGTATCATCTGCTGCCCAGGAGCTCCCCAGGTTTTTTTCATTACTCACACTTGGGCTTCCTGTTCATGCCCTCTTTGTTGGCTTTCTGTAGTCATTATGTCAGATTCTTTTCTCATTCTGCTTACATCACTTAAGCATCAGTTCATACAGACCTCACACTTCCCTGAATTCCACACATTTGTCATTTTTACTGCATAAGATCATTCCATTCCATTGGTAGATTGCTTTGAACTAGATGGCTCCTAAGATCCCTTCTGCTCTGAATCACAGTCTGTGATTCTTTCTGCTGGGCTCCAAAGAGGGGATGGACAGAGATTTGGACAAATGGGGACTGGGGACTATGTATCACTGCCCAAAGCGATGGCCGGGTGAGGACTCAGGCACCCAGAGCTCAAGAATCTCTGGACAAGCCCTGGGTCAGGATGTGGCCTCTTCTGCTGATGCCTTAGGAGGCCCCTTCCTGACAAAGTTTAGCTCACCCATGCTGAGTAGATGTAGTGAGCTTTGACCTTATGACAATTTGAAATTGGAATGAGTGTGTCCAGGGTGGGAAATGTCTTCAGAATCATGTGGGAGAGAGTCTCCACCTGTTCTGTTTGCCCTGGGGCAGGGGGAGAACCAGGAGCAGTGGGTAGACATTCTAGATACACAAATTTAGGCTCAATGTAAATATCTTCCTAATAATCAACACTGCCCAGAACTAAGATGACTTGGTATGGCACATAGCGAGTTCCATCTCACTAGACATCCTCAAGCAAAGACTGGGTAATGATCCATCAGGAATGTTGGATGTGCCATCTGAGAGGCCTCTCATTTCTGACATCCTATGGTCTTGGGAAACAAGGGAAGCCTCAGAAGCCTCAGCTCCCCAGGCGCTGTCCTGGCCTGTCTGAAGCCATCCAACTCCAGATCTGTCCCTTGTGGATTTTCTGTTTGGATGGGTCAGAGAATTCCCACATGTCAAGTCTTAACCAAGCTAAAGGATGATATCATCTAAAGGACAGTCCAGTTGTCTTTCCATCAGCCTGCCTTGAAGGTGCCCAACCACCATGAGATCATGCCATCTCTTTGTGCTCAGGGCTGCCCTTCAAGGATCCCTAGGTGTTCTGGTGTTCAGGATGTCCTCAGTATCTGTGTCAGTGGGCAGAAAGCATGCTGTCTGTGATTTCAGAAGGCATTTCGGGGGGATTTTTGATTCCTCGTTGACTGGCTGTGACTGGGAACATTTCAGCTGCTAGTTTCTCTGTCTCCTTCCCTTCTTTCTTCCCTCCCTTCACAGCAGAAGAAACTGAGGCAAACAGAGGTTAAGTGACTTGCCAGGATCACATCACTAGTGTCTGGGCCAGGATTTGAACTCAGGTCTTCTGGAGACCAGACCAGGCACCCTATTCACTACATCACCTCGTTGCCCTAGATTTAAAATGGAAAGGGATGTCAGGCTGCCTAATCTAGTCCAAAATCCTCCTTTTACATATGAGTAAACTGAGGCTTGAGAGTTTAGGTAAATGACTTTAAGTAAACAGTAAATATGGAAGCCAAGGTTTGAACCCAGGTTTTCTGAGTCAGAACCAGGGGTAGGTGTGGTACTGACATGTAAGGAGGGCAGCAGTTTAGGAGTCAAAAGAAGCAAAAGGCAGGTAGGGAATGGTGAAGCAAGACTGGGCCATCTGGTCTACCCTCACCCCTAGGCTGAAGTCCTAGAAGTGACTGGGCCATGACCACATGAGTAGGAGGACTGCAGACCATGAAGTGGACAGTTTTAGATGTCACCTGGGTCAGCCCTATCATTTTTGAAGGATGAGGAATCAGGTCAAGATAACATAGGTAGGAGTCAGCAGACATAGAATTTGAGCCCAGAACTTCTGGCTCTAAGTGTCCACTCTACCATACCAAGTCAAGTTCAGGCACTAAGAACCCCAAATCCAGGGTTTGCTTTCCCATGTTATATTGTGTCTGCCCTAGGAGAGAAAAGATGGCCCTAGGGAATTGGGTTTCAGGTGGTAGGGAATGAGAGGCAAAGTCCTCAGTGTATTCAGAGAGACCTGAATCCAAGGTTGGTCTGTAGTATGACCCTGGACAGCTCACATCATCTCTCCGCACCCTACAGCAGGAAGTTGCAGTCACTTGTGGGATGTCCTCATGAATGCTCCCCCACACTGGTGAAATCACAGATCCTCTACTCCAGAATGGGAAACAATGAGGCGGAACTGAGGATTTCCAAATCAGATAATTAGAAGTGCATTTGAAAAAGGCTGTTCTTGCATTTACCCCAAGTGGGCTCCCAGGGAGGAAGGCGGGAAGCAGAAAGGGCAGTGAGAAGCTGTTGTAATAACTGAAGCATGAGGTGATGAGGGTTCAGGCTCAGAGTGGGAAGGGAAGGCAAAGGGCAAAACCTGAGGATGCCACGGGGCATCTCTTTGGGCGGAGCAGTCCGCTGCACAGCCATTTCTTAAATTCTATTCTGTATAAGGCTCCTTGCTGGCTATGCTGGGTCGGGCTGCTATATGCCATGGCCCTTGTCCCCAGACTTCTTAGGAGGGATTATAGGATCAGAGAGAGAGCTGGAAGGGACTTTAGAGGTCGCATTTTACAGATCAGGAAACAGATCCAGAGAGGTCTGGCACCGCAGGTGGTTAGCCACAGAGCTGGGACAGTCTTTCCCTTCTCCCCTGCCCCATACCCCACTGTGACCAGGAATCCTTATTCTACTTCAAGTTCTTCCTAGAAAAGACATGATGTAATGCCACGTCTGTGTTGGTCAGAGGGCACAATGGAAGCTATCATGCGGTTGAGAACCTGCTGAAGTCACAGGCTAGGGGACCTTTGATCATGAGGAAGTTGGGAAAGACTGATAGGTTAGTAAGGGAAGTGTTCTCCTCACTTTCGACATGTTCAGACTCACCAACCCAGATGCCTTGCCCATATGGCATGTCATGGTTAGGGCCCTTATGCCGAGCCACACCTCCCCAACTTGGCAAGTGCCTATTAGGGACTGGCTGGGAAGGTGGGGGGAGCCTGTCTAGACAACATCTCCTTAGAGAAACCAGCCAAGTGCTCCTGAAGCATTTACCTCTGACACACCACATTATGTCCCAGTCGGGCTCCCAGCCAAGTTCCTGGGGAAGGAGAATTGTCTGACGGAACTGACGCTTCCTCTGTGGCCCTGAGGAGGCTGAGCAAGGAGGATGGTTCTGGGGGAAGATGAGGAAGGGGGACTGTGAACTGCCCAAGGGCAAGCCACTGGCATGAGGGGAAAGGCTGAGAGGTCCAGAACTGGCTTTCCTCCTGGATCTTAGCATCTCAGCACTAAGGTCTCCCAGGTCTTCTGTTGGGAAAGAAGTGCCCCTCACCCCCAGCCCCTCAAAGGTGAGGGATAGAGCTGGTGCTGCGGGAGGTGGGCAAGTAGAAGGTCTCAGGACCTTGACACCTCCTTACCTGGTCTCCCTTCCTGGACTCTAAGCTCTAAAGGGCCGGGGGCTGTCTCAACTCGGTTTCATGTCTTGTTCATAATAGACATTTAGTAAAGGTGTGTACCTGTCAGAACATCCCCAGGTAGGATGGAAGCTCTGTATAATTTAGGATTATTCCATTATTTTCATCCCTATTATTTGTATTCTCAGTGCATAGCGCACAATAGGGGCTTGATAGATGCTTGTTAACTGAGAGATGGATGGATGGATGGATGGATGGATGGATGGATGGATGGATGGATGGATGGATCAGTGTAGCTGAGGATCTCTCAAATGAAAAGAGATCATTTGCAGATTTGAGCCCCTGAAAGAGACTTATTGATCAGTGTGATTCTGTGGAAAGAGTCAGAGGCCCTGGGTTCAAATCTTGCCTCTGAAACTTAGATCCTTTGTGATTGTACGCAAGTCACTTTACTACCTCTAAAGAAGAAGGAGTTAGATTAAATGATCTCTGAGATTCCTTCCAGCTCAAGATAAATGATCCTATGATTTTAAGATAAAAATGGTGGAAGGGAGGACATATAGGAAGAAAATACAACAAAAAACTGGAGAAATAGAAGACTGGAGGTCACTTATTGGGTATATTAGTGTGGAGATTCTTTTTCAGGTACGGATTGGGCCAGATCAAGAGTTCTCAGCTTGGGATATCTGGATTTTTAATGTATATTTAGATAACTTTCAATATAATTGGCTTCCTTTATAATCCTATTTATTTTATTTTATGCTCTTCAAAACATTATTCTGAAAAGGTGTCAACAGAGGCTTTCCCAGACATTGGGGTCCAATAAGGTTAAGAATCCCTGAGCTAAATGGCTGCTTAGCTCGCTCACCCAGATCCCAGGTTCTGTGATTCAGTGAACTAATTCTAAGAGGCCACGGAGTCCCACTAAGTCTATTAAGGACAAGGCATGTGGGGCGTGGAGCTTGGAAGGGGGCAGAATCATCCGGTGTTAGCACTGGACAGGGACGTTGTAAAACCCATTCCTTTTACCAGAAAGGAAACTGAGGCCTAGAAATGGCAGGTAGCTTGCCCATAGTGTGTTCTGACTCCAAATTCAAGGCCCCTTCCATTCCACTTCCCAGGCCTCAGTCAGTGATGGCCATCACGGAAGGTCTTCCACAGTTTCCTTTATATGCTTTTTTTTCTCATTACCTCCTTCTTTCTGATGCTATCTCTGTCTCTGCCTCCTTCCCCCCTTCCTCCTCTCGCTTTCTTCCTTCTTTCTTTCTCTCTTCTCTTCCCCCTCTATCTCCCTCTCCCTCCAGAGTCTCTTTTTCTCTTCTCTTTTTCCCCACTCTATTTTCCTCTCCATCCAGAGTATGTCTCTCTTTCTCTGCTTGACTCTGTCTCCTTCTCTCCTTCCTTCTTTTTTTCTTCCATCTTTTTCTTCCTTCTCTATTACTCACACACACCTGCCAGTAATCTTTTCTAAATTATGGGTGGATCCTCAGGACTGAAGTGACCCCTGCATAGGGCCCCATTACAGCCTCTGTCCCCTGCTGTTTCCCCTCTGCTCACCCCATGCCCTGAAGCCTTAATGAGCCAGCCTGGCCCTGGGCATGCAGGAGGCAACCCTAGTGTTGGGCCCTGGCCAGGAGCTGTGTTCGTGACTGGGTAGAGCCCAGCTGGCACCAAGTGGGCAGGGCCCATGCCCTGCTTCCCATAGGAAAACAGTGGGGTGATTTTTCCCCTCTGGCTGCAGCCCCATCTAAGCTGCCTCTAGGGGGAAGAGGATAGGAGTAGGAGGGGTATCCAAGAGAAAGACGTCCTTCCTGTGTGTGGCTGCTGATAATTGGCCCTCCGGAACCAGCCTGGTACAGAAGGGCTGGGTCAGGAAGCGGTGTACAATACGGCTCTTTCAGGGGAAACACTGTAGGGTCTCAGGCCTCCATGACTCCAGGAAAACCCTGGGAACAGCAAGTCCTGGGAGTGGAGGGATGTTCTCTAGCCCCAGTTTTTCCAGAGGCAAGTCCTGGGAGTGGAGGGATGTTCTCTAGCCCCAGTTTTTCCAGAGGCAAGACAATCAACTGTGGGACCACCAGACTCACCCCTCTCACTAGTTGGCCCAGGGCACCCTCATAACTCAGCTTTTTCCTTCGTTTGGGAGGCAGCAATGGGGTGTGAAGGGAAAGGATGGGTCATGCACCTTGAGGACTAACCAGTCAGCGTTCCTAACTGGAGCTGGAGCTGTGGGGATTCACCCATCTCTGTGAGGGAGGACCTTAATTAATCTCTTTGGGGAGGAGGGACTGAGAGACCAAGTGTTCAAGTCTTTGGAACAGACTCTGAAAGTTTGGAGAAACGACAGATGTTTGTGGGCAGGGAGAGTCAGGAAAGTGCCAAATTGGCCCCAGAAAGCTTTTTGAAAAGGGATAGAATTCAGTTATGGCAGGACCGCAGGGAAACAGGCCCTTTCCATCTGCTGACACTGTCAGTGATACTCTAGGTTGGGGGCAGGACATTAGAAGAGAAACAGTCTGATCATCTCCTCTGACCCAGCAAGCCGGGCTCATCTGTGCAAAAATATCCAAAGTGGAAAGGGGAAAAAAACCATGGGAAGCAAATTTCATGTCCAGTGACTGGGGAAGTGCTGAATAAATCATTGTATACTAACAACTGGCATGGAAATGGCTCTTTGACAGTCAGAAAGCACTTTACCAATAGTGTCTCATTTGATCCTTATAGCAACCCTGTGAGGTGAGTGCTCTTATTATCCCCATTTTACTAATGATGAAACTGAGGCAGAGATAGGTTACATACAGTGCTTGGGAAGTCAGCAAGCATTTATCAAGTCCCTATTATGCTCCATGCATGGTGCTAAGTGCTGGCACCTTGTAGGTGTTTAATAAACACTTGTTGACCTGACTTAAGTGACTTGCCCAGGGTCACGTAGCTAGTAAGTGTTGGAGGTCAGATCTGAACTCAGGTCCTGATTTGGTGCTCTATCCACTTTGCCAGCTTGCCACCCATTACATCACTAGTGAGCTCTATCCACTTTGCTACCTAGCCACCCATTACATCACTAGTAAACCTGCGAACTGTCAAACAGATTAGAGGGAAAGGCAGGGAAGGAAGCTGTGATTTCATTAGGGAAGGGAACTCTCCAGTGAGGAACCTCCTTCTCGACTGATACCTAGCAGCACCTCCTCTACACCTTAGGTACCAGGAGGGTAAATGACTTTCCCAAAGTCATACAGCCAGCCTATGTCAAAGGCAGGATTTGAACTCAGGTCTCCCCAATTCTGAGGCCAGCTTTCAATACAATTAATAGTCATAAGTCATATCCATTGGCCTAGTAATTTCATTTCTGGGAGTTAACTGTGTAAAGTTGTGCTGAAAAGGAAATAAAAATACCCATGCATCCTATAAAGTCATAGCCACCAAGTGAAGAGTCTCTGGATCCGCTATGGCTAATGAATTCCTGCAGCTAATCATTGGAATGGAAGGCTAGCCAATAACCAAGCCTCCACCTCTATCTCCACAGCTGGTTGTGCTCCCATTCAGGACACTGAGACCTTGAGCCAGCTGCTCTGGGCCTCAGTTTCCTCATCTGTAAAGCCAGTGTTGGGCTGGATGGCCTGCAAGGGCCATGATGCATCGTGATGAAGTAAATCAGAAGGGGCCAAAAAGGAAGTGGCTGAAAAGTGCATCTATATTGTCAATAGTTCCAAAATCATGGGCTCTGTTTTGACAAAGCCAGTGGGCATGACTGAAGCCAGCAGCAGACCTGGTCAGTAGGAGAAGGCCTCCTGGAAGCAGTGACTTCTTCACCAGAGGGGAAGGGGTGGCCGAGTGGGGTGGACGGATGGGAAGCTTCCAGACGAGGAGGGCAGACGGAGGGGGAGCAGCTCTCCTCCCGCCCTTCCTGCCTTTTCCTTCTGCCCCCAGAGAAATAATGTTTCCCTCGAGAATGAAAAGCTCCTCTTTGTGGCTCCTTCTAATCGCCGTGTTGTTGTGCCCAGTGAATGAGTGGCAGCCCAGGGGCAGCAGCTGAGTCTAACAAGAGGCCAGCAGTAAATCCCTCCCAGGCACCAGAGCCAGCTGGCCTGGGAGCCCAGGACCCCCCTCCCCCGCCCTGCCCCCAGCCCTAGCTCCCACCAGAGGCTGGGCCAGGTCAGGGGAAGTGAGAGCTCGGAGAGCAGAGGACAGGGAACAGGGTGGCTTAGGGACCTCGGAGGCCCCTCTCTGGCTGATTCATCTGACCCCCCTTCTCTGCTGTTTGTTTTTCAGACGGTCAGCATCAATAAAGCTATTAATACCCAGGAAGTGGCCGTGAAAGAAAAACATGCCAGGAATATCCTTTTGGACGTTGCCCGGATAGAGGGTTCCCTTCAGGGGGTCCACTTGTGGAAAATGGTAGTGTGGGAGGGGGCTTCTGCCTGGAGACACCCTACCCTGTTTGGGGGACATTGAGGTGAGGGAGGGCCTGCTGCCTGGAGATCCCCTGCCCAGTTTGAGGGGCTGTGAGGCGGGGGAGGGGCCTTCCTGTGATTGGATCTAGTCCCTGCAAGGTTTAAAGTGCCTCAGTGTTTGGGGCATGAACATATCTTTGGTTCATGGAGGAGAGAGTGCTAAATCTGGGAAGGAAACTTAGAGATTCTGGTGTGACGACCCTGCCCCAATTTACAGATGATCCTGGGTATCCTCTTGGCATTTGGCTTTCCTCCCTACACCTGAACCTGGAGAGATTTTAAAGAACTTTCCATTGGGTTATGTAGGGCCCAGAAAAAATGCCTGGCCACATTGTCAAGATCCTGGGTCAAGGCTAAGCTCTCCCGCCCTGCCTTTAGCCTTTGTTTTGACCATGCTGGCCACCCATTTAGCACAGCCAGCAGCTTGTGGTTCCCTTGAAGGTCTCTGCCTCATAGGACTAGGAGGCTAAAAGCCCAAAGGATATTTCAAGTAAAGAATGGGTGATCTCCTGTCCTTCAGAATGGTGAATGGGGGCTCGTTTGGACATCCAGGCCTATTTAAGGGGACCTTTAGAAAGGGGATAGAAATACCCCCCCCAATAGGAGGGATCCAGTGAGCCAAGCTTGAGTGGGGGTGTGTAGAGGTTCCCATCAAGTGCCCAGAGAGTGCCCAGCAGCATCCATGAGGCAAAGCAGAGATCATCCCTGGCAGACAGAAGACTTGAGGCCACGTCTACAAGGTGGAGCTCAAGAGGGAAATGGACACCATAGCCCTCAGTAAATAAAAGGAGACTTCCTGAGAGACTGAAACACTTAGTAGGTGCCAGGTCCAACACACAGAAGGGTTCAGAAGGGGAGAACAGAACAGAACTCGGGGGACAGGGAAGAGTAAGACAGTTCTCAGCAGTTGATGACATCACTGTTGCTGTTCTGAGGACACCCAGGCCCTCCCCAGGAGGCAATGTGACCAATAGGCCCTGCATCAGACCTTCCTGAATTGTGATAGTGAGGAAAAGTCTCCTGACTTAGGAAAAAAAAACAACACAGCATCTCTGAGCTGAGAGGACGAGCCTAAGCTTTCTAGCGCAATTTATACCTAAACAGAACATCTACCCTCCAAGACCTTCCCCCAGCTAGGTGCTATCCAGTCTCCACTACACCCAAGTGCCCCATTCTGGGACAACTTTGTTAGAAATGTTTTCCCTAAAACGATGCTAAAGCTGTCCCTCTGTAACCCCTTGGTAACACTTCTGTCCTCTCAGGCCAAGCAGAGCAATTTTAATTCATCATCCACATGACTTTCAAATACTCAAATGAACCTGGGATCTCACTGAAGTGGGCATTCTCTCCCAGGTGCAGATCTCAACCCATCCATACCTATCCATCCCATGCAACTTGACCATGTCTTACCATCATTTCATCATAGTGATGGGAGATCTACCCAACATGGTGGAAGCCTTCCTCATCGGCTCTCCCTTATTTATGCACCATAAGCAAGCCCTTCATTCTCACGCACCAGGACAGTCCTCTACTTTCCCTCCTACCTCTTCCCTTGTAGTTTCCTGCCACAGAAGGGCTCTTCCTCACCTGGACCAAGCCATGAGGATCCCTATTCCCTGGCCCATGGGAATAGCCTATCTTCTGTTTCACTCCAACATTGCTTTGATGATATCTCATACACCACTTCATAATAATGAGTAGTATTTATAAAGCATTTCAGGATTGCAAAGCACTTTACAAATACGATCTAATTTCATCTTTACAACAACCCTGGGGGATGGGGATAGGCGATGTGCTCCCTCCTACCCATGCCCCTCTTTATTGCCCTCAGGGTAATGATCATTTTCACTTCTTGTCCCATGACTCACAGCCACCTAACCCCATCAGAGGAATGAAATGTTACTGAAAAGATGGGCCTTTGTTTCAGAGGAAAGCTCAGGGTCCCTAAGATTCTCCAAAATCTTTTAAAAGACTTTGAAGTTACCCAAAGACAGTCTATTTCACTGTCTTCCTACTTAGCTGTGGGCTTCAGTAAATGTCCATTTGTAAAGTCTGGAGAGAGAGAGGGAGAGAAAGAGAGAGAGAGAGAGAGAGAGAGAGAGAGAGAGAGAGAGAGAGAGAGAGAGAGAGAGAGAGAGAGAGAGAGAGAGAGAGAGAGAGAGAGATGGGATAGATAAGATAAAGAAATAGATGAGATAGGTAGATGATGGAGAGAGATGGTAAGTGGATAGATAGATAATACTGATGGACAAGTCCATAGCCAGGCCTTTTTTGTTGTTGTGAACATCTTTGGCCATCTTTTGACACCCACAGACCCTTTATCAAAATAGTCTTTAAATATATAAAATAAAACACATGGGATTACAAAGGAAACTAATTGTATTTCTAAAACACAAACTCCCAAGCTACTCATGGTAGTGCTTGCCTGTGATCCTAGCCACTGGGAAAGCTGAGGTTGGTGGGAATCCTTCACCTGGGCACTGCACTGGAGCTCCTCCATGCCATTGGTAAATAGTCATGGAAGGGGACACTGCAGCCCTTTCCTCCTTGTTGGTCAGAAATCAGACCCAGAAGAGCTCTTTCCCTTACAGTTTGAAAAATCAGATGACCATGAAATCAAGTCAAGGACTTAGTTAACTTAGTTAACTGCACTGTGTTTGTGGAGAACATTCCAGCAAGGATCCCAACAAGGGTCTTGGCCCTGTCTGTCACTAAAGCAACCTTTGGGGCCTGCATCCTCTGGATCCCCTACATCCAGGGGCTCCAGAGACATGGTCTGGGGGAGGGAGAGACCACAAGGCAGCAGCAGCAGGGCCAGTCCAACAAATTAGAAGTTCATATGCTTGAGTGAGCCCTCCAGGGCCATGGAGTGGCAAAGACATTAGGTTTAGACTCAGAAGGTGTGACTCTGAATACCAACTGTGCTAATTTCTCCCTAAATAACCTTGAGCATGAGGTTTCATCTGGCTTCTCTGGGCCTTCTCTTCCTTATCTCTAAAATGAAAGGCCTGGATTATGTTATTTCTAAGTTAGTGGTTCTGTGATCCCTCCTCATCCAAAGATATGAATACTTTTGGCTGGGATCGCCAGCAGAGGCATTGAAAGATCTGTATCAGTCATCTAATTCTGTGGGTCAAAGAATATCACCTAGACCTGAGCCTTTCTTTCTAAGAGGTGATGGCCTAGAGCAGACACACCAAAGGGGTATGAGGTAAGGATGAACAGTGATATTTATATCATTGAGAATGTCAGTAGGCCATAGCTGGCCCTGTAAACATTTATAAGGAAGCAGAGTCACAGGCATCCTGTGTACAGACAGGATAGGTGACATTGTAGGTTCTACTCACAATGGAGGGAGGTTTCATGGAAGAAATGAGAACTTAGGAACCCATTGGATTGGTAGGAAAGCAGAATGTTCTAGGAACCTGTGCTGTCCAGGACATGGCTGGAAAGCAAAATCCAAGGGAGTAAATTGAAGGCCTCTTGTGGATGGGGCCTGCAGAAGGAGGCATTTTGGAATGTAAGGAAGGATAGGAGAGTTGAGTGCCCAGACAGGGGACTTTGGTAGCCCCATGACCCTTCACAACCACGAGGTAACAAAAGACTTTCGAAGCCTCTAGCCTTAAGAGCCTCCCTGCGTGTGCCAAGGATGCATGCTTATCTCTTCCTTAACGTCCTCCTCACCATGCATCCTGGGAACCCACCATGAGAAAGGCGCACAGACCTTCTGGTCAGTCGTGAACCGACTGCCGCTCTCCAGCAACGCCGTGCTCTGCTGGAAGTTTTGCCATGTGTTCCACAAACTTCTCCGGGATGGGCACCCCAATGTGAGTCAGCAGGGCCTGGGCCCAAGAACAAGAGGATGGAGACATCGGAGAGGAGGGGGGCTAGTTCCCCACCCCTAGTGCATCTGCCCTTAACTGTGGCCTGCTCTTTCTTGTCCTCTTCCCCTTGTCCTTGGTCCAGCTCTGCATGTCCACCTTCCTTCCTCTCCCTCCCAAAATTCTGACTAGACTGTCCTCCTAACTGTACAAAGTCATTTCTCTTCTCTCCAGGTCCTGAAAGACTCCTTGAGATACAAAAATGAATTAAGTGACATGAGCAGGATGTGGGTGAGTTTGGAGATGACCTTTGAAGTGTTCTTTTCACTTAACAAGTATTTTTTTTCTTTCTTTTTGTCCTCCCTGGGGAAAAAAATGGTGGGCCAGGACAAAACCCTTGTAATAAATGGACATGGTGAACATGTTCCCATCTTGACCATGTACAAAAACTTGTCTCCTTCTGCATCTTGGGAGCAGGACTCTTCTTTCGAGTTGGGAGTAGGGATCCGTGGGTTTGAATCCTAGCCCTGATGCATAGAGGGATGTTAAGGCACAGGAATATCAGGGGAGGAACTGGACAAGTTCAGCCTGGGAAGGGCGTGATGGAGGCCTTAAAATATGAAGCACTCTCATGAAAGGGGGAGTAGGTGCGTCCTCCCAGGAGCAGGCCTGGAAACAATGCGTGGAACTTGCCGAGAGGCCCAAAGTGGCTCCGTGGGAGGATGCTGTTCCTCAAAATGGAAGAGCCTGCCACAGAAGGCAGTAGATTCCAGCTCACCCATGGAGGTCTCCAAGCAGAGGCTGGAGGAGTGCTCAGGCTTGTTGTAGTATGGATTCCTAACCAGGCACATGTTGGACCAGGTGGCCGGCTTCTGGGGACTTTCTAACTGAGCATCTGGGATGATGGCCTAGCCTTACGCCCATCGTTTCCCTCCTTTCAACCTCACTGTGTGTCTGTGTGTCTAGGTCTATGTCCATGTGTGTGGAGAAAGAAAGAGTTAGACAGAGAGAGACAGAGAAGGTTTGGAGGATTTTATATACCTTTTTTTTTCAATTACCAAGCATTTCTTTTCTCCCCCACCTCCCCTGTCAGTTAGAAAGAAAAAACAAAATCCTCATAACAAATACACCAAGTCCAGGAAAATATATTCCTCATTGGCCATATCTCTTCATCTGTAAAGAAAGATGAATTGAAGGAAAGCAAGCCTGGGTTTTCTTCTGAGATAAAGACTCAGTTCCCTGAGAATAAGGGCAAAAAAGCAATTCTGTATCACAGGCCCACAGGACAGAACCTTGTATATAGTATATGCTTATTGAATGTGTGCTGAGGAAATTAATTTTTTCCCTAAGAGCTTCACTATCACCACCATCATCATCTTCTTCTCCTCCTCATCTCTGTGGCCTATAACCTTTTAAATGTTCTAAAATATGTATTCCTCCTTTACTGAAGGGATGAGGGAGAAATATGTTCTTTAATTGTAAAAAGTATACAAGACTAGAGCTCTCAAGAGCCAAGCTAAAGATTCAGTTTTACAGGAAAAGAAGGTAACAGAGATTAGGGTCTAGGGTCTGTCTGAATTCCAATTAATACAAGGAAATTTTTTATCTCTCCTCATCATTTTTACCCATCTACAACAATGAAACTCTTTAAAAAACTGCCCCAAAATACATAGGTATCCTTCTGGCGCATAAGGATAGGGGAGCAGACTACTTCTATTCCATTGTGATCAACGGAGAAGCCAACAGTTCAATCCCCACAGACCAGGTTAGAGAGATAATCTGGAGAAGGGCAGTGACTTGGGATCTTGAGAAAGACTATAAAGTATAACCAAGGTTGTATGCCATTAGAAATCTCCAAATTACAAAAGCTTCACCACTGAGTTTCCCCTTCTTCTCCTCACAAACCCTGCTCCAGTGCCTCAGTTACTATCGTTTAGATTAGAAAAGGGCAAGACATGTTCCTCGCATTCCAAACCAGAACTCAGAATGCATCTTACCCAGGCTTGCTTTCATTTGGTTTGTCTTTCTTTACAAAGGAAGGCTAACCTGAGTATTTTATCTAAAAGAATGGAAGGGAAATTAGTTATATTTTAAAATTTTATGAAGGAAAATGTCAAAAACAAGGATCTTCTCTGACCTCAAGTGAAGTTCTGAAGTAGTGTAGAATTTCTAAGGGTTCAGTATAGTGCTGTCTCTTTTGCACCAGCCAAGCAGGACCAGCCTAAACAGAATTTCTCTTTGGTGCCCTGCTATCTCATCTTTCAATGTAATTTTGCAGGTTCTCTAGGTGCCAATGCCGTCATTCTCTCCTGGGCCACCTACTCAGGTCTGGCTTTATTGAGAAGTGCCCCTTCCTCAAAGAACTTCAGATAGAAGTTAGAAATGTCATAAACTTCCTTCATACTGAGTTGTCAGCAAATTCAATGCCTAGAATCCAAAGGGTGATTTTTCAGAGGGAAGTCCTATAAGAAGAGACCTTGCCACACAGCTGAGTCCTTGTCTCTCTGTCAATACAGAAGTTTGTTTTTGTGTTACTTATGTATGCATAGATATGAGAGTCTTCAGAGATTTAACTCATATAAAACTATTACTTGCTGAGATACAGAAGCAAGAGTCCTTTTCTATAATTTTCTTAACATGCAGTACCCTCCCTTTCCACATTCTCTTCAATGTGTTGGCTTTCTCCTTTCGAATGTAAGCTGTGAGAGTGTGGAAAATCTTGTTTTTGTATCACTAGTGCTTACCACAGTGCATGGCACATAGTAAGTACTTAATACTCTATTTTTTTGTTTTACAATTTTTAAAGCATTTTACAGATATTGACCTGTTTGGTGATTTCAGTTTCACTTGATGAAACTGAATTAAGGTGTTTCAAATTTGTTTTTCATTAGATGATGGCCTTTTTTTTTCAACTTCTAAGTCATTTCCTAATACATGGCTCTCTATCCTATCACCCCCAATGAATCCTTCCCTGGTCAAAAAAGGAAAAAAAAAATCTTAAAATAAATAGACACACTCATGGACAAAATCACTGAATCCAACAGTACATCACAGCTTTAATTTGAATACTTAGTTATTTATACCTACATCATAGGCCATTGGAAGAAATTCTATGAAAATTAAATTCTTGCTCAAAGATCAGACCTTAAACCCAATTTGCTCTGAACTCTTAGACTGGATAACAAGTCCCCACCCACCTAGCTCAGAGTGGATGTTTATTATTTACTATTATTTATTATTATTTATTTATTTACTAAATAGTAATTGTTTCTCTTTTACCCAGGAATCCTGAGTCTTCCCCTCTCAGTTTGATTTTTTTTTTTTTTTATTAAAGAGGCCATCCCTTGAGTAATTTAAAGAAACCTATTCATTGAATGGGTGTATCTCACTCAAAGTGAGAACGTGATACAATCTTAGCCTGAAGGGGCCAGGGTCTCACATTGTATCCCAGGCCGGCTCTAGTCATCCTGATGAATATCAGGCCATTGGACCCAGATGGCTCAGGAGAAGAAAGTGAGGTTGGCGACCTTGCACAGCCCTCCCTCACTCAAAACAAAGTCAACTGCAAGTCATGTCATCATCTTGATGTCATGGTCCTCTTCAAGAACGAAGGACAAACAATCTGTAAAATAAGGTGTATGAAGTAGGTGACTTCCAACATCCCTCCTAGCTCTAAAGTTCATGAGGCTTGTCATTCCCCCATTCTTTACCTTTAGTCATAAGTAGAAGACAACAGACTCATTTCCAACCCCCAGGTAGCACTCCCTGAGACTATGGTGGTACTAAGGACTCTACCAAATGGTACCATAGCACCAACACCTAAGAGGCCTGGATCTTACCCTATGACTATATGGAGTCTTTCCTGAACCCACTTCTTTAGTAATTTATCTTATATTTATTAAGTACACAATTAACTTGTGTGTACCCGTCATCTTCCCTGATAGGATAGAAGCTCTCTGAAGGCAGGCCTCACCTCCCTTTTGTCCTTGTCCCCTTATGGCCCATCTCAGTGCCAGGCACAGAGAAAACCTTTTATAAAAGTATTTTCTCTTTCTCTTATTCACCCCCACATCCTTCTGGATCTGGCTCCCTTGTCTCACAGTCCATCAGGAGTCAACATGGGCCACCTTTTCCCTCTGTTCATGTTAAGAGTTGAAAGCATCCTTCCATCTGACTCTCGGCCCCACCCGCTTCAGAGAGAGTGCTCAGGATTCAGGAGGTTGGATCAGGACCAGAGAAGTTGGACCCTGACTTTTCCAGAAAAGGGCTACTTCAGCTCAACACATAACTTCATGACTCATCTGAGCCAAGATTGACTTTTGACCCTCACAGCCTAGGACTGAACACAGCTTAAGATTCTGATTCACATTCTTGTGATGCTGTTTTCAAAGTGCTTTCCTGCTTCCAGAGAACAGCCCCTCAGAAGCTAGGGTCCCCTTTTTCTCTCTAATGTACAGTTGAACTGAGTGTCCACTTACAGGTCATGGCTCCTTTGGGTAGGAGACCCAGGAGCCCTGAAGTGGCCACCTAGCTACAAAAGAAAGAACTCTGACTGTAGTCAGAGGAGCTGGGTTCAAATCTTACCTTGGATGGTTCCTAACTTTGTGGTCCTGAGCAGGTCCCTTGCCCTCCCTGGGCCTCAGTTTCCTCACCTGTCAATGAAGGGTGGGATCTGATTGCTTCTGAGGTCCTCTTCCTGAGGGCCCCTAGATCCTCCCCCCACCCGCCCAAACCATGTTTCTCTTCTTTCTTCTTCTTTCTTCCTTTCTTCCACAGGGTCACCTGAGTGAGGGCTATGGACAGCTTTGTAGCATCTACCTCCGACTGCTGAGAACCAAGATGGAGTACCATATCAAGGTGAGCCTCACCCTCTCACTCTTTCCCCAGGGGTCCAGAAACCCTCAGGATGGAAGAATCTCCATCTCTCCTTCTGCATCTGGGCATAGCAGGCTGACAGCTCCATTCCAGCAGCGGCTGCTTCTTAGTGCTTTGAGATGCCAGTATTGATCAGGTCATCTGGTCATTGGCCACCCATATTCTATCAGGGAATGTCAACCAAGGACACTTTTGTGTCTACCTTACCTTCTGTTGTGACCCTGAGACAGTTAGGCATTTCTCTTCCTATGCACACTATTACATTGTTGGTGGAATTGCTTATTGGCTTGATCTTTTGGAGAAAGCAGTCTGGCAATACATAATAAAGCAACACCAATCATATCCTTTGAACTATTGATTCCACCACTCAGGCAGGTAAACCCTAAAGATAGATTTAGAAGGAAAAGAAGACCCACTTGTACAAAAATATTCATAATGTTTTTGTAATACCAAAAAATAAAAAATTAAAATGTATCTATTTAATGGTTAGGGAATGGCTACCCAAACTAGGATATACAAAAGCAATAGAAGGCCATTGATCGAAGGAGAGAACACAGAACATAAAGGTCCCAGAGGCAGCCATCGGTACAGCAGCCCCTCCAATTGTGTGGGCAGAGTCCAAAGAGAACAAAGAACAGTGAGAACCTGAGGGAGGTTTGTTCAAGGACTTATCAGAGATGGTTGTGACTACATCGCTATTAAAAAATGGGAAGCTTTTCCTTTGTTTTTGTCGGGGTTGTTATGATCACTTTGAAAATGATTTTACCAGGAATCTCTGCTCCTTTCATTCTTTGGGGATCAGTGGGAGACTGGACCTGTGTCTCCGGTGATAGAGAGAGCTTCCATTGGGGAAACTCCCTCTGCAGATATGACCAGTGACTGCTAAACAAGTCCTAGGCTTCCAGTTGCCTGGGGTGTAGACCTCCTGGCCAGTCTGGGGACAGCCAGGGGCAGATCTTCCTGACTCAGAGGCCGTCCCTCTACCCACTGGATCACACTACCTCTTTCCCTCCAAAATCACCCTGCCACATTAATGAAGGAGAGCTCTGTTGCAGGTAGCACAGATTAGAAGATGAGTCATCCAGAATTTCTTAGGGTTAGGAAGGGGGCTGTATGATTTTTCCCACAGTTTTCTTAATTAAGTTTTGGTAGATTAACATGAGAATGAGTTTTCCATGGCTGAAACCCAGCTCCCACAGTCAGGAGGGGGATAGGGAATGTCAGCCTAAGACCAGAATTTGCGGTGTACAATCAATCACCCTAATAATTGCTGGCATTTATACAGTGCTCAGAGGCTCACAAATATTTTCTCAGTTGATCCTCACAAGAACCCTGGGAGGGAGATGTGACTGTTATTCCCATTTTACTGATGAAAAGACTGAGGCAGAGGGGGGTCACATAGCTAGAAAGTTTCTGAGGCAGGATTCAAATTCAGGTCTTCCTGAATCCACCAAGCTGCCTTGATCAGCTGCTTTGGATACCCACAATCCTCCGCTCTCCTCCATCAGTACAAACATGGAGGCGTTGAAATATATTCACAAAGCTTCATCTTATGGCTTTACTTTGTCACATGTTTCATGGCATTTGGAAGAGCCAAATGAACTGGGAAGCAGCCTTCTTGTGGGCCTGGGCAATGGAGAGGAGAAGTTACCTCTAATCTTAGAAACTGAATATTCTCCTTGATGAATGTATCCAAAGAAAGGGTCTCCATATGTGGGCACCCACATGGGGACCCAGACCCAGAGAAAGGGGGGAGAACATCATGATAGGGGCCAGCAGACATAACACTCTACTGCCCAGCCCCATGGGGACCCAAATGACCGCTGTGCAGGAAAGGCTGCTGAGCTGATCCCCTGCTCTGGCTTCCTCCCTTCCAGAACCCCGATTCCCAGGCAACCTCCAGATGAGTGACCGACAGCTGGATGAGGCAGGAGAGAGTGATGTCAACAACTTGTAAGTAGCTCTCCCTCCCTCCCTGAGCTCTTGTCTCCTCCTGATACAGGCTGGCCTTGTGCTTGTGAGTACCCACTCCGCCTGGGATCCTGATGGGAAGAGAGCGAAGGCAGCAAGGGATGTAGTTTTGGGGCTGGCCCTCATGGATGAAAAGGTGCCTGGGGGTCCCACTCAGGGGCTGCCACCTGCCTCTCCCTCTGCCCCACTTTGATCTCTTCCCCTGGGGCATGGTCCTTACCCCTTTTATTCACATCTCACTGCAAGGTGTAAGAGGGCAGCTGCCTCTGTTTTAAGGGGATAGGCTCATACTGGGAATGGAGTAGGGTGGGGGTGGGGAACTGCTGTCTCAAGGCCACATGTGACCCTCTAGGTCCTCAAGTGGGGCCCTTTAACTGAATCCAAACTTCATAGAACAAATCCCCTTCATAAAATAATTTGTTCTGTAAAACTTGGGACTCAGTCAAAAGACTGCACCCCAGGACCTAGAAGGCCAAATGTGGACTTGAGACTGCAAGTTCCCCTGGGGTAGGGAAAGGCAAGAAAGGACCACTTGCTGGGAATGGGAATAACCAGCCCCCTCTTTTCTCTGTGGTCCAGTTTCCAGCTGACAGTTGAGATGTTTGACTATCTGGAGTGTGAGCTGAACCTCTTTCAGACTGGTGAGTCTCCTTCCCTTCCATTCTGTACAAGCTTCAGGGGGAATGCCCAGCTCCTCAGCCTGCTCCCTGCCCACCCCAGCTCCACTCTCCAATAAGGCTCCAGAGGAAGAATATCCATACCCATCATCTCTTTTCTCTGAAACCCTGGAACAGAAATAGAGACCACAGACTTGACCCATTCTCAAGGCCCCGAGAATGATGACCTGGTACGAGGATACCCTGATGGTCATATCTGAGCAGAAAGACCACGCTCCCCCTGTTTCTCTCCAAAAAGTACCTACCTCACATTCTATGTCTCCTGGGGATCCTTCCATTCTAAAAACATCAGGTCTTGTATGGCCACAACCAGGCTCAGCAGTCCCCGTGACACAGTCCTTTGTGTCGCTGTGGACACAGCAAGTGTGGCCCCACTTCTCGTTCCATTTGTGTGCTATTTCTTCCATTGGAATGTAAACTTTTTTGAGAGCAGGAGCTGTCTTGCTCATATTTAAATCCCTGGTGCTTAGACCAGCACCTGGCACCATCTTTAATAAATGCCCTGGCATTCAGGTCATGGATCACAGGTCAGATAACAGACATTTGGTGATCACTTTATGCCGGGTGCTGCACTAAATGCTAAAGCAAAAGGGAAGAGTGCCTGCCCTCAAGAACCTTCCAATCTAACATGGGAAACAACATGTACATGGATGTGGGACATGTAATACGTACAGAGCAGAGAGAATCCAACCAATTAGCTAACCTTTATTCCATGCCAGGGACTGTGCAGGGCATATGAAGGAAACAGTCCCTCACAGGGCTTCCAGTCATTGGAGGAGGGGTGGGGAAACAATGTTGTCACTTCTTTGATGCCAGAGTCAGTATGACACCAAAAGCCACTGATGCTTCTCTCTCCCTCTGGCCAAATACTGCAGTCACACAGTCACATATACACAGGGACCTCTCTGTGGGTGGGACGAGTGGGTCAGGATCTTCTCTTGCCTCTCAGCACTTCCCCATCTTGCCCTAAGAAGCCGTTTCCTCCCCTTCCCTCGAGAACTGACACAGAAAGAATTTTCTAATAATCAGACATCTTTCACAATGGAATGAGCCACTTCTATGAAGGGTAGAGACCCCTGCCCCTGGAGCACTTGAGTGGAGGCTGGAGGGTCACCTGCCAGGAGAACCACAGAGGGGATTCTTGCATTGGCTGAGGGACTGAATAACCTCTCAGATCCCTTGTGATCTGTTCAATCAGTCAACAGGCATCTATTAAACGCCTGCTGTGTCAGAGACCCAAAGGGGAAAATTAAACAACCCCTACCCTCAAGTAGTTCACCTTGAGAGGGTAAAAAATAATATGTACATATGTATGGATAGAAAAAAATAACGACAAGGTAATTTGGGGCACAAGCACTTGGAGGGATCAAGAGAGGCTCTGAATAGAAGAAATTTCTTCAGCTGAGCTTTGAGGGAAAGGCAGGGGTCTGGAGGGAGAGTATTCCAGGCATGGATTGCATTGAGTCCAGTAGCCCCTCCACCCCCACCCCCCAACTCCAACCTTATACCTCCGTCTGACCTAGAAGGTGGCAAAAACTTCCTAAAACCTTGGCCTATCACTTCAGTCCAGGATGTAAGAGAAAAACACAGCCATCAGGTGCCTGGAGAACAAATTAAAAAAGAACTCAGTCAGCTCAACTTTATTTAGCAGGATCCTGTGAAAATGTCGGAGAAGTTCATTTGGAATAGGAAGTACCATTTCCAGCCCTTCTGGATCTTTCCAATCTGGGTCAAAGCTTGAGGCTCCCCACATCATACAGTAGAGAGTCCGCACATGGGAAAGACATGGCAGCCCTTGAGAAAGAAACCTAAGAACACTTGCATTCAGATCTATACTAACGGACCACCTAACTCATTTACATTTACAATTCAAAATCCATTCACATTTTGCTTTGGAATGTGTTTTTGTACTTGCATTGCACGTGGGTGTGTTTGATGTTCTGGGAATCTACTTCTGACCAAATAATGAATGTGAACAGTTCAGGAAGCGCTCCCAGACTCCTGCTATTGAATGAGGAGGTGAATGTACATTTATTAAGCAATTATTCTGTAATAGGCTGGTGTTAAGCACTGGGAATATACATTTTTTAAAAAGATATAGTCCCTGCCCTGGAGGAGTTTCCATTCTAATAGGAGAAAACACCACATACAAGAAGCGTAGAAAGTGCAGGGAGAAAGCATGCTCTTGGCATTTGGTAGATGGCCAGGGTGGGATGAAGCAAAGTCTGCTGTCTAGGGCCAGTGAGAAGATACAGTAGGCTAAGCTTGCACACACTCAGTCAACAGTTAAATGGGTTGGACCATAGGGCAGGAGCTCTAAAAATAAGTAGGTTAACTATCCTGCACTGAGGTTGGGGGCCTGGATCTGAATGTCCCAAGGAGGAAAGTCTAGGCCTCAGATCTAGTGTAGAGGGTGCCAATTCAGGTGGAAGGAGCAGGTCAGAAGTGACAGAAAGATGGTGAGATGATCTCAGTGGACAGTCAAATGCCACCCAGGAAGTAAAGTAAGCTAAGTGACCTCCTTTGCACATGCTAAAGCAAGCCTATCTGCCATCTTTGTCTAAACTGCCTGTCTTTGTCTGACACGTTCAGAGTGCATCAGTGAAGTGTTCCCAGTTAAGTGGCCTCCTCTTCCCAGCCCCTAGTGATATCTGAAGTCAGCAGCTTTGGCTGGCCTTCTTCTCATTTCCATAGTCCAAATGTCCAACTGAACCTTTCCTGTGATATCACTGAGTGACAGTCAAGAGAGCCCTCCCCTCTTGTGAATGCCTCTACGATGGACCTCAAAGAACTCCCTTCTAGTATTTTAAGTTCAAACATCTCCACCTGGTTTTCAAGGTTTAAGAACCTGCATAACTGATTTTGGAACAGAAGGTCCAAGACTGAGTCAAAAGGTTCTTAAGAATGAAGTAGAACTTTTTTCCTGGGCTGTCCATTAGCTGTCACCTAATCCTGCTTAAGTCACTCACCCTCCTGGGGATCTAGGCTGTGCTTCTACCCCCCCACCCCCATTGCCAGCCTAACTGCTGGGCCTCAAGAAGGCTTTCTGTAAAGTGCATGGAGCACCCAGGTTTCTGTTTAGTCTGTCTTTGAATCAGTCTGTCATCAAGTGCTCCTTAAAGGCCCACAGTGGCACTATGGTAGGGCAGATGGTACAAGGCACTACTAAAGGCCCCAGTCTCTTCTCTCAAAGAACTTCAGTCTGTTTTCATACATGAGAAATCAACATGAAAGAAAATCAATCTGCACTGACGCTTTATCATGTCAGGACGGTGACCTTGGCTTTTTTAAAGCTGTGCTAGGCCCTCTGCCCTACTCCAAAGCTTTGGGTCTGGAGTCAGTGTAAAGTGTGCCTTTTTGACCAGCCTGGTTAAGCAAAGAGAGGCTCATCTCATCTCTCTTGTCCAATTAATGTGGGCATTCCTCACAACAGTACAAGCCATCCATGTTTTCTGGTTCCATGAGATTTGTTTTTCTCTACCCTCCCATAAACTCTCTGCCCAACATGCCAGAAATCTTCTTTTCTGTGGAAGGTGATCTTAACCTGGGCTCCATGGACCAGCTCCCAAGGGAATGTGTATAAAATGTCAAGAGGTTTGTGAACTCGCATAGGAAAAAATTGTATCTTTATTTTCACCAACCTCTTACTAAAATTTACCAATTCTTCAATTATGAATTTAAAAAAAACATGATTCTGAGAAGGGGTCCAGGACACACAAAAAGTTAAGAGCCCCTCCTCTAAATCTTTTGATGTTGTACCTCATTAACTCTTTGGCAAATCTTTGCTAACAACAAGCAAAGGTAGAAATCAAAATAAAATGAGATAATATAGCATGCAGTTGAACGAACCCCAGCCTGACTTGTTGAGTAAGATATTTATGCCCCCAGATAGGAAAAATGATAAAAGAAGAGACAGTGACACCACTATTTCTTAAGGCAATTTAACCATGGAAATGAGAAGTCTGCAAGGAGAAATCTAAAAAAGCCTAGAAACCCACTCAGCTAACAAAATGTTGCCAAGTAGAAAGATATAGCAGGTAGCAGAAATGGAAAGAAACATGGCTAAGAAAGACAAAGGGGGGAAAAAAGAAACAAAATTTAAGAGTTGGAAACAGCTCCAAAATTGTGAGAGTCCTTGGGAGCAAAAAATAAGTTTAAAGTGGAAGATGGGGCAATTAGAATGGGCCAGGCTTTGGTTCTTAAAGAAACTGTGACCCCCACTGGATACTAATTAGGGATGTCCTTTACACTTGTTGGTCCCAATTGCATTTCAGCACTTTATTACATTAGGAAATGTAAGTTTTTGGAAGGCAGTGACTTATATTTTTGTCTCTGGGTCTCCAACACCTAGCACCATGCCTGGCACACAGTAGTTGCTTAATCAGTGCTCGCTAACTGATTGATTAATAGTATGGAGGACTGAGCCAGGGATGTAGAGCAGGTTCTGGCTCCAGACCACAGTGCTGGAATCTAAAGAAGTCGGGGGTCTCAGACAATGGTCTTCTCAGATGCTGCATCTCCCCATCAGATGGGGACTCCTCTGAGGGCAGGACACATCTCCCTCCCAACGTCCTCCCCAGGCCTAAGAGGAAGGGCCATGTCTCCTCCCCCTGCGCATCTGCTGACGGTGGCCTTTGGTGACACATGCTGTCTGCAGGGTCAGGAAGCCTTGGGTCCTGCTGGTCCACTGCCCTGCCTCTCCCTGTCACTTCTCTGCTTCCTTTCTAGTGTTCGGCTCCCTGGACATGTCGCGCTCGGTGTCAGTGACAACAGCCGGGCAGTGCCGCCTGGCTCCCCTGATCCAGGTCATTTTGGACTGCAGTCACCTGTACGATTACACTGTCAAGCTCCTCTTCAAGCTACACTCTTGTGAGTCCCGCCAGCCCAGGCCCAGCCCTTACTGGGCATCCTTGTTCCTCTCTTCGGGTCAGCACAGTCCAGAAGGAGGCCCAGCACCCCTCCCACTGCCTCCACGTCAAGGGGTCTCCCTTGTCCCCTTCTTCCCCAAAGACCATCTCTAGAGGTCAGTCTGCGTCACCCCATTAGTATACCCCCAGTCACCTCAGGGTCACCTGAAACCAGAGCTTCATGGGCGAGGCCAATGAGAGACCCCAAAACCCAAGGAGGCTTTGGAAATTCTGGAGCAGATCAGGAAGACCTTCTTTGCAGTGGCATCCCACTCAGGACCTAAGTGTCAAGGCAGTGACATGTTAAACATCATGTGTCCAACAGTCCTTCAGGATGGGGCATGACTCTCCCCTAGGGAAACTCTCTTCCCTCTTTCCTGACACTGTCAGAACCAGAAAGCCCCTACTATGTGCTTTGATTCACTCCTATTAGGGACAGGGCATGACCTCTGACAATCACTTTCATAAATATCCCTCCTACCAAGGAAGGACTGACAGAATGGAAACAGCAAGCCAAGATCTAAATGGACAGGAAGTATTAAGCCGCAAACACACCAAGGCTATATTTTAGGAGTGAAAAGAATGTCTCAGCACAAAATTCTGGTTGAAGTCAGGGCGGGTCAAAGTGGTCACAAGTAAGAATGAGAGAAGGGGAAGCAATCCCAGAAGGCTTCTCAGAAGAGATGGACCTTGAGCTGCTCATGAGAGAAGTGTGGGAGTCAAGCATTCTGGGCATGTGGCTGTGACCCAGAAGAGAACAGGGTGTGAACTGAGCTGACAAAGGTCCTGGGCCATGGGAGGAAATGAGAAAGAACGGGGGCTCAGCGTCTTTCCATAACTTCACCCAGATAATTCAGCAACCTCTGTCCTGTGCCTGGGACTCTAAATAGGCCTGGCTTATCCAGTGATTAATGTATTTCTATTTGTAGGATGATGGAGTTAATGAATTGTTTTTGTTCAAAAGCTCTACTGGGCGGCAGGCCACATCTGAAATATTTAAAACCATAGAATTGTGAGTCCCCAAAGTGACCCTAGAGATAATTAGCTCAACCCTGTAATTTTGTAGATGAGGGAGCCAAGGCCAAGAAATGTAGAACGACATGTGCAGGGCAGAGGCAAGAGGGAATGAAACCCAGATTTTCTGCCTCTAGCCCCAGGGCACGCCATTATCCTCTGGGGGGTGGGGCGGGGCCCAAGAGTTTACAGCTCAACGGTTGGTCTGCATCCTCTTGGTTTCTGCTAAGACCTTGCTGAAAACCCTTCCGTATTGGGGCATTTCACAGAGAGGTGAAGCCTGTCTCAGGTGTTATGCCCCCTCTTCTTGTCACACCCAGTTTGTGTACCACTGCACCTAGCTCAGGATGAAGAACAGTGTGGAAAAGGGAGGAGCCCTGGATTGAGATCCAATCCCAATTCTGTCATTTATTTAGATGACTTCACGCAGGCCTATGGCCACCCCAAGACACTCTCCTGTCCTGAAAAATGAGGAGGTTGAACTGGACATCTTAGAAAGTCCCTTCCAGAAGCGAGCCAGGCTCGGGAGTCTTCTAAAGGACAATCAGGCCCCTCAGTGTCTGCTGGCTCCCTCCAACCCTTGGCACTCCCCAGAGGGCCCATGTGGTCACTGCTCCTGCCCAGTCTGGGGCTCCTTCATCACTACTCATGGCACAAAGTCTCAGAGGTTCCCTACTTACAGCAATGGCCTCAGAAACCACTCTGTAGAAAACCGGGATTATCTTCCGTAGCCACAGCATCCTCGTGTTCCTTCTCTTAGTCTTTTTCTTCCCAATCTCCCCCAGGTCTTCCTGCTGACACCCTGGAGGGCCACCGAGACCGCTTTATGGAACAATTCAAGAAGTAAGTGCCTTGGTTCTTCTAACCTTGCGAGGCCCTCCCACCAGTTGTGGACAGGTCTTTGCCGTGAGCGCCTTATGCAGGGGAAAAGTCAGGAAAAGAAATGGTGAGATCTTTGCGGAGAGCCACCAGGCAGTAGACAGACAGTCACAAAAACAGTCAGACTACTTGACTCAGTCATCACGCTGGTGGAAATACACTCTAAAAATGGGTTTTGTTTTTTTTTTAGAAAGTTCCTGCTTTCTCACATACAGGTGGGAAGGTGTGATGTGGGAGAGGGCTCACAGTCAGGTGATGGATGCACTGAGGGAAACTGTGTGCTACAACAGAGAAATCACTTGCTCCCCAGTCACAGTGACCTGGGAAAGTCACTTTAACTTCCCTGAAACTCAGTTTCCTCATTCAAAAAAAAAAAGGAATTATACTAGATGGCCTCGGGGCTCCCTTCCATGTCGAGATCTGTGATCGCATGAATTCTTCAAAGATTTTCATAGCAACATTATTTATAATTGCAAAAAAAGCTAGAAGCAACCTAGAAAGTAATAGTTATATAAATTGTGGTACATGACAGTTTTCCCTCCCATGCATGACTTTCCCCATTGGGTTTCAATATATCTCAGGTAAGCACAGAAAATTAAATGGGAATTTGGGGGAAGTTTTGCAGAAGCTAAAAACAGCAAACAAAGGCTAGCAGATGACACGGAAAATGTTTAGGAATTCAGAAATGCATAAAATATATGTATAGAGTTGTATCATGTCAATATATTTTATCTTTTAATTTTATAATAATTCAGACCTCTCTGGTATGAAGGGAGGGCCAAAAAAATCTTACAGAGATTTTCTGGATCACAGGGGTGCTATATATCCCTAATGCCTGCAGTGTGGAAGGAATAACTGTAATATCCAATCTACCTATTAGCAAGCATCTTATTAGGCACCTGTTGGATGCCAGGCATGAGAGAGTCAAAGACAAAAATGAACCAGCCCCTACTCTCAAGGAGTTCACATCCTACAATGTAATCAAGTGCTCAAATGCCATTTAGACTGGGCCAGTATAAGGAATATAAAGAAATCTGGGGAAACTTTGATGAAATAATGGAAAGGACAAAGCAGAAGTAAGAGAACAGGGTACCCATTAACCATGATCATAGAAGAGGAAAAGGGAAGGAGAATGAGTGGAGAAAGTAGCCTGGGGGAGCATTGGAGGAAGACACCAAAAGTTAGCCCTGGTTTAAGGATTGAAAATGAGCTCATTGAAATGTAAATAGTTACTAAAGTAAGTTTACTTAGCTGAATTGCTGTTTAACGTTAAGTTTTTAATTAATTTCTTCTTTAAAAATTTGGAGGAAGTAGCCAGAACAGTGCCGTTGTCTGGGCTGAGAAAGCTGTCACCTCCCCTCTGATCAGACTTAGAACAGGTCACCTGGAGGTTGGATGTGCTCATTTATTAAGTGACTCGTCTGTCCCGAAGCTGATGAGAGAGAGAAGGGCTAGTTGGCTTGGGGGTAAGAGAGAGCCTCCCATGGAGAGGGCACTTAGGATAAGGCTAAGTGGTTGGAGGAAGAACTATCCCCAATGGATACTAACGGGGTGCTCCAGACAAGGGAGGCAATTAGACTGAGACGACAAGCCACTGCAGTGGATAGCGCGGGGGACCTGGAGTCAGGAGGACCTGAATTCAAATCCAGCCTCCAACCCTGGGCAAGTCACTTCACCCTGTTTGCCTCAGCTTCCCCTTCTGTAAAATGAGCTAGAGAAGGAAATGGCAAACATTTCAGTATCTCTGCCAAGAAAACTCCCATGAGATCATGGAGAGTCAGACACAACTGAACAGGAACCAAAAAATCAAAGGAGATGGAGGGTATCAGAAGAATCAATATTCTACTGACTGCCCAACCAGCCCCTCTCTCCTTTAGTGGTTACATGTGTCTACATGGGAGAGACTCATGGTAAGTCATATAATCACCCAAGGAGAGAGGCACTGGTTGTGCAGAAGTCTGACCTGGACAGTTAGACTCTCTCAGTAAGTGGAGGAAAGCAACACTTTTTATAATCTTGGGGAAACATTCAAAGGATTGGTGGAGAATAGACATTTGGGAGGTGATGAATCTTTAGAGCCCTTCTCAACTGATGGAGGCATTCCATGGCCACCACCACCAACCCCCACCCCTCCGGAGTATTCAGGAAGAGGTAGAATAGCCCCAGATAGGAGTAGATTATCACAGTTTTCCCAGGCAAGGAAAGAAAGCCTTCCAAGTCTCGCTCAGGCTTTCTTCCATGACCCTCTGGGGTAAGCAGAAGCCTCGGCAGTCATGTCAAGCTCTCTGGAAGCACAGCAGTGAGACGGGCCAAGAGTCCTGCCCTCACACTCCAGCATGGCCCCTCAATGTGATGATTCTCAGCCCAGTCATCCCCATCCCCAAGACAAGTCAACAGAGTTCTTGTAGACCCAGGGCTGGGTTTCTCTGGGAGTGAACAGAGGACAAGGTCAGGGTTAATTCAACCTCCTGGTTTGCCTGTTCCATTTGAACAGCCCTGTAAATGGTGTGTTTAACAGTCAGACCTTACTGATTTATTAAATCCAAAGAGCCCAACCCTGAGGCTCTCTTCCTTGAATGTTAAATACTAGTAGCTTATGAGGATGGAAGAGTCCATTGCTCTTGGCTCTGTTTCCTAGGGGAGGAGATGGAGGGGACGCTTGAGTCCATCCAATTCCCCAGCATCTGAATGAGTCTTTCCAAATGAGTGCCCCCCCATCTCTTTTCCTCTGCCCCAGAATTTGGCTGTTTGTTGTGTCCTCCCTGCCCTTGAGAAGAAGGAAGGTAGCATAGAAGCAAGTTTGATGCTTTTGGAGACCGAAAGAGAATTGATTGTAAAGGTTTGGAGAGTCCAAAGGGACTGGTTAATGGGACTGGACCAGAGAGGATTCTGACCTGCAAATGAACAGGAGAATGGAAGTCTTGAGCCCTGGATTTACCATTTTTAAAATCTCAGAGCATGTGGGTCCTAGGACTCTGGTCTTTCCAACTCGTAAGAGTTTGGTAGAAGGTAGGATGGGGAGTAGAGAGGAGAGGTTTTGTCTCCCTCATCTTAGTATACTACCAAGATTAGGACGTACACAAGTAGTGTCTATAATACCTGCTAACAGAGGGAGGCATAGCATTGTAAGTATTTCTTTACCTAAGCATCATCATACAACCAATTCTTCACTGTCTTCTTGTGGTCTATACATAGCAAGCATATCTTTAAGCCAGACGGTATTACCACCGACACCATAGATGCTTCCAGGCCCCTTCCCTATCATCAACTTGAATGAGCTTGGGAAGTACAACCTTTTTTGAAAATTACTATAGGCCAGACATAATTAAACAGGTAAATCAGATGCAAAATAAAAGCCCCATATATTCAAATGGAGGTAAGTTTTGGATTATCCATTGTTTGGGAATTCTTTGAGCTGCTGGAAACCTACTTTGCTAGGGAACTGGTTGGAATAACCCTTGCCCTCATCAGCATCATAATTGAATCCAAATGACATAGAGAGTGCCCTGTCACCAGCACCTCCCTTCAACATGGGGAGGGCTGTCAAGGAAGCAGCCTTTCTATCTGCTTTCCCCGGCTAGGTTGAAAGATCTCTTCTACCGCTCCAGCAATCTACAGTATTTCAAGCGGCTCATCCAGATCCCTCAGCTTCCCGAGGTGAGGCTGCTGCTGGCCCTAGGACACGTGAGATCCTGGGGCTCTCCCTCCTGAGGGCCTAGTGGGATGTGATGGGAGGGCACTAGAACAAGACAGGCCTTCAGTTCAAGTCTCCCCTCTTCAGAACCCACCCAACTTCTTGCGGGCCTCAGCCTTGTCAGAACACATCAGCCCGGTGGTGGTCATCCCAGTGGAGGCTTCATCCCCAGACAGTGAGCCTGTCCTCGAGAAAGATGACCTTATGGAAATGGATGCCACTTCCCAACAGGTAAGAACTTCCCAAAGAGAAAAATGGACTTTCTCATGCTTTAGAGCCAAGAGAGTAGAACGGGACATAAGAGGAGGAGACCAAGGTAGAGACCATATAAGTGCTTTCTAACTCTGAACAGATGTCATTGACATGCATATCTTAAGCAGATTCTATTATGGTATCTGGGTTCCCAAAGAGGAATTATTCAGGTGTCCACAGGATGCAGTAAAGTCCCGGCCTGTGCCAGGCCTAAGCTGTGATGAAGGAATGATTTATGCCTGTGTCTGAACCCCACCCCTCCACTCTGGGGTCTGTGTCACCTTCATTTTTGCCAGTCACAGGTCCCCTGTCCCTAATCCCATGTTTTTATTCTTGCCTGGCCACAGCAGAATTTCTTTGACAACAAGTTTGACGATATCTTCGGCAGCTCGTTTAGCAGTGACCCTTTTAACTTCAACAATCAGAATGGCATGAGAAGCAGAGAAAAGAAGTAAGTCACAGACAACATCCCCTACCTGCGTCCACAGGAGAGGGTGACCCTGAAAAAGTGGGGCATTAGGGATTATCTAGTGCTTCCTTAGCCCAAGCCGTCCTCCTGAGCTCTTTAGAAAGACAAAGGACATCCTCACCCCCAAAAGTTTGCCCTTGCAGCCTCCTTGTGTAAAGAGGGAAAGGACTTTGGACATTATCTAGTCCAGTCTCTTCATTTTACTGATCAGGAAACTGAGGCCCAGAAGGGATAAGTGAATTAGGCAAAGTCTCAGGTTACTTATGAAATGAACAGAGCTGGAATCCGAATGCAGAGCTCTGAATTAATATCAATTACCCTTTCTACAATGCCTCCAGGCTAGGGGAAGTGACTTGTTTCAAGCTCACACATATAGGAAGTGGTAGAGTCAGGATTTGAACCCAAGTTTCTAACTCTAAATCAGGGCCTCCAGTGTTTGCTCTTCCAACCACAGGAGAACATCAAATGATACTGAAAATCCATGTGCCTCATTGTATGCCTAAGGATTGGCACTAAAGGTGCCTCCCAAAGTTCTACCTCCTATGAGTCCCCAGCATGCTCCAGTTAGAGAAGGCGGGGGAGGGGTGTCAATAATATTGAAAACAGCCTCCCCTGATGTTTTCAGGGATACCTTGATTGATCATCTGTATCGGGAGATCAATGGACTGAAGAAAGAGCTAGAAAACATGAAGGCTGAGGTATGAGGGTGATCATTTGGGACTCCTATCCCTGGACCTCTGTGCTTTCTGACTCGATGCTAAAAACCCTGGAGCTTTGTTATGCTCTGACCAATTCTGATGAGTCAGATAATCTGTGTCTGTTGAAAGCCCCAGATGGATCTTGTCATATCCTGCCCCCCGACCAGTAAGAGGGCCTCCTGACTGCACGTTTCACCCACTGTACCACTGTGCCTGCAATACTGCCCATGGCAGTGCTGGCCATCCCTGTGGAGCATGACTGAAAAGACCAGGGTGGTTCTGCAGCACCCCCACTCACTGACTTCTGGCCATAGTTGCTAGTTGGAAAATCCAAGGCTTAGAGCCAGTCTTTCCTCCCCCATTCCTGGTACGGGTCACTGGCCCAGTGTCTGGTGGCCAGCATCACAACTAGCATTCCCGTGTTTCTTACACAATTCCCGCCTGCAGACATGGCACCTTGGCTTCCCAGATGTCCCAGGGGCTTTGGCAGGCTTAGCTCCTATAAGGCAGGTGGCAGCTCCTTAGGAAAATACTGGCTCTGTTGATTTGATTAATTCTGAGAATGTCACCTAGTCCCTGGAGGGCTTGGGATCCCTCCTCCCATACTGTGTCCAACACAGTGTAAAAGCAGGGGTCACCCTTCTCATTGCCTGTCTTCTCCCAGAAACACCTGGCGCTCCTACAGCTGAAGGGTCGGATCAGCGAGCTCGAGGCAGAGTTGGCGGAGCAGCAACACTTGCGGCAGCAGGCAGCCGATGAAAGTGAATTTCTCCGGGCAGAGCTGGATGAGCTCAACAAGAGAAGGGAAGACACAGAGAAAGCCCAGCGGAGCCTCACCGAGATTGAAAGTGAGAGACATGAGATGGGCCAGAGAGGGAGGAGGAGAGTCAGGCAGGCTGTTTCTGAATGAGCACTTGGGGTCTCTGTGGCAGTTCGAGTGTGGCAGGGCCAGGAGGGGAGGGGGAGCAGAAATAAAAAACAGAGGCCCAAAGCCCTGGGATCAGGGAGGCAGCATCTCAACATTGTTGGCAGTAAGACAGACACAGCAAAGGAACAGTTTTTTAAATGTCATAGAAACAAATAGAGAAATGTCCAAGGGGTGGAGCATAGTAAGCCAGCCTCAGAGTCAGGGGGACCTGAGTCCAAGTCTGACCCCTCCTGATTGTGTGACCCTGGGCAAGTCGTTGACCTTGTCAGACCCTAGGCAGCAAGCTGAGACCAGAAATAGTAAACTACCTTGGTGGAAAGAATTTCCTCATTCCCTATGCAAATGAGACCAAACCCATCCCCCACCCAAAATACTCACACAAATAAGTCTGTATTAAAGAAGGGCCAGCACTTACATCTCTCTGGAGGACTGGCCTCTATCAGCGACACATTCACAAGGCAAAGAAAAGAGAGATAGGAAGGTGAAAACTCTTATTTCAAAGCAAACTCACAGTATCTGCTTGTAATTATTTGTATTCAGAATGTATTTTCACAGGAGAAGTTCTAGATTTATAAAAAGAAAACTCAGCTAGTTTTTTGTCACCAGACACACCTGGTCCCAGTGTTCATACAGTTTGCCTTTTACACCCTGGCCAAGCACAAAGGATCATGGGGGCTGGGACTAATTGGACCTGTGGAACAAGGGTTACAGAAAGGCTTTGGGGAGACAGGGAGCAGCCAGGACATGAATCAGAGAAGACGGTCTTCATGCCAGGGATCCCTGCTCCTTCCTCCTTCGGAGGGCAAGGACTTCACCCTGGCCTTTAACCTTACAGAGAAAGCCCAAACAAATGAACAGCGTTACAGCAAGCTGAAGGAGAAGTACACCGAGCTGGTTCAGAACCATGCTGACCTGCTGCGAAAGGTAGGTTGTCCAGCTCTGCTCTGGCCACAGCTGGGATAGACTCTCAGGCGCAGCTCAGAAGGCCCCGGGGCTTCTTCCAGCGAGGCAATGACCCTTCCCTCTCACTTTTGGGATTGGAGCCAACGTGGCAAAAAAACAGCAGTGGTGGGACATCATATTCCAGGGCAACAGGTTCCAAGTCCTAGGCAGTGTAGTACAATGGAAGGTGCACACTGACTCAGGAGTCAGAGGAGCTGGGTTCAGATCCCTTCTCTTGATAGGTCAAGTACTGACTTTCCCTGGGCTTCAGTTTTCACATCTGTGGAACGAGGAGGTTGAGCTTCTAGCTCTGACTCTGGGATCCTCTGAAATGCTTAATGTCTGAAGGACTCAGACCATGTTGTAAAGTCTTCTGACTGTTGCTTCTGCCGTGAAGAGAGCAGGAACAGATCATGGGCCTGAGCTCCTCCCTCTCACTGAGACCCCTTTGAGATCTGGCCTCCAGCTCCCTCCCTTCTCAGGACTCAGACACCCAGCAGGCCCTGTTGGAATGAGTTAGCATTTGTTTTCTTGATAACGGTTAGCTGAGTGTTTTTGTGGGGGAGCCCTCCTCCGAAGTACCAGGGTGAACCCTGTACCTGGTTTTCTGCCCCAGGCCAGGTTCTTCCCTTGTTCCCAAGAGGAGAGGACTTGAGGAGGGAGGGGTAGAAAAGGTCTTGAAGGGTCAGTGAGCTGGGTTCCTTCTCCTCCACAGAATGCTGAAGTCACCAAACAGGTCACTGTGATGAGACAGGCCCAGGCTGATTTACAGCGAGAGAAGAAAGAACTGGAGGATACTTTCCATCGTGCAAATGAGCAGGCCCAGCGCAAGGTGAGCTCCAAGGGCAGGGGGTCCAAGAAACAGGACAGAAGCTTCCTGGGAGTCTCCAAGGATCTAGGTTCAGCTGCCTAGAACATCCTGCAGGAGACTTGAACTGAGTGCGTACAAAACAGAGCTCATTCCACCTCTGCCCCTGCGCCTGCCTCCATCTATCCTCCTGCCATGAGGATAAAATGCAGACTCCTCAGTCCTAGCTCCCCTCAACCCATCTAGTGTTCCTTCCCCTCACTGCCCTGTGCTTGCATCTCTGCTCCAGTCAGACCAGCCAGGGAGCTGTTCTCCTATCTCCCACCTCTTGGCTTTTCTACATGGTGTCCCTTGTCTGTGACATACTCCTACATCATTCAATCAGCAAACATTTATTAAGCACCTATAGTGTACCAGGCAAAGAAGGAAAAACACCACTTGCACCTAACAGGCGAGATAAGTACATATGGAAACATAGACAGGAAAAGTATCAAAAGAATAAATGCAACAGATACAAAGTAGTTGGAAGGGAGGGCACCAGCATGGGGGAGGATGGAAAAGGGCATCTTGTAGAAGGTACACAGAGGAAGCCAGATTGACCAAATCTGGAAAGACTGGCTGGAGCCAGGTGGCAAAGGGTTCTAAAAGCTAACCAGACGGTTCCTATTTTACCCTGGAAGCAGTAAGGACCCCCCTGGAGTGGGAACAGAATAGAGGCATGACATGGTCAGGTCTGGGCTGAAGAAAATCATTTGGCAGCTATGGGCAGGAAAACTTGAAGTGGAAAGAGGCCCGAGGCACAGAAACCAGTGAGGAGGCTGCTGCTGTCTGAGGAGGCTACAGGTGACGAGGGTCTGGACCAAGGTGGTGACATGGGATCAGGGAGGAGCTGGAGGCAGGAGACATTGGTGGCAGAATTTGGCAGTGGATGAGTAAAAGTGAAGAATGGAGGGCAACACTGGTATCAGGAACCCAAGAGACTGGTGGTGCCTTTAACTGAAATAAGAAACTTAGGGAGAGGGGTAGGTTTGGGGGAAAGAGTGAACTCTGCATGCACGTGTTGAGTTTGAGATGTCTGACAGGCAATTGGTTGAAGAAGCACTAAAGTTCAGGGAGAACAGATGTCATCAAAGCCCAGAGGAAAGCCTTGGGGCCTTCCCAAAACTAGGGTGCAGGACTGCAGGATGAGCCAGCAGAGGGGAAGGAGGAAAACCCAGAGAGAAGAGCAGGATGACCAGAGCCATCTCTTGTCACTGTGCCTTTGCCTCAGCTTAACCTGTTGCCTAGAGCATCCTCTCTCCTCAATGTCCTTTAAGACAACTCAAATTCTACCATCCCCAGGTATCCTGCCCTCTACTCCCACCCCAGCTAGTTCCTGCCCCTGTGAGATTGCCATCCATCTGCTCTGTACAGATCTTTCTCGTGCCTGGTTCATTACATATTGTTTTTCCCGTTAAAATGTGGTCTCCTTAAAGGCATGATCCATACAGACTTTCTTTGCCTCCCCAGCACTTAGCACGTTCTGATGGAGTGAGTGCTGATGGACAAATACAGCAGAAAGGGCAGGTGGGATGAGACCTGAGAAAAGACCATCAAATCTGGCAGTCAAGAGAGCACATTCAGCTGAACAAGGAAGTCAGAAGCCAAATTCCAAAGGGTTGCAGAGTGAGCGAGAAAAAAGAACGTGGAAGCAACAGGCATTTTTGTCTAGGCTCTTTTTTCTAGGAGTCTTGCTGGGAAAGGGCTGTGAGATTTTGGATGATAGTTGGAGATGGCAAGATCTGTTGAGAAGTTTCATAATGATGAGGAGAGGTGGACATGTTTGAAGACAGTATGGAAAGAGCTGACATAGAAAGCATGGGGATGACTGAAAGGAGAACACGGGAAGGGACCAGAAGCACGTATAAATGGGCTGGTGTTGGCAAGGAAAAAGGCCACCACATTACCAGAGACTGGGAAAGGAAATAATGTGGAAAGTGTTGAAATGAAGACAAAAGTAGGAGGGCACTTATGGCACAGGGCTTCCGTTTTCTCAGCAAAGTAAGAAGTGAGAGTGGAGAGGCTGAGGAGAGAAGGTTTGAAAGGGTGTGGGGGGGGATCCAGAGACAGACTCCATTAGGGAAGAAGAAAAGGATAGCATGGTGCAGGTTGGACAGCTTGAATGGGTTGTGTGCCCTCCAGAGCTCTGGGACTAGTGATCAGAGTGGGAGAAGGCAAGGGGGATGTCATCCGAGGCAAGGGTCTGGCAAAGGATGAGGGTGACAGGAAATGGAGGGATGGGTTCAAGACCTGTTGTCAGCATAGAGCTGAGCTGTTCAGTTGAGTTCTCAAGATGGAGAAGAGAAGAATGTTCAGCCAGAACAGAGATCTGAGAAAGTCGGAAGGGATACAGGCGCAGGAGAAAGACGTTTTTAATGAACGAAGTAGTGTGCTTATGGTGTGATCCAGAGAATGGCTTTTCCTATATGTGCCCCAATTGGAGTGAAGGCCCCGGGTTTTAAGGGGCTTGAGGAACTGGGTGCTGAGGAAGTTGGAGGGAGCCCCAACATGGCTACGGAAGTCCCTAACAATGACACTAATCAGAGCTGAGAGTTATTCAGAACGTTGAAGTTTGGCTACGGAGCCCCTGAAGCAAGGGGAGCCCCCTCCCCATCCAGGGCCAGTGTATTGTAGGGTGTGAGTAAAGAGGAGCCAGGTCTCAGGAAGGACAGGTAGATGGGAACAGAACAACCCAGGATGAAAGGAAGTTAGCTCATTATGGGATGGGAATTCCAGAAGGCCCAATGGAAGTGGTAGACTAGTGGCAGGGCAGGAGTAGGGCTAGGAAGGATATGAAGGAGAGGAAAGGGGAGGTGGGAGCGGGACTGGGTGGTTCCTGGGTCTCCAGTGATTAAGTAATACAGGGATAAGGAGGGAAGCAAGTGGGTAAGGGTTTGTCAGCCATAGGGGTAATGGTAGATGGCAGATGAATGACAATACTTGGTGTTCAAGGGTTGTTGCTGGAAAGGTCACTGGGGTGTTGGATGTGTGGAGGCAGGACATGGGAGTCATTGCATCAGGGTCCTCCCAGCATGGTGCATCAGGCCTTTCCTGATTCTATGACCCATTTCCAGTGCCTAGCACAAAACCGAGCATATGACATGAGTAATCAGTAAAAGTTTATTGGAATCAATGGAGCCAGGAGACCAAAGGTGGAACCCAGCAGACTTTGGTAAGTCAGAAAAGAGGCCCATCACTTCTACTTTGGCCCTCATTTGAGGACATCATCGTGGGCTTCATCTTTACAATTCTGAGAGATCCTTGACAATAACTAAGACAGGTGCAAGTCAGTGCCTTGTAGGCAGGGCCTCTATCTGCTCTTGAGTCTGTAAGGAAATAGCAGAGGGTCTCAGGGCCTGGGATAGGCAAGGACCTGAGTCAAAGAACCGATTAATCAAACACCGTTCAGGGCCTACTCTGTGCCAGGGTCCCAGGAGTACAAGGAGAAGGAATGAAATAATCCCCACTCACAATGAGCTTGAGAAGGACAAAGCCCAAGAGAAATAAAGACTGTTCAAGGTCAAGAGCGAGCACCCCAAGCCTCAGGGGCCTTGGGAGCCTCAGGAGCCTCAGTTGTGCACATGCTCATGGACAGTGGGGAGCTCTGGCTCACTGGAGCAGATGAGTGCTGGGGTCAAGACAAGGGGAACATGGCATTGGCTAGTCTTATGGATGAGGCGGAGACCAGAGGCCTGTAACATTCACTTGTTCAGGGACTTGAGGGTGCAGGTGTGCTGTCAGCAGGGACATCTGGGCTGTCCCCAGCTCTGTCTGGCTCCCTCTGCAGACATGGGACACTTGGGAAGGATCCCAGATTCTCCCAGGGTCCACCTGCAGATAGTGGGCTTTGGTATGACTCACTCTGGGACCCTCTTGATATACCCTACAGACTCAAGAACAGACAGAGGTCCTGGAGACCTTAAAACAAGAACTTTCCATCAGCAAACATGAGTTCCAAGTCCTCCAAGGCACCCTGGAGACCTCTGCCCAGGTAAAGATGACCCCCCCCCTCCACCTTCCTGTCCTTCTCAGTGCCTTTCCCTGCTAATACTGGGGCTGCTTCTGCTACCAGGGCAGAAGCCTTATCTTCACCGATGTCTTCACTGGAGGCTCTCCCCACCCACTGAACTGCCTGTTTTGTCATAGCTACAGCTGAGCTCAGTTGACCCAGGGGCCCTGCATTAAGGGAAGAGCACATCCCAAGTTCAGACCCAGGGGTGATTAGGGCATATCACCTCCCAGTTTTGTGACACGGAAGGGGGAGGTGAGAAGAACCCATGAGTGTGGAATGCTACATATATCAGAGTCATGTTGGTTAACTCTGCCAAATGGTATTTTCTGTTTTTAATTATTTTTTTTTACAATTTTTTTACAATTTTTTTTTTTTACCCCTCTGGGAAGGGATAGGAGAGGAAAACTAGGTTAGGTGATGTAAAAACAGAAGAGAACAGTAAGTCCCTCCTCTCAGAGGTGATGCAATATAGTCAACTGAGAGCTTGCCTTGAAGTCACTGAGAGCTTGCCTTGAAGTCAGGAAGACCTCATACAAGTTCTGACTGGGGACCCTCTCACTCGGTGCTCCCCAGGCCACCCTCAAAGACCGAAGTGTCAGAGAACCCACTGATCCACACTGGGAGGGGAATGTGCTTGCCTGAAACTCCCTACCCCATGAAATTAGGAATCTGGTCCAAAAACTCTTCTCTGGGCATCAGCTTTCCCTTGTGTCCTTGGGCAGGCAGGCAGCAGAGTGGATGGAGTCAGGAACACTTGAGTTTGAATCCTGCCTCTGACCCATCCTGGCTGGGGCACCCGAGGCAAATGAATCCTGCCTCTGACCCATCCTGGCTGGGGCAGCCGAGGCAAATGAATCCTGCCTCTGACCCATCCTGGCTGGGGCACCTGAGGCAAATCCCTTTACTTCCCAGCCTCAAGTTTTCACCTGTAAAATGATAACGATAGTGCCTTCCTTCCAGGGTTGTCATTAGGAACTCACAAGATAAAAGTGATTTGCAGAACTCAAAGCATCATATCAATGTTGGCTGTGATTATGAATCCCTTTCCTAGGGAGCTGGGTCAGAGAGATTTCTCCTGCTACCCTCTTCTCACCATAGGCTGAAATTTGGTGATGTTGTGCCCCAAAAGAATCCAATTAATGTTCCCTAAGAAATACCCTTGGCTCATGCATTCGTTGTCCACTGGAAGGATTATCTGTGGCAAAATTCCAACCTCACCTCACACACACTTGGGCTACCTTAGTGGTTATCCTTTTGTGTGCCCTCGGGAGACAGGAATATCAGGTTAAAGGAAGCAAAACCTATTGTGCCCTGGACCAGGAGGGCAGATTTGGGAGGGAGCAGCTTAACCTCACCACCTGATATACTCACTCACTTGGAGTCTCTGTTTCCTGATCTTTGAAATGGGGATAACAGTATTCATACAACACATCTCACTGGATTGTTACTGGGGAAACGCAAAGTACTTTCTGGTCAGGTAGACAGGACGGGGAGTGGATAGAGAGCAGGCCTCTCAGTAAAGCAGTCAAGGCCTGAGTCCTGGCTCCAATGTCCCCTCTGGGACTAAATGCAGCGAAGGACTCTCAGTGGGACTTTCTTTTACCACTGAAATCACAGAAAAGTAAATAAAATAAAAATATTATGCCAATTTGAGCTGTGAACATTCTGTTTTCCCTCTCCCTAATGGCTTCTACAGTCAGAGGCAAAGTGGAACCTACAGGTGGAAGGCCTAGAGAAGGAGCGGACCAGCCTGACAAAAATCGCATCTGAGAGGTATGAAGAAATCTCATCCCTTCGGAACCGACTGGAGCGAACACAGTCTGAGTTAACCAATGCACAGGCAAGTAGAGAAGGCAGACCTTGGGGGTCCATGTCCCAGCTCAGAAATCCAGGGGCCCTGAGAGGGGTGTCTGGCTCTGCCTGAGGGGAGCAGAGGAAGGGAAGAGGCTGAGAGGACCCTGTGGGTCCATCTCAGCTGGCCTGCCAGAGCTAGCCTGTGGGAGAAACATCATCATTGACATAGGGGAATGACCTTACAAACCTGGCATCATATGCCATGGCTAATGCAGGGAATGGGTATGCTATGAGTTATATCCATGGTGGGAGGGCACAGGTTGCAGTTCCCTGACTCATGTGCTCTCCCAGCCTTATGATCAGTGAGACAGTGTGCATTGGTTAGAGGTTGGCAGTCCAAAGACCTGTGGTTAAGATGGAAGATGCTGTGTGTTAAGCAGTGTCCTTTGTAGAGGGCACCTGTGTAGAGCTGACCCAAGTACACAGGGACCAACTCCATGACCTGAGTCTCCTTGGCACTGAGCCTTGTAGCCCAGTCAACAGTACAGCACCAAAGCAAAGGGAAGGAGAGGGAGGTATTAGTGCTCCAGGGAGCAACACATTGATTCTGGGGCCAAACCTTGACACTCATGCTCTGGGCCTGTTTCCCTCTTCTATACAGTAAGAGGGTTGGACTCAATGGTCTCTAAGGTCCTTTCCTTTTCCAAGGCCATGATTCTTTAGTGCTGTGCTCATTCTTTGGGCATGCCCCACTGGGAGTCCACAATAGCCTCCCTTTGATTCACTGGCAGGAATCTATGCATCAAATGGCAAAGGACCAGAGGAAGTCATTTCTCCTGCAAACAGGGCAAGAAGCTGAGAAGATGGTGAAGGATGCACTGAGTCAGCTTGAGGACCCCATTCTCATCAGCTGCAGTGGGTCTGCAGGTACATCCCTTCCCCAGTTACCAGGCTTTCCCCAAGCTTGAGTACGTCCGTTAGCTCCAAATCCCATTGGTCTGGTGACAGCATACTTGCTCTGGTCATTCTACAGGGACACAAGGCATGGGTCCAATTCTCAGTGACAAGGGAGACATGGTCATTGCTGTTAAAAAGCTTGGGCCTTCTCAACAGGGAGCTTGGGCTTCCATTGGCAAGCTAGAACAGAATGCCCCAAGCATAGTCACCCAGACAAAGGAATCTGATTATCTAGAAACCAATAAAGAGAAAGGAAGTTGGGGTTCACGTAGGAGAGCTGGTCCCCTTTCCTGTTTCTTCATGATGATTGTGATCAGAATTCACACAGAGTGAATGTGTCCATGACCCCAAGGCAAGTATGGCTAGGCCAGGGAGGCTTCCTGGAGGAGAGGAGCCGCTGTTCAAAGGAGATTATGAGCATGACTTTTGTAGAGGAGAGAAGAACTAGTGGGGAACAGAGAGGGGGACACCAATAGTCTCTTGGCAAGTCTCTTGGGAAGTCACAAGGCATAAAGTTGGAGAAACAGAGAGGAGAAGAGTGGGGTGTGAAGTTGCTTAAGGATGTCTGTGATGGGCAGAGGACTTTCTGTCTTTTATAACAGGCAGTGTGAATGTTATGGCCTTTTGAAAAAGAGATATTTAAAAAAAACAACACAAGTTGAAATGTATATACGAACTGAGCCAAGTAATTACTTAAAAAATGTAACACAGAAATAAACAGGTGCGATCAATTAGGGATGGCTTGTCCACAAAATGGATTTTGAGTGGGATTTGAATGAGACCCAAGGACACCAAAGCAACCAGTCCAGCAATAGCTAGGGCATTGGCCTGGCAGTCAGAAAGACCTGAGTTTGACTCTGGTCTGAGACACTGACTAGCCATGTGACCCTGGGCAAGTCACCTACCTCCTAGCCTTAGTGCCCGTATCTGTAACAAAGGGATAAGAATAGATAAGGCCAAACAAACCTCGAAGTAGTCTGTAAATGCTAGTTATTGATAGTATTATTATTACTGAGAGGGAGAGGGAGAGTGTTCTGAGTGGAAGCACTGGGCAGGGCGGAGGCCAGGTCTCAGGTGGGTATGAAGAAGGTGCGTGCAGAGCCTAGGCACCATTTAGTTTGTGGAGGTCTCAAGAGGCAGGAGGGCCCCTCCGTGGGGGCCTCCACATGGAGGCTGGGTGACCTCAGCTTAAGCATTTCAAGTGGAGTGGACGAGGCAGCCCTTGACCAAGGCCCCTTCCAGCTCCAAGTCTGTGATTCCGAATGACTTGGACTGGGGGAGATGCAGACATGCCTGGGCTTTTGCCCAGTGGCAGCAGGAAGAGAGGTTAACTCTGTGTTTCAGGTGAGCAGAGGGAATGATGAGCCTAATGAAGCTACAGCAGCCCAGCCAGGCCAGAAAACCTTTCTTCACTTTAACTCTTTCCTGTTACCACCAGAGAGGGAGGATGATGCCATGGAAGCCTCTGCTACTTCCTCCCTATGTGGCCCTGGAAAGGTCACCTCACTTCTGTGGGCCTCAGTTTCCTTCTCTGTAAAACGAAGGGAGTTGCATTCATAGCTCTAGAGCCCTTCTAGGCCCCAGGATCCTAGGTCCTAGAATTCTGAAGGCATCCAAGAGGCATTCCCCCACTCTAGGTGTCTGGGGAGCGAAGGGATGCATAGGTCAGCTGGCTTCACTGCCCCAGGATACAGGGATTCCTTACCCTAGCTTCTCTTTTCCAGATCACCTCCTTTTCAAGACTAATTCTGTTTTGAAATGCATTGACCAAGTGGAGGAGGCCCAGAAACAGTATCTGACCTCTTCAGATGGTGAGATGTGGGCAGGGCACTCATCTGGACAGCAGGGAAAGCCTGGGCACATCCCAGAGGCCTCTGAGGGTGTCCAAGGGAGGGAAAAGCTTTGGTGAATTACACTGAACTTGCCTTCCAGGTGTCAGTGGACTAACGCGATCCATGACCCTCTTGGCTCACCTGGTCAGTGACACCATCCTCCAGGGCAGTGCCACATGTCTGACGACTTCCTTGGAGTCTGCAGAGAGTGAGTACCATGAGCCGGGCCAGGAAGAGCCAACAGTGCCAGCTCTGCTTCCAGCCTGTGCTCAAGGTCAGGGGAAATAACGCTCCTTCCTAACAACTCTGTTTCCTTGAATCCACAGTGCTAACAGATGCCTGTAAGGAGTATGGCAGAGAAGCCCTGCTGTATCTGTCTGCTCTGAAGGAAGAGGACAGCCTTGAGACTGCAGACAGCACAGCCATGAAGAGTTGCCTCAGCAAGATCACAGCCATTGGCGAGGTACCATTAGAATGACTGCTGTGGTCAGGCCACGGGATGAAGGGTTTGAGGCAGGCTCCTCCTGGCGCCCAGAAGGTATTCTGGGTAAACCTTAGTCTCCATTCATTCAGTGTGTATTTATTAAAAATTGTAGAAATGCCAGAGAAATGTATGACACAACCCCAGCCTTCAAGGGACTCTACTCTTTGGGGCAATGATGTCAGATGCATGCAGGACACAGATCAGAGTATTCATGGGACCCAGGACCTCCAGGAGCCGAGCCCAGCTCTTGACTATCTTGCTGCATGACCCTCAAAAGCCACCCTCGATTTGCATTAACAGGAGAAGCATTAGCTCATTACAGATTCATTCAGGAGTATTTTTGAAGGCCCTATGGTGAGCACAGTACTGTCCTAGATTTTGCGGCTGCAGAGACAAAAAAAATACCCAATACCTGCACCCAAGGACTTTTCTTCTACTGGTCCATGAACTTCATTTTTTAAAATATTTTAATAACTGCATTTACATCAAGATGCATTTACATCAAGATACATGGTTTTCTTTGTCATCCTTTGTTGTTTATTTTATGCATTTAAAAACATGATTGTGAGAACAGGGCTACCAGCTTCAGGGGGAGGCAACTATATGCAAATAGGCTCAAGAGAGAATAGGCTGGAGAGAATCAATAGATGGAAGATGCTGTAGTGTTAAAGACAATCAAGAGCTGCTTCTTGCAGAAAATGGGGTTCTAACGGAAATCTGAAGGAAACTGATGGATGGAGATGAGAAAAGAGAACAATCCAGGCAGGAGGGACAGCCAGTGAGAACGCCTGGAGTTGGGAGGTAGAGATTCTTGGTCAAGGGGCAGAAAGGAGGCTGGTGTTGCCAGATTACAGAGTAGGTGCGGGACATAAGGTGTAACCCTGTAATGGGGCCAGGGAGAGGTTACAAAGAACTTTAAAAGCCAGATGGAGGATTTTGTTTTTGATCCGGGAGGTAATAAGCCATTGAGTCAGCTGGATAAGGAAGTGATGTGGTCATAACTGTGCTGTCTTTTAGGAGATTAATTTGAGAAAGGATTGAAGGGTGCACTGGAGTGGGGAGAGACCCGAGACACTCACTAGAAAGTGAGTGCAAAATAGTCCTGGTGTGAAGTGATAATGACCTGAGCCAGGGTGGTGGCTATGGAGAAGGAGAGGGGGAATTGAGGAGAGAAGTTACAAGATAGAACTGAAAGGACTCATCAACTGATTGAGGGAGGAGAGAAGGGAGTCACAGGTGACACCCAGCTGACTGGGAGGAGGATGGGAGCCAGAACAGTAAGAGGGAAGCTAGGAAGATAATAGGGTTTGGTGGGGAAAGGTCATCAATTCAATTTTGGACATGTTGAGTTTAAGGTGTCTATAATCCAAGACATCCAGTAGGCAGTTGGAGATGCAGACCTGGAAGTCAGAAGAAAGGTCAGGGCTGGATAAGCAGAGCTAAGAAATGATTGAATCCATGAGAGCTGATGGGGTCACTGAAAGAAATAGGCTATACGAGAGGAGAACAGATAGGGGAAACAAAAGAGCCCAGGACACCCACAGTTAGCAGGCCCCATGTGGACCAAGATCCATCAAGGAGGCTGAGGAGGAGTGGTCAGACAGGCAAGAAGCTAATCAGGAAAGAGCAGTATCACAAAAACCTAGAGGGCAATTGGCTGTGGCCAGGGCCGCGAGGTCAAGAGGAATGGAATGAAGAAAAAGCCCTTTGATTTGCTCATTGGCAGCTCTGGTCATAAGAGGTCATAAGCCAGATTGCACTTAAGGAGCGAGTCAGAGGAAAGGAAGCCCAAGCAGCGACTGTAGCTGGCCTTCCGGAGCAGGTTAGCCAAGAAAAGGAGGATTGAGACAGGACTGTAGCAGGGATGGATCACTCAGAGGACAGCTCCTTGAGAATGGGGTAGCCAAGGACATGTATGTAGGAGGGACAGTGAAAGTGAAAGAGGAGGGAGACCAGAGGGGCAGTTCAGTGGAGACAGCAGCCCCAGAACCAGGGTGCCCCACTTGTGATATCTAATACCTTGGTGATCTTACACAAGTATTTCCTATCCCTGGGCTTCATCTTCCTTACATGAAAGGTCCTGTCCTGCTCTATGACACTAGCTTTACCAGGAAATGGGATTTGGGTTGGAGAAGAGTTTAAATGATATCAGTAATAACTGTTATTGTTATACTAGCTAACATTTACAAAGTTCCTTACATTACTCCTTACTCTCTGCCTTACAAGTATGCCCAGTCTAATCCTACCTTTGAAGGGATGCAAATTAGTGGACAGATTAGAGTCAGAGGAGATTCATATGGTCCGTTCCTTGGAAGGGAGTTGAGTTTTGAGCTAGATTTGCAGGGTAGGACGTGCCAGGGCCCAAAGTGTAGGGTTACACACGGTTGCCAGGCCTGGTAGATGGAGGGACCGGAACAGCATGTGTGTGAACATGCCTGTCCCTTGGCCTTCAGTCAGGCCTGTGCACGCAGTCCTTATGAGCAGGAAGTTTCAAAAGTCCCAGAGCCTCTCAAAGGGAAGTCTGGAAGCCCATCAAGTTGGAGGAGGACCTTTCTTCAGCCTCTGTGTTTTGGTTCTAGGAGCTCAGACCCAGAGGCCTAGACATTAGGCAGGAGGAGCTGGGAGACTTGGTGGACAAGGAGATGGCTGCTACCTCAGCTGCTATTGAAACGGCCACAGCCAGGATAGAGGTAAGAGTCATCTACTGGCAGGGCCCAGGATTCAGCTGGAGAATTCTTACCCTCTCAAGAGCTGGGGCCTTGACCATTAGAAGAAATAATTAGAGACCATAGAGCAAGAGCCCTAGCCAAATCAAGGCCAAAATTCCTTTAATTCCCTAAGGGCCAGAAAATACACAGAAGTTACTCAGGGGCAGCACACCCAGGAGAAGCCTAAATGTAGGTCATAAATGAGTCCTTTGATGATGCCCACTTGGCATGGATACCCAGAGGTCAGCCCACCCTTGTTGGCCTAGGCAATGGTGATTCATATGCCAGAGAGTTGGGTACTATGTTACAGGAGAAGCATCCTTTCACTGGTGAGCAGCTCTGCAGCCAATCAGCCTGCATTCTCTTCATGATATTCCCAAAGGCTTGGTGGGGCACCTTGGAGGAATGGCCTTTGTGGGTCTGGGCTTCTCCTTGGCTACTCTCCATGGGATAGACAGAGGCCTCCTTCTATGCTTTGAGCTAACCCATTACCTCTTCCTCTTTGTTAACAGGAAATGCTTAACAAGTCCCGAGCTGGAGACACAGGGGTCAAACTGGAGGTGAATGAAAGGTCAGTATGACCAGTTCTCCGTCAGTATGACCAAGGTAGCCAAGGCAGGCCCTTTGCACACTTGCTGACAAATTTCAGTTTATGCTCTCCTTGTTTTGCCAGTCTCCTGTTGTGCTTTACCATGGAGCAGAGGCGACACTGGGCTCTTCAAAGCTGTTCAGCCCAGTGTCAGCTCAGGCTGGCAATGTGCAGATGGCGAGACTCAGAGTATAGTCCCAAGGATAGGCTGTCCCTTGTCCAAGGACCAGCCTAACTTAGAGGTTCAGCCACAGTTTAGCCACAGAGTGAACTACTTTAAGCTCCCCTGACTCTTGAAGATCATCAGCAAAGATAGTTTGTTGGGGTTTTAATGGAAGTCATACCAAGAAGAGCAAGGAGCCAGGCCCTGAAAGATAGAGGCATCACTTTAGGCTCTAAGAGGTAGGGGCTGGGTCTGTGTCATCTCCCTGAGCAGTTAATAGAGGCTTCCTCAGGATACTGGCACAACAGACCTAGAGTGCCCACCTTAATCTCAGCAGATATCCTATAAGCTCTGTCTCCTTGGGAGGACTCATAATCAAGATGCCTTGGCTCCCCAGTTTTCCCTCAGAGGTCTCTCTAAAATCCTTCCAGAAAAATCCAGCTCATTCCTAACCCTCCATTCCTCTCAACACTCTGGGCTTGCCTTCACTGACGAGATCGGACTTTGTTTTGCAGGATCCTCGGCTCCTGTACCAGCCTAATGCAGGCTATTCAGATCCTCATTGTAGCCTCCAAAGACCTTCAGAAGGAGATAGTAGAAAGTGGTCGGGTGAGTGTGGGGACAGGCCTGCAGAAAGCAACAAGAGGGACTGTCTGTGGCTTCCTGTCCATCCCAGCCTCAGCACAAAGGTGCTGTTAACACTCTTGACTGTTGCACGCACTGAATACTTTCTCTGGCCACTCCCCTCCTCAGTCTCCTTTGCTGGATCATCATGCCTGGCCCGACCCCCGCAATCCCTCAAAGCTCTATGTCCTCAGCTCTCTCCTCCTCCTCCCCTTCACTCTCTCTCAGTGATTCCATCAGTTCTCAGATTTCCTTATCCTCTCTCTACAGATAACTCCCAGATCTATGTATCAAGTCCCAGTGTCTCTCCTGAACACTAATCTGACATCACCTAGCCTGCTGGGCATTAAATGTCCTTTGAGCATCTCAAACTCATCATTTTCTGAATAAAACTCATTACATTCACACACACACGCACACCACTTCCCATCCACATTCTACCTCCACATTTCTCTATTCTTGTTGGAACCAGTCTCCTTCCAACTAGACAGGTTCACAGCCCCAGAGTTATCCTCACTTCTCACCCCTCCCTCAGTCAATTGCCAAGTCTTGTGTCTACTCCACAACACATCTCCCATGTGTTTGCTTCTCTCTACTCACCCGGCTGCCATCATGGCTCAGAATCTCAGGCGTTCTCTTCTGGATTTTTTAAAAAATTTATTCATTTATTTTAAGTTTTCAACATAAATTTCCACAAAATTTTGAGTTCCAAATTTTCTCCCTATCTCTCCCCTCCCCCACCCCAAAACACTGATCATTCTAATTACCCCTACAACCAATCTTCCCTTTCTTCTAACATCCCTCCCTTCCCTTATCCCCATCTTCTCTTTTGACCTATAGGGCAAGATAAATTTCTATACCCCATTACCTGTATTTCTTATTTCCCAGTTGTATGCAAGAACAATACTCAACAGTTATTCCTAAAACTTTGAGTTCCAACTTCTCTTCCTTCCTCCCACCCATCCTCACTGGGAAGGCAAGCAATTTAATATGGGCTATATATGTGTAGTTTTGCAAATGACTTCCATAATAGTCATGTTGTATAGGATTAACTATATTTCCCTCCATGCTATCCTGCCCCCCATTTCTTCTATTCTCTCTTTTGACCTTGTGTCTCCCCAAGAGTGTTGACTTCTAATTGCTCCCTCCTCCTACTGCCCTCCCTTCCATCATCCCCCTCACCCTGCTTATCCCTTTCTCCCTCACTTTCCTGTATTGTAAGATAGGTTTTCATACCAAAATGAGTGTGCATTTTATTCCTTCCTTGAGTCAAATGTGATGAGAGTAAGCTTCATGTTTTCCCTCTCACCTCCCTGCTTTTCCCCTCCATTGAAAAGTCTTTTTCTTGCCTCTTTTATGAGAGATAATTTGCCCCATTCCATTTCTCCCTTTCTCCTCCCAATATTTCCTCTCTTACCCTTTAATTTTATTTTTTTAGATATGATCCCTTCCTATTCAACTCACCTTGTGCTCTGTCTCTCTCTCACTATGTCTGTGTGTGTGTGTGTGTGTGTGTAATCCCACCAACTACCCAGATACTGAAAAAAGTTTCAAGAGTTACAAATATTGTCTTTCTATGTAGGAATGTAAACAGTTCAATTTTAGTTAGTCCCTTATGATTTCTCTTTCCTGTTTACCTTTTCATGCTTCTTCTCATTCTTGTGTTTGAAAGTCAAATTTTCTTTTCAGCTCTGGTCTTTTCATCAAGAATGCTTGAAAGTCCTCTATTTCATTGAAAGACCATTTTTCCCCTGAAGTATTATGCTCAGTTTTGCTGGGTAGGTGATTCTTGGTTTTAGTCCTTGTTCCTTTGACTTCTGGAATATCATATTCCACACCCTTCAGTCCTTTAATGTAGAAGCTGCTAGATCTTGTGTTAACCTGATTGTATTTCCACAATACTCAAATTGTTTCTTTCTAGCTGCTTGCAGTATTTTCTCCTTGACCTGGTAACTGGAATTTGGCTACAATATTCCTAGGAGTTTCTCTTTTTGGATTTCTTTCAGGAGGTGATTGGTGGATTCTTTCAATATTTATTTTGCCCTCTGGTTCTAGAATATCAGAGCAGTTTTCCTTGATAATTTCATGAAAGATGATGTCTAGGCCCTTTTTTTCATCATGGCTTTCAGGTAGTCCCATCATTTTTAAATTGTCTCTCCTGGATCTATTTTCCAGGTCAGTTGTTTTGCCAATGAGATATTTCACATTATCTTCCATTTTTTCATTCTTTTGGTTTTGTTTTGTGATTTCTTGGTTTCTCAGAAAGTCATTAGCCTCCATCTGTTCCATTCTAATTTTTAAAGAGCTATTTTCTTCGGTGAGCTTTTGAACCTCCTTTTTCATTTGGCTAATTCTGCTTTTTAAAGCATGCTTCTCCTTATTGACTTTTTGAACATTTTTTGCCAGTTGAGTTAGCCTATTTTTAAAGGTGTTATTTTCTTCAGCATTTTTTTGGATCTCCTTTAGCAAACTGTTGACTCGTTTTTCATGATTTTCTTGCATCTCTCTCATTTCTCTTCCCAATTTTTCCTCTACCTCTCTAACTTGATTTTCAAAATCCTTTTTGAGCTCTTCCATGGCCTGAGACCATTGAATATTTATTTTGTATGTTTAGGATACAGAAGCCTTGACTTTTATGTCTTTCCCTGATGGTAAACATTGTTCTTCCTCATCTGAAAGGATGGGAGAAGATACCTATTTGCCAAGAAAGTAACATTCTATAGTCTTATTTTTTTCCCTTCTTTGAGCATTTTCCCAACCAGTTACTTTACTTTTGGGTCCTTTGTCAAGTGTAGGGTATACTCTGGGGATCTGTAAGATCTCAGTTCCTCCAACGTGGCACAATCAAGTGTGTACATTGATCTGGGAGCAACCAGAAACTTTTGTGTCCAGAATCTGTGAGTAGTAGTTTCCTCTCCACAACCAGCTGGTCTCCAGTTCCACCAAGCCAGCACTGAGGGCTGAGATTCAGATAAGCTGCTCAGTTCCCCCAGGTACTTTAGGTGAAGGCAGGGCCGCCACACAGGGCTATGATATGTATCAGCTGCTCAGTTCCCCCAGGGGCTTTATGATCCAACAATGGATATAGGCTGCTGTGGGAGCTACTGTCACCCAATATGGCCTCTGCCACCACCTGAGGACTGAGCTATGGGAAGACCTTACTCCCTTCTCAGCCAGCTGAAAAAACCCTCTCACTGACCTTTGGTGCCTCTGAGTTGAGGGATCTGCAAACCTCTGCTACTGACACTAGGGATTCTGCCCCCAAGGCCTGCTCGGGTCCTCCTCCCCAGTGCCTCATGGCTGGGCTCCATTCTGTGTCAGGTGCAACAGACCTTTCCCATCAGCCTTTCAGGTCACCCTAAGCTGGAAATCTCCTCCACTCTGTTGTTCTGTGGCTTCTGCTGCTCTAGAAATTGTGGAGTCTTTCTTTACAGGTATTTTATGGGCTGTGGGGTAAGAGCTAGTGTATGTGCATCTTTCTACTCTGCCATCTCGGTTCTGCCCCCTTCTCCCCTGGATTATGCCAATAAGCTCCTTGGTGGTCTCCTGGCCTCCATCTTTCCCCTTTCCCATACATCTCCCTAAAGCCGAAGCCTGACTAGGTCAGTCCTCTTTTGAAGAACCTTCTGTGGCTCCCCATTGCCCATGTACTCATAGAGCAATCCATAGCTGCTTGGCTTGGTGTTTGAAGACCTTCACAAACTGGCTTTGGTCCACTCTTCCAGGTTCATTGCGTGCCACTCTCCTTCACATACACTGTGTTTCAGCTCATTTGACCTTCCTGCTGTTCTTCACACTACACAAGCTCCTGCCTCTGTGACTTTGCACAGATTGCCTCCTCTGCCTGGAATGCTCTCCCTCCTCATCTCCACCTCAGCTCATGGGCTGTCTCCTCCTGGCTGACTTTCCTGAGAGGTCCCCTAAGTTTTTAGTGCTCACTCTTCCCCCTCAAAGGATCAAAAACAGAGTGTCCCAAAAGTCTTAGTACCATTCTAAGCATAAAGCCTGTGAGTGCACTCTTTTGGGATTCCCTGTACAGACTTCTCTGCCTACCTGTGGTCACTTCTCTCCTCCTCCTCATCCCTGGTTGAAATAGTCTCCTCTCTATCCATCAGTATGATAGATGATGCTGTCCCAGAGCAGGGAGGAGGAAACTGGAACTGCTCCTCAGGGGTTGGGCAGATTCATCCCAAATTTCCAGAACATCAAACATTCCCAAGTTAAAATGCAGCTTCTAAAAATATGTGTTAAACCCTAATACAGTTCTGACAAAATGATCTGTTCACTGTTTGAAATCACTGTCATGGATATTGGTCAGGGCTATCTAAATGTTGGCCACTCTTATCACTGCCTCTGCTAAGAGAACAAATAAAGGTCTGCTCCTTTTTACATCTCAGCAGACATCTTAGCACAGAGCCCAGCCTGGAGTCTAGAAGACCAGAGCTCTAATCCAGCTCAGACACTTACTAGCTGTGTGACCCTGGGCAGGTCACTTCACCTCTGTTTGCCTCACTTTCCTCAACTGTAAAACGTAGATAATCAGAGTGTCTCCCTGCCAGGGTTGCTGTGAGGATCAAAGGAGATACTAATTGTAAAGTGCTCAGCACAGCACCTGGCACGTGGCAGTACAATGGAAATGTTAGCTATTAGTAGGCTCAGTTGATATTATTATTACCCTCTAGGGTGCGGCCTCCCCCAAAGAGTTCTATGCCAAGAATTCACGATGGACAGAAGGACTGATCTCAGCCTCCAAAGCTGTTGGCTGGGGAGCCACAGTCATGGTGTAAGTAGCCACCAGCCCCAGCATCCTCCAGTGCCCCAAGGCCACAGAAAGCCTGCCCAAAGCATTTAAGAATTTTTTCTGGCTTGGGGGAGTAGACCCTTGGCCAGAGAGAGTGGTAAGCTACAAATAAGCAAGGGAGAAAAAGCTTTCTGCTGTGTGGTCTAATGACAGGCAGGTTCTCTCAAGGAAATGTTTGCTTCTTCTCCCATCCCCAGACCTGAGGGCTATGAATGGAGGGCCCAATAAGCCTCTGGGGGGGTCTGAGCTGTAAGAAACAGATTTTCTTTTTTCTTTCCTGCTCATCAGGGATGCAGCTGATCTGGTGTTTCAAGGCAAAGGGAAGTTTGAGGAACTGATGGTGTGTTCCCGGGAAATTGCGGCCAGCACAGCACAGCTGGTAGCTGCTTCCAAGGTAGGACATCCCAGGACCCTGAAGAGCTTGGGCAGGCCTACCTTGTCTCCAGGTTTCCAGAATAGATGCTTTCTTTCTTCAGGAACCAGATGGGATTAATTCAAATGTTCTATCTTTTAGATAGAAGATCTATCAGATCTCTAAAGATAGAGATCTATCAGATCTCTAAAGTCAAAGCAGCCCCATTCCCTGGTTGTCACTGCAGAACTCCTAGGGTAGCCATTAGGATCCATCCAGCATCTTCCCAATAGTCCTACTCCCTGCCCAGCTTGCAGCTCAAACCCATCTTGATTTCCACACACCCTCACCTCTTGCCTTCTCACACAGAGAAGAATCTCCCTGAATGTTCTCGATGTGCCCAGCTGACTAGCAGCTGATGCTCAGATTGAGGGGTGCTGAGCAGAGAGAGTAGGCTACCTGCCCTGTGTGACCCCAGCACAAGAACCACCATTGGTGCCAGTCTTTGCTCAAGCATCAGCATGGTGCCCTTACCCAGACTTAATCCTTTGCTTAGCTCTGGGCTTCACTGCCTGGTATTTGTGTTGTGCTTTTCACTGGCTGCTGCACAACCATAGTACACCAGATTCCTGATCCCTGAGGAGATTTCACTGTATAACTCACTGATGCCTTGGCTGATTTCTGCAGTTAGGACTTGCTGGCATAGTGTCAGCTATTAAAGTCATAATGTGGAGAGAATCTACAGCCCCAAGATCAGGAAGGTTTTTCAGGTACAAGAAGCAAGCTGAGAGTGACATTGTGAAGGGCAGCTTCTGACAAGTGAGGTGCTGATTTACCTAGCCCCCAGCGGGCAAGAATGCCCACACCAACCTGTACAGGGCCGAATGCTGCGTGAATCTGAATCCCCTTTGGCTGCACTTAGGTGAAAGCTGACAAGGACAGCACAAACCTGGCTCAGCTGCAGCAGGCCTCTCGAGGGGTGAACCAGGCGACAGCAGCGGTGGTGGCATCAACCATGGCAGGGAAGTCACAGATTGAAGAGACAGGTAGTCTCCCCCATCCTGTGCAGCTGTCCTTAGGTTTCTCTGTTCCACAAGCTTCTTTACCCTGGTTTTGCCTAAATATTCTTGCTCTTGCGTTTCATCTTCTCCTGCCCATGTTAATCTCACCAAGCTAGGCAGGTTAGCTTCATCAGATTGCGCTTCCTTTTTTTAAAATGGGCCTATGATTTCCTGGCTTTAGGGGAAGACTGCCTTGTACCAAAGCAGACTGATACCTACTTCACAACAATATACCCCTTAGAGAGTTGCCTGGGGCACTAGGAGATTAAGTGACTTGCCCAGAGTCACATGGCCAGGATGTATCAGGGGCAGGTCTTCCTTATCCCTTAAGCCACATTGCCCACAGAAACTAGAGAAAGGCCCTGGACAAATTCCCAGTTGGTCCCAGTCATTCTGTGCCCCCATTATTCCTGGGTTGCTTTTGAGCAGTATGTTGGCATTGACCATCCCTGTGGAGAAATTCAGTCAGGGACAGTTTGTGACGAAGTCTTCTCATTTCCATCCTTCCAGAAAACATGGACTTCTCCAGCCTGACACTGACGCAGATCAAACGTCAAGAGATGGACTCACAGGTACAGGTCTCAACCATCTCTGTGGCTGTGATGCCCTCTAACCCAAGGACAGGCCACTGAAAGCCCATCAGGGAGAGGAGCAGAGATTGCCTCTTACGAAAGAGGAAATTCTGGTGCAGAGATACCCAGGAAGGGGTGACATCTTAGCCATTAGTAAGGAATGGACAGGGAGTCTAGACCCGTGGGGTCTGAGGAATGCCCTGCTGCTCCATAAGCTGCTCTCTTGGACTAGTATGGAGCAGTAGGACTGACGTCTTTACTCCTGGCATAAGTGAATTGTCTGTTTAAAAAGTGACTAAAAAGCAGGTGTTAGGCACCAGGTACCTCAGCATCTCAGTCCCACAGAACCATTCTTCCTGCTGTTTCAGGTAAGTTTATTTTGTGGAGAGAAGTAGATGGGTCTCCACAGAGTCCTGCTCTGATGTCTTGCTGTGTTCTGAAGTGACAGTGGGGTCTTGAAGGGAATTTCAGCAGAGCTCAAGCTCTAGCTGGTTCCACCATATTAGAAAAGCTCTAGGTAGCAAGAGAGCAGCTTGGTGGCGCCATAGTGCACAGAGTACTGGTCCTGAAATAAGAAGACTCATTTTCCTGAGTTCACATCTGGCTTCAGACACTTACTAGCTGTGTGACCCTGGACAAGTTACCTAATTCTCTTGACCTCAGTTTCCTCATCTGTAAAATGAGCTGGAGAAGGAAACGGCCAAACCACTCCAGTATCTTTGCCAAGAAAATCCCAAATGGGGTCGCACAGAGTCAGACACAACTGAGAAATGACTGAACAACCCCAAAGCCACAAGAGGCTGTACTTAATGACCAGCCTGGCAAATGCTGGAGATGCTCACTGATGGTAGGCTGGCCCCTTGGCGCCAAATTCTGTGGCCAGAGATTGACCAGCCATATGGAAGCAGCCACCAGGGCCACTGCCAGCTTTGCCTGCTGCTTAGGCTCCGAGGAAGTACAGAAAGAGGAAAGGAAAAGTGAGTGGCTCAGGACACTCCACCTTCATGACAGGAAAGTGAAAGGGTTGTTTTCCTTTTGTCATTTACCAGAGAAATCCAAATCAGGTGTTTCTTATTGTGGTTCCTTTAGGTCCACAAAGCAGCCACATCTTATGGAGAATCACAGTTTGGGGAGACAGTGGTCTTTGAAGGGTGGATGGAAGAACTGATGGTAACACAAGGGACCACAGGATTGTAGGCTCAAAACCAAAAGGATTTCGCAGGTCACCTCATCCAACCCCTTCATTTTACAGATAAGAAAACTGAGGCTCAGGGAGTAGTAAGGTAACAAAGGATATCTGATTCTATAGTCAGTGTTGTTTCAACTATACAGCTCTCATGTGAGAGGAGAAAGTCCTAAAGACAGGAGACAGTCCTGGGAGACAGTGAAAAGAATGTTGGCTTTGGGACCAGAGGCTCTGGGTTCAAATCCCTTTGTGACCTTAGACAAGTCCTTTCACCTCCCCGGGCCTTAGTTTCCTCATCTGTAAATTGAAGGGCATCATCTAGAAGACCTTGTAGTTTCTTTCAAGCTTTAGATCCTGCAAACTCATGAAAATGGTCAGTACTAGGTGTGTGTCTGTTTTTAATGGAGGAGTTACCACAAGAAAGAGGAATGAGAATGGGAAGTGAAATGGGCTTTTTGGAAATGGAAAGTGAAGGAAGTCTACCGCAAAGAGGACTGGATGAATGAGGCTAAAATGAATCCAAGTCCAAATAAGACCATCCTTGAGTCAGTGATGAAGAAAAGCTCCTTATTGCCCCCACAGGTAAAAGTGTTGGAACTGGAAAATCAGCTGGAGAAAGAGCGGCAAAAGCTGGGTTTTCTGCGCAAAAAGCACTACGAGCTGGCTGGCGTTGCAGAGGGCTGGGAGGATGGTAAGCAGCTGGAGCAGAAGGTAGAGGGGGCAGCATCCACTGAGCCATACTCCTCACTCACACATACTCTGGCTCACCAAGGAGCACAGGCCAAAGCTCAGGCTGGTGGCAAGAAGATAGGGAAGGTAAAGCAAAGTCCTGAACCAAGGCCTTGGCTAGCCAAGCTGTGGTCACCACGTAAGGCTTTGGGCCTGCCCTACCTTGTCAGAGACCGTGAAGGTGATGGCTGCTTCTGTGGCCGAGGCACCAGGCACTATTGGTTCTTGTTGGGATGGCCTGAGTCTGGGGCCTGCAAATGCACTGAGCCATCACTCCCTCTTGACCTTTGGGCAGTAGTTCTCCCTGGATCCCTGTACTGGTACCATGACTGCAGACATAATTTGCTTAAGAAAGCTTTAGGAGAATAATCTAGTGAAAAAGAATTCTGGGCTTGGAGTCAGGAGAAACTTGGGTTCCAATTCTGCCTGCTATTTGTTAGATGTGTGGCCCCAGACTCTGTGAGCCTCAGAGTTAAAAGTACCCACAGTACCTCCCTCACAGGGTCATCCTGAGGATTGAATGAGACACTGTAAATGAAGCACTTTGAAAACCTTAAAGCAAGTCTTCTTATGAGTATTATGTGAATGCCCACCACTGTGTTAAGACTGTTTTTTAAATTGTTTATTAGAGCCTGAAGCATCTCCACCTGCTGGGCCAGAAGCCACGTCAGAGAAGGACTAGAGTCCAGGCCGCCACCCACACACCAGACTGTAAATCCTTATAACTCGTCTCTGTGGCCACTCCACTGCCCACCTGCCTGTGCTGCAGACTCACCACCTCCCTGGGGTTAGCAGGGCAAAGCCTTCCTGAGCCCCCACTCCCCGGGGAAGCACACCAAGTCTCCCCTCACCTCCAACCGTTTGAGATGCCAGCAGGCCTTTACTAGCCATTCTGACCCCAGGGAGCTGAGAGCTGCTGGGAAAGGAGCTTGCAGTTGACACATCTTGGCCACATGACTCACTTCATCTCCATGCTCATGTGTTTGCTCAGGGTTGGGGGCCTGGGGCTGCAGGGAGGGGCCGAGCAAGAGACGCCATCAGTACCCTTTCCCTTTTCTTCTCAGTCTTTTCTGTTTCATCATTTGCACAAACTGGTGAGCATCTGAGGTGGATCCCAAGCTGAGACATTCTCCTGGATCTACCCAGAGAGAAAAGGATGGCAGGAGGGTCCTGATTGAGACGGCCAAGGCAGTTCATCCCCCTCCTTGGCAGTCTCCTGGATTCCCCACTGCTTCTTAGGGTAGTCAGTTTTTTGTTTGATTTTCGGAAAGGCAATTCCTATAGCCAACTTTCATTAAGGGAGCTCCTCTGGAGCTCTAGGGACACAAATGGGTCCCAGTACCATAGTGGTTAAACAGTTAATGGTGCTGCTCAGGCTTTGCCCTTGGTGCTCCATATCTGCCACATCACTGGCCTCTGCTGGAGTGTGGAACAGACATGTCCACTTCCTGGAAGGGAACAGCTTCCTCCTAAGGGGAAGGCAGGTCGAGTGCCTTGTGTTACTGTAGCTGGACCCCAGCTGAGCCCCACAATTCACCTCCACAAGCATGGGGACCACAGAAGAGGGGATGGGGAAGGGTTCATCCCAGGTCCTTGGGGAACCATCATCTGTGGCAACAACTCACGATCAAGCTCCAGAAACCCCATGGTGTCCTTGGATGGGGACACTCTATACAGCAGGTCCTTCTCTGGCCACCCCCATGCTAGCCACTCCTCTCTATACCTGATCAGGTACCAAGGAGAAGGAGATAAGGGATATCTTTGGCTTTCTCTAAGGGATCAGCCTTGTCATCTACCCAAACTGAAGGTGGATCATGACCTTTTCCAACTAATTCAGAAGCCCTGGTCAGGGAGGATCAAGCAAGCCATCCCCAACAAAGTGTAGAAGTTTCTTTTGTGGTCATCTCCTTCAGTCACTCTCACAGTGCCCTGGGCTATTTTATAACTAACCAGCCACAAGCAGCAAACACCCTATGAAGAAATGCTTGGAGCAATCAGTGTTTGTGATGACTGCATCTGACTGCTGTTCCTTGCCCAGCAAGCTTCATGAACATGAAAGAAAAAGGCAAGGATACCATCTTTAGACTCCTCACCAAAGAGGCTCCTTAGAACACCTGGTTAATTGTCCAAAAATGGAGAGAAAAGGAGATCAAGTACCAATTCCCTTGCCCCTTCTTTTGATAAAGGCTTTCCACTAATCATGCCTTCTCTCTCCTGGGTTGAGGTGGCAAACATTGGTAAGCCCAGATAGTTGGACAGTGGCAAACACTTCTACCCAAGTAGACTCCACTACCCAAAATTCAAATGATTCTTGCAACCAATTTGTAGCAGCCAAGAAACTTCCACTATGACCCAGACCAGAGGAACACACTAAGTCACATCATGGCAGAGCCTGGAAATCTTGTTCAATCACCGTGAATCAATGGAAGGGGGAAGCCAGAGCCACTTTTGTGGCGGTTCCCCTGTTCATTTTAAAAGTGGGGGCATTTTAGAAATTAGGAACCCAGTCCAGTCACTGTATCCAGAAGGACCATTTTCTGTTCAAGAAGTCAGCCATGAAAATAAAGCAAACAATTAGAACCTTTGTGCTTGACATCATCCCCCTCCAAAAACTTCAAAAGATTATGCATTTTGTCACTGGGACAGGCTTATAGGGCAGAATTTCACCAAGTGGTTTGTCCTTATTTCAGTGCCCCTCAAAGGTATTAAATCCAAAGTCTCATGCTTTTAATAGAAGCAACAGAGAGAATGGTTTTGGACAAGGCTAACCCCACAAGCTGAAGGCCATCCTTCTAAAAATTAAGATAATTTTAAAAGCTCCTATGAATTTTGCCGAGTAGAGTGGTGATTACATGGAGGGGCTAGTTTATATAGTTAGGCTCATATGGATTTATATTAAGCACATACCTTGTAAGGTGTACAAATTTAAAGGCATCTCCACTCTAAATATTCATATGGACGATTTGGGGCTGAGCTATGGTAGAGGCCCAAGCTCATTTTTGTCTGGTCAGACTTGTAGCCATGCTGTATCTTGATCCCAATGTAATGATACCATTTTGGTGCTCTTTGAGAATGAAGGACAACCAACCACCAAGGGATGCTGCTGCAAAAACTATTTTCTAAAATCCCCAAGTAAAAGAATGTCAGCCAGGGTAGAATGTCAGGCAACCTGCTCACTGTAGAAATGGAGTGTGAGTACACAGGGGATGCCTTTGATTGGAACATCTAACAGCTTCTGTAGCAGAGTGAATTTCATTGACTGTTACTAAACTGCTGAACATGGTTAGTTGGACAAAGATCTATGAGGCATAGGTAAGTGTAGAGGTGCTCTTGGGATGAGAACTCATCAGTCTGACCAGGCTAGTGACTGAAGAGGATGAATTGTAGAGTACATTGGTACCTGCAGAGTAAGTGTGCACCCATGAAAAGGAGAATGCAGAAGAGCACCCTTCTGTAGAAGTGTGGGGTTGATCTGCTCTGCAGTTACTTTGAAGCAAAGATAAACTTTCTCAGTTAGATTGGGTGTTGAAGATTCTGCCAGATTTTCCAATTCTTCACCTGAAACATGTAGTTAGGTCTGTGACTTTAGCTCCAAAGCTCGAGTGGCCATATGTTGACCCAAGCTTCTCTTCTTGGAATTGTTTCTGGTGCCAAACTGAGCACTTGGCTTCAGAGGAATAACTCTAACATCAGCCATGCCAGTTACTGTTGGCCTTTCCAACTCCCAGCCCAGAGAAATGCTTCCCTGCTGGCCAGCACCTGACCCTGGGAGCCCAATGTCTCTGCCCTGCCCTGCCCTGATCTTCATCGTGCTTTGTTACCATTACCTTTCCAAATCAATTAGAAAAGCCTTGCCACTGACAGAGCCTCTGGTCCCCACATTGGCCTTCCAGCGGAGGCCTCTCTGGCCCCGCCGTCTCCAACCCTCCTAAAGCCCACACTGCCTGTTGCAGAGAGTGATATAATACTATGGGTCTGCCAGATTTTTTTGTCTCTCACACAAACCCAGCAAATCTTTCCAGCTATTTGCTGAGGACTTCCATTATTTCCCAGGTCCAAACCAACACCCACTGATGTGGTACGCTGCCTTTCACCCCAGGAGCCAAAGCAATACAGAAGATCTATTGGTTACTGCTGGGCCCAGTGCTGAGAGCAGTGTACCCACGTGTCCAGACCCACTGTCTTTCAGGTGACCCTTAACTACCTCAGGTTTGAAGGCCCTAGATTAAGCTGGTTACTACCCACAGGGACAAACCGAGGGGTTCAGATAAATCTTGGTGATAACTCAATTTTTGTCTCAATCCTATAACTTTTTCTCATCTATTTTGGTTTTGGGAAATGGGAATTTTTTTCCTTTTATTTTTTAACCTTCACCCAGATGTCCATTAGAAGTATTCTTGTAAATTAAGTTGATTTATCACTCTGAGTGCCTACCTTCCCAGAGCAGGTGGTCACTGGCATTTGGTTTCTTTCCAACAAGATTTTTGATTATTATAGTATAAAGATCTTTCTTTGTATAATATGTTGTATGTGTGTTTTCAATTTTTAAAATAAATATTTCAACCTAGCAGGAAAGCATCTTCATCTTTTTCCCAGGGGGTAAGGATGGGCTGCCTTTTTCCCAAGGGTAGCTCAGGAAATGATGATGTTGATAATAGGGTTGGTCGATGGGGTCCTGACCAAGGATGAGGTACATCTAATGATGGTTTCTAAATTGACAGTGGAGATGAAAGGAAAGCCTTGCTAACCTATATCTGCCCAGCTAGGTACTACAGTTAAAATATAAAAATGTTCATAGAAACAACCCATAATTTATAGGTTAATGGTGTACAAGAAGAAAATGAGTAATAAAACCCCTGCTTTCAGATGTCTGTATACAGATGCATGAATTTTGACTAACCCAAAAAGGTGACCTTAAAGCCATCTTAAAACCAGGAAGTCAATCTGACCTCACTGAGGCATCACTGAAATTTGGGAGGATGGAACCTATGACAAAAATGTTCTTATAGATGGGTCTACTTTTGCCCTCTGGTTCTAGAATATCAGGGCAGTTTTCCTTGATAATTTCATGAAAGATGATGTCTAGGCTCTTTTTTTGATCATGGCTTTCAGGTAGTCCCATAATTTTTAAATTGTCTCTCCTGGATCTATTTTCCAGGTCAGTTGTTTTTCCCATGAGATATTTCACATTATCTTCCATTTTTTCATTCTTCTGGTTTTGTTTTGTGATTTCTTGTTTTCTCAGAAAGTCATTAGCCTCCATCTGTTCCATTCTCATTTTGAGAGAACTATATACTTCAGTGAGCTTTTGAACCTCTTTTTCCATTTGGCTAATTCTGCTTTTGAAAGCATTCTTCTCCTCATTGGCTTTTTGAACCTCTTTTGCCAATTGAGTGAGCCTATTCTTCAAGGTGTTATTTTCTTCAGCATTTTTTTGGGTCTCCTTTACCAAGGTATTGACCTGTTTTTCATGCTTTTTTTGCATCTCTCTCATTTCTCTTCCCAGTTTTTCCTCCACCTGTCTAGCTTGATTTTCAAAATCCTTTTTGAGCTCTTGCATGGCCTGAGCCCACTGGACATTCACCTCGGATGTCTGGGATACAGAGGCCCCGACCTCCATGGCTTTCCCTGATGGTAAGAATTGTTCCTCGTCATCAGAAATGAAAGGCGGGAACATCTGTCCCCCAAGAAAGTAGCTTTCTATGGTCTTATTTTTCTTCCCTTTTCTGGGCATTTTCCCAGCCAGTTACTTGAGTTCTGAGATTCCTGTCCACCCCTGCCTAGATTCGCCCAGCTAGTGCTTGGGGTCTGAGATTCAAATGCTGCTCCCCAGCCTCAGGGCTTTCAGGGGCAGGAGCGGCTGCTATTCAATGTGAGCTTAAGTTGTGGTGCTCAGGTGGGGGCAGGGCCGTCCCCCAGGCTCAGTTCCCTCAGGGGGTTTATGCAGAGACCTTTGGTAATGGACCCGAGACCCTGCCTGCTTGGGGAGTCCCAGGCTGCCGCAGCCTCTGCCACTGCCTCCTGAGGGGGCCCGAGTCACAGAGACACCCTGCTCCCCTCCTGGCCAGTCCAGAAGTCTCTCTCACTGACCTGTGGTGCCTGTGGGTGGAGGGATCTTCGCAGCCACTGGAGGTTCTATCCCTGAAGTCTGCTCGGATCTGCTCCCCTGGGGCCACGCAGCCAGGGCTGGGCTCCGCTGTCCAGTGCGCGACAGACCCCTGGGGATGGCTTTTCAGGGCTCTCTGGAACGGAAATCTCTTCCACTGTGTTTCTGCGCAGCTTGCAGTGCTCCAGAATTTGTGGGGAGATCTTTTTACAGGAAATTTATGGGCTGTGGGTTCGGAGCTAGCATATGTGAGTCTTTCTACTCTGCCATCTTGGCTCTTCCTCCTCTCCATTTTTCAAAAAATGAAAAAGGTATTGTTCACACTAAAAAGAGTGACTTCAATTTCTGGAAAATCATGGCAATGCATTATTAAAGGGATGGTTTATACACATTTAGAAAGGGAGGTACCTGTGATCAACAGATGGCTCAAGGTTCTCAAGAACAGCTTATACCCACTAGCCTCATTTCTTTTTTTTGAAAGGGTTAGAAAATGCTAGATCAAAAAAGAATGCTATAGATAAAACACAACAGGATTTCAGAAAGTTGTTTGACAGTCTGGCATGCTAACCTTCTGAATAACAGAGAGAGATGTGGGCCAGGCACTTGACCCAGGACCCATTGGACGGCTTTGAGAACTAGCTGAATGACTGACTGCAAACAGCTACTGAGGTCAGTGAAGGGGGAGAAGGAACCAGTGGCTAAAGAGGCAGCAACTCTTGGCCCAGCTTCATGGGGGTTCACAGCTGCCCAGAGTGATTTATTATTTCTAGGGATAAAGGACAAATAGAACATTCTGGCAGTGGCATCCACTGGAGTAGCAAATTAGGAACCAAGCCTTGGGGATCTGGACAGTGTGTTGAAAGGACAATTCAAATGTGCCTGGAACAGAGCTGGTGTTTAGTATGCACGATTAGTAGTATGAGTTATCGAGAAAGACTGATTATGGTGGAGAAGATTGGAGAAGCTGAGAAGATGAATTGGTACACAGTTTGAGTTGTGGGGGTGTGAGTAATTTAAAGGTGTGTGTTAGATGCGCAGGTCCCTAGACATTTGTGAGTGAATTCAAGTGAAGATTCAGATTGGGGCCTGGCACCAGGTTCAAAATTAGGGCATGCCGATCCCCAAAGAAGAGGCAGTGATGACATGGGGCTGCATCTGACTGGCCCAATTCTGAGCCCCAGGACTCATCACAAAGACCAAAAGAGCACCCAGAGGGGCACAGGTGGACCTTGGGTCAGGGAATGAGGCTGGCTACACACTACAGAGAGGAGAACCAAAATGGTAGGTGACAAACTCAAATGATATCTACAGGCTCAAACAATGGGCCAAAAGTAAGGAAATGAAATCTGATGGAGATGAAAGTAAAATTCTCCACATGGATTCAAATAAATTAACCACATTAGTACAGAATGGTAAAGTCAAAACTTTATGGGAAAACAATCCAGGGCTTTCAGCTCAACATGAGTCAACAGGAGAACTCAGCAGCTAAAAATCTTAATGTCTATTAATAGTGGTTCAGAGTAAGGGTAGTGACAGGCTCATTTTCATTAAGATATTGACAAACTGAAGCATACTCCAAGAGGAGACTAGGATAGTCAGGGAACTGAAGCCCAGGCTGTATGAGGATCACCTGAAGGATCTACCTCAAGATGTCTTGGAAGGGACCTCATACTTGTCTTCAATTATTTGAAGAGCTACCTGTAGGAAATAGAACAGGCTTGCTCCGTTTGTCCCTTTGGGGCAGAACTAAGAGGAATGGGTAGAAGTTGTAGCCTGGGCATCAGAAAGGAAGAAACTTCCAAACAACCAGAACCATCCTAAAATTGAACAGACTTCCTCCAGATCCAGGGAGTTCCCCGGCACGACTCTTTCAAGCAAAGGTCAGACAACCATTTGTCGTATGTAGATGAGAGGGGATCCCTATTCAGTAAGGATCATACTCAATGATCTGAGGTCCCTTTCAATGCTGAATCCATGACTGATCAACCAAAGCAGTTTTGAAGCCCAGTATCTTTTTTTTAAAAAAGATCCTGGTGTTAGATACATGTCAAGCAAGATTCTTTACAAAAGTCAAATGTTTTGGTTTGGTGTCTTTTTTTTTAAGTTTCCATCCCATTCCCTTTAGATCCTATGGTAAAAGAATACCCAAGCAAAGAACTGAACTTCTTAGAAATCATCTTTGAACGTTACATAACCAAATGGTGAGTGCAATTAAACCAAAAGCTTCCAAGGGAGCAGGGTAGGACATCTCTTACCCCCTTAACTACATTTTCCCCAAGAGAGTAAGCCCAAGAGCAAAGCATCTAACTATAAGGGGCTTAACCCAGGGCCTGTGAACTTGAGTTCTTTAATATTTTGATAACTATATTTCAATATAAATGGTTTACTTTTTAATCCTATGTATTTTGTAAATTCTATTCATTTAAAAACATGATTCTGAAAAGGAATCCATAGACTTCACCAGATGGACACCAGTGGGGTTCATAGCCCACAAAAAGGTAAAGTACCCTGATTTATGATCTCAGGCTGCTGTCATTTCCTTCCATGCCTCCAAGATGTTATTGTGCAGGTAAAGGTGAATGTAAATGATCTTGAAGAGTATTATCTTCAATAAAGGAGAAAGTTGAGCAACCTAATGGCATCATCACATGCCAAAGGGTCAAGGGAGAGGGCAAACATGGCCTCCTTTTCTCACCATCAAGAGCCTACCTAACAATAAGACATTGTACTCCTTCTCACTTAGACTTGAGGAAGGCAAAGGGGAATGGATTAGTGCCATAAGGCAAGTAAGGAAAGGTCAGGCTTGTTCAGGACAGAAGTGCCTTTCACTAAAGCTGCCAGGATTCTTCTGGTACAGACCTTTCCAGAGTTCACCATACCATAGTTATTCATGCAAGAGGATACAACAGTTGCTGAGTCTATTGTCAGGAGTTGTTAATACTATCTATCAACAATGGGACCCAGCAGTCACATGACCTGAGGCCACATGAGAAGAGGCATAGGGTCAAGAACACTTCTGAGTCCTGGATTCCATCTTTTAAGATGGAGGCTGACAAGTCAAGAAGGGTTCAGAGAAAAAGCATCCAGGATGGTGAGAGGAGGATGCCAGCTCCCTGCGTACAAGAGATGTCATACTTCTATATTTGCAGTCTCAGGGCCCAGTACAGAGTTGGTGCTTAATAAATGGTTATTGAATGATTGGGGGATGGGTGCCATTATGAAGGCTGAGCCTGTAGAAGGGAAGACTTAGGAAGAGGACATGGGAGCTATTTTTAATTACCTGAAGTAATATCTGGGAAATGCTTGGCATTAGAGAGCAGAACCAGGACCAATAGGTGGAGGTTTTAATGATAAATTTAAGACTTGATTTAAGGGAAATTTTCTGAATAGAGCTATCGAAAAGTAGACTGAACCACCGCAGGAAAAAACAGATTCTGCCTTACCTGAGCTCTCTTACTGAAGACGGAATGACTCTTGCCAGGGGATGTTGTAGAAGGAAGTCCTGTCCAGGTGCTTGATGGGCCACGAGATCTCTCCAGTTCCAACTACAGGATTCTATAGTTCTAATTCAAGTATTCAAAGAGCTGCCAAGGGAGAGGAAGGATTGGTTTGTTTGGTCCTGAAGCAACACACACACACACACACACACGCACACACACACACTCATACTCCCTTCTTCTCTTCACTCACCCTGCTACCACTTTTAGCTTATATCCTTACTTCCTACTCACCTGGACCATTGTGTTAATCTTTTCATTGACAAGTCTCCAAGTACCAAGCAACCTCCACAGAGCTATCAACATTATTGTCTTAAAAGGAAGATTTAACCACATCATTCCCACTCCCAAACCTCATTCAATAAACTCCAGTGGCTCCCAGTCACATCCAGAATCAAATATAAATTTCCTCTGTATACATTGTTTGAGGACCACCAGCTTTACTGAGCTGGAAGAAGTTCATTGCCATATTTGCAATAGGTGATGAATCTTTTAGGTAAGGGAACTTTTGAAGGGGAGAGACTGTGCTAGATGCTGGTAGAGAAGCTACCCACTCCATGAATCTGTGAATGCCAGTGATGAAATGTAATTGGTTGATAAATGGGAGGAGAGAGAGGAAAGAGGCCACTACTGGCCTCTTGGTGAATGGTTGGGCATAGCTTGGTGGGTGGTGAGGCTTAGAAATGGAATTAGTGCTATGTATTTGCTCTGTGATGTCTGAAGTGTGCAACATGTAAGATATGTCTATTATGCATGATGAGTGTGAGGTGTTATATATATGGTGTGTGTGTGGTGTGTGTGGTATGTAAATGTGTATGTGTGTGCTAGGATTGCTATAACACATTGGGTGTGTGTTTTACATGAAGTGTATAGTACGTACGCTCTGTTTAGTGTTTGAGGTGTGAATGCAGTAAGGGATATGTGTGCTGTTTGTCTACCAGATATGGTCTCAATCCCCTATAAGGCCTTTCCTGATCCCCTCAATGCTAGGGCTTCAACCCTCCAAAAACCAGCAACAATTACCTTGTGTTTGGTATGACCCTGACCAAGTCCCAGCCTTTCAGCACTCCAGGTATCCAGGATGCTGACCTGCATCCTACCTTGGTCAGTCCCCATCTTTGTATTTGGTTAACGCTTACACGCATACGTCTTTTGAACTGGCTTCAAAATTTCAGATCTTTTCCCTTATAGAGGTTGTGCTCATGTATTCTGATAGAATATAAATGACTTGGGATCAGGGACAATTTCATTTTTACTTATGTATCTCCCATACCTGGCACGTAGCAGGTGCTGAATCAGTGTTTGTTTGGGGTGCCTGCTGAGTGTGGGCATGTAGGCAGGAAGTTTGTAGGGCTGGATTTTGATGTGGGCTGTGCATGTTGGCTGTGTCCCCTCTGTGTGTTATGGCACGTGACTCCGTGGATAAAGCGCTGGGCCTGGAGTCACAGGACTCAGATCTGGCCCTGGACTCTTGCTAGTTCTGCATCACGGAACAAGTCACTTAATCTTGTTTGCCTCAGTTTCCTCATCTGTAAAATGGAGATAATAGCTCCAACAACCACAGAGTTGCATCAAATGGGATAATGATTGTAAAGTGCCTTGGCACAGTGTGGGCACACAGTGAACGCTGTGTACATGTGAGCTGCTGGTGTTATGTGTGACACATGCTGAGTGCGCTGAGTGTGAGGGTGCTCCTGGGGTAGGTGTGAGGGCGGTGGTGTCTGAGGGGCATGATGGGGAGTCTGCGCCTTTGCGGGACATCTGGCTGGTGTCTGTGCTGGCTGTGTGATTGTGTCCTTAGGCAGACATAGTTATTGTGTGTGTATGTGTGTGGTGAGCTGTGTGGGTGTTGTACATACGGTATGTGACATGTATGTGAATGTGTATGTGTGTGTTGTATGTAGTGTGTATGCATGGTGAGTGCGGTATGTGGTATGGAAGATGTGATAAGTGTGACGTGTGGTGTGTGTGCACTCACGTGTGTGGGGGGTGTGATGTGTGTGTGATGTGGGGGAGTGTGATGTGTGCATGGGGTGTGTGTGGTGGTGTGTGTGCACTCACGTGTGTGGGGGGTGTGATGTGTGTGTGATGTGGGGGAGTGTGATGTGTGCATGGGGTGTGTGTGGTGGTGTGTGTGTGCGTGTGATGTGTGCATGGTGTGTGTGTGATGTGTGCGCATGTGATGTGTGTGTGGTGTGTGTGATGTGTGTGATGTGTGTGTGGTGTGTGTGATGTGTGTGTGCATGTGGTGTGTGTGGTGTGTGATGTGTGCGTGGTGTGTGTATGATGTGTGTGTGGGGTGTGCGTGATGTGTGCGTGGTGTGTGTGTGCGTGTGGTTTGTGTGGTGTGTGTGATGTGTGCATGGGGTGTGTGTGATGTGTGTGTGCGTGTGGTGTGTGCGTGGTGTGTGATGTGTGCATGGTGTGTGATGTGTGCATGGTGTGTGATGTGTGTGAGGTGTGCGTGATGTGTGTGGGGGGGTGTGTGTGTGCGTGGTGTGTGTGATGTGTGTGGGGCGGTGTGTGTGGTGTGTGTGGGGTGTGTGTGTGCGTGTGGGGTGTGCGTGATGTGTGTGTGTGGGGGTGTGTGTGCGTGGTGTGTGTGTGATGTGTGTGTGGGGTGTGCGTGATGTGTGTGTGGGGGGTGTGTGTGGTGTGTGTGGGGTGTGTGTGTGTGTGTGGGGTGTGCGTGATGTGTGTGGGGGGTGTGTGTGTGGTGTGTGTGGGGTGTGTGTGTGCGTGTGGGGTGTGCGTGATGTGTGTGTGGGGGGGTGTGTGTGGTGTGTGTGGGGTGTGTGTGTGCGTGTGGGGTGTGCGTGATGTGTGTGTGGGGTGTGTGTGCGTGGGGTGTGTGTGATGTGTGTGTGTGCGTGTGGTTTGTGTGGTGTGTGTGATGTGTGCGTGGGGTGTGTGTGATGTGTGTGTGTGTGTGGTGTGTGCGTGGTGTGTGATGTGTGTGGGGTGTGCGTGATGTGTGTGTGGGGGGGTGTGTGTGCGTGGTATGTGTGTGATGTGTGTGTGGGGTGTGTGTGATGTGTGTGGGGGGCGTGGCATGTGTGTGATGTGTGTGTGGGGTGTGCGTGATGTGTGTGTGGGGTGTGCGTGATGTGTGTGTGGGGTGTGTGTGCGTGGGGTGTGTGTGGTGTGTGTGTGTGCGTGTGGTTTGTGTGGTGTGTGATGTGTGTGTGGGGTGTGCGGGATGTGTGTGTGGGGGGTGTGTGTGAGGTGTGTGATGTGGGGGGGGTGTGCAGGATGTGTGTGTGGGGGTGTGTGTGTGTGTGATGTGTGTGGGGTGTGCGTGTGGTGTGTGATGTGTGTGGGGCGTGGTGTGTGTGATGTGTGTGTGGGGTGTGTGTGATGTGTGTGTGGGGTGTGTGTGATGTGTGCGTGGGGCGTGGTGTGTGATGTGTGTGTGGGGTGTGTGTGCGTGGGGTGTGTGTGATGTGTGTGTGTGCGTGTGGTTTGTGTGGTGTGTGTGATGTGTGCGCGTGTGGTGTGTGTGGTGTGTGTGAGGTGTGTCTGTGTGATGTGTACGCGAACGCGCTTAAGGTTGAGATGGGGGCGGAGTGTCTCCAGCGGGTGCCTGTGCACGTGCGCGTGCGCGTGCGCGTGCGCGTTGCTCCGCCGGGTGCTCGGAAGGGGCCGCCCTTCTCCGGGTCGCGGCCGGGCGCTCCTCCGCAGCCCCTGCGCAGTTGCCTAGCAACAGGTCGGCGCCCGTCCAGGCGCGGCTTCGCCGCCAGGACGGGGGTGGGGGCCGGACGTCGGCCAGAGTCGCGCACGCCGTGACGCTGCGCGCCGGCGCGGTGCACGCTGGGATATTTAAGCCCTCCCCGCGGCGCGGAGCCGCGATGTCTCCGGCTGCGGCTTCGGCGGCGGCCGGGGCTGTGGCCGGGACCGAGGCCGCGATAGGCGCCGGGGCCGGGGCCGAGCGGAACGAGCGGCGGCGGCGGGCCGCGGCGTCCGGGGGCGCCCGGGGCCCCTGGGTGCGGGCCCGGCCGGGCGGCGCGGCGGCGCTGCTGGGCCTGTCGCTGCTGGGCCTCGTGCTGTACCTGGTGCCGGCGGCGGCGGCGCTGGCCTGGCTGGGCGTAGGGGCAGCCGCGGCCTGGTGGGGCCTGAGCCCCCGGGAGTCGCCCCGGGGCCCCCTCGCCTCCGCCTCTCAGACGCGGGCCCGCCGGCCCCCGCCGCCCGCCAAGGCCGCAGTTAACGGGGCCCCGCTGCAGTCGCCGCTCCGGGGCCCCGGGCCCGCCGCCCAGCCGCTGCCCATGGGCGGTTACCTGGGCAAGCCGGGCCCACCGGAGCCCCCGCGGCGGGAGCGGCCGCCCCCGGCGCTCTCGCCGCAGCTGCTGAGCCCGGCCCGCAGGCTCCACTTCAGGTAAGGCCGGGCCCCCGCGGGGCAGCCTGGGAGACAGCTGCGAGGGAGACCCCGCCCCTCACGGAGGGGGGTCCCTCGGCAGGGAAGCGGGAGGGCCGGCTGGAAGTGCGCCCCGCCCCCACCCGGCCCCCTCCCCCAGCCTTGAGAGCGGCTCTGGAGAGCCGTTCGGGCCTCGATGGGGGATCGTCTCTGGCCGGTGGGAGCCCCCGAGAATGGCCCCGGTGGGAGCAGACAGTGCGGCCAGGGGGACCGAGGCTTCGCACTGGGGGGGACTTACTTCGTCGTCAGAGGTAGGCAGGTGCTTCTTCAGGCCCAGGGCAGGTAATATGGGAGGGAACCCACTTCGGGGTTCAGGCCGGTGGGGGAGCCGAGGATGCCTTTTGTCAGTCCCCTGTCGTCTCCCCTGTTTGAGGCAGCAGTGCAGAGAAGGGCAGGGATACCAAAGGGATGAAGCTGCCTCTTCCTAGCACCGCACCCCCAGTGCTAGTTCATTCTGTGCAGACTCCCAGGTTCTACGGAACGAATTCTTTTAAGGGGATTTGTTCCTTGAAATTTGGATTCAAACCTGGAGGGCCACAAGTGGCCCCAAGGCCGCAGGTTCCCCACCCCTGGTCTAGAGCAAGAATAAAATAAATCAGGAGCCATCGAAAATAACCTAACCTTTTTGGTTTTTTTAAAGAAATTCATCTCTTTAAGATCATTGCCTTCTTCTCTTGTAACTTAACAGGTGAATTTGGGGGTTTTACAACGAAAAACAATAAATATGAAAACAGGTATTATAGTATAAAATAAGCACACACGTTTTAAAATTCTTATTTTCCAGAAGAGATACAAAGAGCAAATGCATGTTGAAAAGAGCTTTGTAAATAAAGGCACGGTCCTTGGTAACTTTCTGAAGTAAAAGACCCCAGGATACTGAGCACTACATTCTTTCCCTATCCCACAGTAGCTCTGCAGATCTTCTGCTTCTCTCGGACTGTGACACATCAGGCTGCTGTCACACTCCACCATGAAGGGCAGAAACTGTTTTTGTGACTGCACAGCTCAGTCTCCTTAAGAATTGGAGGTCCTTGTCAGTTGCTGCCTTTGGTATAATGGCATCTTCCCTTTCCTCTGTCCAGGGACCACCTGACTACTCCTTACCGATTCCCGTTAGCTCCACGGAGGAGATACCCAATTCAGCAGGCACAGTACTCTTCACTGGGGACCCTTCCCACTGTGTGTTGGGAAGGCTACCAGAGGAAAAACGTGCTCTCTGCCCGAAACTCCCACATGGTATCGAGCCCTGTAACTGTGAGGATTGCTCGCCCCGATCTGCCCCGCACCCCGTGAGTATACGCCTTATAACTTTGTGTTTTTCAGAGGGGAAACTCACTTTGTATTGCTGGCATATACAGAGCTCATCTGGCAAAAGTGACCAAAAAACATGTTGATAGAGAAAGGATAATAGTTTGCATTGATGCAAAGATCCCAGAGCATCCTTAGGAGAATGGAAAGAGCACCGATTCTCTGTGAGTCAGAGGATCCCACTTGAAGCCTTGCCTTTGCTACTTAGACATATGGGACTTTGCCTTTTAATTTTACTGGGCTCAGTTTCCTATTCTTCCAATAGAATAGAGAGCATCTGAGGTCTTCCCTAGCTCTAGAACTATGATCCTTTCTCATTTGGCCTCGAGGCCATCACTAAGTGCTGCTGGCTATTCTGTGAAATGACAGACGATAGATATCTCAGCTTCTAAGTAATCAGTAACCATTGCTTCTGGATCATGATTACCTGTCTACACTGAGTGACATAGTGGTCTGTCTCAGTAGCACTGGACTCCTGTCTTCCCCTTGCAGGCTGGAGCAGGTTGTGAATTCAGCCATGCCCTCACCATCCAGTAATGCCCCAGACCCATGTGCAAAGGAGACTGTGATGAATGCACTCAAAGAGAGTCGGAAAAGGGCGGTGGAGGAGGATGATCAGATCTTCTGTGATGCCCAGGAAAACAAACGAAGGTGACAGCCCAGTGGGACCAGGCAGGATTCTCCGGGGGACTGACTTAGGGTTTGGCAGAAGTGGGGTCCTGAGAGCTGGTTCTTTTTAATGAGTGTTAATCACTCCTTGATTTCAGCCTTCCCTTAAAGGTGGGACATAACAGCACAACACTTAAGCCTTCCATGAGACAGCATGAGAAAGGGATTTTTATGATATGCTGCTTTCCCTTAAGTATCGAGAATTATAATGCCAAGGTCCTTGAAGAGCATTGTTGGCAATGCTCACATCCCCATCCCCTGGCCCTGAATTTTATTGTAAGAGGAGTTGACTCTGGCAAGGTCATCTTCTTCTGACTGTTGGCCATCTCTCAGTGCCCAAGGTAATGCCAGGAAGCTTAGCCTGTGCTGTGAAGGAGTCACATAGTAGGCACGAGCCTTGGCAAAGAATGCAGAACTCTGAAAGGCTCGAACAGGACAGTCCGAGGCAGCGTGAGTCATTCTTGAGCTTATTTGATAAGGTCTTGGACATGAAGAAGACTCCTGCTCATATGCAGAGCAGGGGTGGGAGTAGCAGATGTTCCCTGCTTTCCCCTCGCCAACCTTGCCAAAATACTCTGTCCCAGACAGCACAAAGCTGAGTGTCTGATGCTGTCTCAGCTTCTTATCCAGGAGCTTGACTCAAATAATCCTGAATGGAGGAAAAACTGGGTGCCCAAGTACCTGGAGCTGTGGCTTGTGTGCAGCGAGTGGTAATTCACAACATCGTAGTTTAGACGAGGTTTGGATCAGTAGGATGGGAACAAGAAAGTCCCAGTGAGGTTTCCAGGCTTCTGTTGACACATGAGCCTGGGCTCCATAGCTCAGTCACTGTTTGTAAGACATCTTTTCTAAGAGGGGGAGCAGGAAGCACCAGTGCTGGCTCAGTGGGACAGGGCTGTGCTGGAGGGACGGGCCCTGGGGTCTGCTGAACAGGGCCTGGTGGGAGTTTGGTTTTGTGTTTTTTGGAGACATCCACATTCCACCCTTACAGCCCAGAGTGAAAGGGGTAGGTTAAAGTGTCATTAGAATCCCCACTGCCCTCTACTTAGTTGATACTTTATAATATGCTGAACTGGATTCAGTTTTATTTCGATAAGAACAGCAGTCAAAGAAATGAACACCTTGGATTAGATCAACATTCCAGGTGTTCAAGAAACTCAGTTTCCTGATTGAGAATGAAGTAAATTCTTGGTGGTATTTTGAAGCTCCTGAAATCAGGAATATTATCACTGCTATCTTCCTTGCCCACCCTCTGTTGCCACTACCATCCTGCACACTACCAAAAAAAATCAGTTTCACTGGATTTTTTGTCATTGCAGGCGCCATGACAGTAGTGGGAGCGGACACTCAGCTTTTGAACCTCTGGTTGCAAATGGAGCCCCAGCATCTCTTGTTCCCAAGTAAGCAAAAGTTCACTTAATAGAATGTTTAGCAAGAAGGTAAACAGAGCCCGAGTCTAATCGATTCTCCCCAAACCTATACTCACTAAGAACATCAGACCTGATTAATTACCCAGTAATGAGAGACAGCTAGGTAGAGCAGTGAAGAGTACCTGCCCTGGAGTCAGGAGAACCTGAGTTCAAATCCAGCCTCAGACACTTGACATTACTAGTTGTATGACCTTGGACAAGTCACTTAACTCTGATTGCCTCACCTCCCCCTTCCAAAAAGAGAAAAAAAATTACCCAGTAACTATTTCTCTTTGATTATCATGTTGGTTCAGGGTCAGATCTATCTCCCTTGGAGCCTTAAACTGGGTTAAGTTCCAAACTCTGCCTAGCTGAATTGTTAGCAATCACATTAACATACTTCCTTCTCCTGAGTTACGTAAAGAAAGAAGCCATGGCCATGTTAGAGGTAGCCTTGAGAAATGTCACTTTCCAAGAGTTACCTGACTGTCTTTGTCCTCCCATTAGGCCTGGATCTCTGAAGAGAAGCCTCACTTCCCAGTGTGTGGAGGATAACTTGAATAAGAGATCCCGAACCTCTTCCACCAGCTCTCTGACCAGCGCCTCCCCAGGGGGCATCCCCAGTTCCATCCGAAACGCCATCACCAGCTCCTACAGCTCCACCAGAGGTTTCTCACAGGTACTGCCTTGAGGGTGACAGGCCTTTGGTAGGGTTTGAGGTTGGTGGACAAGGATGGCAGCTGATCCATGCTGGTCAGCTTTCAGCTGTTGAAAGATGAGTCTGTCCTTTCTGTGAAACTCCTGATTTCAGAACTGAGAGACGAAGAAATTGCTCTTATTGATAAAGGAAAGGTTTTCCCTAGGGTTCAATGTGGAGATATATAAATTAAGAGTCTTTAGAAAGTGTATTTTAGAGTATTTAGAAAGTAGCATGGGTGACTCAGTTTCCCGTTAATCTCAAAAACAAAAGGACTGGGAGAAGGTAAATATGAGTTATATAAGGTACATGTTAAGACTGATCTCTTTATTCAGATTTAATTTAATGGAATGATCTTTTGAAGTAGTCTAGAATATAATCTTCCTGTCACAATGATCCTAAAAATAGACTAGGCATGAAATACATTGCTGAATGTGAACTTGAGTGATCTTTGACCTTTTCTGACTTACTAATTCTATTCCATTATCACTTTGTTTAATTTCCAAGCCCCTAAGAAGTTCTCTGGATAGGCCCAGTTAGGGAACCCCAGCCCTTAGCCAGATCTTGGCTGGGGAGTGCAGTCTGGGAGGACTTCTGGAACTCAAAGAAATTCTAACTAGAACCCTAAGACAGGTTAATTTTTCCAAAGCATTCCCTCTGTTAGCTTTTGTCCACTTTCCCGGCTCTGTCCTAGTGACTAATACACTGCTCCACTCTGTCTCCTTCCACTCCATCACTCATGGAACTTTCCTAATTTCTCTGCCTTCAATGTCTACTCCAAGTAAACCTGAGTACATCCTTGAGTATTTTCTCAAACATTTCTTCCACCTTCTTGCATTAACTTGAAAGAGGGCTTTCTCCTGAGAAAATGAAATCCTTTCCAACACTCTCCACTAGAAACCATTCCATTTTTCCTTGAGACTTAATTCACATTAATTCTTCATTCAGGTTCCCATTGCTGCTTTTACACTATTTACCACCATTTCTCACTTTATTTTTTCTTCAGAGTTCTCCTTTCCAGTGATCTCAGTATCTGTTTTGAAGTTTAACTGCTCCATCTCATCCCCAGAACTATACATGGCAACAAAAACAACGATGAAAATAAAAATTCACACATGGTCCCCATTCCCACTTACTGAAGCCCATTTTCCTCATAACCACCCTGAAAGATGAGTAAGGGAAGGAATATTTCTATCCTTGTTTTCACAGAATTTGAGGGTTGGAAGAAGGACCTGAACAGCCATTTAATTCAAATCATACGCAAATAGGAATCCTTGTTGTAACGTATCCAGTAATTGGTCGTCCATTTAGGGAGAATGAAGTAAAAGGGAATCCTTTCATAATGAGACTTATCTTTGGAAGGAAATGTTTTTAAAAAAGGAAATAAATGGCATAGTCCCACTGATTATAGGCGACGGTTCTTTTTTGCTGTAAGTAGTGATTTGCAAATAGTCTTAATTGTAGCCTTTTCTGACTTAGACTGAGGAAGACTAGGAAGCGTTTTAGTTCTGCCAAAGTCCTAATTAAGCAAATTGCTGTTTTCTTTTAGTCTTAAAATACCAATGTTCTTTCCCACCTCCTTCTGAATTTGTTGTTTCACTTGATAACTTCCTAAAATTCATCATTAACAATGATGAAACCCTACTAAATCAATGTGTATTTGGTAGTGCAGTGCTAGTTCTTAAAGGACTTAACTTTTTCTAAGCCCAAATTAATGTCACAACTTTGAAACCAAGACATTCTTTGCCTTCCCTTAAGAGTCACCTCAGCATCCTGTGTGTAAAAAGCAAAACACCAATAACTAATTACGGATTTTTTTGGAGACCAAATCTTCCCTAAGAATTACCCTCCTTAGTGAATTATAATTATGCTACATGAAAAACTATAGAGAGAAGACATTTACCCAATGACCTACCTTTTCTAAAAGCAGTCTCAGTGGCCTACCTTTTTCCTGTTAGGAAATTTTTCATAGTTTTCATAAGATGTTTTGGGGGTGGAAGTTAGAATAGGAAATGTTTGAAAGTACGATGAGGTGATAGTAACAATTATGTGTACATATGTGTGTACATGTATGGTAAATGTCTGATACACTTGTATATACGTGTGTGTTTTAATCACTTTCCACACTGTCACTTGACTTTAAAAATAACCTTGTGATGTAGGGGCATGGTATATAATCCTATAAATTAGATAGCTGTTAAACATCATTTTATTCCTCTCCACAATATATATGCTTGAATTGGAAATTTTAAAAATTGCAGGTTTGTTGTTTGAGTGGGGTCAGACACTGACTTTTTTGGAGGCCATGTATTCTAGCTTGCACTTAGTCAGGCAAAACCCGCCACAACACCCCTGACAAGCGGTCATCTAGCTTTTGCTTGAAGATCTCTACTAAAGGGAAAGTCGCTACATTCATCTCTGTTGGGAATTAGGTAGCATGTTTCATCATTAGTCATTACACAGATCATTTACTAAGCCTTTCACAGTGACTCATCTTTACAGTAGTTACTATCGTATAAATTGTTCTCCTGATTCGACTTGCTGCCCTTTGCATGGTTCATGCAGGTCCTCCCAGGTTTCTCTGAAACAAACTCCATCATTTCTTACAACACAGTAGCATTCCATCACACTCATAAACCGTGACGTATTCAGTTATTCCCCAGTTAATAGGCATCCCCTCAGTTTCCGGTTCTTTGCCATCACGGAACCTGCTGCTGTAAACATTTTTGCACATCCTTAGCATTGGTTTGACTTAGGACTGATCTGCCCTTCCTCTGTTTCACCCTTCTCCCTCTCTGGCCAGTGTGCATACATGTCTTTCCCTCCTTTGAGAGTGAGGTTCAAGTGTCACCCACTCCCCACGGTCTTCTTCTTTGCATAGATTTGTGTGTAGGCATGATCATATGAGATACTTTTCTTTAACCTTTCTTCTCTCCTTCCTCGTGTATCCCTCTTCCACTTTGTTTTCTTTCTTCTTTAAAAATCATTGGAACATAGTAGAACCATTCCCAGTCTTTGCCTCAGACTCCCATGGAGTCTTCGACTTCTTTTTGGTCCATTCTAATTCTGATTCTTAGGGAGTTTGTTGCTTGGGCAGGCTTTGTACCTCTTGGGCCAAACTCTTAATGCCCTTTTCAGTTCCTTCTTCTCTAACTCTCATTTCTTCTGCAACTTTTTCTTCAGGTGCTCTCATTCCATTTGGAAAAACATGTTTTAACTTCTTGCTTCATAACTCAGAAAATCTAGCTGAGTTTTGTGCCCAAGCTGTGCTTCCCTTTAAGGTTTGTTCGCGGATATTTGCTTAGCGTCCCTGGCTGCCGGGTCTGTGTCTTGGCATCCCTGGCAGCGTGCCAGCTCTTCATGGTGGAATGCTTTTTGTGGTTGTTTTCTGTTCTCCCACACTTCCTAACCCTGGGCACTTCTGGAGGAAAGGTCTGTGCCCGTCCAACTGCTTCTTTGGATATGAAATGGTGCATTATTTCAGGATCTCAGGGACAGCTTAGGCTGGGAAACCTTCAAACTTTCAGTGCTCCTAAAGCGCCATAATCCAGGGCAAATTCTCGTCACTGCCTTCCTGGTGGGTCTGGGTCTGAGCAACAGGTCCATTACTGGTTTCGGTAGACTTCAGCTAGAGTTGCCTGGGAAGCTCTGTCCTTTCTGAGTGATTGAGTATAAGCTCCCATTTGGTCTCGGATTCCCACCTGGCTTGATTTCTCTGCAGTTTTTCAGACTAGGCTAGGGGCTAGATCTAGAAACCCTGTTCTGCTCCTGGGGTCTGAGCCACTGGGCAGCTGCTGCTTCTGAACTTGGTTCTCGCTCAGAACTAGTTTAATTTGTACATCTGCTGCTTACCTTGGAAAGCCCCGCGCCCCTGCCCAGGACACAGTTGCCCTCCTCCATCAGCTGTGGATCTACATCCAGGAACTGCCCCTCTTTGTGCAGCCTGTGGAAGTGTAGGCCGTGCCTCTGCTACATGGTGGACTTCTTGACTCAGGACACAGAACCTCTCCAGGTGCTGTCTCCAGACCCTGTCCCTCGTGTCAGCAGACCTCTTGTGTTGCCTACTTAGGCTGCCTTTTCCAAGCTCTCCTTAGAGTGTGGGGAAGGAAGGAGGTTGCTGTACTTCTTCCTGATGCTCTGCCACCTTGGTCCACCTCCAAACCTTTCACCCCTTGATTTGTGTTATTTCTTAGGAGGTTTTGCTTGGCCTTCAGCCTAAATCTGCCTCTTTGTAACTTACGCTGCTGTTCTCAGGCCTATATCCTCTGTTGTCAGCAGGCTCGCACATGTTCCATGTGATGTGAACCTGTGAGTAAAGTTACCTGCTTTTTGATAGTCTTAACATTGATTTTGTTTGGGTTTCAGTTGTGGAAGAGGAGTGGCCCCAGCACCTCACCCCTATCCAGCCCCGCCTCATCTCGCTCCCAGACCCCAGAGAGACCTACCAAGAAAGCACGGTAACTGCCTTGAACATGGTCCATATGCTCGATCGTCCTTTTGGGCCAGGGAAGGAGGAGCAAAGTTGCCGGGTTGACCAGGGTAGCCAGAGTCCCCCCACAGTTGCAGAATGGTGAGAAATTAGGGTCTGGAAGGAGAACTCAGGGACTAAAGGAAATTCTCATTACCCTTATCTTTATGTCCGTGAGCAATATTGACTGAATTAGCAGGTTCCCAAAACACAAGAGTTAGAGCTGAGAAGTCACCTTAGAAATCAAGAGCCCTGTATTTTTTGTAGAAAACAGGCTGAGCAAGGTAAAGTGTCATGTAGATACTGTTCTCCCATGAGGGTGTGCACTCTCAGGTTCTGTCTCCTTCCTCTGCCCACATGCCTAATTGCTTGGGGGCAGTGTGGTGTACTAGACTTAGAGTCAGGTAGACTTGGGTTTGAGTCCAGTTTCTTGGACTAGTGTGGCCATAAGCAAGTCAGTTAAACTCTGTAAGCCTCAGTTTCCTCATTTTTAAAATGGAGGTAATGGGATTCTAGTGCTCACAGGTGATTGCAAAGGTTGGAAGGGAGAATATATGTCAAGTGCTAAGGAGATTTTAAAAGGCTCCGTGGAGTCAATTGAATAATGGTTACACCATGTGGAAGATGGGCAGGTCGGGGTGGAGGGAACATAACCAGTCCTCCAGGATTCCCTTGGTCTACTGGCTATTTCTTGTTCCATCAAGAGGCAGGCCTGGGGTCAGTGCATTCACTGCCGTTTGCGTCCCTTCTTTAAGAACAGTGAAACTTTCCATGTTGGCTTCTCCTTATCTCCTTTCAGGTCTCAGGTGCTAAGTTAAGATTTTTGCCAAGAGTAAAGCATTTCCTGTGGACCCTGTTAGCATCAACCTTCTCTCTTAGCCACTTATGAGAATCATTTAAAATGTAATGGTTGGATGAGTATGTTTGGCAGCTAGCAGTGTATTAAGAGTTATTGGGAACAGCAGCCACCAGGCCTTATTCTAGATTTAGGGATCACTGGCTTACTGACATTTCAACCCAGTGTCTTTTATCTTTGTCCAGAAAGTCTTCCTAAGTGTGAGTCTGACTTTTTTTTTTTCTCCACAGAGAAGAAGAGTTTCATCAGTCTAGCTGTTTGACCCCCATGACCTCAGACAAGGAATCACTGACAGAGAAGGGTTAGTTGGGGGGTGGAGGGGGCACAGTCAGTGGGAGTAATCAGGAGAGCTCTCAGTATAGCAGGGAGCAGGGCCCTAGTTTTAAGGGGAGGGATGTGGGACATCAAACAACTTTTGACAGCTGTGGTTAATGAAATTTTGAATAAGCCTAAGTGTCCATTCCTGGCTTTTGGAAACCATCAAACCAACACCTTCCAAGAGATGTGGAGAGTGTGATAGCCAGGCCCTGCATTGGGAAGACCTGGACAGAGAGACAAAGCGGGACAAAGCAGCGCTTTGGGGTAGAAGAGATGGGGAAAGGTTGACAGTTAACACTGATGTGTCTCATTTTTAGTGATGGATACCCCCACTTGGAAGAAACAGAGCTCCTGGAGCACCCCACCCACCTCTGGGAGTGCTGGGAAGCGAAAACGCAAAGTTCAGTTACTGGCTTCTCGGCGAGGGGACCAGCTCACCCTGGTACAGTGTCCTCCATTCAGCCCCCCTGGCCTTTTCTGCTAAAAAGCTCTAGGCTCAGCTACCTACTTTGGTGTTCCATGGGAGAAGGCCCAGCCCAGCCTCCAGGACATTCCCCATTTCCCTTGCACATAAATCCAAAGGGTCTTCGTCCCTGCTGTTCTCCAGCCCTCAAGGTCTCCTTAGACTCCCCATTGTCTCACATCTTACCCAGGCCAACAGGACCCATAGTGCACCAGGAGGGTCCTTACTGGTTTGCCCTTCTGATAGGCTTGACTGTCTCTTTGATTCTGACAGCCTCCACCTCCCCAGCTCGGTTACTCAATCACTGCTGAAGACCTAGACTTGGAAAAGAAGGCTGCATTGCAGTGGTTTAACAAAGTCCTGGAGGAGAAGACAGGTAAGGGACTTAGGTAGCATCCAACCACCCATGAGAAAGAGTTCCCTTCTGAGTTTGAAGGAATCTCTTTTCCCAGAGGGAGGGGGTCGGAAACTTCCAGTTGCCTTTAGAATTAAGTCTCATCTGAGATGCTGACCTGGGTTCTTTTTGTCTCATTTTCCTGTGAAACCTGGAGAGCACTAGATACCAGCCTTCCTTAGCACAGAGAGAACAGGCCTCCTTCTAGAGATGAGATTTCCTCCACTCCATAGGCCTCAGAGAAGCCACAAATGTATATATAAAGGGTTCAGTCACAGTTAGGGGGAAGCTCATATGAAGTAATAGAATTGGAATCACTTGTGAAGCTCGTTCTCGAACATGTAACATGGAAGGCCCAGGAATGCTCAGGAGCCCTGTGATTTATAACCTTTTATTGGTTTAGAGCTCTCTTGACTTTCAAAGGAGACTCATTTCTAAACGTTTTCCTCTCTTAGATTCCCCTCCCGTCTCTGTCGCAGAGACCTCCCCCACCCCTCGGCCTCTTTCCTTCGCTTTACCATCCCCAGGGACGACTTCCTCCTCACCAGCTGCTCTTCCAGCTTCCAGTGCCAACCCTCTGCTGGACAGTCTGAAGAAGATGCAGAATTCTCCAAGCCCACCAGCCCTCACAGGTGAGAAGGGACTTGTTGGCAGGCCTCTCAGTCTCTCCCTGCATGAGGGAGTGGAGGCAGGGCCCTCTGCTCCCAGTGTCCCTCTGTCATAGCTAAGCGCATCAGGAGATAAACAAGGTCTGAACGAGGGTGCTCCCTCAAGAGCCAGAGTGCTGTTTTTGAGGTTTATACCAGCGTGCTGCTTGACTGGGCCCAGGGTCTTTCTCTTTTTGACTGTAAAATTGGTCTATCAATTTGAGGGAAGTGTCAATTTTTGAGACTGCTGCGAGCACTTTTCTTCTGGGGAAATGGAATTCTTTCTATTCCCTGACAGGTCTCTCTCTTGTCTTTCCCAGACCCAGCTGGAGCCACCAGTGCTGCAGCGCCTTCCCTGCTGAAGCCAGCCAGCCTTCCTGCTACCACAGGGCCCCCTGCTGCCAGCTCTTCAGCCTCCAAGCCCCTGTTGACTTCCTCAGCTACCCTCACCATCACTACCGCCAGCCAGGCCTCCTCAGCACCTGTGTCGGACAGTTCTACCAAGCCACCCCCCATTGTTTCCCCCAAACCAAGCATCCTCTTTGGAATGCTGAGTTCCCCGTCTCTAAATTCCACAACTCCCGCTACCTCCACAGCTCCCGCTGCTTCCACAGCTCCCGCTGCTTCCACAGTTCCCACTGCTCCTGCTCCCGCTTCTGTGGCTGCTTCAGCACCTCCTCCTGCCACTCCCATGTTCAAACCCATTTTTGGGGTTCCCCCTAAAATGGAGAGTGGGGCTTCTTTGTCAGCTGCTCACCCTGCCACAGCTCCTGTGTCTTGTGGCTCTGTCCTCCCCACAGCCCCCAGCACCTCCACCACAACCTTTAAGCCCATTTTTGGTAGCATGGGCCCCCCCACATCTGTGCCCTTGACCTCAGCTTCCCCTTTCTTGAAGCAGCCCTCTTCTGTAGCCCCCACCACAGCTGTTACCAGTGCCGTCTTGGCACCCCTGTTTAGTGGCCTCCCCAGCATCCAGCCCACTGCGGCCCCTGCCACCGCTGCCACGACCACCTCTAGCGGGACCACTGACTCCAGCTCCAAGCCCATCTTTAGTTTTGGGCTGAGCAGCTTGGCCAGTACCACGGTCAGCTCTGTTGCCACCACCACTAGCTCTCCAGCAGCCACCACCACCACCACTACCACACCCTCCCTAGCACAGCCTTTCCTCTTTGGGGCTGTTCCTGCCTCTGGCACCAGCTTCACCCCGTCCACTGGTTCCCTTTTCCAGTTCAACAAACCTGCTGCTGCCACCACCACCACCACCACCAGTGCAGCAACATCCTCTACGACCTTTGGTGCCGCGCAGACGGCCCCCAGCAGCACTGCTGGCTTTGCGTTTGGTGGGACTGTCACCACAGCTACCCCACCAACCACCAGCAAAGTGACATTAACATTTGGGCCCACCACCACCACCACTGCTGCATTCAGCACCCCCTTTGGCTCCAGTGTCAAGACAATGCCACCCCCACCCTACCCAGGAGCTGCCTCTCAGCCTGCCTTTGGGACTTCTGATGGGCAGCAGCAGCAGGGGGCCAGCAAGGCAGGCCCTGTAGCAAGTTTCAGTAGCACGTTCAGCTTTGGGGGTTCAGCAGCCTCAAACCCGGCCCTTCCCCAGCCCACCTTTGGCAGTGCTGCTCAGCCAGCCTTTGGCGGAGCAAAGCCCCCCACCTCTTTTGGCACCCCTGCCAGCACACAGCCAACATTTGGCAGCACCAACACGGGCTTCTCTTTTGGCACAACCACCTCCTCCAGCTTTGGGGCCACTACACAGACCACCAGCAGTGGCACCAACAACTCCATGTTTAGCAGTATGACCCTGGCCCCCTTCACTTTTGGGAGCTCCACACCTGTGGCTAGCAGTGGGGGCTTTGGAGCCAGCACAGCTGTCCCTGGAACCAGCTCAAACACTGCAGCATTCAGCTTTGGAGCAAGTCAGAGTGGGGCAGCCAGTGCCACTGCCCCATTTGGAGGTACCTTGAACCAGAACCCTCTGGGCGCCCCAAGTCAGAGCACACCCTTTGCCTTCAGTGTGGCCAATACCACTGAAAACAAGCCTGTGTTTGGAGGTAAGTTTGGAGGAGGGGAGGTCTCCTGGGGCCCTCATTCAGAAAGCAGCCTTTGAGCCCCCTTTGGGGGATCTTTAGAGATCACCTAGTTTGGCCCCCTTCTTTGAGGGGGCCCAGAGAGCCTCAAAGACTGTGGCCAAATACTGTCCTAAGTCTTGGCATGCAAAACTAGGCTGACCTGGGCTTTCAGACCTTCTCTACTGATGTAGCCATCAGAGTTCTGGTCTGGGTCTGTATCTCACTGACTCCTGGCTGTGCTTGCTCAGTCACCCATCCCATCCCTCCAGTGACCAGCATAGGCATCTGTGAATCTGCTATCCAGGGTTTTGGTGCAGTTGTCATGAAATTTGTACCAGCAAACTGTGCATAGTGTTCTCAGTTGTTGTCTCTTTTTAGGCACAAGCTCAGTGGGCAGTAGCCTGTCCTTTGGGACCCCAACTACGCCAGCCCAGGGCTTTGTGGGAGCAGGGCCATCTTTCGGTAAGTACCCTTGGCTGAGGAGGATTGAAGGGGGGAATTCCTTGTCATTCCTGGTCTTGTTCATTCCCTGTGTTATCTCAATATCCATGCTTCTTGTGGAGGCCTGGAGTGGAGTCAGTCACTTCTCATTATTTTGGGAATGAAATCCCATTGGTTGGGATACACTGGGGAGGAGGAGGGAGGGACTTGCGGGGCCAGGCATCCTTTCTCAGAGAACCCAGTCTGATGCATGTCGGATCCATCCCTAGGACCATCGACCCCTTCATTTTCCATTGGTGCAGGATCCAAGACCCCTGGGGCCAGACAGCGACTCCAGGCCCGGAGACAGCATACCCGAAAGAAATAACCTGTCTTGGCCCCTCCTCCCAAACCCTTTCCTTCCTGTCCCATCCCCACCCCCTTGGCTCCTGCTGTGAAGAGCCTCATCCCTGTCCCTGTTTTTGTACAGCAAGCCCACCCCAGCCCCTCCCCCCACTTCTCTAGCAGCAGCTGCCAAGAAGGCGGCTGCCCTAGAAGTGGCCCGGTGGAAACAAACCCTTTTTACTTGAACAGTTCCACTGCTGAAACTGGAGAAACTTGTGTACATATCGTCAGCCTTGCCTTTCCTTTCCTGACTTGTCTCCTTGTTGTGTGTGTGTCTGTCAGCTTGGCCAAGGAATCCCTTTCCTTCGTTCTGTGCCCTGCCTGGCCTCTGGAGGGACCTTCAGTCCCGGGCACGTGGAGGGCTTGGCCCTGAGGCTCCCAGCTCTCCTCCCGCCCCACATGGCCACACAGGCAGGCTTCCTGCTTCTTTCGCCTGCTCCTTGGACTTTGTCCCTTTTCATGGTGTTGGTCTAGCTTGGGTTTTGCTTGGGGGAGGACTCCAGGAATTGGGAGAAGCCTCTGTGAAGGCTTCTTGATCTCCCCTTTTCCAGCATAGCCCTTAAGAGCTCAGGAGTGACAGCCAACAAAAGAGGAAAGCATTTTCCCTTGGAGCCCGTTGGCCAGCAAGGGAGCAGGACAGATACCACACCGCTGCTCTTGGCTTCTCTCCCTTTCCTCCCCAGTACTGTTTTTTGTTTTCTGGGTTTGTCTGTATAAAGTCATGTATCGTCAGTGTTGCTCTGTCTGATGCTCATTGAATCGAGTTTGGAGGAAAATTTGACTTGTGTGAGTGGCGGCATGTTGGTAGTGCCGGACTTGATGTTAATCTTGGGGTCCAGGAGTTTCCCACAGAAACTGGACCCACTCAATTGGATGTGGAATGTGGCCATGAGATGCTGCACGTGCTGAGTGACTCCTGAATTTTCAAACAGTGTTTTGACTTGAAGGGATGGCAGCGCAGGAAGGGCTAAGGCCCAAGGGACAGGGTGCTGTGAATGTAAGCAGAGGATGAGACCCCTCCCCCCTTGCTTTGGGCTCCCCTACACACAGACACACACCCATGTTCCTCACACACACCTTTGTGATCTCATAGTAGGGCAGAGTATCCCCAAATTTATTTTACTGCTGGGTTGCATGCCTTTTTGGGTTTGGGGGGAAGGGGAAGGTGAGGAGGATCATCATGGAGGAGCCTCTCTTCAGTAAGGGGGAGCCTGCTCCAGGCAGCCTTCTTGTGGTTCCTTTGGACCAAGAAGGAAAGCCCTATTACACAATAGGTGAGCTCCACAGCAGCCTTTCAGATCCCACTTGTTACGAATTGGGCCTATCCTCTCAATACCAACTCAGCCCAGAGCCCCCTCTCCCTGGCCCAGGAGCCTTGCTGCTCTGCCATCACTTTTGGGAGAAGTGTGAATGTGTGTGGGTGATTTGCCTAAGTCTAAATTTAAGAAAAAGAAAAAAAAGAAATATTTAAACATTTTTTTAACAAAATAAAATTTATTTTTATATTTAAGCTAAATTGCCTTTTGAATTCCTTCAAGCTTGGTTCATTGAGGCTGTGAGAAAGTACAAAGCTGTTGTCCAGAAATTAGCTGAACAGTGAGATCTGGGGGAAGAGGGAGCCTGACACTGCCTAGGGGAGGGAGAGCTCACTCAGACTCCCTTTTCACCCAGGGAATTGTTCTGTAAAATGTACTTAATTCTTTTCTAATAATGTGATGTATGTGAATGTGGCTAGGGCAAGGTTTCCCCCTGTGATAGCAGCTCTGGTGGCAGGAGAGGGGCACTGGAAGGGCCCTTGAGCTCCATCTTAAGTCTGTCTGAGCCACTGCTCAGTCCCACAAGGACCCTGAATCAGATCAGACCAGCCTTTTCATGGCAGTGGTTTGAGAAGCCTGTTCATTATGAGGACAGCCCAGAGATCTGCCCACACCCACCCAGCTCCTGGCCTCAGCCCTGTGCAGGTACATGCACGAGACCCGGACAGGAACAGGAGCCGAAACTTTCCATAAGACCCTGTTCCTGTTGAGTCTGCTGGGAATTTAGTGTGAATGTGCAATTTTTTTTCCTTGCTTCTTATAATGTCATTGATTTTAAAAATAAACAAAACTGTGATCTCCAGCGGATCCATCCTGTCTTTTTTTTCCCACACGGGGAAGGGCAGGCTTGGATTTTTCACACAGGTAAAAAGAGAAGTGAACTGCCCAGGGCAGAGGAGTACGGAACACAGCCTGGGTTCATGGAGTTAAAGTATTTCGCCGCCGTTTCTTTTTCTTGGGAGCCACACTGGGCACAGGTTCTCCAGCCAGTGATCGTGGTTCTGGAGCTGAGCTAGAGGGGGAATATGAAGTTAGACCTTCCCAGGGCACCCTAAGTCTTCACCCACAAGAGCCCAAACACTCACCTTTTCCCATCTGCCCGTTCCAGTACAGCAACAAAGAAACCTCCCGTGAGTGTGGCCTGAGGAGATGCCCGGATACAGTGTTGTGCACCTGGGAAGGTGCTGAGGCCTCTCTGGTGCCACAGAGGTAATGCGTGGATGAGCCTGGGAAAAGGGGTGGAAATCAGGAGAGCCTGCCACACACCCACCCCCTCCCTAATGGAAGGCCATGTCATGAAGCAGGCCCCTGCCCTAAAATACCTAAATGTGCCAGGGTTCTGCTCCAGGACATCTCGGACCACATCTTCATTCTCTTCCTGGCACACGGAGCAGGTTGAGTAAACCACTCGCTGCAGGGCCGGGAAGGAGAGGGCATGGCTCAGGGCACGGCGCTGAAACCCAGCCAGAGCGTGCAGACGTTCCTGGCTGGGGCTACCTGCACCAGGTTCCTCCAGATGCCTTGCTGCCATGCCTGGAGAAAGACAAGATGCATTTGTCATGCTTGGGGAATCTCACCCAACCCTCATAGAGCTGTGGGAAGAAACAGCTGGTCCACAGAGAAGTAAAACAAAGCAGCTTGAGGTTTGAACTCCACTCCTGACCGCAGGGCCAGTGTTCTCTCCACTACACCCAGTGTTCTCTCCACTACACCAACACAAAGGAATTTTTGCAGAAAGTGGCACCTGAGCTGAGCTTTAAACATGGCTGGAGAATCCAAAAGCCTGAGGTTCCGAGGTTGGGCCTTCCTGACCCTGAGGGTAGCCAGTATAAAATCATGGAATGGAACAGGCCATCCATAGGTGTGAGGAAGGAATAGGAAATCCCATGTGAATTGGCCATAAGTCAGGAGGAACTAAACCTCCAGAGGCCCCCAGAACCCTCCCTTATCTGTCTCCCTTGACCTCTGAAGCCCTCAGTGTCACTTTTTCCCATCTGTCTAAAGAGCTCCCTGAGGGTCTCCCCATCTCACCAGAACCACTGCAAGAAGGGTCCAACAAGATGTACTGGACCCGGCTGTAACGTGGGTCAGAGGGCGATACAGACAGAAAGTCCTCGTTGGCTATCTCACAGCAAGAGACTCCAGCCCTGGTCAACATTGTGGCCATGGTGGCTAGCCGCCCAGCATCCAAGTCAAAAGCAAAGATTTTCCTATAGAGGAAATCAGCAGGTCAGCTCTGAGAGCACAAAGCATAGGGACAGAAAGGGAAAATGACTTCCTGCCAAAAGGGAGCCTGCAGTGTGGTCAGGGAGGAGGGAGATGGCAATGAAGTCAATGAAGAAACCACCAGAACCCTCAGGGAAAGGTTCTTTCTAAAGGAGCCTCAGGACTCAAAAGATGCAAGGCTTACTAGCTCTGGGTGGGACCATTTCAGCTGAGCCTATTTCCTCATCTGTAAAAAGGGAAATCACAAGCCTTCCTCTCAACTTCACAATCCTCACCCAACAGCTAGGATGGACCTTGAAGGTCACCTAGTCCAACCCCCTTACCTGACAGAGGAGAAGAGCCAGGCCCAGAGACATTAAGGTACCTTCTCCAACCTCACAAAGCCAAAATATCTGCACTGAGATTTGAACTCATGCCTTCCTGACTCCGGGTCCATGATACCTCTCAAACGAGGCATGGAGAAAGGCAAAGCTGTTAACAATGCCTTGATTCCTATCCCTGGAATTTCCCATCCAATATCCTGCCATCTAGATCCCACAGGTGAAGCGTGCAGACCCAAAAGTCCCTAGTTCCGAACCAGGTTTTTAAAGGACACCATCATCCAGGACACTATCAATCTCCAGTCACCAAATGCCCCTCAGTTTTCTTTCCGGTCGGAAGACAGTCTAGGCTGTCTTCTCTCCTGGCCTCACCCCTGGTTTTTCAGCAGAGCAGCCAGGTGGCTTGTCTTATTGCCTGGAGCAGCACAGGCATCGATGACATGGGAGCCAGGTGGAGGGGCCAGCAGCATGGCTGGGAGGCAGCTTGCCTGGTGGGGGCAAGACATCACAACTGAGTGAAACACCCCTCCCCCCCAACCTCTTCTCCCATCCCCTTCCTCCCCATTTCAGTGTGATCCTCTGTTCCTGACCTTGTCTTGCAGGATGAGATGGCCAACCTGATATAGTGGGTGCTTATGGAAGTCAGTGCCCGAAGAAAATACAAGCAATTCTGGGAGCAGTGAGTCCAGGAAAAAAACTTTCCCCTGTAAGGCACGAAGCTCATCCGATCTATCAGGAAGAGAAGGAAAACAGCCTGTGAAGTGGCCAGAGAAACGCCACCTCCTCCCCTCCCCCATCCAAATGCCCTGGAACCAGGAGGCCACTCTTACCCAGAAGCACGACCCTGATAGGAGTAGCCCTCTCGCTTAAAGTAGTCAATGGTGTCATCGAGGGTGGTCTTGAGTGTGTTTACTCGAACAAATCGAGGGAGCTGCACCGCTGCAGACAAGGGAAAAGGCACTGGGACTCCCTTCCATGGCCTCCCCAAGCAGCCAGTTCCAGCCACTTCCCAGAGTTCACACTCACCCTGCGCCACCCCAGGAGCTGACTCCAGGAGGTCCTCATTTCGGCTCACACAGCGCTTCACCTTGAGCCGGGCAAACTCCGCCTGCAGCCTTGCTTTATGCCGGGACAGCACTGGCTTCCATCTGCCTCCACCCCGTAACCCCCGCCCCAGCAGCAGCTCATACACTAGGACCTGAAATGGGATTGTTGGTTTGCGCCAAGCCACCCAGCATCACGACAACCACCTTTAACCTTGGGCTAATATCGTTTGTAAAATGAAGGAACTGGATCAGATGGCCTCAGAGGTCCTTTCCAGGTCTCTCCTCCTCACCATGACCCTGTCCATGAGCCTCTGACCTCGTCTCTTGTCTACATAAACTCAATGAGCCAGGCTCAAAAAGGTAAGTCAGTCAAGAACCATTTATTAAATTTGTAAGAAGAGCCTTTGGAGGCAACCTTAATCCACTCTTCCTACTCAATAACCATTTGTTGAGCACCTACTATGTGTGTGGCACTGTGGGAGAGCCTGAAGACCAAAGACAAAATGAAACTCTGCCCTCAAAGATCTTTATTTCATCTGGGAAGCAACATGTATATAAGCACAGGTATCATAAACACAAGGTAATTTAGGAGTAAAAGCACTAATTGGGGGGGAGGGGAGGATCAGGAAAGATTCCCTGTGGAAGGTAAGGGTTGAGTTGAGCCTTTAGAGGAAGCCAAATGCAGGTAGGCTGATAGGGAGGTGCATTCGGAGCCAAAGGGGCCTCTCTGTGCCAAGCCACAGGCCCAAAGGGTCACTGAATCACAGATCCTGGCTGCAAGATAACCCAGGAATCACTTGATCCAAACCCCTCATTTTACAAATGAAATTCAGACCCCGGAAGGGAAGGGGCTTGCCCAAGGTCACAAACGCCATAAATATCGGGGTGAGATTTGAGCCTAGGTCCTCTGGCCCCAAAGTCACTGCTCCAGAGACTTTCCACTGTACCTGCCCAGGTAAGCTCTGGATCCATATTCATCCCTCCCAGTCTAACAAGATGACATGACATGACTTCGGGGCATTTACGGGGAACGTGGGTGTGCGGGTACGAGCCCCGCGTGTGCAGGGGGGTGGGTCCGTGCTCGGTGCCGACCTAAGCCTCACCTTGGCCAAGTGTGGCTTCAGCTTCTTCTCTGCCTCCAGGAGCCCGGCGCTGCGGATCACCGCGTCCAGCACAGTCGAATAGCGCTGCGTCTCGCAGACCAGAGCGTACAGCTGCCGGACGTTCTGCGGCCCGGGGGCGGGGATGAGAGGCGGGCATCAGGCGCGCTCCCCGGCCCCGGACACCCCGCTTCTGACTCCGCACACCCCGCCTCCGACTGCAGACACCCAGCCACACTCGGAACGTCCCGGCCCGGGACACCCGGCCAGACTCCGCACACCCCGCCTCTGACTGCAGACACCCAGCCACACTCGGAACGTCCCGGCCCGGGACACTCGGCCAGACTCCGCACACTCCGCCCCCGAACCGCGGCCACCCGGCCCAAGCCTAACCACGATCCGCTCCTGCGCCCCCGCCGCAGTACCTGGAAGCGGCTGCTATAGACCAGGCTCTTAAGGGAGCCCTGGTGTGCCTCTAGCCCCGAGAGGACCGCGGCCGCAGCCCCGTACAGCGCCATGGGCCTCCTACTCCGACTCCCGATTCCGGCTCCGCGGTGCACCACGTGGCCGCCCCAACCGCTGCGCAGGCGCGCCACACCTCCTCAACCGGATTGGACCCGCCAGACTGTGTCTCCGCCCCCTTCTGATCAATTCCTCACTCCCCAGGTCTCATTGGCCAGAATTTCCTGGCCCCGCCTCCGCCCAGCCTGTTTTAGCTTTAGAGCGGAAGGTTTCTTAGAAGCCGGCTCCTCTCAGTGGGGAAATGATTTGCTTAAGATGACACAAGTAGTGTCTGTGCAAGTTCTGAACCCAGACTTTCCCGACTCCAAAGTGCAAGTAAGGCATTAAGCATTTATTAAGCGCCAACTGTATGCCGGACACTGTGCTAAACTGGACCTCCGAAGGCAAAACCAATCCCCTCCCTCAACCTCTTGTAGGCATTTCTCATGATTACAGCTGGCTTTGTGTAAGTGTATTTGCATGTTGGCTGTCCTATGAGAGTGTAAACTTGGGGACAAGGGCCGTCTCTCTTCGGATCCCTAGGACTTGGCACAGTAGCTGGCACATGGTAGGTGCTTAATAGGTGATTGATTACAAGGCTGGATAAGTTGGAGATAATCAATAGAGGGCAGGCATTGGGTCAAGGAAGTCTGGGAATGGTAGGATGTGAAGGAAGCCGGGAGGATCAGGACCACTGCAGGCATAGGGACAAGTCAAGTCAATGGAAATGTACTAGAATCAGGAGATGGGTATGTAGGGCAAGTCAGTGTGAAAAGACTGGAAGGGTCAGAGGAAGGACTTTGAATGCCGGAGGACCTGTATTTGATAGTAAAGGGGGGAGAGTCTGTTGAATGAGACAGTGGAGGTGAAGGTGACATGGTGAGACCTGCCCTTTATGGCAGCTGAGTGGAAGACAGACTGCAACAGGTTGAGACTGGAGGCAGGGAACCCCACAGCAGTCATTGCACTAGACCGGTTGGGAGATGATACATATTAGGGGAGGGAGGGCAGTAGAGTCCAGGGAGAGGAGGGAAGGAGACTTATTGGAGAGGTATTGCAGAGATGAAGTCAACAGGAATTTACAATAGATTGAATCTAGGAGGACGAGAATGAGAGCTTCCCAAATTGGGAAGTTCAGAATCTAGAAAACTTATTCCCATGTGTGGGGAAGATGTATCCCTCCTGAATCTTCTCACTCCCCTTCTGCCTCTTTCTGACTCAAAGGATCATAGGATCTAGATCTAAAAGCCCCCTTATCTCACCTCCCAGTCTTACAGATGAGAAAACTGAGACCTTGCCCAAAGGTTTTTTTAGCTTTTATAAGCAAAGCTGGGATTTGTTCCCTAGCCTAGTGCTCCCTTCCACTGCTGAAGATAAACTAGTTATCTTAGTGGTTAGGGCGTTGGCTGAACGTGCCAAGTCACTAGCTCACTCTCAGCAGGAGATGGTCAGCTCAGATGCCCAGGTTAAATTCCGCCCCCCCCCCCAACATTTAAATGAATAAATGAAGGATTGTTTAAAAGCCTTTATTAAGCACCTACTATGTGCAAACACAGTACTAAGAGCTGGAGGATACAAGTAGAAAAGATAGACCCTGTTCTTTCTAGCTTCAAGAAGTCCAGGGCACTTAGCACTGACCACCCTCCCCAGGCCATGCTCACTCAAGCTTCTGGGCTAACTTGCCAGTCCCTTAGGACCAAGGGTAAGTGCCAGCTTTTTCCTGGAGGCCTTCCCTGAGGATGCCAGCCCCCACTGGGACTCAGAGGATGGGGCTTTAGAGGCTGCAGGAGTGAGTTATTTTCTTTAAACCTAAGAGGTTGGGAGAGGATTATGCGCATTGGCCTGTATTATGCCAAATCAGAGAAGAGGAGCTCTGGGGGGCATCCAGGATCCTCTCTCCTCAGGAACATCTTCCTGCTTTACTAGTCAACAAGCATTTGTTAAGTACCTACTGTATGTCAGGCACTGGGCTGAGCTCTGGGGATACAAGGAAGCAGGCTTTGCCTTCAGGAGGTTTATATTTTACCAAGGAAAGTTTTCAATCATTTTATTTTAGCAGATGCAGGTCAAGAAATCTGGTTTTGAGAGGGGTTGGGGTTTTTCTTTTTTGGCCCCAAACCATAAAAGAGCTAGGGTCTCCCGACCAAGGAAGATGGCACTTCTAGTGCACATAAGCCAAGGGCCTGAGGACGCCTGTCCCCTGCCCACCTGCCATGGGCCTGCCAACGTCTACAATTTGGTATGCTCCAGTGGGGGAAGGTGGCCAGGTCCCGGAGGCTGGGGCAGAACCATGGGAAGGGAATTGTTGCCCCGTTCATGCCAGCAAGTATCCAGTATGGGATAAAGTTTGCCTTGGAAATCAGCCTGGAAAGTGTAGAGGGGCTGGAGGCCCTCAGGACGGTCTGCATCAAAAAAAGTGAGCTCCCCCTTTTCATAGTGGAGATACACACCTATCCGATGAGGGTGGCCAGCCACGGGCAGGGGCACTCGTGGGCACTGAAAAGCCTCATACCCCCGGCCTTCCTTGAGCCCAATCATCCACACCCCATGCTCTGGGGACTTGGTCAGCTTGCCCTTACGGCTGGCAGTGCCCTTGATGACCCCCAGCCGCCAGTGACTCTTGCTGCCCACCACCACCTCCCAGTAGTGTCGGCCACAGGAGAAGCCTCGGCTGGTGAGGATGCAGGTGTTATAGTCAAAGCCATCGGGATTGCTGGCACACCGCTGAGACAGGAGGCCACACTGTACCACCGTGTTCCCTTTGGAGAGCTGGAGGAGCGGGTGAGCCGTAGCTGGGTCCAATTTCAGAGTCTCCATGGCTGAGGAAGGAGAACCCACAAAGGTCTGGTCAGACCACAGCAAGACAAGGTTTCTCCCTACGTCTGGGCTCTGGCCACATCTTTGAATGTGGCTGCCAAAGCCTCCATCTGACACCATCATTCCTCCAGAGTCAAATATAAACTCCTCTCCATGGAATCTCAATTACTAGTTTCCTAATGCCTTTCCTGTACAAATTATACAAATTTCCTATACAAATTATATATATATATATATAATCATATACATACATATTATTCCCATGACACACTATGTTCTAACCAGCCTGGACTTCTTGTTCTTCACACATGATACTCAATCTTCCACCTCCATGCCTTTGCAGGCTGCCACACATGCTTTAAATGCACTCCCCTCCTTACATAGGCCTTGTTCAATCCTATAAGCTTCCACATGAGGCCTTTCCTGACCCCCTAAGCTTTGCTCTTTCCCTCCTCCCAAGATTCCTTTGTATACATCTCACGTATATACCTATTGTCTTTTCACTATCAGCTTTGCATTCCTGTGACCATGACAGTGCCTAGTACCTGGTGAGCACTAAATAAACTCTGACTGTGCAAGCTGGTGCTCAGCAGTGCCCAAGCTGGGACTGCTTTCTTGTAGTAACTCACCTGGCAGAACCTTACGGAACAGCCGTTTCCACACGGTCATTTTGAGGTCAGCCGGGTGGAAGCCAGGCTTGAAGGAGACAGCATTAAAAGTCCCCTCCAGAGGCATCATCTGCTGGAGCTTTGTGCTGAGAAGAACACGGATGGACAGACCGCAGAGAAGATCAGGTGTGATTGAGTGGCAATACTGCTTCCCTTTGGTAGGGGCCCATAGCTGAGGATTTGGGGGCCCAGATCAGGGAGGGAAGGAACTAGGGAGCAGGGATCCAAGCTGAAGGATCCCAAGATCCTAGAGTGAGAGCTAGCAGGGACCATTGAGTCCGACCCCCTCATCTTACAGATAAGAAGACTGAGGTCAAGGAGGTAAAGTGACTTGAACTGAGTCACACAGGCAGATAAGCATCAGAGGTGGACTCTGAGGCCAGGTTCTCTGACTCTTCTAACAATCCCCCACAAGATACCAGGAGGCTTCTCTGCTCCTGAACGCCTGGCTGCTGAAGGGAAAATGGGGAACAGGGAAGAAGGAGCCAGGGATGAGAAAGAGGGGTGCTTTGGCCCATGCTATTGGCACCCTCTGAATGTGAGCAGCCTGGATCAAAGCCCCCACCAATCTGCCCTAGTTAAATCTCTGGGTACAACTTCTTCCCCACCTAAACTCACATAGTCCTTCATCCACCATAGGATTCTACCTGAGACCTCTTTCTGACTGAATTCACAGTTCCAGGGATGGAGATTTATGCAACAAAGGTCACATAACTGAGGAAAAGACGTGTGTATATGTCTCATGTCTATATATCTATATGTGTGTATATACATGCATGCATATATGTGTATGTATATGTATATATATACATATGCACAAATATAGTCATAATTTCCCCACCACCAACTCCGATTCCCCCCTGGGTTCCTGAGCTCAGACAGGTCAGCTTTATTTTCTAATTCCTTCAGACATGTCTCATGACCTGCCAGCTTACTGTCCCTTCCATTAGAATGAATTCCCAGCACTTAAGCTGATGGGCACATAATAAAGCCTTAGTAAACACTTTATCGGACTCTGTGTTGAAAGAGAAGATCGTACATTGTACATTCATGTACATGTGTATGTGCCCATATGTGTTATAGTACACCTATGTGTATGTCTATGTTCCTAAAGGCCATTACAAATGGGGCTGGAATATTGATTTAGCCCCTTTTGGAAGATGGCTCTAGCCGGGTGACAGGACCAGGTCATTTCCTGGGCTTCTTTTCCATCCCTCCTCCTCATGTCTGGACAGTCCCCAAAGGCCTGCCTCCCTCTCTCCCCACCAGGGTACTTACCTGGAGGCCATGGCATGGTATTTCTATAAGAAAAGAGAGACGAAGTGGTTAAAACATGGGAAGGCTCCTTCAGAAGCTATTAGCAACAGTTTGCTGGGCGGGAATTGTGGTTGGTGACAGAGGGAGGGAGCCCTTGGAAGGGGCCATTGGCTGGTTAGATGCCCCACATCCAAAGGTCACCCTTACTGGCGCCTACTACACACCAGGCATTGTGTATACACAGGGCATTCTGAGACAAAGCTCATTCCTGCCTTCTGCGATCCCCCTCCTAGGCATTCTTGACTATTCTGCTTACACTGGCCTTTCCTCCATTAGAACATCAATTCCTTGAGGGCAGGATCCATTCTATTTTTATAGCTGTGTGTGCAGCCAGGTAGCATACATTTAAATGTCATCGAATGAGACAACATCCACAGAGTGCTCTGCAGACCTAATAGTGTTATATGAATGCTAGATATTGTAATAATGATGATATTAAATACTTTTCAAATTGAATTAAATGGTGTCTTCTTTTCTCTCCTCACCCTTGGACAGAATGGAGTGCAGGAACCATTTCATTTTTGTCCTTATATCCTCAGCTTGGCACTGAGTAAGTACCTAAAGAATGTTTGTTGGTTGCCGGGACTGATGGAGTGACGGGCTATGCCTTTCTCTGGCTCACCTGGATGAAATCAAGATGACTCTCGTCACTCAGTTGCTCCAAGACTTGTTCTGCCTGGTTCAGCCGCTCCCGGGCACCCTGGGCCTGCTCCAGCTGGATGTCCATGGAGGCCACAAGGCCTCGCTTGTGACACTCTATGCCCTCCAGACATCGGGCCTTCTCCTCATCCACCAGGCGGTGTAACTCCTGGAACTCTCTCCGGATCACCCAGCTGAAGACATCCGACTCATTCTAAGGGAAGGAGCACAGCCCATCTCAACCCGGCCCTTACTTCGGTTTGGGCCAGAAGAGAGCAGCTCACAGCAGGAGTGTGGGACAGATCTAGACTGGCCTGGGATAAATGGAGACTCCAGAGAAATGACTTCCCCCTTGGCTCCCAGGGTCTTGGACTCGGTCTGTAAGGGAGTTTAGAGACATCAGCCCAACCCCTTGTTTTATATAAAAGAATACTGAGTCCCAGGGAAGTTATGTGATTTGCCCAAGGTCATGGCAAGGAGCAGAGGGAGGATCTGAACCCAGGACCTCTGACTGCATTGCTCTTTACCCTGTCATGCTGCTTCCTTTGGCACACAGGTACAACCCATGTAAACTATGAGACCTGCAGCCAATTTGACATTACCCCTCCAGGACAGGGAGATGTTGTAAGAGGTGACGGAACAGTTGACCAGGCAGTCAGCAAGCCCTGGGCCAAGAATGTCTTCTCTAAGAAGCTGAGGTTCTGTACCCAGCATCCCCTCCTCTTCCTGACTGCGTTCACTGGTATGGGCCAGTCCTGGTGCTGCTGGGTAGGGCTCCCTGAGCCAACCTGGCCCAGGCACCAGAAGGAATTATAACTAGGCTGACCAGAAGGTGGCACAAGCTGGACATTCCAAGCCCCTTCCTGGAGAAGGGCCTTTCATGTCAGCCTCAGACTCCATCTTGGCCCCAAGGCCCTGGGGCTAACCCACCACTTACAGTCAGTGGGATCCTAGATGCAGAGGGGAGGCAGGGTCATGCCTACATATGAGGTCAGAGCCTAGTTCAAAGCTCACTTCCAATGCTTCCTACTGGGTGACTTTGGGGAGGTCCCCTAATCTCCCTTGGCTTCAAGCTTCCTCTGTAAAATGGGGAAGAGGAGTGCCTAGGCAGTGCTAGCCCTCCTTGTTTTACAAAGAAGCAGCAAAGTGACTCCTCCAAGGTCACACAGGTATTAGGAGTCAGGGATGGGTTTGGAATCTGATGCTCCCCCACATCCCTCCTAGGCCTGCTCTGGATCTTCATTTGACTTTTGTGACACCAGGAGACAGGAGTGCCCATCTGAGGCAGGGAAGCAGCGTGGGTACTTGCTCACAGCAATCCGGGTTCTGTTGTTCCCTAGTCTGGTGATCTGTTCCTCCAGATTTTCCTTCTGTTGTTTCAGGTCAGAGATGAGGCCTGAGAGCTCTTCCTGAGGGAGGAAGCCAAGGCAGAATCCATGAGTGCCAGGGAAATCATCTGACTTCAGGTGTCAGGACCACAGGTCACAGAGCCTGGCCCTTTCATTTCACAGAGGAGAAAGCCCAGCAAAGCTAATTGATTTGTGCCTGGGCACATAGCCAGTGTCAAAAGTAGGATTAGAAGCCAGGCCTTTCTAACTCCATGCCAGCACCCAAAGAACCCATCAGAACCAGGGCAGATGTAAAATGTGCAGGTTTCCTTGGCCTCCACCTTATGTGTAGAGGCAGCACTGAATCTAAGCCAGGCCAATCCCAGAAGCACTTCATAAGCAGATCCATCTGGTTGTTGGTGGATCCCAGCTCTCCCAATAACTTTATAATTATTTTGTGTATTTCCCACATTTCCTCAGGCTCAGAAGATGAGAGAGAGGGACAGAGACAGAGAGAGAGGACTTCAGAGGCCATCCAGTCAACATTCTCATTTTACAGATGAGAAAACTGAGGCCAGAGGAGATTAAATGAACTTGCCTCCATCACACAGATGGTAATCAGTCAATTCAAGTCAGGCCAAAGAGCATTTATGAAGCTCCTATTATGTGCCAGGCACTGGTGATACCAGTACAAAGAATGAAACAATTTCAGGTGAGATTCGTAGAATCACCAAAATTGAGGGTTAGAAGGGACCTTAGCGGAGGAAAGAGAGGGAGCAGCAGAAGCCAGCAGGGTTAGGAAGGGCTTCCCATAGGAGGTGGCTGCTGAGCCTTAGAAGGAAACTAGGGGGTCTAAACGATGAAGTCAGGAGGGAGTGCATGCCAAACAGCCCATGCAAAAACATGGAGGGCTGAAACCCCTACTGAGCAGGATGGAGGAAAGCCACACTCTCAGTCCTGGCAAAGGTCCTCACAGTAACTACAAAAAATGGCCAACAACTGGAGAAAGAGGGGGCTTCCTTTTTACCCACCCGCTGTAAGTCCCCAGAACCTTCTCTCACCATACGGAGATAAGGGGGAGCTCCGAAGCGGCTATTTGGATACACTGGGCTTCCTTTTCTCAGCTCCTGTATCCATATGACTGCTTCGAGGTGATGCCTGTGCTCACTGAACTCCCCTGACCTCTGCTCACCTCCCACTGACATCCAGGACCCACACATGGGCTGGAGATTTCACGTAGCTCTTTCTCTTTCCCAGACCACTGAGGGATCCAGGACATTTCCAGGCCCTGTCAGTCACTCTTCCCAGCATCCCCTTGTGAACACCCTTTGCCTCTTCAGCTTCCTTCCATGTGTTTCTAAAGTAATAGGGGGCAGAAATCTCCCCTACTTCACGGGTGCCCTCTCTGGCTCCTCGGCCTCATATCTACTTTGGTCTCACTCAAAAATGAAAGATACCTCAATAGATGAAATTTTGATCAAAAGTCTTCAGCAAATGTTAACCTATTTACTGGATTCCTTAGAGTTTGGAGACTAGTTGAAAAAAGTTAAGGGTTTAGGTAGATACTCATTAGGCCAGAGAGTTTTAATGACCAATTTTTGTTTCTTTGTTGGTTTTTCATTGGCAGGGGCTAGTTATTCCTTTTGCATTTCCGCCCCTAGTGAGTCCCCTTGACCAAACCCTCTGTGAGCTATAATTATACAAATAATAATGACCATCTATGCCAAAGAGTAGGCCCTTAGCTTGGGGAATGCGCAGAAATGGGAATTTCCCAGATCTCAGCCCAAGCAAGGCCTTAAGTAAGATAAAAGCTAAGCATTTCAGTCTTGAGTTGCGTCATCATCACAAAGTCCAGTTTGGTCGGTGCCTGAGGACTTGGTTTGCCTAGGAGTGACATCTCCCTTTGCCACATGTCCACTGATCACTCATCTCTTAGCTTTCTCTGCCTAATTGCTTGCTTTAACTATCTCACTCCAGAGCTTATCCTTCCCATCATCTCCCACAAACATACATTAGGTTAAGCTGCCTGTTCTCTTCTCTGTGAACTCTCCAAGGTATGGGTGGGAGCTGAGTGGGGAGCAGCTGGTGGCCCTGAGGCTGAGGCACACAGGCACCCCCCTTCACCTGCATTCTCAGTCTTGAACACAGTCTGGGATTGATCTAATGGCCAGGACCTATCTTTTCTGACTAGGGAGGTAAGCGGCTTCCTACCTTCAGGCGGCTGTACACGGTGGAGACAGGTGTGACCTGGTGCTGCCGATGGGAGCCCAGAAGACCACAGAGGCCACAGATGAGCTCTCTGTCCCTCTCACAGAACAGGCTGAGTGGGTTCTGGTGATGGGTACAGACGCTCAGCTCCCGCTCACCTGGGAGGTGCAAGGCTTCAATCACTTGAGCCAGGGAGACGTTAGGTGGGGAGCTGCTGACATCGGGCACCACTTGCCGGCACACGGGGCAGAAGAGCTGACTTCCCAAGTGGTGGGCTAAAGAGTTCAGACAATCTTTGCAGTAGGAATGGCCACACTGCAGCATCAGGGGTTCTTTAAAGACCTCCAGACAAACGGGACATTGAAGCCCATTTGCCAAATCCGGGGCCCTCACCTGCAGTGCCATCCAGACTTTCCAAGCTGAAAAACAAGATCCAAAGTGACCCCTGTCACAGTCCACTCCCAGAGTTGGGACTAGGGCAGTTAACCAGGTGCACAACATAGAGAGAGGGAAGGACACACATGGCACTTTTCCAGTATTTCTTTTGACACTTTCTATTTTAATATACTTTCAACATTCACTTTATACTGTTTGTAGTAGATAGAGCCCTGGACTTGGAGTTCAAATTCTACCTCAGACATTTACTATGGTATGATTCTGGGCCAAGCCTCTTTTGTTTGCTGCCCAAGGCCTAACCTAGCTGAGTTTAAAGAGGTTTATTTCATTATTTTTTAATTTTACCATTTATAGTTTTACTATTTCACTTTCATTGTTGTCTCCCCTGTCTTAGTTTCGTATCCTGTAAAATGGAGGCACCTGCCTCCCAGAGCTATTATGAGGATGGGATGAGAAAATATTTGCAAAAATGCTTTGTAAACCTTAAGGAGTCATGAACATGAGTGCTATTATAATTTTCATTTCACTAATGTGAATGCTTTTTCCACAGTGCCTCCTCCACCTTGATTGGCAACCCTTCTACAACTTAATGTCTGCGGCCAAAAACTGACATCAACCCCTTATCAAACTTAGCTGGGCTGGGCCCTGGGCAGCAAACAGAAGTCTTCTGAAGCCTTTCCAGCTTCTGCACGAGAGAGCTCATGAGACTGTATCGGGAAGTACAGGAGCCATGTGGGGTTCTGGGGTTTGCAGAGGCCAAGCCCCACGCCTCCTGCTTTCAGGCCAGATGTGAAAGGAGATCATTTTCAGACACTGGTCACAGAGTTCTTTCTGCATATTTTAATTTCTCATTGTTTATTTTACCTTCTATTTTAAAGAAATGTCCTTGTTTCTTGATGCTGTGTGAGGATCTATCACATTTGTATGATAGACTTAAAGATGAAAGGGGCCTAGAGTCCATCTATTACAACCCTGCCCATTTTATAGATGAAGAAACTGAAGCCTGGGGAGGTTAAGTAATTTGCCCAAGGTCACCTAGGCATCTGAATCCAAGTCTCGCTAACTCCATTCTGCCACTCCCTATCAAATCTCCTAACCTGTCAGTCAGAGCCTTTAGGAACCAAGAGTCATCTCCATATGGCTTCTGGTCCTGCTGCCACCCCCTCCCTTATAACATAAATGACCAAAACAACAAGAATTGAGCAACCAGTTATCCAACAATGGAAGCACCCTCCTTGCCCACTCGTCTTTTGTCTGCTGAAAGGAGAGGGTGCTATTTCACTATGTGCCCCCTAAGGAGGGTTACTGAGTTTTTTTCCCTTTCAGAATGTTTTCATGAATTCTTTTTCTGCCCATTTCTATCTCATCAAGTTCATACACATTTTCCTCTGTTTCTCTGAATTCCTCATATCCATCTTTTTTTTTTACTGTGTAGTACTATTTTTTTTAACTTCATATATCATAGTTTGTTCAGTCATTCACCAATCTGTGGAGGTAGGGGCCTAATTTGTTGCTTATTTATTTAAATACGTTTAATGCTAGAATCTTCTGCTACTGATGCCATGTATTTCTATATTGTGCAATAAGCTAATGGGGTACAGCTGAGGCTCAAAGCTTTGGGGAAATTGTAACACCCAATATGGAGGCCTGGAAGTGATTTTCAAGCCTGATCTAGAATGTTCAAATACCTTATCCTGGCTCTGCTCTCACCCTAGTGTCTCTCTCTGATCCTTTAAGAGTCCCAAAGGTTAGGGGATGTTTTAGAAGGAAGGATGCCCATTCAGAATGTGTGGTTGAGTCATTTTTCAGTTGTGTCCAACTCTTCCTTACTCCATTTGGGCTTTTCTTGGCAAAGATACAGGAATGATTTGCCATGTTCTTCTCCAGCTCATTTGGCTAAAGAGGTAACTGAGGCAAATGGGGTTAAAGGGACTTGTCCAGAGTCACACAGCAAGTAAGTGTCTGAGACCAAATTTGAACCCATGAAGATGAGTCTTCTTGACTCTAGGCCTGGCACTCTATGCACTGTGACACCACTGCCCATTTGGAGTGTAGACAAAAGCCTTGGGCTAGGAGATGGGGACATGAATTCAAGTCCTAGCTGTATCTGTCACTATCTCTTCGACACTGGTTATCCCAGAACACCAGATTTCAAGTTAGACAAGACTCCAACAGCAATACCCCGCAAAGCATCTTGTTTATAATGTCTAGCCCCAGTGTTAGGCCTCCTGGGGATCCTTCTATCTCCTGGTCTTGGATAGTTCTAATAATCAAGTTTCTTCTTACTTCCAAACCAGAATTTACTTCCTTGTGACTTCCATCAATCACTCATCTTCCCAGTCTCTCTGAGGATCAACATAAGCCTCTTCCACATACAAATACCCAGATCAAATATTCAAATATTTGAGGACCGTGGTCACCTTCTTCCCTGGGTCTTCTCTCCAAGTTGAACATTCCCAGTTCCTCCAAATGATCCCTAAATGGCATAAATTTCACCATCTTGGTTTTTCTCCTCTGGACACTTTCCAACTCAACAGTATCCTTCCCAAAATGAATGCAAAACTTTAGATGTGGTCTGACCAAGGCAGAGGATGATGGGGACTTTTGTCCCCTTATTTCTAAAAGCTCTTTGGCTTCTCTTAATGTAACCTAAAACCACCTAAGCCTTCTTGGCTCCCATACTTAAATAGAGCTTGAAGAGTGGTTTAGTTTCTTTGTCTGTAAAATGAATGGGGTTGATTAAACTGATCTCCAAGGTTCCTCCTAGCTCTGTGATCCCATGACAAAGATTCTGAAGGTCTCTTCTGGATCTATGATTCTAGATCAGCACAAGAAAACAACCAAGTAGGAGGAGCCATCTTGCTGATAAAATTGATTATACCCACCAACCCTGCTCATTGAGCTCTTGGAAGCAGAAACAAGCTGGGATTATGGTTTTAAGACACAAAGTTCAGGGTCCAGGTCCAATCAATGTTTGTGCTATCCATCCTCTACATGGAGATAATACTTTCTGATACTTGGAAGAGCTAGTTGTCCCTAATAATTAAATTAATAATAGCATTTGGGTAGGTGTTATCACATGACATATTGGAGAGATAGGTGCTGGTATTGTCCCCATTTTGCAGTTGAAGAAACTGAGGCAAACAGGTGAAATGACTTGAGTCATACAGGTAGTAAGTGTCTTAGGCAGAATTTAAACTATGGATTTCCTAACTCCTGGTTCAGTGCTCTAGCCACTGGGCCACCAACTAGAGCCAACTTTGAAACCCTAGTGGCTCTGTGACTGTGGGCAAGTCATTTAACCTCTTCATGCTCTAGGAAACTTCCTAAGACTATGAACTGGAGCTAGAGTGCTAACCTGCATTGGTGCAGGAAGGGTCCCTTGCTTTCGAGTTTCTTAGAACAGTGAAATTAATCCAGTCCCTATCACTACCTAAATAAGGTTTTGAGGCTAAGGCTTACCTACATCATCTCCTTTGCCTCTGAAAGCAACATGCGACAGACATTATTCCCGTTTTAGAGATGAAGGAACGTAGGCTTGGGGACAAGAGGTAGTCACTTACCTTTGTCAGAGGTGGAATCTGAACCCAGGTCTTAATCCTCCAAGTCCAGCATTCTTTACTCTACAACTTGCTACCTTTTAATGTAATCTGTAGCATATTTCCAAGTGACTGGATTCAGTGACCCCCCAGGCAACAAAAAGCCAAGAAGCGAATTGCCTACAGTCAATCCCCACGGAGCTGGGAAGGCAATCTCCAACCCTGACTGGCTACTTCCTAGCGCCTGCAGACCTGCATTTGATCTCTCTGACTATCGCAGCCTCTTTCTTCCACAGGGAGCTGGGACCACAAGAAAAAATGGTGGGCATACCCTCCTGCCGACTGATCCAAGCCACTTCTCATTTCCTGACAACTCCCCTTTCCCACCCCCAAGCGAGGGGGAAAGTCACCGGGAATCAAATGAAAACAAATCTTGGTCACAGGACTGAGGTGCCTGCCACAGGCTGCCCCAGCTCTGATAGGAACAGCTCAGGTGCATGCTTGAATTAAAGGGGGGAGAATAAAGGGTGGAGGGTGGGGCAAGGCAAGAAATAGGACTGTGGAGAGGGCTCCCCTCTGCACTATTCATTTAGTAATACTGGAAGCTGGTGGGATGGGAGGATTTAGCAGTGGAAGGGACCTCACAGATCAGCTTCTCCTCAGCCCTCATTTTACAGAGGTTTGAAAAGCTTAACATGCTATACAAATGTGAGGCTGTGATTGTAAAGGATGAACCAGCCACATGATAGAGGGATGAAGGATGGACCAGGGATGTGCTCAGAGTGTCTGGAGACACTGGCATTAGGCAGGGGTAGCCCCCACCCTCACCCTAGGATGACCTTCTTTGAGGACTTGGACCAGAATCATATGGGATTGGGAGGCCTGGATAGATTATGATCTCCATGGTGGGGAGGGAAAGGGGAAGAAGGGAGGATCCAAAACCAGAATATCAGAAAGCCACCCCAGGTTGTGACTGAGCCAGGGTAGGAGGACCATCCAAGGTCACCCAGTGAGCAAGGGCCAGGATTCCAACTCAGCCCCCTGTACTTTCCACCACATCCAACTGCCTCTTCTACAAATTGATAATGAAAACAATAATAATAGGAAATATTTACACAGTCCTCTTATGTGCTAAGCACACATGCTAGGCACTTTACCATTACTATCTTACTGACTCTTCACCACAACCCAAGGAGGGAGGTGCTATTGGCATCCCCATTTTACAGATGAGGAAACTGAGGTAAACAAAGATTAAGTGACTTGCCCAAAGTCACATAGTAAGTATTTGAGGCAGAATTTGAATTCTTGTCTTAACTCTAGATCCACAGCCCACCTCCCTTAGGCAACTTCTAAGATTACATAAATTGCAGAGAAGGTGCCAACCACCTTTGGTGGAGGGAGAGTTCCTACCGGGAAGTCCTGCCTACAGTGACATCACAGAGCTGCTGGGTCTGGGTTTTCCCCATGGCAGGGCTGCGTATGACCCACAGGCTTAATCCATTCTTGTTGATGCCCCTGTATAGCAAGCTGCAGCCCCAGCCCCCCGCCCTGGGCTAATCAGCGTCTGACTTATCACAGCTGTTGGGGCAGAGTCCGGAGGAGAGCTGGGGTGGGGGAGGGGTGAGTGAAACTGACGACGCTCTTCTAGGCCTGGGGAAACACGTGCCTTACAACCTACGCCTGACTCAACCCTGGGCCATGATTGGCTGCGAGGCTCACACCGGAGAGTCAGTGGGAGACGGCAGATTGGTAGGGCAGGGCGTGTGTGGGCGGGAGCGGGGGGCGGTCTCAAGAGTCTGCGCCCTGGGCCCCGCGCATGCGCTCTCTGGGGTAACAGCTGCCGCGGTCGTCTTAGAAGCTCGAGGACAAGATGGCGGAACCTCAGGTGACGTCTCTGAAGGACATGATGCCGGCCCTGGACCGCGAAGGCGCGGGAGAGCTGGTGCGCGCGGAGGGGGACCTTGAGGGAGGGGGGGTTTGTCTTTCAGAACTCCAGTTTTACAGAGAGGGAAACTGAGGCATAGAGCGGTCATGTGACTTGCTCTGGCACCCCGTAGTAGGGGGCGGAAAGAGCCCCGGGAATTGGGATTTGGAGGAGGCAGTTTAAGTTTCCTTCTCTGTAAAATGGGGGAGTGGGGTGGACTAGAGGGGCCCTGGGTCTTTACAGCTCTGTGATCCTGTGAAATTTACTTACTCCTCTCCCCTCTCAGTTTCCTTTCCTGTAAATGGTGGAGAGGGTTCCGGGCCCTTAACAACCCTAGGATCCTATGATATGAAGTCACTTCCTCCTACCTCAGTTTCCTTTTCTGTAAAGTTTGGAGGTGGGGGGTAGACCGCCCTAGCCTCTTCCAGCACTATGATGTTACACTTTTTAGGACTAGATTTAGATCCTGATTGCTTCCTTCACGTGTGACCTCTGCTGCCCCTCTAGGGGTAAGAGGAGTTAAGACTTGGGCTCTTGGGGATAAATGACCTGCTTCTTTTCTGACTGTTCCTTTACAGTCTCCCTACCAGAGATTGAGCCAGCGGATGCAGGACATCACGGGAGACAGAGGAGTGTTAAAGGAGGTCATCCGTGAGGGGGCTGGAGACTTGGTGACCCCGGATGCTTCCGTGTTAGGTATGACCAGCCCCTAGGTGCACTCACTTTGGCAGAGGAGTCAAACCAGTATGAATGTTTTACTTGTATTCTAGAGCATCAAACCTCGTTTGGGTACTTAGGATAGAGCCATCTATACAGGACTTAAAGCCAGTGAAAAATCTGGGTGGTGCTAGGCATAAAGATAGCCAGTTAGCGGATCCTTGACCAAGGAGCCAGACAGTCTGCCAGAGACCACCTTCTTTTGCCATCTACTTTGGGGAGGTACAGTCTCCTGGCTAGTGATGTAGGGTGGGTGGCTGTAGCTGCTTCTGGGCTGACTTAGCTCATGGATTTGGTCCCATGTAAATTTCACCGGCTTTCTCTCATGATCAATTCCAGTGAAATACTCTGGGTATCTGGAGCACATGGACAAACCCTTTGACACCAACTGCTACAGGAAGATCCCTCGGCTAATGAAGCTCGGAGAAGGTGAGGGCAAGGCTGGGGACTGGGGATGGCTGTGTTGTTTGCTTTAGGCTAAGTTGTGACAGTTTTGACCCACAGATCCACCATATGTTGGATGCATCCTTTGTGTTGGTTTTTCTCATAGGACGGATGGATGGTGTGGAGCTGTATATCCTTTCCTCTCCCATTTCAGCTTGTGAACAAGAAATTTATGAAATATAAGCAGTATCATACAATTCCATCCAATCTCCCCCAGCCTCTGTTCGGTACCTTCTCCATACCAGGCTAACTGTGCCAGGTGTTGAGAGACACAGAATGAAAGCAGCCTTCTGAGAAACTACAAGGATGTGTGTGCAGTAATTTCTGCAGGAGGGAGGGAGTACCAGTGACAGAGGGGTCAGGAGAGGCTTTCCAGGGGACGCAGGTTTAAGCTGAGTCTCAGAGGTGAGGAGGAAGTAGAAGCCAGTTAGGCTGGATTGTTGAGTAAGTACATAAAGGGCAGTAACCAGATAACTAAGTAGTAATCATTTATATTAAGCTCCTTTGTGCCAAGCATTGCACTGAGGAAGAAACCTTTTGCCTATTTGGAAGATAGCATGTATATAAGTGAAAGTAGATAGCATCAATTTTCTTTTGGTGGGGGTGGGGAGAGCATTTGCAGGACGGGGAAAGGGTCAGAAAAGAGTTGTTTGTTGTTTTGGGTTTTTGCTTGAGCAAAATCTTGAAGGAAGGAAGCGATTCTCTGAGGGGAGATGAAGGTGGGATTGTGTGCCAGACAGGTTGGCAGATGAAAGGTGGGAGTGTTGTGTGTGAGAAACAGCAAATAGAGTAGTATGACTGGTCTGTGGTATCATTGTCAAATCAGCTTCCAAAGATGGCTTGGGGCCAGATTGGAAAAAGTGTTTAAAAGATGGGAGTTTATATTTGATTCTGGAGTCAATTTTAGAGGAAGCCTTCTGACTTGACCAGGAGAGTGGTGTATGTCAGGTGAATGATTTTAAAAACTTTTATTTCACTTAAAGCAAGTGAAATTCACTTAAAATTCCCTCCCATTCTTCCAGTCCTCCTCCCCATATTGGGGGAAAAAAAGAAATTCTTATAACAAATACACTGTCACTCAAAACAAATGCCTGCATTGGCCCTCTCCAGAAGTGCATGTTTCATCTGTGCCCTAAGTTCATCACTTCTCCATCAGGAAGCAGGTCTCATCATTAGGCCTCTGCACTGGGATCTGGCATTACATTGACCAGAATCCTTAAGTCTTTGAAAGTTCTTTGCCCTTATAGTATTGTCCTTATTGGGTCTCTCAGTTCATATAAGTGTTCCCAGGTTTTTCTAAGAGAAAACTGTCCCTTTGACCATTCCTTCTGGCACAGGAAACTTCATGATGTTCACATCCCATAATATGATCAGACTAGTTGATGGGCACCCCTTTAGTGTCTAGTTCTCTGCCATTACAAAAAGAGTGTCTTATAAATAATTTTGTGCATGTGGGTCCTTTTCCTCTTTTATCTCCTCGAGGTGTAGGCCCCGTAGAGGTGTTGCTGTGTGTATGTACATTTTAGTGTACATTTAGTGTACAAATAGTTCCAAATAGTTTTCCACAACGACTGATAGGTAATCATTTAGGTAACTGTGGAGTGGGAGGCAGGGAGATTAGAAGCAGCATCCAGTTAGAAGGCTGTTAGAATAGTTGAGGTGAGAGGACCCATGACAGATTGCTGGGGAAACCGTAGTTACCATTTAGAACAGGGACTCAAATGCCTGGCTTCTGTTTCATTGGTATTAGCCTCTGAACCTCAGAGTGAACCCACCTAAACAGTCATTTGATGCATAATTGATGACAGGTTTATTTTATTTTCCTCCTTTGGAAAGCTGGGAATAGGCAGGCTTAAATCCAGCCTCTGCCTCTTCTGTTCCAGAGATAACCCTGTGGGGAATGGAGGTGGGCCTGTTGACGATGCGCAAAGGTGAGCTGGCCCGATTTCTCTTCAAGCCTCGCTATGCCTATGGGGCACTGGGCTGCCCACCCTTGATTCCGCCCAACACCACAGTCTTGTTTGAATTGGAGCTACTGGACTTCCTGGACTCTGCTGAGTCGGACAAATTCTTCGCCCTTACTGCTGTAAGTCCTTGAGAACAGACCTTACTTCACTAGACCCGGCCTCGGTATCCCTCCCAGTGACTTTTGTTTCTTTATGTTCATCTGACCTGATTCTCTGCTTCCATTCTGAAGCCTTTGCTGGTGGAGAAGGGGTCCCCTCAACTTCATGTCTTTTATGTTTTTAATAAATCAGATGAGGTAATGGATGTGAAAAGGCCTTCACAAATGTATTGTGGTGGGAGTGAAGGTGTTAGCTAAGTTGGATGAATTCATTTATTTAACAATTTACCCCAGTTACTAACCTTGCTTCCCAAATAGTCTGTCAGGCAATGTGAGTATTTGTTTACCTACATGAAATTGTTTTAAAAATCAATGTGATATGATTTCCATAGCCATCTAATTGCAACATTTCTTATTTTAAATTCCCTCATCACATATTTACCATCTTTAAACAGAATCTGTGTTGGAAGGGACTTGGAAACCTTTTAGGACAATTCTTCTTGGCCACGGATTCCACCTGTGACAACCTCTGCAAGTGATTGTATAGTATTCACCTGAAAACCTATATGGATTCTTAACATTTATCCTTTCAGAATTCACCTTCCTAGATTTTACCCATTGTTTTAACTCATCACCAATATACAAGATCCTGATTGTCTCATCTGATGTATTGGCCATAATAACTGTCATCTGGCTGATTTCACAGTCACGACATCTGTGCTTTCTTTTAGTTCATTGAAACAAACTTAAACTTGCACAGAGGCAAGAAAAGACTTCACTGGGGCAGTCTCTTAGAGACCCCTCCTCAAGGAGACACTGATTCTGGTTCTGGTCATTTGTCCAATTCCATAGTTCGCATCTTTCTGTCCTGTCCACAGGGAAACCATTATTTTGTCAAATACTTGGTAGAAATCTAAGTCTTCTACTTGTATGATATTCCCCTAATATTTAAATATAACTACTTTGTCAAGAAAAAGGAAACGAGGTTAGCTTGGCATGACCCATTCTGAATGAGGCTATACTGGCTCTTAATGATCATAGATTGCCTAAGTGTAGATAAACCATTTCCTTTGTATTATACCCTAGAATAGCAAGGTAAGCTCCAAATGAGTTCGTGCATGGCATATACTTCAAGGGTGACATTATAAACAAATAAAGGAGCAAGTGAGAAGATAGCATTGGGGGCTCTGAAGAGTATGTGACCAAAGCAAATGATTTGATTATATAAAATGAAAAAGGTTTTGCATGAACAAAATCAAGACTAAAATGAGAAGAGAAGTAGGTAACTGGCGGCAGGGAGGGATCTTGGCAGCAAGTTTTGCTGATAAATATCTTGTCCCTAAGATTGACCGGGAACAGATTATGATTTATAAGAATAAGAGTCATTCCCAGATTGAGAAATGGTCAAAGGCAGTTTTCTGAAGAAGAGATCCAAGCTATCAATAGCCATGTGAAAACCCATGCTCCAGCTCACTAATAATCAGGGAAATGTGATTAAAGCCACCGAAGAGTTTACTTCATGCGTCAGGTTGGCCAAGTTGTCCAAAGAGGACAGTAAAAGAATGTAAATGGATTGCTATTAAGTGGTTAGAAATGATGAAGAGGATGTTTTTCACAGAGATTTGGAAAGGTTTGTTTGAACTATTGAGAGTAAAGTGCTCATTGTAGAATAAAGCACTCTGAAGATAATTTGGAAAGACTTGAGAACGCTTCCCAAAGCAGTGACCAACCATGGTTCCAGAAGACTCCTCGAGAAGCATGCTGTCCACTTTCTGAGAGTTGGGGATAGGCTCAGGGTTCAGGGTGAGACTTTTCTTTTGGTCCTAGACAATGCTGGAATTTGACTAATTCATGACAAAGGCTTTGTTGGTGAGGGGAAATAGATTTTCCTTGATTAAAAAAAGTTGTATTAATTTTTAAAGATACAAAATAGAAATTATATCTGGCGTTTTGTGAGGAATGAGGTCAAGTTCCCTGGTCTGTAGTGTGCAGAATTCCCTCCCATTTCCTGTTATTTTATAAAACAGGAATAGGTTTGGGCCTTTTTCAGTCCTGTGACATCTGTCCTGTGCTGGGTGGTCTTTCACAGACATGGCTGAGCAGTCTTGTCCACATACTTGTTCAGGCCGTCCAGTAGTGGTTCCTGATGATCTCAACTCACAAGGGGCAATTGATGATTTCTTCTCACCTCCTTATCTTGCATTTTAACTCTCTGGTCAAAAGTTTTCTATTTCCTCACTGCAAAATCATTCCCCTTCATTCAAAGAGAATATGGCAGCTAAATGCAAGTTGAATTGCATTACCTTCTGGCTCTCCCATCCATCCTAAGCTGTGCTCCTTTTTCCTTCCTTTGAGTTTCCTTTTGCCTTCAGTGTAAATTAAAAGAACTTTAACAATTTTTCATATCTCTTAGCCTCAGCACCTTCTGAACTTTAATGCTCCTGATCCTTTTTTACAGGACCGTGTGACTCCTTTTTTGTATTCTTCCTCCATTATTTGCCTCTGCTTTCACATTTTATTACACAATTGCATTGGTCTTTCAATAGCATTTCCATTGTTATTTTTAGAGTTTCAGTGTTGGAAGTCTTCCGGCAATTTGGGGTTCCCTTCCTCAATAGAATTTTAGGTCATTGGATCCTATCTGTCTTCAAACCCCCTTGAAACCTTTTTCTCGGTTCACATGTTCTGGGGTAGATGTGTCACTGTCTCATTGTTTCTGTTTTAGCAACCAGCTGCCTTTGAAGGGACATTTCTGAAAGGGAGACTGGGATGTGGGTCATGAAGTAAGATAGCTGGAGTGTATGGAATCTGATCCAGAAGGAGAGATGGAAGGTTGTGGATGGTCTGAGAGAGGATTTTCAGAGTAGGGCATGGCCTTCCCTGTGTGTAGCTGAGGTGGAGTGAAGGTGCAGATCATGGTGACCAAGAAAGTTAATGAGCTAGGAGGCCAGAGACTTTGGGAGGGATAGCAGCACAGATCCTGGTGTAGGATCCCCCTCTGGGAGCTACCATCCCTTTCACCCCAACTTGCATTCTCAGGCCAGGTCCCCCAGAGAGTTTTCCAGGTACTCTTTGGGAATCCTAAAAGTAAAGGAGCTTCAAAGCACATCCCCGTGAACCTTGTATGCCCTCTTACCAGTCCATGTGGTGTCAGTGGGAGGAGTAGAGAAGTCTACACTCAGAGGGGACACACACTTCTGCTACAGCAGGGTGGGGATGGTCTTTCTCTTCTCATGGTATCTTCACACTGCTCCTCTGAGCAGAGTAACTGCTTGGAGTGGGCTTCTTTCTCAAGCTAGACTCCAAATTATCTTAACCAAATTTTCTTAACCAAATTATCTTATCTCTTTGCAACAGAGAGCTGAGTCTCTCTTTTTTAACTTTTTAAAAATTTATTTATTTTTAGTTTTCAACTTTCATTTCTACAAGATTTTGAGTTTCAGATTTTCTCCCCACCTCTCCCTTCCCTCCACCCCAAGACACCATGCATTCTGATTATCACTTCCCCCAGTCTGCCCTCCCTTCTATCACTCCATTCTCTTCCCTTTTCCCCATCTCCTCTATTTTCTTGTGGGGCAAGATAGATTTCTGTACCCTATGACCTGTATTTCATATTTCCCAGTTGCATGTAAAACCAATTTATAACATTTGTTTTTAAAACTTCCAGCTTCTCTCCCTTTCTCCCTCCCCACCCATCCCCACTGAGAAGGCAAGCAATTTAATATAGGTTATACGTGAGTAGTTCTGCAAAAGACTTCCATAAAATTCATGTAGTGAAAGACTAATTATTTCTCTCCATCCTATCCTGCCCCTCATTTCTTCTGTTCTCTCTTTTGACCTTGTCCCTCCCCTAAAGTGTTTATTTCTAATTTCTCCTCCCATTTGCCCTCCCTTCTGTCATCCCCCCACACCTCACTTATCCCCTTCTCCACCACTTTCCTGTAGTATAAGATAGATTTTCATACCAAATTGAGTGTGCATATTATTCCCTTCTTAAGCCAAATGTGAGAATAAGTTTCACTTTTTCCCTCTAACCTCCTCCTTTCCCCCTCCATTGAAAAAGCTTTTTCTTGCCTGTTTTATGAGAGATAATTTGCCCCATTCCATTTCTCCCCCCAATATATCCCTCTCTCATCCCTCAGTTTTATTTTTTTTGATATCATCCCTTCCTGTTCAACTCACCCTGTGCCCTCAATCTATACGTATATAATCACTTCAACTCCCCACATACTGAGAAAAGTCTCAAGAGTTACAAATACTATCTTTCCATGTAGGAATGTAAACAGATCAACTTCAGTAAGTCCCTTATGATTTCTCTTTCCTGTTTACCTTTTCATGCTTCTCTTGATTCTTGTATTTGAAAGTCAGATTTTCTATTCAGCTCTGGTCTTTTCAAGAATGCTTGAAAGTCTTCTATTTCATTGAATGATCATTTTTTTCCCTGAAGTATTATACTCAGTTTTGCTGAGTAGGTGATTCTTGGTTTTAATCCTAGTTCCTTTGACTTCTGGAATATCCTATTTCAAGCCTTGTGATCCCTTAATGTAGAAGCTGCCAGATCGTGTGTTATCCTGATTGTATTTTCATAATATTCTAATTGTTTCTTTCTAGCTGCTTGAAATATTTTCTCCTTGACCTGGGAACTCTAGAAATTGGCTACAATGTTCCTAGTAGTTTTCCTTTTGGGATCTCTTTCAGGAGGTGATCAGTGGATTCTTTCAGTATTTATTTTGCTCTCTGGTTCTAGATTATCAGGACAGTTTTCCTTGATAATTTCATGAAAGATGATGTCTAGGCTCTTTTTTTTGATCGTGGCTTTCAGGTAGTCCTGTAATTTTAAAACTGTATCTCCTGGATCTATTTTCCAGGTCAGGTGTTTCTCCAATGATATATTTCACATTGTCTGCTATTTTTTCATTCCTTTGGTTTTGTTTTATAATTTCTTGATTTTTCATAAAGTCACTATCTTCCATCTGCTCCACTGTAACCTTTAAGGAATCATTTTCTTCAGTGAGCTTTTGCATCTTCTTTTCCATCTGGCCAATTCTGCTTTTTAAGGTATTCTTTTCATTGACTTTTTGGATCTCTTTTGCCATTTGGGTTACTCTATTTTTTAAAGTGTTATTTTCTTCAGCATTTTTGGGTTCTCCTTTAACAAGCAGTTGACTCATTTTTCATGATTTTCTTGCATCTCTCATTTCTCTTCCCAGTTTTTGCTCTGTTTCTCTTACTTGATTTCCAAAATCTGTTTTGAGCTGTTCCATGGCCTGAAACCAGTTCGTATTTTTCTTGATGGCTTTGGATGGAGGAGCTTTGCCTTTGTTTTCTTCTGTTTGCATGCTTTGGTCTTCCTTGTCACCAAGGTAAGATTCTATAGTCTGATTCTTTCTCTGATTTTTACTTATTTCCCCAGCCATTTACTTGACTGCTAAGCTCTTTGTCAAGGGTATTTCTGTGTTCCAGTGGGGATGGGGGAGGGTACCGTCACCCTCTTGATTCTCCCCACAATCTGTGGGCCTAGAGCTCTAGAAACAGTGACTGTAGCTACTCCAGTTGCTGCTGTGGCTGCAGAGGATTTCTCCCCCTTCCCTCCTCAGCCGCCCTGGGGCTGGGGCCAGACCACTCTACTTTCTCACACTGGTCCCACAGACTTTTCCCACTGACCTTCCAATTTATTCTCAGTGTTTTGGGGTCCTGAAGTCAGGAAACCATCACAGACATGAGAGATTCTGTCTGACCAAGGCCTACTCAGGTCCCATCTGTGCCCATGTGGCCCATGCTGGACTGCACTTTGATCCCACTGTGGCTTGATAGATGTTTCCTGGCGACCATCCAGGCTGTCTTAGTCCATCATTCTGTGGGTTCTGCAGCTCCAGAATTTGTTTAGAGCTGTTTTTTACAGGTATTTGACTGGGCTTGGTGAGAGTACTCTAGAAAGTGTATGCTGTAATTCTGCCATCTGGGCTCTGCCCCCTCTGAGTCTCTTCTTGTTTAAGGCTGTCTCTCACCCAGACTTTTGGACCAGCTTCCTCCTGATGCATGAGGTCTCCTTCCGGGCAAGTAACCCCCTGCAAAGTGGAGATCCCCTTACTTCTGGTAGAGGCAAGGAGTTTTTCCCTTTCAATGCCTGGAGTCTTTCTTCTTGGCTGCCATGGGTTATATTCCTCAAGGCTGTCTCCTGATTGTTGTAAAGGGATACCAGGGACAACCAGTCCTTTGAAGCCAATGGCAGGCTCCCCTCTCCCATAAGATTTGACTAATGAATTTCCCTATGTTTGATTGTCACTGTTTTATGTCCTCTTGTCCTCTGTGATTGAATGAAATGGGCTGAGGCTGGGAGTGCTGGGGAGTCAGTGGATTAAGGCCTCTTCTGAACAACTCCCCTGACTAGGGACACCTGAGTATGAAGACCAAGATTAAGGTAGACAGGAAGCCAGTGAGACAGGAGGGCAAATTAGCTGGGCCCCAGCAGGTAACAACGACCACCTCTGGATGAGTGCTGTTGAGGGCTCAATGTGAGCATCCAAGGAGGGCAAGATATGGGGAGATGGCAACAGAGAAGGGAGCTGGGAGTGATGACAGGAGCATGTCCGCCCCTCCTCCTGGCTTGATGTATCAGACTGAGGGCAGAGAGGGAGGAGGTACAGGGTATGTGTCCAGCATGGGTGTAGATGGATGGAAATAATGCCAGAGAAAGAGGAGCAATAGGGGGTATGCAGAGGGCAGGGTGGGCCTGAGGTGGATGCCACTGAAGGGGGGGAGTGCAAGGGGCACAGCAGTCTGAGTCACAGGTGTTTGCATCTGTGAGCCAACTGTGGGGCCCTCCCCAGCCAGGGTATCAGGGGATGGGTAGGATCTGAAGATGACACTTGGGGTCTGAACTCTTGTGGTTACTCAGGGCAGATGTGCATCTTCCCTCAGGTCACAAGGCAGACATTGATCTGGTTTCTCTTTTCTCCCCCGGGTAGCTCTGGGAATCTTAGTGAATTCAGCTTTTCAGCCAAGTCTGATCAGACTAAGATGTTTGAAATCCTATCTCTGTGAACGACCCTTGGCCCTGTGGCGGCCGAGCCCTGGAGTTTAGTGGTGTCACCACACAAGCCTTTGTTTTTGATCCCTCAGAAGCAGCAGGACCTATTCCCGCTGGAGAAGGTGCTGAAGGTGGCTGGCACAGAGAGGGAATTTGGCAACTACCTCTTTCGCCAGAACCGTTTTCACGATGCCAAGGAGAGATACAAAAGGGTAAGAGATCCTGTGGGCAGCCACCTCTTTTGTCCCTAAGGGGAGGGCACCGCACTTGTTTTGGATAAGTAGTGTACATGCTGGCAAGTCCTTGCTGGTAGTTGTCAGAGCTGGGGGCCAGGTGTGGCGGTGGCTGCCGGGTGATTTGCATCTGCAGGCTGGATCCCCCTGTGGTTCCTCTATCTCTCTTTTATTAATAGATTCCTCTGCTCATCCCCTGGGACGCACACCTACGCTCGGGTGAGCCAGGCCGCAGAGTTTCAAGGACCCTGCACGTCCTCATTTGCTTATCAGCCTATGTGACCATGCTCCAAAGAGTTTCTCTCTTTGGCCAGTCCTTGTGCATCACTTGTAGCTCTGTTCCTGCTCTGCTTTGTCAAACGTTCCCCTGGCTTTTTCTCCCCGTGACCCATATTCACACTTGCCTTTATTGTTAATTCATTGAATTTATGTCATATCACAGAGACTCTCCTTTTTTCCACCCAGCAAATTAACTGTTAGCATAAAAGGTTATTGTAGAGCAGCAATAGATTTATTCAGGGGCCACAGTGTGTTTGGGAAATGGAGAGAATAACGCTGTTGATCCTATCTTCCTGTGTCAAAAGCTGGCCCCTTTGGCCTCTCTGCCCTGTCCAGAGTGTCGCTCTCAGGTCATACACCTGCACATGGTCTTAGGCCCTCATCCCCTGTAAGAGGGGATGCATTTGTGACCACTCCAAGATTTCCTGTCTGGGAAAGTGGTGCTGTCCTTGAAGAAACTGGACATTTGGGAGGAAAATTTTATTTTAGGGGTGAAAGTGTTCAAGGCCTGTCCCAGAGTAGAAATGAGCTGGCTTGGGAAACAGTAGGTTCCTCCTCGTTGAAGATCTGCACACAGGCTGAACGACATGGTGCGGAGTTATCGCAGTGGGGATTCCTTTTGGGGTGTGAGCTAGACTCAGGCCCACAGATCTCTTCCTAGTCAATGGGTTTCATTTTAGACATGGATATCTTATCACCGCCTCCTCAAACTCAACTGTTCTCTTTTGTTTTTCAGTCATGTCCAGCTCTTCATGACCCCATTTGGGGTTTTTCCTTGGCAAAGGTGCTGGAGTAGTTTAACCATTTCCTTTTCCAGCTCATTTAAAAGATGGGGAAAACTGAGGCAAACATGGTTAAGTGACTTGCCTGGGGCCACACAGTTGGTGTACTATGAGTTGTGGGGACTGTGGAGGTCTAGCATCCATACTAGTATGGGGAAGCTTCAAATCTAGGGTAATACTCTTAAGTCTGGAGGATGAGAGAAAGGAAAAGGGGGTGTTCTCCAACTCCTAAGCATCCCTGAGTGCTTTCCTCTAGTGAGGAGGGGTTGAGAGGTAGCAGCTTACCAGAGGGGAGGACAGTTGTCTTGGTTTATTATAGGGTCAAGTTCACATCCTGTGTAGGTTTTTGTTTTGTTAGGCTAAATTAAGTTGGACCTATATTCGGTATGGGGCAGCTAGATAGCACAGTGGGTAGAGCTCTGGGCCTGGAGTTAGAAGCACCAGCGTTCAGACTTACTTGCTGTGCCACCCTGGGCAAGTCACTTAACCCCCACCGGCATAAAACTGGAAAAGGAAATGGCAAACTCCCAGTATCTCTGCCATGAAACCCTACGAACAGTTGGTCCACAAGGTCACAAAGAGTTAGATCCTACATATTCAGTGTATATGGCACATGAGTGACCCTGTGAGGAAGCCTTAAACCTTTTTGTGGATACCTTGCTGTAAACCAATTCTGATGTTCGTAGGAGAAATCCTTCATTGGAGGAGGAACCAAAAAGGAAACTTGTAGAGATCTGTAGACATTCGTATAGATCTGTATAGATCCAGAACTGTAGCTCTGGGCTGCCACAAGCTTTCTTTATTTCTTTGGATTCTTCATATTTGATTTTTAAGCATAGCACCATTCCCTTGCACTAATAAACAACTTATTCAACCATTCTCAAACTGTTAGGCTTGTGGGCCTCTGGCCTTTACCCTTAAAGCCTTGTGGAGTGTTTCTGTAGAGCGAGGTCTTATTTCCCCTCCATAACATGTGTACGGTCTTGGTTGTGGAATCCTAGAGTTGGAGAGTTTTCTGAGATTAGTTATTCCTTATTGTATGATGCTAGATTGTTCCAGAATGTGCCAGTTCCCAGATCTAGCCCCAGTGCTGTGACTGTTTCCCCACAGCTAAATCAGTATTGAATTTTGTCATTGTCCTTCACTTTGCCGATTTGGATGAGGCAAGACCTCAGACTTGTTTTAATTTTGACTTCTCAGTTATTGGAGTTTAAACAGTTTTTCAAGTGGTTGTTGATAACTTTAACAAACACCTGCAGGATCATATATTTATCCATTTATGTTCCATACAGTAATAGATATTACTCTGTAAATTTATGTTAATTCCTGATGTATTTTATATATCAGAATCTTATCAGAGATATGTACTGTAAAGTTTTTCCTCAGTTTTACTATCATTGTTGCTTTTTGTTATGTAAAGATGCTTTTATTATGTAATCTAGCCCATCTATTTTCTCTCCAATGATTTTTCCCATTTATTTAACAGATATATTTTTCTCTCCAGTTACAATGAATACATCATTAATTTGTCTCATTTTTCTGATCATTGGCACTTCCTGTGGTTTATGATGATGCCAGAGGAACACAGACCAACCCCCCCACCCCCAGGCCTGCCTCATTCATGACCTCAGGTGACTGGGAACCCTCATCAGGGCCTTGGGCCTGAGCTTGCTTCACCAGTCAGGTCTCTGGAACAACTTCCTCAGCCTTGTAGGGGAAGAAGCTGGCTGCGCCTCTGCCACAGGGAGCCTAGTGGACATTGCTCCTGTCACACAGGGGCAAGGCCAGGAAGGCAAAGTCACTGTCTGGGCCGCCTTCTTGGCCTCCTGTCTGGCTTCTGGGGTGTGGGGCGTCCCTTCTACATGGGCATGGCGTTAGGCTCTTCAAGCTCAAAGCTGCCCCAGGACCCTTGGGACATCCTGGGTAGGTGGGCCCAGTCACAGCTTTTGAGCCTTTGTGCTCATCCTTCAAACTGTGTTTGTGAAAACTTTCCCGCTGGCATTTGTTTTACACTAGTTCACAGGTAACATTCTCTGTTGCTGTTTGTATGGAAAAACCACTTAGTGAATTGTACTTTGCATGTGTCTTAACAGAGGAAAGTTCCTGTCTTGGTGAGCTCATTGAGGAGGACAGCTGGGGCCTTCTCCTGGGGAGCCAGAGCCAGGTGTGAGCCTGTGTGGAGGCCCAGAGCCCCTTGGCTCCTTGGACCATCATGACCTTGGAGTCAGGGACATCAGATTCTAAATAGCTCTGTGACCCTGGGCAAGCGGGTTTCCTCTCTGAGCCCATTTCCCTATCTGCAAAATGGGGGTAATAGCACCTTCCCTTTTTCTCCTATTCCCTGTTGAGTGGAATGTATTTCTGTACCTGTGTGTGTTCTGTACCTCCTTGGACATTTCCGATGAGTGAGCTAAAAGTGTTGGCTGCTCCCCAGGCCCTTTCTTGTTTGTAGAGAAGCTTACTTGGGAGCTTCAATTGTACACGATGGTTTCCCTAACCTTTTTCTTCTCCCTTTTCTCTTTCCATCATTCTCTTAAGGCCATAAAGATATAAGCCACTCACAGGCCCTCTGTAACCTTGATGATGGCGTTGGCATTCAGAGAAGATACACAAGTAGCGCCCTCCCATTTAGGACGGGAGCGTTTTAGTGTTGTTTAATCCTTTATCACGGTTCGTTGGTATTTACCTTTTTGTGTTTTTGTTTCACAATTGACCAGCGAATTCTTTCCACTTCCACTTCGCCCTCCAATTCTTCCTATAAGTTCTGGAAAGTTTCTCGTAAGATTTCTTAAAATAGGATCATAGCCTAACTCCAATTTCTAGGTCAAAGAAAAAATACTGCAGCAGCCAGAAAGAAAGAATTCAGATACTGAAGCATCACAGTCAGGCTCACACATGACTTTGGCAGCCAGCACTAACAAGGCAGTGTAGGGCTTGGAATGCAATATTCCAGAAAGTGAGGGATTTAGCCTTACAACTGAGGACCACTTACCCAGCAAAACTGAGTGCAATGCTTCCAAGCACTCCTGATAAAACAAGACTGGAGCTGTGTAAAAACTCTGAAGTTCAAACACAGGTGAGTCTAAAGAAGCTTTTGTTGCATTTCATAAAAGCTTTTAAAGATTTTACTTTTATAAGTTTATGCTTTATCTCATCCATTTATGCCCAGACTGGTTTTTTCTTGGACGTTTTGCTTGTAGATATTTTGGAATCCTTCTCTTCTTCAGGGTTTGTGTCCTGAGCATCCCTGTCTCCATAACAGCTCTTTATGGAGGGCTCTTTCATTCAGCCTACTTCCTGACTCAGAATTGATACTAGCATGAGGCTCTGTGCAGATCTTTTTTTAATCATTTTGTATTTTTATTAAAATATATTTTATCTTTTTCCAATTAAAGTACAAACAATTTTTGGCATTCTTTTTTTAAAATGTTTTCTAGGTCTTTTTGGAGGAGGGGAGGTCACTATACTTTTCCCTGCTGCTCCACCATCCTGGCTCCTCCTTGGAGGTATTTCCCGGATATCGAACCGAGATGATCTTTGAGTCAGGCCAGTGATGAGTAGAGACCTTGCTGTCACCAAGAATGGGAGGACAAGAGTACGCCAAAGAATTGTCTGTCACTCAAGTGCAGAGAACGGACAATCCCAGCAGTAGAACCCTGAGTTTCCTGTCTCCTCTCCTCACCTTTATGGTTCATGTGGGGCTGTATTGGTCATTCTTCAGTATTTCCTCCCTCTCAGTTGTCTTGACTTTTCAGCCTGTGTTCCAACAAGCTCTCCTGTGACTTGACTTTCCCCTGAGGAAAATTATATTTTTAAATCATATTCTTATATGGGGAAAAGATGGTCCAGTATCAAAAAGTCTTGAAGACAAAGACCAGCCCTTATCTGAAACGGCCATCTCTGGTCATCTCCTCAGAAGCACATGTAGCTATGCAGTGCACTCCCCTTTACCCCTTCCAGCCCCTTCTTGTAAATAAGTAGCTCAACTGGGTGTTTTTCTCTTTCTACATTTTAAGGCAGGAATTAGGGAGCTAGCTGCCAGCAAAGGTAGAGTGACTGCCATGGGTGTTAGTGGTAGCTAGGGCTTGGGGCTGTTGGATTACAGCAGATGTAGCCTGGGAGACCCTGACTGCCCTAAGGCCAGGCTTCCCTCTCAGTAGGAGGAACAGAAGCCCAGTGCTGCTTGGCCCTTGGAGCCAGGGACTTCAAGGGAAGACCATGCTGGCAGCCATCCCAGCTGCCGCAGGAGAGACCTTGGGCCAGGAATGAGAGCAGCTAATGTGAAGAGACGAGTCCAGCTCAGCTCCTGGAAGGATGTCTGGGGTCTAGTGACAAAGGAAGGAGACCATTTCACCCCTAGGCTCTCCATGCATGCAGATTGCCCCTACAGAGTGGCCCTGTCTCAGAATACATCCCCTTGACTTTTCCTATGACCATACAAGAGAGAGAACATCAGAGGGAGGGCAGAGAAGGTTTGGGGAGATAAGGAGCTGCTTGGCAGGCTTCTTTGCAAATATTTTATGTTAATAAAAGCCACGTGGCTACAGAAAGGTGATCGCCTGTGTAGCTTAGGTGTAGAGGGTCAGACTGAGCTAGGGACTTTCCCATGTATAGCAATTGAGGCCTCTGGGGCTGTAGGTAATGCTATTTTTGTGGTCATCCCAAGGAGTATTTAACATTAACCTTGGCCTAGAATTTTGAGGGCTTCATGCTGTCCTAGTCCTTTTGAAATTGTGTAACTTGATAGGAAAGGTGGTTTCTGCATGTACATAGAGAAAGATCTTATTGGGAGGGAGGGGGAACACAGACACATGCTGGTCGCTTGAGCATAGCACCACCTGGTGGGAAAATGAAATATCACATGTTAATTGTAAAGTGACCCTGTCTTCCTTGTGGGCTGTTACTGTAGCACCTGGAGCATCAGTCAGCAACACGTATTAGATGCCTACTGTGTGCCAAGCTCTTCACTAGTTATTGGGGATACAAATACAGTGGATGTGGCTTCATCACCTTCTTGTGTTTTCTCTAGGGCAAATCCCTCTTTTTGTTTGTGTAGCACTTTCCCCGTTGGTTAAATGAGGACCGTACAGTTTGCCAACGATTGCCATTGTGGGTCAGACCCCATAGGTCCATTTAGCCATGAAAATTGTTACCGACAGAGACTCCTTTGTTTTGGCTAGTTGGACTTTGTGTCTTCTGTCTGTTTTCCCTCTATGTGAATTTAAGCTTTAATTTTCCTGCCTGTGAAGAAATATGTGCTTCCAAAAGGGAGGTATTTCCTTATGGCAGTAATGAGGTTCCCCTGAAAGCAGAGGACTTAAGAACTCTTGGAACTCGCAAGTGGAAACTCCTTTGCTCTGCCCTGCTGATGTCTCCTCTTAAGCCCAGCATTCTTCCTATGCTGTGTTGTTGGACTTGGTTGTGTTTCTAGTCAGGGAGCAAACAGGAAGCCCCTACTGTGTGCTGGGGACACAGAGGCAGAAATGAACCAGGCCTTGCCCTCTGGGCTCTTCTGGGGGTAAGTGTTCTGACTGGTTTGGGTTATTCATTTCAGACTTCTCTGTCACCTGCTTTGTCTCCCTATAGGCCTCCGTGATTCTTTGCCGTAGGCCTTTTCACCCTGGGGAACAGGGTCAGATAGAGAGTGCCAAGCTCCTGGTCTTCCTTAACCTGTCCTTCACTTACCTCAAGTTGGAACGACCTACCAGGGCCCTGAGCTATGGAGAGCAAGCCTTGGCTATTGATCAGAAGAATGTGAAGGCCCTCTTCAGATGTGGACAGGTGAGCATTAGGGGAAGAGATTCAGGAAGCCCAGCCCCAACATAAAAACATTCTCGAAGCCCATGTTCTTCTAGTGTCCAGGAGGCTGTGGCTGGCCAGCTCTCCAGAGCATCTGTCCCCAGGGACTTGGAGGTGGCCTTCGGGTGCTGTGACCCAGGAGCCTCCACCCAGGGGCTTCTCCTGCCCATGATTATCCATTTGTATCCATCAGTCATCCAAAGTGCATTTAGCTTTTATCAAGGGCTGTTTGCTGAGAGAGTAGAAAAAGAATTAACACAAAACATCCACTTAGTCTGGGCCATTCTCTCCCCCCAGTCCATACCAAGTCTAGGGGAGCATTGGGGAGTGCCTGTGCCCAGAAACCGTGCCCAGCTTCCAGATGCTGGAAGGCCTTGCTCCCCTTTTCGAGACTGGTCCCGTAGCCCTTGAGTGTGGCTCGGCCCTTCAGAATGGTGCAGCTTCTCCGACTCCTCACAGTCTTTTGAAGATGCCTTCCCACATTGCATCTAGTTTGTCCTTGGCTCCCAAAGCAGACACAACATCTTCTGCTCTGGAACAACGCTTGGACGAAGATGCCAGGAGAAATCCGGAATCCTCCGACTGGTCCTCTGGCCAGGGTGGGATGGAGACCAGGACTTTGCCCAAGCTGGCTATCTTCCTCTCCCTCACCCCAATCTTGGCTTGACTGGATAGCTTCCTCCACGAAGCAGCTATGTAGTGTAAATTCGTTCAAACTCACCCTTGGCTTTGCATGAGCCCCACAGGATGTGACCAAGTCCCTCAGTCGATGTTCCAAACAGACTTTCTGTGTACCTAGTGGAAATGTCTTTGCTCGATGAGGGGGGAGGGGATCCAGACCTTGTTCACACTTTTTGTTAAATTGAGATCCGTTTTCACCTGCCAAAGGCCTCAGTGTTGCTCTTACCCATTTCTGTAAGTGAGGTTAGGTGATTTGGTTTACTCAGTTGACCACCCCCCCAACTCACTAAATACGGACTCCAAGAATTTTACTTTTCCCGAACAGGCAGTGTAGTAATTCTTTCCATCTTTAATGGCAGGCTTGTCTTCTCATGACTGAATATGAGAGAGCCCGAGATTTCCTCGTCCGAGCCCAAAGAGAACAGCCTTTGAATCATGACATCAACAACGAGCTGAAGAAGCTGGCCAGGTATGTGCCCTCCTTCCAGCTTGTGGCTAGGCGGTGTGGCCCATGTGGCCTCTGGGCCTCACTCATCATAAGGAAATGTTGGGAGGCTCGCTTCAGGGGGGTGTGCAGTGTGCCCAAGGATTTCAGTCTTACTGTGCTTAAATTTATAAAGGAATCACTAAAATTTCTAAAAAATTAGGACATTCTGGATCTTTCCTTTTGACGTTGAAAAATAACCCTCTCAGGTCAGGGATGATGATTCTTTACAAGAAAATGTCATAGTTAACTATCAAAAGCCATTGTGTACAAGGGCTGGTAAGCCATGGAACCATGTGGGCTGGTGAAAAAATGCACCTCCTCCACATGGGGTCTGGGAATTGTTTCCTTTGTAGCCATGTTAATTATTTTATGCATTTAAAAGAAAGCATCCCTGGGCTTCTGCAGACTAACACCAAAGAGCATGCTGACGCCTTTGGATTAGCCTCCTCTGGGCCCGCCGGCTGCCTGGTCAGAAGCCTAGGTGTGCTAGTGGTCACCTCGCTCAGTCCTACTCCAGAGACTGTCAGCCTGAGTGCCGCCAGCAGGAACCTTTCCTAAAGTTTCAGTCCTGTGCTCAGAGACAAAAAGGGCAGAGGCCTTCCTCTGGGGAACATGTACCCACTGTTGCCTACAAACAGGATTTTTAGAAGTAATTTATTCTCTCTCCAAAAGCTGTTACAGACACTACATGGATAAGGAGAAGGAAATGTGCTACCGAATATTTTCTCCTCTTCATTCCTCTGCTGTGAAACAAAACTGAAGGTAAGTTGAGAGCCAGAAGATGGTGAAGGCCATGAGCCCCTTGGGCTGGGGCTAATGGAGGCCTTGGCCTGAAGACTTTAAGGATATATTGGGGGTGTAGCAGACCTGGGTGGGAGAGAGAGCAAGTCACCACTGATCATGCTTTTTGGAGCCAGACATCAAATCGGGGATTTGGGGGTTGGGGGGCTTCTCCTGAGGTCTGAAGCCCCAAGGACACCGGGTCTGAATTAATGTTTTTCCCTGTAAGGTCCCCCAAGCACTCATTCATAATGAGTGCTCACTTGTACACAGCAGCAACCCCTTCTCTCAGCACCCCAGGGAGACAGTAATGGTGCCATTCTACAAGTGGAGAAACTGAAGCCCCAGGCATATAAGGGATTTGCTTGTTACACAGTAGTGAGTGGCTACAGTTGGATTCCAAACAAGTGCTTGCTGCTTCACACCTAGGACTTTGTTGGTGTCTCCTGCTGGGTTGACCTCCAGTTAACTATGGGTAACAGAGAAATGGTGATTGCAGTTGAACTGACAGCTCAAAGCAAAAGAGCTATGGCTCTCTTGCTCTGATTTGTGCAAGGACCTGAATCTTTGTACCTTCCTGTGCTAAGATCAGGACCCAGATTCGTTTGGCTCATCTTGAATGGAAGCCATCACCTCTGAAACCTGAGCGTTGTCTTGAAGAGGTTTCTCAGTGGGCTTTTCTGTTTGTCCCCCCAGCACTTGGGCACATGGGAAGTCCTTAATCAAAGCATTTCCATCCCATTCCACGTCAGAGCTCCTGGAGAATTAAATCCAGCGCAGTTCCCACCATTAAGATTTCCCTGAGTGCACAGAATAACAATATACTTGCTCAGTCAACTGTTACTTAATCCATGGAAAAAAACCCACCTGCCTCAAACACCTGCTCAGCCACATAGATAAGTCTGTTCTCCTGAGGGAAATTAAACAAGAAAGCAACTAAGAACAGCTGCCGAATGAAGGCGAAGCGATAAACCTTGGCTTTGTGGAGGCCTCCAGCCTCTGAGCAGCACCAGAGGCCGGCTGTCAAAGGGCTCATTCACGGAGCTGCCGCTGCCTGCCTGCTCCCAGGGCGCCAGGTTGAGGCCAGCAGCAAATGCCCCTGTCCTCATCTTTGAGGGCCTTGGAGTGGAAAGATTTGCTAATATTTGAACTAGGGAATGGCTTGACACCTCCCACCCCACCCTGTTCGACATTCTTCGGCATTCAGTTATGCTCCAGTGGGGACAGTGGGTTCTCTTCGTGTTCTGAAGCCCTTGGTGTGTTTCCTTAACCAGGAACAAATTTGGTCTGCCCTGGTTCAGCTGGGAGCTTGGCTTTTCTGCAGGGACCAGGCCTCAAGGCTCCCTGCTCTAAAGCCATGATGCTCTGACCTAGGAGGGTGTGGTGGATGGACCTGGGGCATCAGGAGACCCGAGTTCAAGTGCAGCCTCAGATCCTCACTGGAGTGACCCTGGGCAAGTCATCTAAACTCAGCTTGTCTTCCCCAACTATAAATGGAGATAACAACTGCACTTTCCTCCCAGGGTGGTTCTGAGGATCAAGTGAGATGATATTTGTAAAGTGCTTAGTTTACACGCAGTATGCGCTTAATTAATGCTTGTCCACACCTCTCCCTCACCCCATCCCCTGGCCTGTGTGAAAAGCTCAGTTTGGGGGAAGCCTGTAAAAGGGCAGGCGGGAGGTAGGCAGTGTCCTGGAGACGTGGCTGCTGCCAGCTTGGTACTCAGCCTCTACATTCTGCCTCCGATGCATCTTTTGGAAGGCCTTGTTAGGGCCTGAGGCCCCTTCCTCCTCTGTCTGGGCTTTCTGTGATGAGATTCTAGCTTGCTGCCCTCACCTGGGGCACGTGCAGCTGTTACTCTCATTTGGTGGCTGAGGAATTGGGGCCTGTGCTTGAGAAGCCTGACCGTGCTTATGCAACTAACAGGGCTACAAGCAGAACTAGGACCTGCCACTTTTTTAGTGATTCTTCCAGTCCCAGTCCTTTGTCATCAGAAGTAGAAGTGTTAATTATTCCAAAGGTTGTGTAAAAAAAAAAATGGATTTGCCTGCAGGGCAATGAAACTGCATCTGACAACAGCATCCTTTGATGGTAGATCTAGGTAGATCTAGTAGCCTCATGGACAAGAGAGAAAAGTGGGGTGGATGTTAGCCCAGTTAAGTGAGCTCATAGGCTGTTAAGAACAGTACCCAAGAATGTTGATGGAGGAGATCTTCCGGCTGGGTCCCTATGGAGGAGGATGCAAAAAAAGCCTAGTCTACAAAAGTGGGGAATTGGGTCCCATGTTGGGGATCTGGGAGCCCTTCCAAGCTGGAGATGCTGCAGAACAGGACTGCCATGCTGATGGGCTCAGAAAATCCCCTGCTAAGATTATCTACGGTTGGGTGTGTTTTTATTTTGTTAAACGTTTCCCAGTTATGTCTGAGCCTGGCTCAGCCACACTTGGGGGTTTTCAGTTCTGACACCTTTGCTGACACAGCCTTCACAGAAAATTTCCAAAAGCCTGAACGTGCTGCCAGCTCTGAGTTGTGCTTGTACAACTTCATCTGAGTTGACCTCTTTGGACAAAAGAGGAAACTGAGGTGCAAGTTCTCTTGACTGATGACTTTCAGACCTGTCCTTGATCCCCATCATCACCTTTCTCTCATTCAGAACCTGGGGTGGGGTTGGGGGTCAGGTTCAGCCCTACCTCTGCCCTTCTCAGCCCACCCTGACCTTCTGTTTTCTTCTCTTTTTAAAAAAAAAAAAGGTGTGTGACCTGAATCATCTCTGAGGTCCCTTTCAGCTTGAAATTCTGACACCTGTAACCTGCAGCCTGGTATAACTGAAAGAGAAGTCTCTTCAGTGGTGCGGGGTGCTCCCTCCAGAGCCCTGCGGGATAGGCCTGGAAGATAGGGACATGGCCTGTCTGGAGAAGGAATTCTCCTATGTTTTCTGATCACGGACCACGGACCACAGTCACCAAAACTTTGAAATGTCAAATAGTCACAGTCACTTAGACTTGATTTCAAACTCAAGCTCTGATTGAGACCCTAAAGATTTGAGATGAATAGTTTTTATACTATCAACTTGGGAATTTTCCCTCTGGGGTTGTTGCTAATTTATGTCTTTTCACTGGCATTTGTTTAGGGATTTTTTTCCCTTCTCCCTCCTTGCACAGAAAAAAAATTTAGACCTTGAAGAATTGGATTAAGTGATTAAACCATACCTCCTGGCCTGTCCAACTTGAGGGAAAGAATACCTTAGTTTTTTTTAAAATATCTCTTTCTGGCTTTCGGCTTTTCTCCCAAGCTTGGTGCCAGGATCTGCTGCTTCGGTCACATCCCAGAAACAAGATGGTGAAGGTTGGAGTCAATGGATTTGGCCATATTGGGTGCCTGGTGACTAGGGCTGCATTCACCTCAGGTGGAGTAGATGTCGTGGCCCTTGATGACCTCCGTTGACCTCAGCTACATGGTTTATATGTTTCAATAGTACTCCACCCATGGCAAGTTCAAGGGCACTGTCAAGGTTGAGAATAGGAAACTCATGATCAGTGGAAAAGCCATTACCATCTTCCAGGAGAGGGATCCCACCAATATCAAATGGGGAGATGCTGGAGTTGAGTATGTTGTAGAGTCTGCTGGAGTTATTACCACCGTGGAAAAGGCTGGGATTCACTTGAAAGGTGGAGCCAAAAGGGTCATCATCTCTGCCTCTTCTGCTGATGCCCCAGTGATCATGATGGGAGTGAACTATGAGAAATATAATTCCCTTAAGACTGTCAGTAATGCTTCCTGCCCCCTTGGCCAAGGTCATTCATGACAACTTTGGCATTGTGGAAGGACTCATGACTACAGTCCATGCTATTACTGCTACCTGGAGGACAGTAGATGGCCCCTCTGGTAAGTTGTGGCGTGATGCTGCCCAAAACATCATTCCTGCTTCCACTAGTGCTGCTAAGGGTGTAGGCAAGGTCATACCTGAGTAAATGGGAAGCTCACAGGTATGGCCTTCCATGTTCCTGCTCCCAGTGTATCTGTTGTGGATCTGACCTGCAGCCTGGAGAAATCTGCCAAATATGATGATATCAAGAAAGTGGTGAAGCAGGCATTAGAGGGACCCTTGAAGGGTATCTTGAGCTACACAGAGGACCTGTGACTTTAACGGCAACTCCCACTCTTCCACCTTTGATGCTAGCGCTGGTATTACCCTCAATGACCACTTTGTCAAGCTCATTTCTTGATATGATAATGAGAATGATTACAGTAACTGTATAGTGGATCTCATGGTCCACTTGGCCTCCAAGGAGTAAAGTGAAAAGCCATGGATCTTCATCCTCAGCCACAAAAGGAGTTCTACCACTGGGAGCCTGCATCCTTAACTTATGTTCCTGTACTGGGGATACCATGTCCCATTTGCATCCTCGTCCCAATACACCCCTGTAGCAGGATGGCGAAGTCTAGAGTCCTGTATTGTCTACCATCAGTAAAGTCACCACATTCAGTGCAAAAAAAAACCAAACCTCTTTCTGGGAAGAGCAGTGGCAAGTCCCCAGGAGCTCCATAGTAATGGGGACCTTGGGCGGAGCTCGGGGCAGTGCACACGGATCTGTTGGCAGGTTGGGTTGGCCCTATCCCCTAAATCTAGCACAAGAGGAGCTACTTCTGCAGAGAGCAGCCAATAGCAACACACCAGGCCAGCACGGCAGGAAGCTTCCTCACTTTTCTGAGCCTGGCAGTTCATTTCAGAGCAAGTCTTTGCCTCCAGTTCAAGGACCCAGAGCAAGTCAGAGACCTGGTGTGACCGACCCAGGGATCTAGAAGAGGAGATTCAGAGTGAGGGTGAAACTTCCCCAGAGTGCAGTTGATGGCCCAGTCTTGGCCCGGTTCCGAATGTTGAACAAATAGGAGCTTGTGCAAACTTCCAGCTTCTCTGCTGCCCTCCTCTCCCCTTTCCCTGAGAAGTAACACGTGTGCCTCCTCAAAGGCACATCCTGCCAGGCTTGCGTTTTCTTGTAAGGCATGTCTGGTGTCATTTTCTGGGCATCTGCTGCATATAGGATCCTGACCTCAGAGTGGCTGAGAAATCCCCTCCCTCCCTCTGTGCCTCAGAATCCCGGAGATGCCAGTGAAATGGCCCTTTGTTGTGTGACTATATATAACCCCGTTTGGTTTCGTCCGTTTTCACTAATACCCCTCCCTTGGAAAACATTTCCCCTGGTTCAGTTTCTTTGGCTCCCTTGTTTCTCACCACATCCTCTCTTGGCTGCTGCCACAGGCCCTATTCCTGATTCACACTCCATCTCACTTCCTGCCCCATGAAGCACAGAGATGAGCTTCATTACACTCCCTGCTCCTGGTGTGCAACTTACCAGTGAGGGGAAGCCTGGCAAAGCCCCAGAACTCAGCTGAGTTGGGGATGACTTCCCCCCACCTTGGAAAAGAAAGATCAGAGCAGGGCTCTCACTTTCAGACGCTTGCTGGAACCTAGGAGTTCTAGGCTTGGCCCTTCAACATTCTTGGCATGGGACTTGGGACAAGTCATTTTAAAACCTGGACCATCTTCCCCTTCCCAAAATGAAGGCATCAAGTTAGGTTGTCCCTTAGAGCCCCTTAGCACCCATTTAGCTTTGTGCTTATCTTGATTTGCATCAGGGACACAGTCCTCTCAAGAAGTTAATAGTTTAGTTATTGTACATTTTTAAAAGAAAACAGTCAAGTACTTTCTCCTCTGCCCATAACAGGCTTTGTACTATTTTAGAGGAAACTTCCACAATATCTGGAGGCCTCAGTGTCTTAAAGCCAAAGAAGGACGGTGTCCTCAAGCTATTTGGTGCAGATAGCCATTTGGGGGTGTCGAGTTACATCACAAATCTGAGAGCCCTTGGGAGAAACTTTGTCTTGTTGTGGTCATTGACAGTCCAGCTGATGTGAGGGTCATCTCCTCCAGGAACGTTGCCCTGAGGTACACCTATCACTGGACATTTCATGTCTTCTAGTACCTTTGCTCCAGATCAGGTGACTTTCTGGGATGCTCGCCTCTTGGATACTTGCCAATCCCAGAGCTGATGGTCACAGCCTTTGATAAAAGCTACTCTGTTCACCTCTCAACTTTTGTTCTCTCAGACGGGCTTCCACTTTAACAAGTGGACATAGCTTCTCCATATACCAACAGGGAGCTCACTCTTTAGGGCTGACATGGTGCTGGCCTGTGAAGTCCTGTTTTGGCATGGGACCCTGTCCTGGGAGCACCCCAGGAGATCCTGCCCAGTCCTTACACCTCTGGGGATCCACAAGCAATGGAAGAGGAGAGGCAGGAGACAGTTGGCTAGCAGGACCAGAGTCCTCTATGCCTAGGCAGAAGCTCCTGTTCAGGTAGCAGAATCTACAGGAACCACCACAACACCTAAAGTTTTATCCCAGAGCCTTTTTTTTTTTCTCTTTTGACATTCATTGACTTATTTTAGGGTCCAGATTCTGTCCCTCCCTTTAGTCCCTCCCCTGCGCATTGAGAAGCCAAAGTGAAACGATGCCCACTGTACATGTGAAGTCATGCAAAACAGATTTCCAGATTAGCCATGTTGTCAGGGGAGGATGGGGAGGGAGCAAGAAAAATAAAGTGGAAAAAATCCTCTCCAGTCAGTCCAAAGCCCGTTACTTCTCTCTCAGGTGAAGAGCGCTTGTCACGGTGAGCCCTTTGCAGTTGTCTTGGTCAGTAGCTGATCTGGATCTGCTCACTTAACTTGGCATTAATTCCTATAGTCCTTATCAGGTTTTTCTGAAAGCATCCCCTTCATCGTTTCTTGTACCACAGTGGTATTCCATCACAATGAAATATTGACAACGTCATTCAGCCATTCCCTGGTTGATGAACATCCCCTCAATTTTCAATTCTTTGCCACCACAAAAAGGGCTGCTATAAATACTTTTGCACATATAGGTTCTTTCTCCTTTTCTTTTATCTCTTTAGAATATAGGCCTATTGTGGTATTGTTAAGTCAGATGGATTTTGGGTGTAGTTCCAAGTTGTTCTCCAGAATGGCTGGACCAGTCACAACTCTAACAGCAGTGTTGTTTTTCCACCTCCCCTCCATCATTTATCCTTTTCTCTCATATTAGCTAATCTGATAGTGTGAGATAGTACCTGTTTTAATTTGCATTTTCCTAATAGTAATTGAGAGCGTTTTTCATGTGATTCCTTTCATTTTGTTTTCTGAAAACTGATTGTTCATATCCTTTGACCATTTATCAATTGGAAAATGACTCATTTTTATGAATTTGACTCAGTTCCCTACATATTTCAAAAATGAGACCTTTTTTGATATTACTGTAAAAAAATTGTTTCCCCAGTTCCCTACTTCAAATTTTGACTGCGTTGACTTTGTTCAGAAACTTTTTAATGTAATAGAAATTATCTATTTTGCTTCCTATGAGCCTCTCTTTAGTCATAAACTGTCCTATTATTCATAGATCTGACAAGTAAACTATTCCTTGCTCCCCTAATGTGCTTATGCCATCACCTTTTATGTCTAAATCATGTGCCCATTTTGATGCTGTATTAGTGTATGGTATGAGACATTGGTCTGTATCTAGTTTCTGCCAAACTGCTCTCCAGTTTTCCCAGAAATTTTTGTCACATAGTGAGTTTTTGACCTAAAAGTTTGGATCTTTGAGTTTATCAAATACTAGATTAGTGTGGTCATTTACTACTGTTTTTTATGTGTCTAATCTTTTCCACGGATCTACCACTTGATATCTTAGTACCAGAGTGTGTTGATGGTTACCACTCTGTACTGTAGTTTGAGATCTGGTAATGCTAAGCCACCTTCCTTTGTGCTTTTTTTCCCCACTAATTCCCTTGATGTTCTTACTTTTGCTTCTTTCAGATAAATTTTATTTTTTCTAGCTCAATAAAATAATTCTTTGGTTTGTTTGGCACTGAATAAATGAATTAATTTAGGTAGAATGGTCATTTTTATCATATTGGCTGCCCTACTTACAAGCAATGAATACTTCTTCAGTTATTTAGATCTGCATTTGTGTGAAAATCATTTTGTGTTTGTATATTTTCTGGGTTTCTCTTGGCGGGGAGACTCCCAAGTATTTTATATCTTCTGCAGTTATTTTATATGGAATTTCTATCTCTTTGTGGGTTTTGTTGGTAATAAATAGAAATGCTGATGACTATGTAGGTTTATTTTATATCCTGCAACTTTGCTGAAGAATTATTTCAACTAGTTTTGTAATTGATTGCCTAGGGTTCTGTAAGTATGAGGTTATGTCATCAGCCAAGACTGACAGTTTGATTTCCTCATTGCCTGCTCTCAGTTATTCAGTTTCTTTTTCTTTATTGCTATGGCTCGCATTTCTAGACATCCTTGCCTCACCCCTGTTCTTCTTGGGAAGGCTTCAAGTTTACCCATATTACGGATAATGCTTGCTCTTGGTTTTAGATGGTTACGATTTGTCATCCCCGAGCCGCTTAACAGTGTGGAAATCGGCTGAAAGACAATCACAGTCGGTTTCTTACGAAAAAGGAAAGAGAAACTAATACAACCAATTAGGTATTCCTTTATAACTTTTTTAAATAGAAATAATAATAGCTAGCATTTATTTAGTGCTTCAAGGTTTTAAAAACATTTTATTTGTTTCTTATAACAGCCCTGGGAGGCAGGTGCTATTATTACCCACATTGTTGCAGAGAAGAAAACTGAAGCAGGCTGAGGTTAAATGGCTGACCCAAGGTCACACAGCTAGTAAGGATCTGAGACTGTATTTGAACTCAGGTCTTTCTGACTCTGGGTCTAGTGGCTTGTGCCCTGCTGTAGTCCCTTCTGTTCCCAGCTTGTGCATTTATCTCTCTGTTCACGTAGGTGTTCTCCCTTTGAATTGTGATGTCAGTGTTGGTTCTTCTAGTTTAACTTTCTTCATTTCACATTCTTACATCTTTCTACGTTTCCTGATGTCTGTCATCTTTGCCTTGTTTAATGTCATTGAGGTGCCCCTGATTATGTCCCAGTTCAGGGCCGCTAGGTGGAGCCATAATGCATCGAGCTCCAAACCCGAGGTCAGGAAGACTCATTTCAGAGCAGACATCAGACGCCTCCTAGCTGGGTGACCCTGGACAAGTCACTTAACTGTTTACCTCAGTTTCCTCATCTGTAAAATGATCTGGAGTAGGAAACATTTGCCAGAAAAATCTCCCATACGGCCACAGAGAGTCCGAGGCAACTGAAGAACAACAAATACCCTAATTCACGCAGTCATTGGATATTTGGATTCATTCCAGGTCCTTGCAGTTAAAAAACACTTTTGAATTCTTTCTATGTTGTAGTTATCTGCTCAGGTGCCACCTCCTCCAGGAAGCCTGTGCTGCCCTGCACTGGTTAGTGCCTCCTCTCTGGCCCTGGCTGGCCGGGCCTTTCTGTGTTTGGGTGGTTTCCCTCTGAAAGCAGGTATAAATCACCATAACATAGGGACCAGTTTACCTTGGCCTTAGTAGCCCCATCAGCTAACCCTAAATGCCTAACGTAATAGGTACTTAATCAAGTCTTTTACTGAACACCCTACCAAGCTGTACTTTCCACAAGGGCAGGTATGATTTTATCTGAACTTTGTACCTTTCCTAGGGCCTAGTTCAGCGTTCTGTGCCTTGTGGTACCATGATAAATATTTAATTGCACTGAATTGTATTAAAAGAATACAAACTATAATGAAATATTTACACACATATGTAATAGAATTTTAATTAGAAAGGACCTAAAGAGCCATCTAGGCCAGCGTCCCCAACAAATGGCCACACAGCTTAGTGACCTGCGGTGGGGGCAGAGTCAAGTCTTCCTAAGGCAGGGTTAGTCTGGCTCAAATTCTGAGAAGGATTTCCCTTGACTTCAAGCCTAGAATTGCCTCTGCACAACTTCTGCCCCCTGGGATTACTCTGATGTAGGGGTCAGCACGCAGACCTCCACAGTATGGAGATTTGTCTTCTGGCTACCCACTCTCTTTTCCTTCAGCTTTTCCTCAGTTGGCTTTGAGGTTCTTTACCATTCTACTGGTCATCCTTAGCAGGCCTTTTCCCTGACTTGTCGAAGTCCTTCCCAAACTTATTTGCCCAGACCTGAGCCCCGTCCTTGTGCTAGGGGCTGATGAGGCCCATGAGAGGAGGGCCTTCACACTTCCCCCTCTAACAAGTTCAACCTCATAATTTAGCCCATATTTACAAATATTCAGTGTTTTGACTGCCATCTCACATTGTTGACTCATGTTTAGCCAATTGGCTAAAACTTGGATCTTTTTGAAACAAATTGCTATCTGATCATGCCTCCCCTATCTTGTACAAGGTCAGTTCTTCAAAAAATTCAATTGTGAAAGTTCACATTCATCCTTGCTGAATTTCATCAAAGGGATTCACATTCTTCATTAGAGCAGGATGTGTCCTTTTTTAAAATATAATTTATTTTCAGTTGACAAGATGTGTTCTTGATGAAGCCATATTGGTTCTTTGGGGCCAGCTTCCTTTTCTAGTTCCCTAAGCATCTCTTTGCTAATGTGGTCTAGACTTTTGCCAGGAGTTGAATTGTTATTTACCTAGAGTTCTCAGACTGTCTTCTCTTCTTGTCATGTTTGTGCTTTCCCGCTACTGGGTCACTCCTGTTCACCATGATCTTTCAGAAATGAGTGTAAGCCAGATTGTTGCCAGTTCTTCCGGTGCCTGAGGATGTAGTTTAAGTGAGCTCGCAGATCAGATTGATCAAATGCAGACTTTTCAATTGGTCATTGAAACTGACCTTTCTGACCCAGTTTTATATTACCCTTTTGCACAGGCTGTGATCCAGGCCTTGAATGCCCTCCCTCGTCATTGCTTCCTCTTAGAATCGCCAGTTAGCTTCAGAACTCGGTTCAAACACTACCTTGATGTGAATTCTTTCCTGTACCCCCTGGGTGTGCCTCCCCGTCCCCCAGCTGCTGGTGCCTTCCCTCTGAGATGACTAATCTGCCATGTCCCAGTGCTTACAGGGTGACAGGTGCTGCCCATGGACACTGAGCAGATCTGGTAGGTAAATTGTAATTCCCATATTGTCTCTCCAGTTAGAAGCCTTTCCCTGTCTTGAAGACGGAGACGGTGACTTTGGCCTTTCTTTGAATCCCAGTGCTCAGCATAGTGCCCTACACTTGATAAATGCTTACCATTTGATAGCCCAGCTGCTGCTGCCTCCAGTCACAAATCACCTCTTATTTGCTTTGTTAAAGATCCTCAGGAAAGGAATGGGATTGGTGAAGTCAGTAAGCTGGAAAACTGAGTATTGAATCTTTCAATTTTTTTTATTTGTTTACAACTTTCAAAATTTTATTTAATTTTTTTTTCTCAATTATGTTAGAACAAATTTTGACATTAGTTTTTCTTAATTTTGAGTTCTATAGTCTCTCCTCCACCCCATTACAAGGCAAGCAGTTGGATATAGGTTAGACATGTGCAGTCATGCAAAATTTAATTCCATATTCGTTATGTTGCCGAAGAAAACACAGCCTGAAAAATACAAAACAAAAATGAAGTTGAAAACGTCTGATTCAGTCTGCATTCAGACTCTTATCAGTGCATTGTCTGGGAATGGACAGTATGTTTCATCAGAAGTTCTTCAGAATTGGGGTGGAGCCAAGATGGCGGAGTAGAAGGACGCACGTTTACAAGCTCCGAAACCAAAGCCCATAGAATTAATGTAAAAAGAGTCCCCCATAGCTTCTGGGTGAATACAAGGTGTGCAGAAACAGAGTGGAAGAGATTTCCGTTCCAGGGAGCCCTGAAGACCCGTCCCCAGGGTCCGGCGCGCCCCAGAAAGCAGACAACACCCCCAGCGCTGCCCTGGCCGGGGCCCCAGAGAAGCTGATCCAAGCAGGCTTCAGAGACGGAAGCTCCGGGAGCCGGGAAAGTCCCTCCGCCCACAGAAGCAGGTCAGTGAGAGAGGCCGGGCTGAAGGAGAGGGGAAGCGGGGCGTCTCCGTGACTCGGGCCCCCTCGGGAGGAAGCGGCGGCGGCGGGGATGGGGGCAGGAAGCGGCGGAGGCAGAGGTGTGGGCGGCGGCTGAGGCGGCAGCGGACCGGGACCCAGGAATCCCCCAGCGGCAGGAAGGATCTTCATTACGGAAGATTCCTGCATAAAACCGGACGGAGCTGAGCCTGGGAGACGGCCCTGCCCCCAGCCCGCTCTGTTACTGAAGGCTTCTGCTTAAAGCCCCCAAGGGAGCGGGATTTGGGAGGCGGGCCCCCCACCCGCTCCATTCCTGAAAGTCTCTGCATAAAGCCCCCGAGGGATCAGAGTCTCGGAGGCAGCCCTGGCCCCACCCCAGCACCTGAACTAAAGCTCACTGATTGACAGCCAGCAGGAGGAAAGCCCATTTAAATCTCAGAGGCCAAGCACTAGCTGGGCGGATCCAGGCGGGGGTGGAAAGGAATCTCAGAAGTCAAGTAACTGGCTGGGAAAATGCCTAGAAAAGGGAAGAAAAATAAGACTTTAGAGAGTTTTTTCCAACAAATGCAAATGATCCCGACCTTCGGATCTGACGAAGATGAGGACGTATTCTTGCCATCAGGGAAAGACATGGAGGGTGGGGCCTCAGTACCCCAGACACCCCAGGGGGGTGGTGGGTGGGCTCAGGCCCTGGAAGAGCTCAAAAAGGATTTTGAAAAGCAAGTTAGACAGGTGGAGGAAAAACTGGGAAGAGAAATGTCAGAGATGCAACAAAAGTATGAAAAACAGGTCAGTACCTTGGTAAAGGAGACCCAAAAAAATGCTGAGGAAATTAACACCTTGAAAAATAGGCTCACCCAATTGGCAAAGGAGGTTCAAAAAGCCAATGAGGAGAAGAATGCTTTCAAAAGCAGAATGAGCCAAATGGAAAAAGAGGCTCAAAAGCTCACTGAATTTAATAGCTCTCTCAAAATTAGAATGGAACAGATGGAGTCTAATGACTTTATGAGAAACCAAGAAATCACCAAACAAAACCAAAAGAACGAAAAAATGGAAGAGAATGTGAAATATCTCATGGGAAAAACAACTGACCTGGAAAATAGATCCAGGAGAGACAATTTAAAAATTATGGGACTACCTGAAACTCATGATCAAAAAAAGAGCCTAGACATCATCTTCCATGAAATTATCAAGGAAAACTGCCCTGACATTCTAGGACCAGAGGGCAAAATAAGTATTGAAAGAATCCATCGATCACCACCTGAAAGAGATCCAAAAAGAGAAACTCCTAGGAACATTGTGGCCAAATTCCAGAACTCCCAGCTCAAGGAAAAAATCTTACAAGCAGCTAGAAAGAAACAATTCCAGTACTGTGGAAATACAATCAGGATAACCCAAGATCTAGCAGCTTCTACATTAAGGGATCGAAGGGCGTGGAATAGGATATTCCAGAAGGCAAAGGAACTAGGACTCAAACCAAGAATCACCTACCCAGCTAAACTGAGTATAATACTTTAAGGGAAAATATGGTCTTTCAATGAAACAGAGGACTTTCAATCATTCTTGATGAAAAAACCAGAGCTGAAAAGAAAATTTGACTTTCAAACACAAGAATGAGAAGAAGCATGAAAAAGTAAATAGCAAAGAGAAGTCTTAAGGGACTTACCATGAGTGAACTGTTTACATTCCTACATGGAAAGACAATATTTGTAACTCTTAAAACTTTTCAGTATCTGGGTAGTTGGTGGGACCACACATACACATGTACACGCATGCACACACATACACACATGCACACATATACAGAGATAGAGAGCACAGATTGAACTGAATAAGATGGGATCATACCTTAAAAGAAACTAGGGTAAATGGTGAGAGAGAAATGTAGGGGGAGGGAAAGGGAAGGGGGTAACTATATGTCATTTAAGAGGCAGGTAGGAGTTTTTCTTAGTGGAGGGAAAAAGAGGAGAGCTGAGGAAAAAAAAACAAAACAAGAAGTTTACCCTCATCACATTTGACTAAACGAAGGAGTGAAATGCACACTCATTTTGGTATGAAAACCTATCTTACAGTATAAGAAAGTGGGGGAGAGGGAGATGTTGCAAGGGGGGGATGATGGAGGGGAGGGCAAAGGGAGGAGGGAGCAATTTGGGGTCAACACTTGGGGAGGGACAGGTTCAAAGGACAGAGGAGAAACAATGAGGGGCAGGTTAGGAGGGATGGTAATCCAGTTAGTCTTGCACAACGCGACTATCAGGGAGGTCATTGGCAAAACTACACAGATATGGCCTATATTGAATTGCCTGCTGTCCCAAGGGGAATGGGTGGGGAGGGAGGGATGAGGAGAATTTGAAAGTCAAAGTTTTAGGAACAACTGTTTAGTATTGTTGTTGCAACTGGGAAAGAAGACATACAGTTAAGGAGGAATAGAAAGTCATCTGGCCCTACAGGAGAAAAGAGAAGATGGAGACAAGAGAAGGGAGAGATGACAGAAGAGAGGGCAGATTGGAGATAGGGAAAATTGGATTGCGTGGGGTATTAGGGTGGGGGGAGGGGATAAAAGGGGAGAAAATTTGGAACCCAAATATTTGTGAAAATGAATGTAAAAAAATTTAAATAAATAAATTAATTAAAAAAAAAAGTTCTTCAGAATTGTCTTAGATCATTGTATTGCTAAGAAGAGTGGAGTCGTTGGTAGCGATGCAATATCACTGTTACTGTTTGCTATTCTCCTGGTTCTGTTCACTGTGCGTCAGTTGATAGAAGTCTTTCCAGATTTTCTGAGTGTCCTGCTCTTCGTTTCTTATAGTACAACAGTATTCCAACACAGTCACGTATCACAACTTGTTCATTCGTTCTCTGATTGATGGGCATGCCCTCAAAATTCCACTTGTTTGCTACAACAGAAAAGGCTACTGTATTTTCACACACACACACACACACACACACACATTTATCCTCTTCCCTTTCTTTGATCTCTACTACTACTTAGTGGTGGCATTGCTGAATCGAAGGGTATGTACAGTTTTATAGCTCTTTGGACATAGTTCCATATTGCTCACCAAAATGTTGAATCAGTTCACAACTCCACCAGCAGTGCCCCAACCCCACCTATATTTGCCAGTTTCCTTTTCTGTCATATTAGCCAATCTGATAGCTGTGAGACGGTACCTCAGAGTTTTAACTTTCATTTCTCTGACCAATAGTGATTTAGAGCATTTTTTTTTCATATGACTATATAACTTTGACTATTTAATCTGAGAACTGTTCATATCCTTTGACCACTTATAATTGGGGAATGGCTCTTCTTTTTATAAATTTTATTTGTAAGTTTGGCTCAGTTTTCTATAGAGTTGAGGAATGAGAAAAGCTTGCTGTAAATTTATTTTTACAGTTAAAATTGGTATATTTTCTTCCATCTTCTTTTTCCTCCTATTTATCCTACTCTCTCCCTTCACCCTGTCCATCCTCCAAAGTATTTTGTTTCTGACTACCTCCTACCCAGTCCACTGTCCCTTCTCTCAGCACCCCGTTTCCCTTAGCCCTTCCCCTCCTAGTTTCCTGTAGGATAAGATATATTTCTGTACCCAACTGAGTGTGTATGTTATTCCTAATCTGTGAGCCAATTCTGATGAGAGTAAGGTTCAGGGGTTATCCCCACCTCCATCTTCCTCTCCATTGAAAAATTCTTTTACACCTCTTTTATATGAGACAATTTGCCCCGTCCGTTTTGCCTCTCCCTTTCCCCTTCTAGTGCTTCCTTCTTTCTCACCCCTTAATTCCCAGGCTCCTCTTTCTGCCATTCTATATAGATTCTGAGAGGCCTCCACCCTGCAGCTGAACCCCTAGATTATTGATAACCTTTTTGAACTTCAATGATTAACGAACTCCCACCCAATCATGCCCTCTTAATCCTGAATCACCACCACCCCCAGTTACTCATGCCCTATCCCTGTCCCCTGTCTGCTCACTCAATTCCAGGGGCTTCCTACTGCTTCCAAGATCAAATTTTCCACTTTGTGACTTGGACCTTTCTTACCTCTGTCTTCCCTTCCCCCAGCCCCAATTGCCTCAAAGGAGACCTTCCACTGTCTCCCCTCCAGGTATTTTCGTAACTTTACCCCAGTCCTGGAGTACTCTCCCTCCTCATCTCCCCATCTTGGCTTCCTTAAAAAACTAAAATCCCACCTCCTACAAGAAGACTTTTCTGGTTTCCCCTAAGGCTAACACCTTCCTTTTATAATTTTTCTCCAACTCACCCTTTGTGTTTCTTGTTTACTTATAGTTATTTATGTTTTCTCTGCCATTAGACTGTGAACCCCTGGAGGACAGAGATGGTCTTTAACATTTCTTTGTATCACCAGCATTTAGTATCATGCCTGGCACATAGTAGGCACTTAATAAATACTTACTGGATGACTGCATGTGGCAAGCCCTTTTCTGAAAATGTAGCCTATTTTCTTCTTTTTGCTTAATTAGCAGGCAGAGAACATACCCTCCTTAACTGAGGGTGAGTTGCCAGCGATGTCTTTATGGAGTAGGGCATTGGGCAGGATCATGGCTTCTGCTAACAGCTTTGCCCTGGGGCACATCAGGTCAAACCTGCTCACCTAGATCCAGAAAAAAGACTAATAAGTAAATAATCTGAGAAAGGGACTGGGTTAGTTTCAAGACTCCTGTAAGTTACATAAATGCCTTTCCATCCTCCTTTTTCAGACATTGCCTATCTGTGCTCAAAGGAAACTGGACAGGCTTGTTCTTGTTGGGATGCCGTGGGAATGGCGCTCCCTGGATGCCATTTTCCCAGTCCTTGTCTCTGTTCTCACATTTCCAATGCAGAATTGCAGACGCCATTGTCCCTGCTCCCCTGCTCCTTGGTTACATCGCTCTCTATCTTCTCTGTTACATTTTCACACTCTTCTTTGATTACCGTGCATTATTTCTGCACAATTGCTGCCGGCCATTGATTGTATCGGTGCTGCGGTTCTATTTCACGTTGATGATGCCTTTTTCCTGAAGCAGGATTCTTTTACCTCAGCGGCAGCTGGTTTGGTTGAACTCTGTTCATGAGGTAGAATGCGTCTCCCTTTGGGGACCTTGGTCTTCTTCCACCCACCCCATCCTTTCCTGAATTCTCTTGTCTTTCCAAGCTTCCTGGATTTATCTCTATGATGCTTTTTTGTTGCGTCAGTATGTGGTCTGTTTAGCAGATTTCCTCCTTGGGCTTGAAAGTGAATTGTGAACTCTCTTGTGTGTTTTAGGAAAAACTTAAGTCTTGCTCATGTACTAAAGTGTTATGATCTGTTTATTCTATCCAGTAACCACTTAGTGGGCCTTCCTTGTAGAGTTTCTTTTGTAGTGGAGGGATATAGGGGATGTTCAGAGAGGCCTAGCACCTCTGGTGAGAGGGCTGCCAAGCCTTTTTCAAGGCTGCTTTCCACCTTGGGTGTCCACCTTCCACCCAACTCTCCCCTGTGGTTCCAAAGAGCTGTAGCATGCACAGCAGCCATACCCCAGTAAAGCTATCTGGGCAGATAAGCTAAATCATGTTACATAAAGTCAGGGTATGTCTACCCCAAGCATATATGAAGATTTTCCCTGGTGAAATGGATGGATGAGAACCATTTGTTCCAGTGACCATGAGCATGGCTGAAGTAGGCACTGTGGAGTGCTTGGTCAGGCATGAAAGATGACAGCATCATGTACTACATACTGAGCCATTGCCAGTCGTGACTTTTGTCCTGCCACTGGACTATGATGACTCTGGACAGAGAATGAGTCTGACAACTGTGCAACTGTGCCTCACGGAAATCCAGTTCACTTGCAAGTCAAGACATCACCCTGTGATGATCTTGATCCTCTTCCAGAATGAAGGACAGAGCATTAACACTTTTGGAGGATCCCTGTGTGACTCAGACTTAGATGTGAAGGACAATGATGTTTACTTGGTGTTTGTAAAGGACCTTGTCCATCTAGACTGGTAAACTCAGATGCTGAATGGGGATCCTGCAGCCAAGGTTTTAAAGTTAGATTTCCTCTGGATAAGCAACTTAATTTCATGTGAAGAAACTCCAAGCCATCAAGATTGGACCCTTACCTTAGGCCGCCCATAGTACAAACACATACTGCTCTTCATAATGCAGAATCCTCAACCAGCATTTATGAAACACTTCCTCTGTGCCTGGCACTGTGCTTGGTGCTGAGAATACAAAGCAAAGAATCAAGCCATTCCTACTCTCAAGGAGCTTACTTTCTGGTGATGTGTTACTATGGTGATTCAGACTCCTCATCTGAAAGGCCTAGAGTGATGGAATGGGAAGCACCCTAGACTTGGAATCAGAAGGTCCTGGTATGATTTCTTTCTTTGCTGTCTAATACCTGGATGATCTGGACAAATCATTGCCCTCCTCTGGCCCTTGGTTCCCTCATCTTTAAATTAAGGAATTGGACTAAGTGATCTAAGGTTTCTCACAGCTATACATTTTCTAAAATCATGAAAATATAATATCTATAAAGCAGCGATGAAGATTACATGAGACAATGTGTTTTGTCACCAAACAGTCGAGTCAATTCAACAAACATTTAGCACCTGCCATACGTAAGGTGAGACTGTTAGTACTGATGTGATTGGAATGTCCACTTACTGGCCAGTGACAAAGATCTCATCTTTAGGGTGCCAACAGCTCAGTTCTTCTTTATCCATGTCTCTGATGTAGCCCACCCCACACCTAGGTAGGCATCCCATCTAGCTGATTTTCTTTAAACCCAACTACAGATTTTATGCTTATCCCTGCTCTATTTAATTTTATTGATACCAGCCTATTTTTTTAGCCAGTTGAGATCTTTTTTATTTCTTGATTTCTATTTAAAATTTTTAATATTTCATTTTTCCCAGTTACATGTAAAAACAATTTTTGGTCTTTGTTTTTTAAAATGAGTTTTAAATTCTCTCCCAACTTGCTTCCCCTCCCCCATCCTTCAGAAGGCAAGCAGCTTGATAAAGATTATACATATGAAGTCATATAAAACATTTCCATATTAATCATATTGTGAAAGAAAACAGACACCTCCCCCCCAAAAAAAAACCAACCCAACAAGAAAAATAAAGTAAAAAACCAGTATGCTTCAGTCTCCATTCTGGATAGCACTTTTCATCAAAGGTTCATCAGAATTGTCTTTGATCTAAATCATTCACAGTTGATTATTGTACACTATTGCTGTTATTATGTACAATGTTTTCCTGTTTCCCTGTACTTCCTTTTGCATTAGTACATTTAGGTCTTTCCAGGTTTTTTCTGAAAGCATCCTACTCATCATGTCTCATAGCACAATAGTATTCTATGACAGTCATATACTACATCGTTTTAAGACAAGTTCCATTTATTCCTATACTTTCTAGGGGTAAGTATACCACTTACCATAAGGAATGTATGAGAGAGAAGAGGTATTACCAAACTGAAGGTCTACAGAGCCATTGTGCTGACCTCATTGTATGCCTGTGAAACTCGGGTAGTCTATCAATACCATGCCAGGAAACTGAATTGCTTCCATTTGAGTTGTCTCAGAAAAATTCTGAAGATCACCTGGTATGATAAGGTGCTAGACCCTGAGGTCCTTTCTCTAGCTGAGTTGCCAAGCATTCAGACTCTGCTTCAGAGAGCAAAACTCTGATGGGCTGGCTACGCTGTTCAAATGCGAAATGTACCCTTCCTGAAAAGACTATTTTATGGAGAACCCACATAGGGGAAGTGCTCACATAGTGGTCAGAAGAAATGATACAAGGACACTCAAGCTCTCTTAAGAACTTTGGAATTCTTAAGGCAAAATGCCTTCCACATCCAGAGAAAGAACTATGGAATTTGATTGCAGAATGAAGCAGATCATTTTCTTTTGTATTATGTTTTCCTTTATGATTTCTCCCATTTATTTTAACTCTATGCAACATGACTAAAGAGAAAATGTATTTAATAGGAATGTATGTGTAGAACCTATATAAAATTGTATGTCATCTGAGGGAGGGAGTGGAGAGGTAGAGGGGGAGGGAGGGGGAAAATGTAAGATATATGGAAATGATTGTAGAACACTGAAAACAAATAAAATAATAATTAAAAAAAAGGAAAAAAAAACTTTGGAATTATGTGACATGAGAGACACTGTACTGTTTAGCATGGCATGCCCAGATCAGTGTACTGTGCTCTATGAGCAGAGCAAAATTGAAACAGCTCAAAGGAAACATAGGATGTGCTAATTTAAAGTATCCACCTCAAATGTTCATATGGGCTGTTTGTGCCTGACCTGTGGTAGACCATTCTGAGCTCCTATTGGTCTGATCACCCACAGTTAGACACACTGAAACTTGACTGGCATAGTGATGTCATTTTGGTCCTTTTCAAGAACAAAGGACAAGGGGGAGGAGCCAAGTTGGCAGAGTAGAAAGATTCACGTATGCTAGCTCCAAACCCACAGCCCATAAATTTTCTGTAAAAAGAACTCCCCACAAATTCTGGAGCAGTGCAAGCCGTGCAGCAATGCAGTGGAGGAGATTTCCGTTCCAGAGAGCCCTGAAAAACCGACCCTAAAGGTCCATCGCACACCGGACAGCGGAGCCCAGACCTGCCTGGGCAGTGTGGCCCCAAGAGGAGCAGATCTGAGCAAGCTTCAGGGACAGAACCTCCAGTGGCCACGAAGGTCCCTCCACCCACAGGTGCTACCGGTCAGTGAGAGAGACTTCTGGGCTGGCCAAGAGGGGAGTGGGGTGTCTCCATAACTCAGGCCTCCTTGGGAGGAAGCAGCAGAGGCAGCAGCAGACAGGAGCTCCCGGAGCAGGCAGGGGCTCTGCTCCATTACTGAAGATCTCTGCATAAACCCCCTGAGGGAACTGAGCCTGAGAGGTGGCCCTGCCCCCACCTGAGAACCTGAATTTAATCTTACCCTGAACAGCAGCCCCGCCTACTGCTGAAAGCCCTGAGGCTGGGGAGCAGTATTTGAATCTCAGACCCCAAGCACTAGCTGGGCAGATCTAGGTGGGGGTGGAGAGGAATCTCAGAAGTCAAATAACTGACTGGGAAAATGCCCAGAAAAGGGAAGAAAAATAAGACCATAGAAAGCTACTTTCTTGGTGAACAGATGTTTCCTCCTTTCCTTTCTGATGAGGAGGAACAATGCTTACCATCAGGGAAAGACATAGAAGTCAAGGCCTCTGTATCCCAAACATCCGAAATAGATATCCAATGGGCTCAGGCCATGGAAGAGCTCAAAAAGGATTTTGAAAATCAAGTTCGACAGGTGGAGAAAAAACTGAGAAGAAAAATAAGAGAGATGCAAAAAAAGCATGAAAAATGGGTCAATACCTTGGTAAAGAAGACCCAAAAAAATGCTGAAGAAAATAACACCTTGAAAAATAGGCTCACTCAATTGGCAAAAAAGGTTCAAATGAGGAGAAGGATGCTTTCAAAAGCAGAATTAGCCAAATGGAAAAGGAGGTTCAAAAGCTCACTGAAGAAAATAGTTCTCTCAAAATTAGAATGGAACAGATGGAGGCTAATGACTTTCTGAGAAACCAAGAAATCACAAAACAAAACAAAACCAAAAGAATGAAAAAATGGAAGAAAATGTGAAATATCTCATGGGAAAAACACCTGACCTGGAAAATAGATCCAGGAGAGACAATTTAACAATGATGGGACTACCTGAAAGCCATGATCAAAAAAAGAGCCTAGACATCATCTTTCATGAAATTATCAAGGAAAACTGCCCTGAGATTCTAGAACCAGAGGGCAAAATAAGTATTGAAGGAATCCATCAATCACCGCCTGAAAGAGATCCAAAAAGAGAAACTCCTAGGAACATTGTGGCCAAATTCCAGAATTCCCAGGTCAAGGAGAAGATATTGCAAGCAGCTAGAAAGAAACAATTCCAATATTGTGGAAATACAATCAGGATAACATAAGATCTAGCAGCTTCTACATTAAGGGATCGAAGGGCGTGGAATAGGATATTCCAGAAGTCAAAGGAACTAGGACTCAAACCAAGAATCACCTACCCAGCAAAACTGAGTATAATACTTCAGGGGAAAAAATGGTCTTTCAATGAAACAGAGGACTTTCAAGCATTCTTGATGAAAAGACCAGAGCTGAAAAGAAAATTTGACTTTCAAACACAGGAATGAGAAGTAGCATGAAAAAGTAAACAGCAAAGAGAAGTCATAAGGGACTTACCCAAAGTGAAGTGTTTACATTCCTACATGGAAAGAAAATATTTGTAACTCTTAAAACTTTTCAGTATCTGGGTAGTTGGTGGGACCACGCACACACGTACACACACACACATGTACATGCATGCACGCACACACACATACACACATGCACACACATACAGAGAGAGCACAAAGTGAATTGAATAGGATGGGACCATATCTTAAAAGAAATTAAGGTAGACAGTGAGAGAGAAATGTAGTGGGAGGAGAGAGGGTGAAATGGAATGGGGTAAATTATCTCTCATTCAAGAGGCAAGCAGGAGACTTTTTAGTGGAGGGAAAAAGAGGAGAGCTGAGAAAAAAACATGAAGTTTACCCTCATCACATTCGACTAAAGGAAGGAATAAAATGCACACTCATTTTGGTATGAAAACCTATCTTACAATACAGGAAAGTGGGGGAGAAGGAGATAAGCAAGGGGGGGGATGATGGAAGGGGGGGCAATGGGAGAAGGGAGCAATTTGAAGTCAACACTCGGGGAGGGACAGGATCAAAAGACAGAATAGAAACAATGGTGGGCAGGATAGGATGGAGGGAAATACAGTTAGTCTTACACAACATGACTATTATCGACTACTATTAGTCATTTGCAAAACTACACAGATATGGCCTATGTTGAATTGCCTGCCTTCCCAAAGGGAATGGGTGGGGAGGGAGGGATGGGGAGAATTTGGAACTCAAAGTTTTAGGAACAACTGTTTAGTATTGTTCTTGCTACTAGGAATTAAGAAATACAGGTAATGGGGAATAGAAAGTCATCTGGCCCTACAGGACAGAAGAGAAGATGGGGACAAGAGAAGGGGTAGAAGAGAGGGCAGATTGGTGATAGGGAAAATTAGAATGCTGGGTGTATTGGGGTGGGGGAGGGGATAAATGGGGAGAAAATTTGGAACCCAAAATTTTGTGAAAATGAATGTAAAATGTTAAATAAATAAATTAATATTAAAAAAAAGAACAAAGGACAACCACCTAACGCCACACCTTGGTCAGCCATTCCCCAATTGATGGGCATACCTTCAATTTCCATTTCTTTGCCACCAGAAAAAGAGCTACCACATATTTTGTACCTACAGAACTTCTTCCTTTTTGTTTTTTATCTCTTTGGGATGTGGACCCTTTTCTATAATATTAACCAATCTGGGGAGATATCACTAATGAGGTCATACCTCAGAGTTGTTTTAGTGTGCATTTTTCTAACCGGTAGCTGTTTAGACATTTTTCAAATGACTCTACATATCTTTGATTTCTTCCATCTGAAAACTGCCTGTTCAAAAGCCTTTTGAATATTTACCATTTGGGGAATGACTTTTAGCTTTATAAATTTGACTCAGTTCTCTACATATTTGGGAGATAAGGCCTGGGATTCTCCAAGTATACCATTGTATCATCTGCAAAGAATGATAGTTTTGTTTTTGGTGATTAAGGCTTCATAAAATGAGGCAAAGAAGGGCCTATTTAAAAAAAAATGAAACCTGTTAAAGACCATAGCTTGAAAAGACCAAGGTCCCCCTGCTGCCTCCTGGGTGATCTCCAGTTGGCCTGATCCATATCTGACCGCTAGACTCAGATGGCTCTTGTGGGGAAAGTGAGGCTGGTGACTGCACAGTCCTCCCTCACTTAAGTCCCACACACGTCCCTGATGTCATGTTCCTCTTCAAGAATGAAGGACAAAAAAACAGCAAACAAGTTCTGTTTCCTCATTACCCATTCTATTTCCTTCTATTTCTTTTTCTCTTATTGCTATAGCTGGCATGTCTAGTACAATATCAAATAAAAATGATGATAGTAGGTATCCTTGCTTTACACTCTAATCAGTCCTGTTACAGATAATATTTGCTGTTGGTTTTAACTTTTAGCTTTTCCTTTAAAAATTTAGCTGCTCTACCATTTGGTACATATATGTTTCATATTGATATTACTTCATTGTCTATGCTACCTTTAGAAGGCGTAATTTCCTTACTTATCTCTTTTAGTTAGATCTATTTTTGTTTTTACTTAATTAGAAAGTGTGATTACTTTCTTTTTTTTTTTACTTTAGCAGAAGCAGAATAGATTTTGCTCCAGTCCCCCTCACTTTTATTCTGTGTGTGTCTTTCTATTTCACATGTGTTTTTGGTAAATAACATATTGTAGGATTCTGGTTTTTAATCCACTCTCCTGTCTGTGTCTGTTGTAAGGGTAAATTCATCCCATTCATATTCACAGTTAGGATTACTATGTATTTCCCTCCATGCTGTTTTTCTCCTTGACTGAGAGCCATAGGATTTGGCTACAGTGTACCTAAGAGTTTTCATTTTGGGATCTCTTTCAGGAGATCGTTGCTGAATTCTTTATGTTTCTGTTTTACCCTGTGGTCCTTCCTAGGATATCAGGGCAATTTTCTTTGATAATTTCTTGAAATGTTCATTTTTTGATCATGGTTTTCAGATAGTGAATTAATCTCTCCTCAATCTGTTTTTCCAGTGAGATAATCCATATTTTCTTCTATTTTTTTCATTCTTTTGATTTTGTTTTATTTTTTCTTGATAACTCATTGAATCATTAGCTTCCATTTGCCCAGTTCTCATTTTTAAGAAATTTTCTTCAGTGAGCTTTTGTATCTTTTTTTCCATTTGGCCAATTCTGCTTTTTAAAGAATTCTCTTCAGAGGATCATTGTGCTTTTTTTTTTTTCCATTTTCAAGATGTTATTTTCCTCTGCCATCACTTTCTTTTCTCATTTTTCTTCTACCTCTCTTAATTGATTTAAATCCCTTTTGAGCTCTTCCAGGAATCCTTTTTAAGTTTTACATGCAGACATCTTGACGTTGTTGCCCTCTTCTGAGTTTGTGTTTTGATTCTCCTAGTCACCATAATAACTTTCTATGGTCAGATTCCTTGTTGTTCGCTCATTTTTTAAGCATATTTCTTGACTTTTAACTTTATGTTAAAGTTGGATTCTTCTCTTGGGGTGGAGGGGGCACTGTCTGAATCCTTTTGTTCTGTTGTTTTCAGAGCTAGTTCTGGGGACTGTGTAAATTTTCACTTTTCAGTCTAAGGAGAGGTAAAGTCACTGCTGTCCTGACCAGTACTCTGGTCTTTGAGGAACCGTAATTACTGTTTTCTACACTGGAACTGTGACCACAGCCCCTGCTCCCCGATAACCAGAAGCTCTAGTTTATTAGTGCTCCTCCTTACCCTGGGCCTGCAACCCAGAACCTGGGCAGTGCCACAGAGTCCTGCCTCTAGTGCTAGCAGAGAGACCGATGTTCTCTTTCTCACCAGTTGTCTGAACTCCTTATTGTCTGTAGGCTTTAAAGCTCTGGAAGTTGCTGCTACAGGTTCACTTGACTCTGCTGCTGGCTTGTGCCATGTTCATGAGTGGTGTCTCATTGCTGCTTCATGCCTGGGTTCAGGACCTCACTGCTGGTTTCCTGGGCACAGTGTGCACCAGACCACATTTCCTTCTTATCCCAGTTAGACAGACCTTTCCTTTTGACCTTCTTGAGCTGGAAAATTGTTTCCCTCGTCATTTTGTTAGTTTTGCCCCTCCAGAATTTGTTTTGAGGTGTTACTTTAAAGATGTTTGAAGGACAGTTTGGGAGAGATTGAGTGAATCCCTGCCTTTACTCCACCATCTTGGCCCTGGCTTCCAAGTCTTACTCCATTTGAGATCTGTTCGATTCCAATCTTGTCACCTCTCATCTTAGCCCAGCCTCAGACTTTCCACAGGTTTGATAAACATCTGTACCATCACTCATTTCATTGAAAAAATGCTGAGCAGGGTCAAGGAGAGTCCCATAGAACTCCATTCCAATGTCCGTCTGAGTCAGTACTAAACAATGCTCAGTCATGTCTAAGTCCACTTAACTATATTCTCCTTGATCCCCTCGCCCCGCTCCTTACTGTCACAAAGTCATCTTAAGAGTTTTGCCTTACTGAAATCTATGATAGCTGTGGCCGTCATAATCTGTCCAGAAAGAAAGTCGAGTTGTTTTGACATGACTTGTTCTTGGTAGTGCAGGTGGCCCTGCTTTTTTTTTTTTAATGCTTTATACACTCTTTTAAAAATAATAGAATTCTGCCAGGATTGAAGCCTAGCTCCCTAGCCTGTGACTTGAAGAATCCACATCCTTCTCACTTAAAAACAAAAACTAGTATGAACTCTACTTGTCCTTAACTATTTTCCTGTCAATTTTCCTAATGAATGCTATTGATAATCATTATTTAACTGATTTCACCTATATGAAAAAGTAATTTATGGGAGGAGGGTGGTGTTGTTTGGTCATTTCAGTTATGTCCAACTCTTTGTTGACCCCATTTGGAGTTTTCTTGGCAGAGATAGTGGAGTAGTTTACCATTTCCTTCTCCAGCTCATTTCTCAGGTGAGGAAGCAGAGGCAAGCAAGGTTAGGTGACTTGCCCAGGGTCACACAGCTAGTAAGTGTCTGAGGTCAGAATTGAACTCAGGTCTTCCTGACTCAAGCAGTATCCACTATTCCACGTAGCTGTCTGGGACCAAGGGTACAACTGATTTTTGTCCTAGTACCATATCCTCCCTACCTGCTATGAACAGCTTCCACCCCAACGCCAAATGGGTGATGATATGATTAAAATTGAATGAGTGTTCAGAAAATAAAAAGTGGTTATAAGCCAGTTGTTTGAAACTGAGATGTTTTCTACCTAGAAATAGCCCACATAATATAAATCCCATAAAATATATCAGTCATAATACCATCAGCCCTGATAATGCCATTTTTAATCTTAGAACCTGGCACTGTGTCTCTCATATGGTAGCTGCTAAACAAATATTTGCTGGATTGAACTGAATGTTTTCTGTTGGGCTCCTTCCAAGAGCAGGGAATGGGGACTCACTGGCCTGAAGTATGATAGGTCCTTTGTGCCAGGCTACCAGGCTCTCAGCTTTGGATGAGGCCTGGCCTTCATTCATGTGAGGTGTATGGGGCATATTGTGAGACGTGAGACTCGGACCCAGGTCTCCAGGACTGTCCTCTGTACCATGCTCCCTGGTGGTGTTCGTAAATTAACTCCCTCTCTGGGAAGTGACCCATCACCACGAGTTCACTTCTACACATCCAAGGGGAATGTGGTAGGATTCAGAGCACACAGAGGCAAGAGGATGTGGGAGCAGCAGCTGGGCCTGGAGCCTCAGGTTCTTATTGACAAGCATTTATTAAGCACCTATTATATGCTCCAGAATCATACTCCAAGAAGCATTGGTATTGTAAAGACACAAAGAGATGTCCGCATAGACTCTACATCTGAGTTTGTATGAAATAAATTTGAGGTCTTTTATTTTACACTTATTTTACATGTACTATTAGGAAAGTCTTTGTGTGGTAAGTGGCTTTTTCACCTGTGTTTTGAAGGAATTAGCATAGAGACAAAGGTGAGAAAGGAGGACTTTTAGGCTTAGGAACAGTGCAGTTGTGACAAGGGGAGACACAATGTCTTATAGGGGAGACTGAAGAAATTGTTTGGCTGGACCTTGGAGTGTTTGAGGGAGAGTCCACCATAGAGGTGTGGGACTGCACTGAGACTTTTGGGACACCCTGTGTCCTCTGCCTGGAATGCTGGGAGGGCAGACTCAGGCTGTGAAGAGTTTTGAACGTCCAACACAGGAGTTTGCGTCTGACCTGTGAGAGAATGGGGACGTGATGCTGTCGTTGCTTAGCACAAAAGGTCTGGGACTTTTGGTTTAAAGTATTTTAGGTTCAAAATTCCTGAATAAGATAAATGAGTAAAGCCCCAATTACATTTAAGAACCCACAACATTTTTCTTTCTGCTTGAGCCTGCCCACTTGTCAAGTGGGATGCATCTGTACCTTACACTGATTGGCCCTCTTTCCCCCACCCCCAGCGTGTCCAGACTTCGTTGTGCCCAACCTGGTCAGAGTTGGCAGAGGACCAGGACCGTCTCCAAGATGGCATTTCAGGGGTGGAGAAGGAAGAAGGCCAGACCCACGTTTCTCTGAGCTCAAAGCACCTACAGTTTGACGCCGGACTCCTCCTGGAACTTAACGGTCCCGGGAACATTCCTGGCGGCTGCTCTATTTTCCAGCTCTCTGTACGAAGGAGGCCAGAGCCAGGCAGCCTGAATGCTCGGGAAGCAGAGCCTTTTCTGTTGGAGTGGGGTTTGGGGAGAGAGGGTGGGCAGGGCGATATGGTGATTTCTCAGGTGTTATGTATGCCTTAGACATTCCTCCTGTGGTCTTGAGGGGCTGTGAAGGCTGCTGCCAGACTGAGCAGTGCTTTCCCTTTTCTTGCCACCTCCCGCTGCCAGTGCAGTTAAAGGGGGTGGTGGTGTATGGGTTTGTGTTGGAGGGGGTTGTTGGTTTTTCCCTCACACCCTGCCCCAGCGGCTGAAGTGCTCATGTAAATAGTTACACGTTCGGTTGGCTGTGTATGTTTACAGAGGGTTTGTTGTTTTAAAGGGGAGAATTATGCTCAGAACTTGTTATTGTTGTGAAGAAATAAAAAAAATTTTTCCTGTCCTTGGGAATCCATCCCAGCCAATCCTGGTGCCAGTTCGTTGTGCAAGGACGATTAAGCTTTCAAAGTGAGTAGGCGGGATGGAGGGGCAGCCGTTTGCCAAGGCGATTAGCTCACCAGCACAAGTTTTAAGCCTCACAGCAGCTCCTTTTTCTTAATCATGGCACGCAGTGGGTTAAAGCCAAGGCAGAATGGGCTGGCCTTTGTGCCCAGAACTGTCCAGGCAATCTTCTGCTCAGTCACTGGGCCAGCCTACTTGATGGGTGGTGCTCAGGTCTTTGCTCTGCTCTGGGGTTGCAAGGTCACTGAGACCTCTGTCCCCAAGCTGTAGATGTCCCTGGCATGCTCAAAACAAGGATGGGAGACCAAGAGACCGTGGGGGAGGAGGTTCATCTGTAAAGGGGGATGAGGAAGATTTGAACAGGGAAGAAGGCATAGGCAGGCAGGGGGATGGTGTGTACAAGAAGAGCCCAGAGAAAGGCAAGAAAACTCTAGACATCCTAGAGAACCCCAAAGACAGGCCAGCCAGAGCTGAGGGTGCATGGGCAGCCAGGAGAAAGGAAAGATGACAGAAATAGGTGGTAATGGCAGAAGTGGGGGCCTTGGCCTTGGGGAGCTGCTGCTGTCTTTGCAGCCTTCCCCTGATACCAGCAGAGTACACGCAGCCCCATAGGTTGTGGTTGGTTAACCTAGGAAAGAAGAACATGTTAAAACAGTAGCCCAAGGCATCTCGTCTGCCCACCTGACTCTGGACAGCAGCAACAGGGAATGGACCTGAGGCTGTGTTCTCTTCACTAGAGGGCAGTGCTGGGATGATCAATTAAGTAGTCAGCCCCATTGTGTGGGTCCCATCCCAGCCTCCAGCCCAGATCCCCTTTCAGGGATCACTCTTTTCTCACTGGGTCAGCCTCATCCCATGAGCAAGGCCAACACTGTGTGTGAAATAAAGGGTTGGGAGATAGCGATCAGAAATCCAAACCCAACCCTGGTGAGGCTGGAGGGACTTGGGACTTCTTTCACGGTTAGGCATTTCTTTTCCAGGGCGTCCTGACCCACACAAGGGTGTACACTCTCATTGAGGTGAGGGCCGTCTCTTAGGGTTACCAGTGGGTGCATCTTCTCTGTGTCTTCGGCCGTCAAGGATGTTTCTAGAACTCAGATTTCTGTTTCCCTCCTCAGGTTACAGCTTTCTTGAGTGGAAGTAAAATCTCCCACCCTATTGCTTTGAGTACTTGGTCTCCTTCAAGACCCCAGCTTGTTGATCAGTTAGGTGTAGGCCTTTGGAGGATGAGCCACCCAGACCTCCCCACGTTTCCAGTGTTCTTGTGGGTCTGTGTTCCTTGCCATTTACAGTGTATTATGTCAGTCTCTTCCAGCCAATAGGACTTTTTTTCCTGATTCCCCATGTCTCTGAAGGACAATGGTATTGGTAGAAACTGGCTCACTACTTGTGCCTTCAAAAAGGAAAGCCCATGAGTGGTTTGGCCAAAGACACTTGGATTTCCATGATGTTTCTCAACCTACCTTTGCTCTCATGGGTATAAGGGAGGCTAAGTAGCAATTATTGGTCCTCTCTGACAGATGGAGAAACTTAAGAAGTGAGATGATTGAGTCACACAGCCAAGATCACAGGTTTTGGCCATTGGACATCTTGCTCCCCTCAGTACTGAAGAACAACAGCTTTCTCTCCTCCAGAGACCGAATATGGGCTCTTCTTTTGCTCCTGTTTCATGAGGACAGGGGCCATGTCTTAGTGGAGTTTTATATTTCCTCTTCAATACCACAGTGCTCTCTGCACACAGTAAAAAATGCCTGTTCAGTTGACTCTCCTGCAACTGACCAAGGGTTAAAAAATGACTCTTCTTTGACCGTTGCTTCATGAATTGAGCAGGCACCAGATGGCAACAGGTCCCTCTTTACACTTCTCATTTGGTCCCAGACTTAGGTGGAATGGGTCACCTATGTTTGCCTTGATTGGCCTTGCCACACTTTCTCTCCCAGGCTAGTGGCTCTTGGAACAGGGCTGCCACAGGAGAGGGAGTCTTTGGAGGAGAAGAAGCCGTGACCTGGCCACTGCCAGCCAACAAATGTAACAGGCCTGCTGTGTCCTAGGCCCTTGCCTAGTCACAGGGGATGCAGGGGCAAAAATGACTGAGAGGAACAATGTTATTTGGAGGAAGAAACCCTACACACACATAAAAATAAATGCAGAGTATATACTGTGGAAACTTGAGGGGTGGGGTTGAGGATCAGGGAAGGCATCCTGGAGGCAATTGTGCAGTAGCTGAACATTAGGGCAACCAGGGCTTGTATGAGGTACTATTGAAAAGAGGAGAGTATGGCAGGATCGGCGGGGAAGGAGGGAGCGCTGATAGTCTCTGCCATGGCACCCACAACTCCACTGCAGGTCAAGGGAGCATTCTGTTTTAGAGTAAGAGCTAGCGTTTATGTAGCATGGCAGGAAGATGCTGTTATCCCATTTCACAGATGATGAAATGGAGACAGGTTAAGTGACTTGCCTTGGGTCATGCAGCCAGTAAGTATGATTTGAACTCAGGTCTTCCTGATTCCAGGTCTGTTGCCCTATGTGCCATCTAGTTTCCAAAATGTTTGGAGCTGGGCTCTAGCCTCATGAAGGGTCATCTGATTTCTACATCAGCACCAGCTGCATCGACCAGATCAGCTGTCCTTCCTACTTGGCTCCTCCTGCACTTGAATGGAGGCATTTGGGAATTCATTACTCTTCCAACCAAATGATGAAATTGCATAAAGATCTCAGGATCTGGGAGTCACTTAGTGCCTCATCTTGCCTGCTCTGGTCAGCTTCTTCCTGTTCCCTGATACCCAGGACTGAGGAGGATTGAGGAATTGACAGAGTTCTCTGAGCTCTCTGTCCTACTTCCTGGCTCTCACCTTTTCTTCCCTTTCATCTTCTACCTCTTTTCAGGGGTGAGGATGGGAAGAGAAGGCTGGTGCTCTCCTGATGGGGCTCAGGAGGTGAGCCCAGAGAGCTGCAGGGGTCAGCCAGTCATCTGGAAGCAAGCAAGTTGACTGAGTGTTACCAATTTGGGGAGGGCACACATCAGGACAAGTAGGTAATGACATGCCTGTGGGAATGACCATAGGAAGAGTGACCTTGGGCATAGAGGTTCATCAAAGTTTGGATAAGGGTGCTGTGGGGGACCTTGCCCTAGGAGTTCTGATTTGGAGTCTGGGCTTCTCATAACTGCCTGCCACCTCTCCTTGCATGTGCACCTAGGAGTCTACAATGCTGGGGGCTTTGCTTAAGAGAGTGATGAAGGGTGTCTGAGCTGTAACTTTCTGTCAACTACTGGGTCAGCGTGGGGACCAACCAAGGTTTTACTGTTAAGTCATTTCCAAAAACTAAAACTGGGGCTATTTTCATCTCATACCCATGAGTGGCTCCTGGTCTGGTGTGGTAATGATGCCCAACAAAGCAGATGCCCAGGCTCAGGTGATACTTCAAGGGTCCTCTGAAAGAGGGTTTTCTGAGATGACTTGCCCAGAGCCGGGTTTTAAGCTCTATGTGGACCTTACCTGCTGGCTAACTGACCCCTGCAGCACTTTGGACTATCCTCTCAAACCTTTCAGGGAGCCAGTGCCTCCTTAGAGAAGCCAAGCAGACCTTGTTCCTTGGCCATTGCTTTCATGCAGTTGGAGGGAGAGTGCTATGAAAATGCATCACTCAGATAAAGAACAAGAAGGAATTGACGGGAATGGACAGAATGGGAAAGTGACAGATTCCTGTACCCTGCCTGCCAGTGAGGACATGGAGGGTCCCCAGACATCCCCATCTGAAGGCCCCTTCTTCGTGCAGACCATTTCAGCCCTAGTGCCAGGGCTTAGCTGGCACAGCAATTAGGAAAAACCGGCATTTGTTTGCCGGACAAGATACACATGGTGTGAAACCCTACTGCAGATTCGAAGGGGGTCCAAGGCAGCATAGTAAGTATGGAAGAATGGGTGTGACAGCTGCTATTTAGCAATTTAGGAAGTGGGCTGTGAGCTCAGCTTGGAGGGATGAGAGGTCACTGCCCCTCACCCCCTCCCCGTTTGTGAATCCCTGGCCTGAGCCTCCATTTCTTGAGTCTCTCAGGCCTTCACTCCTGCCCCAATCCTCATTCTGGGATGGACTTCTCTGCCCTGCTTAATAGCTAAGCAGCTGTAAGTAACCACTCCCTTGCTTTCCATGCCTGCTTTCCAGCTCCCCATTGGGTGGTATCTTCTCCCTTTGAAATGTGAGTTCCTGGAGAGTTGACTCTCTTTTCGATCTGTGTTTGCTCACCCAGTGTCTGACACTTTTATGCGCTATCTGTCTAGTGGAATGGATATAGAGTGTGAAGGAAGGACATGAGGAACACCATTGACTTAGAATGGAGGGTTTATGGGGGAGCCATGGAAAATAATTCGGGAGAAGTTGGGTCCTGGGATCTGGAGCTGTACAAGAGCCCAAGGTCACACAAGGAGCAGGCAACAGGGCCAGGTTTGACTGGGGGCTAAGCCCAGTGTCAGGAAGACCTGAGTTCAAATCCAAGCACAGGCACTCACTAGCTGTGTGACTCTTCTGTAAGTGACATCATATTGCTTGCCTTCTCACGGGGAGGAACGGATGGGAGAGAGAATTTAGAATTCAAATTTTTAAAAGTATGTTTAACGTAAGTAAATAATAAATTTTTGAGAAAACCTGTGTGACCCTGGGCCTTAGTTTCCTCATGTCTAAAATGAGGATAATAGTATCACTGATCTGCCAGGGTTGTTAATGAAATATTTGTAAGTGGCTCAGCACAGAGTGGCACATATTCTCTATTTAAAGAATGTTTTTTCCTTCTAACTCCAAATCCAAGGCTTTTTTTCCTTCTTAAAAATGTTATTTTTAATTATTGGTAGCTTTTGTTTTTATATGGCCATTTATTTCTAAATGCATCCCTGCCCCCTTCCCTACCCAGTGAGCATCCCTTTTAACAAAGATTAAAAAAGAAAAGGGGAGGGGAAGCATGGCAGCGGAACCATCACATTACCATATTCCACAGTGTGCACACTCTAGCCTTTCTTCACTGCAGTTGTGCTCAGGTATTCGAAAAGTCCTGATGCTTGGGCCCAAGAGCCAGGAACCACAGGTGAAAGCGGCAGAGGCCCCCAGAGGCCAGGAGCAAGAGCCCCTCAGCTCTCAGGCCAATCCTGGACAGTCCCTTGTCAGGTGGGATGTCCTGGGAGACCCCTGAGGGCCCTTCCAGACTGAACTCTGCCTGGGAACAACTGGGTTTGGGATCTTGGCCTTTGAGCAACAGGACAGGCCCTGGACCTGGGGTTTGTAGACATTTTGAAGCACTTTTCCCAAATATTCTCTTTTATTAACAACCCTGTGTGACCGGGTAAGACTTGTTCCACTAACTGTACGTGACAGAGGACAAAGAAGCAAAGAAAGTTGAAATCCTTTGCTCAGGATTCGTGCCAGGTAGCTGAGGAAATTGGGGGAATCGAGCCTGGCTTCTGACACCCTAGAATCGGAGTGAAGGAAGTTGGGCTTTTCTCTCTGGCTTTGGTCTCCATCTGGTCAGTCTGTGCCCTCGAGGGTACAAGGCTTTTATGCTGTTATAATAACGTCCCTCCTTTCCTTTCGTAGCAAATTCCTATAAATAGGGCAGGTGAGCAGTAGAAGTCTTGTGAGTACAATTCTAATTTTGTTAATTAATATACTGATACCAGAACATGTCTCAATTACTATATTAGGATGCAAATGTGAAAAATCTTACAATTTTAACCTGCATTTGTGGTCAAATTCTAATATAGGGATGATGTCCTCCTGAAGGGAAAATTAGACAAAGTAATAAGACAAAGATATAATGTAAACATTTTCCAATTAAAGGGAATAGTAAATTTTGAGAAAGCACCAGCATTAGATTGTTTCTCTAAGAATTTTGTATGTCTGCGTGTCTGTGTGTATATTATATATGTATGTATGTATGTATATATGCATATATACATATGCATATATATGTATATGATTGGCTTTCCAAATGTATGGAAATTCAGGCTTTTAGTAATAAGTTCTCAAAATTGAATTAAAGATTTTACATATAAAATTGTATTGATAATTATAAAGAAAGTGACATTGTCTTCCCATTTTAAAGTATCTGATCATTTTTAAAAGTTAATTTTAATATGTTTAATATGATTATACATCTATAACCTGTATCAGTTTGCACCATCTTGGGGAGGAGGGAGGAGAAGAAGAGGGAGGTTAAAACTCAAATCTTGTAAAAGTGAGTGTTTAAAACTAAATACAATTTTTTTTAAAATGACAATTCATTTTAGTTAGACCCTTGGAAATTTTTTTTAAGATACTTATTTCAGGTACTTATATTAGGTGAGGCAAGTAGGTGCTGCAGTGGATAGAGTACCAGTGCAGGAGTCAGGAGGACCTGAGTTCAAATATCACCTCAGGCACTTGACACTGTGTGACCTTGGGCAAGTCACTTAACCCCAATTGCCTCATCGTGGGTCATCTCCAGTCATCCTGGATTCAGATGACTGTGGAGGAGAATTGACCTGCACAGCCCTCCCTCACTCAAAACAAAGTCAAGTGCAAGTCATGTCATTATTTCTCTGATGGCATGGTCTTCTTTGGCAATGAAGGAGGAACACACACACACACACACACACACACACACAACACACTTATATTAGGTAAAAATAAAAATAGCAAGTGATATATCAAAATTGAAATTCTCTGGTTTCAAGATTAGAGAACCAGATTTAAGAGATCGTACTGAATTGCATTAAATCTTGTTACTAGCAGATTTTATCCAGGAACATCTACAAGTAATTTGGAATTAGGGAAACAAAGGCCTCTTCCAGTATGTGCAAGACAAGTCCAGGAACCAGACAATCAGAAGAGGCTTCCAGGACTCAAGATGTGCTTGTCTGTTCGGTGGACGTTGGAAGTGAGTTACAAGGACACAAAAAGACTGGATATTAGTTAATGTTGGTGATCGTTACTATTTCATGATGTTTGTGTTTCTCTTTAGATTTTCTGGGTTATCTTGGTGATATGTAAATCTACCTTCTCGAAATTAGTTCATTGTGAGCCCTCTATGTTGTTTGATTTGTGACCTAACATATAATTGGGATTATGAAAATATGAAAACAAACCTTAACGATTTGGCTTATGGATCCTTGGTCCATGGGGGGAGTGAACCTCCAACTCAAGAATCAAAAGGGGAATTGAGGCAATTGAGACAACTGAGGGGACTGGAGCAGCCAGTGGGTATGGGAATTGAGTGACCCGCTGACTCCATCCTGGTGCCGACTCAGCTTATATTCAATTATGGGTCCGGTTCAATCTCTGTCGTGTGAGAAACTTTATTCAATGGTGGGCATTGTTTGAACCTAGCCCTTCATGACTGGGAAGTTGGACCACCTCTACCTGCTGCTTACCCAAGGACCCAGGTTTGCTGACCAGAAACCTGGTCAGACCCAAAGATGGATGAAAGAACTTTTCTCACCACTGTAACATCTTAAGCAGCCCATGTGTCTCATCTGAAAAATGGCCCCATAGTGATCAATCAGTTATTTTCATGTTCTTTTAGTTGCTCTCAGTCACTTCGGGGGAGTGGAAATCACTTTCTGATTTCAGGGAATTGTACTGTGGGCTGTGCTCCTCCCAACTTGGAAAGGGCCTAATCTTTCATCCAATCAGAAATCAAATTACTTAATATTGTATCCTGGTTAATTGATTTTTTTAATCAGTTGGCCTTATTTGATTGTTTTTAATTTTCTCCCCCTGTATTTGAGGTCTAGGCCTGTGCTGAGGGGGTCTGGTCCCCATGTGGTGGGCATTGGCATGCATTGCTTAATAAATAAATATGTTCGGAAGGTTAAACCTCTGTTTTCCACAGTCATTTCATCTTTCACCTGCCCCACAGCGAAGCCCCAAGCTCCGCTCTCCCACTTGCCATAGACTCTGAACCATAAAGTTCCATAAAGCCATAAAGACTTCTGGCGCTATCCAAGCCAGCCTCCTCATTTTACATATGAGGAAACTGAGGCCCAGAGATGGAACATGCCTGACCCAAGATCACACATGGAATGGGCGGAGCCACCCTATGTTCTGATGCCAAATACAACCAGATGGAAAAGGCAAGGCAAACTTTCCCGGAAAGGAATGGAATGGTGGCCTGGGATGAGGGCAGCCTATCCCTCTGGAATAGGGGGAGCCCCAAGGAGAGAAGGGGCAGCCAGGTCCTTAAAGTCTTGGGGGATAGCTCACTTGGCTGCCCTGACTTGCCCCCTTCTTGGGTCCCACCCATCTGCCCCCATCTTTCACCACCCCCAGGCTGCTAGTGGGGAAGCAGGCGGGAACCTCAACCTTTGGATTTCCGTTGCCATTTTCGGGGAGTCAGCAGAGCGGAAACAGTCTCCAGGCGCCAGCACCAGGGCTGCCGTGAAGCCCAGGCCTGGCACCTCCAGTTCTGCTCTTTGCTTCCCATGTTCTGACCCGCCCCCCCAAACCCCCCACCCCCACCCTCCCAACACGTTTGTGTTGGCAGTCGTCTGCAGAGCTGAGCCAAGCTGAGCAGGCCGGATTTAATTGGCCGCTGCCTCTGTGGCCTGGGTGTTATGAAAGGCTTTCTGTCTGTCTCACAAAGTCACCCTGACTCTGTTTTCATACTGAATATAATATTCACTTCATTTTTAACAGAATAAAGGTTCTTTGGTCTTTTTTTTCAAACCCTTCTTCCAAATATATACACATATTACACACATATATATTTTTAAAGGCCCTTCATGCGGCTGCATTATGAAGGTTGGAATTGTCCTGGACAAGGCAAGTAAGAAACCCGATGCTGAATGTGATTTAGACAGAAATTCCTTTCTTTCCCTGTGTCAGAACACCAGGCTGAGTAGGTGGGGGGGCTGCAGGCAGGGAAAGGTCTCCCCACGTTGTTGCTGGCCCACAGTTTTCTTGTTTGTTTTTCATCTGAGCCTGAGCAGAGCAGGGTTTGAACTGGGCAGTTTTCAGAAGAGGAGGTCAGTTGGAAACCTGTGAAAGGCAGCCTGGGATTGGGTGGGATGGGATTGGTGATCCCAATGGAAGCTGGCAGAGCTCCCGCTTCACCCTTCAGTTCCCATAGCTCTCTGGGGCTTCTGCTAGTGAACAATCAAGGGAGTGAACCTGTTCACGGAGCTCAGATGCTCATCCCATAAGGAGAGCCTAGACCAGGATATCTGTTATCATTGGTGTATGGGAATTCCCTCTGAAGATCATTAGACTGAAAACTGAAAGAGACCTTAGGGTGAAACCCCTAAGGCCAGGAAAAGTTCAACAGCTTCCCCACAGTCCCACAGGGCTGGGATTGGAACAAAGCAGAACAGGGCTACTGGGTTTGAGGGTAGACTCACCTGTGCTGGAGGCTGATTGGAAATGCATTGGGAAGGTACTGGGTTTCAGCATCATCTTTTCCACTTACTCCTGGTCTACGCTTGGCAAGCCCTGTCCCCTCTCCAGGTCCATTTCCTCCTCAGGAAGACTAGGGGCAACCTCTGAGGTCTCTTTCTAATCTAGAATCTAATCTAGAATCTAGATTCTCTCCCAAGCACTGTCCTCAGAGGCACCCGATGTGGTACATTTTGCCCAGAAAAAGCCATCCCCGCTCCCTGCCTCCTCTTCCCCTCCTCACTCTTCTGCCCTTTGCAATAGGGCTTGAACTTTACTCCTGAGCCAAAACTGCCCTCTCTGAAGTCACCAGCGAATTCAGAGATGCCAAATCTGCAGATCTCCCATCCTCAGCCTTCTAGACTGATCTGTAGGATCTCCTGCCCCCTTACTTCTTGGACCTCTTTTTTGGTTCTTTCTCTCTCAGACTAAGCCTTCTTTGGCCTCCTGTGCTGGTTTATTCTTCAGATTATGCCCCTTCCCTCCCAGAGGGGGGTTCTCTCCAGTCCCTATTCTAAGCTCCCTGCCCTTTTCTTCCTCACTCTCTTGTTTAACTCAACAATGCACATGGATTTAATTATTACTGTCTCTACATGAGGGACTCCTAAATCTGTATCCTGTCCCACTCTTGCCCCAGACCTTCAGGCCTGTATTACCAATTATCTGTTGGATATTTCAAGTTGTCTGCTGTCTTGGAGACATCCTAGAGTCTACATAGCCAAAATTGGACTCATTTTACTTCTCCTCATTCAAACTTACCTGTTTCAGTTAGACACACAAATCCTTCCCCTTAGCCTTGGACTCCTCATGGTTCCTTCCTCTTGCCGGTCTTGCCTTTTCTACCCCCATATTTCTCAAATCCAGATCCTTTCTAGGAACATGACCTGATCTGTCCTCTGACTTCGGTCGCTGTTCTTTCCTACTGTCTTCTCCTATATCGCAAATATGGACCTGAATGGGGATCTCCTCTATGACATTCCAGGTATGTGGATACCCAGCCTCAGCTAAAAGACCTTCAGTGACAGGGAATCCATCACCTCTCAAGGCAACCTGGACCAATTTGGACAGCTTTCATGTTCATCAGGTTTTCTTAAATCAAGGCTCATTTGTCTCAATAGTTTTCCTCATTGCTACTAGTTCTGTCTACTGGGGCTAAGCAGGGCATATCTGGCCATCCTCTAAATGACAGCTTCCCACATATGTGAAGACCACCCCATGTTCTTTCTGAGCCTGTCAGCTAAGCTGAGCTCATACGGCATAGTCTGTAGGCCCCCTGTCTTGTTATCCCTCCTCTGGATGTATTCAGGCTACTCAGTGTGTTTCCTAAGATGCAGTGAACAAGGCTGAATAAAATACTTCTGTTGTTATCTAACCAGGACCAAGGGCCTTCTGCTCCCTTGTTTTTGACATGATACTTCAGCATGTCTCAATGGACCTGTGATCTCCGTGTTGCAGTTTCTTCTTTCATTGGTGCAAGGAGCTATCCATCACACCTCATCTTGTGTGATTCTTGTACACATCCTCCCATAATCCTCAAGAGGACATCTAGCAAAAAGTCTGTTGACTCACTTGGGGAGGGACAGGATCAAAAGACAGAAGAGAAACAATGAGGGGCAGGTTAGGAGGGATGGTAATTCAGTTAGTCTTACACAACACGACTATCAGGAAGGTCATTTGCAAAGCTACACAGATATGGCCTATAATGAATTGCCTGCCGTACCAAAGGGAATGGGTGGGGAGGGAGGGATGGGGAGAATTTGGAACTCAAAGTTTTAGGAACAATTGTTTAGTATTGTTGTTGCAACTAGGAAAGAAGACATACAGTTAATGAGGAATAGAAAGTCATCTGGCCCTACAGGAGAAAAGAAAAGATGGAGACAAGAGAAGGGAGGGATGACAGAAGAGAGGACAGATTGGAGATAGGGAAAATTAGATTGCTTGGGGTATTGGGGTGGGGGGAGGGGATAAAAGGGGGGAAAATTTGGAACCCCAAAATTTGTGAAAATGAATGTAAAAAGTTAAATAAATAAAAAAATTAAAAAATTAAAAAAAAAAGTCTGTTGACTGACCCTTAGAGCTATATAACTTGGGTGACTCATCTTCCAATCGTATACACCTGAATGATGCCTAGATTGTGCCATTTCAGGCATGCGAGCCATCATGGTTAATACACTAATATCACTTCCATATACCACATAACTCTGCATCACTCTCTGGGTGCCCCCAGGACTGGGTGGTGACTGCATTATGCCTGTCAGTATAGAGTAAGATGAGGCTACTTTTTAGGTTGCCATGTCTCACTATTGACTTGGATTGGACTGGCAGCCCTCTAAATCCCTGAATAGCTTGGTAGGAGTTGTTGAACCCAGCTCCCCTACCTTGTACTTGTGGAAGGTTTATTTTTTAACCCAAGTGCAAGACTTTACATTTATCCCTATTCCATTCCATCCTAATTATATTTTTCTCATGGTTCTAATTTGTGGAGAGCTTTTTGGTTCCTCCCAACCCCATGCCCTCTTCATGGGGTTTGATAAGCACGCTCTCTAGGCCTTAATTCATGGGCCAGGAAATGGTACAAAACCTCTCAGAATGCAGTCATAAAATAAGAGAATACATTTTGGTTGTTCAATTGTTTTTAGTCATGTCCTACTCTTTGTAACCTCATTTGGAGTTTTCTTGGCAGAGATACTGGAGGAGGATGAGGAGACTGAGGCAAGCAGGGTGACATGACTTGCCCAGGGTCACCTAGCTACTAAGTTTCTGAGGCCAGATTGGAACTTAGGGAGATGAGCCTTCCAGACTCCAGGCCCAACTCTTTATCCACTGCACCACCTAGCTGTCCCCACAGTGCACTTTAATGCCTATTGATTAGTAGGAAGAGAAAAGGGAGTTTTCTAAGGAGATCAGTGGGGATGCACAGAGAGCTCAGTGACCAGCTTAGACTTCCAAAAGAACCATACAGAAGACAGAAGCCAAATCAGGCAACAGAAGGTGAATGCAGAAGCTTGGGGAAGTCCTGTGATGAGAGTCAAGGGGCCGAAGCTCAGACTGAGCTGCACCTAATGAGAGAGGCCAAGATAACTAAAGGGAGGGGAAAGGGGAAGGATGAAAAAGGGACAGCCTCTGGCTTAGAGTGAGCAGTCTCTTTTCTCTGTCCAAGATGAGAATTCTTATCCTTTGTACTAGATATGGGAACTAAAATGGTTACCCCACAATCAGTAAGTACACCTGCCCTGTGACCAAGGTGAACCATCTCCTCTGCTCCTCAAGTGACTGGCTAATGTGGTTTACTGAGCCACTGTCAGTGAGCTCTGAAAGAAGGGGAGAGACAAGAGAGGGCCCACAGGATTGGAGAAGGAGAATGCTGCCCTACTTTCCAAAGAATGAAGAGCATTGAGTCTGCAAAGACAAGTCAGTGTACTTGACTTCCATCGCTGGACAAATTCAAACATATACTTTTAAAGGAGCGGTAAGTGAACATCTAGAAAAGGAAGCAGTGATGAACAGTGAGGCATGCCACCTATCGTTTCCCTGGTAGTTCAGCACCAAAGTGCATAGAATGCTACTGAAGGTCTACAGAGTCATTGTGCTGACATTGTTATAATGCTTGTGAAGACATGGACAGTCTACCGGCGCCATGCCAGGAAAATGAATCGCTTCCATTTGAACTATCTTAGGAAGATTCTGAGGATCACCTGGCAGGATAAGGTACCACACACTGAAGTCCTTCCTCGAGCTGAATTGCCAGGTATTCAAACTATACTTCAGAGAGCACAACTCCAATGGGCTGGCTGCATTGTTTGCATGCAAAATATATGCTTGCCAAAAAGGTTGTTTCATGGAGAACTCACATGGAGTAGGCGATCACATGGTCAGAAAGAGGGATACAAGGACACTGTCAAGGTCTGTCTCAAGAACTTTAGGTTTTATGTAACTTTATGTAACATGGGAAACTTTATGTAACATGGGAAACACTGGCACAGGACTGTTCATCATGGCATGCCCACATCAGAAAGGGTGCTATGCTCTTTGAGCAAAGCAGAATTGAGACAGCACAAAGTAAATATAGGACACACAGATTTAGATTATGCACCCCAAATATTCACACGGACTATCTGTGCCCAACCAGTGATAGAGTATTCTGAGCTCCTATTTGTCTGATCAGCCACAGTAGGACACACGGAAATTTCACTTTATTGTGGTGATGTCATTTTAGTCTTCTTGCAAGAGGAAGGATAACAACTAACCAGTCAACCTACATAGAGCACCAGGCCCACAGTCAGGAAGACTCCTCTTCCTGAGTTCATATCTGACCTCAGACACTTACTAGCTGTGTGACCTTGGGCAAGTCCCTTCACCCTGTTTACTTCAGTTTCCTCATCTGTCAAATGAGCTAGAGAAGGAAATGGAAAATCGCTCCAGTATCTTTGCCAAGAAAATCCCAAGTGGGGGCAAAAAGAGTTGGACATGACAGAAAATGACTGAATCCCAACAAGAAAGTCAACCTAGATGTGAGCAGAGCTTTTGACAGTATCCCTCATGTCCTTATTTAGTTGGACTAGACCCAAAAATTAGTTATGAATGACTAGATGTCAGCTTAGAAGGAGGTCACACAAGGAGTCTCCTAAAGATTTGTATTTGTCCATGAGCCGGTCAATACTTTTATCAGCAACTTAGATATTCACTTTGTAAGTGACATAAAACTAGAAGAAATAACTGGCACATTGGATGGCAAAATTCAAACATCTTAGGCTATCAAAGTGAGCCTAATCTAATAGGATGAACTTTAATATTTAAATACAAATATGAGATAATATAACATATAATACATAATAGATTTAAATATACGTATATAATTTAATAGGGATAAATCTAAACTCTAACCTTTGGATTAAAAGAATCAAATTCCTAACTACCAAATGGAGGCAGGAGTAGATGGCAATAGGTTTGAAAGTGATTGGTTTTTTTTTATTTAATAAATTTATTTATTAAACTTTTTACAGTCATTTTCCCAAAATTTTGGGTTCCAAATTTTCTCCCCTTTTGTCCCCTTCCCCCACCCCAATACACCGAGCATTCTAATTTCCCCTATCACCAATCTGCCCTCTCTTCTATCATCCCTCCCTTCCTTAACCCCATCTTCTCTTTTGTCCTATGGGACCTGATAACTTTCTATTCCCCTTTGACTGTATTTCTTATATCCTAGTAGCAAGAACAATACTCAACAGTTGTTCCTAAAACTTTCAGTTCCAACTTCTCCCCATCCCTCCCTCCCCACCCATTCCCTTTGGGAAGGCAGGCAATTCAATATAGGCCATATCTGTGTAGTCTTGCAAATGACTTCGATAATAGTCATTTTGTGTAAGACTAACTATATTTCCCTCCATCCTATCCTGCCCCCCATTGTTTCTGTTCTCTCTTTTGATCCTGTCCCTCCCCAAGAGTGTTGCCTTCAAATTGCTCCCTCCCCCCATTGCCCTCCCTTCCGTCATCCCCCCCACCCTGCTTATCTCCTTCTCCCCCACTTTCCTGTATTGTAAGATAGGTTTTCATACCAAAATGAGTGTGCATTTTATTCATTCCTTTAGTCGAATGTGATGAGAGTAAACTCCATGTTTTTCTCTCAGCTCTTCTCTTTTTCCTACCACTAAAAAGTATCTTGCCTGCCTCTTCTATGAGAGATAATTTACCCCATTCCATTTCACCCTCTCTCCTCCCAATATATTTCTCTCTCATGGTTTACCTTAATTTTTTAAAGATATGATCCCATCCTATTCAATTCACTCTATACTCTCTGTCTCTGTGTGTGCGTGCATGTGTGTATGTGTGTGTGCGCGCGCATATGCGTGTGTGTGTGTGCGTGTGTGTGTGTGTGTGTGTGTGTAATCCCAACAACTAGCCAGATACTGAAAAGTTTCAAGAGTTACAAATATTGTCTTTCCATGTAGGAATGTAAACAGTTCACTTTTGGTAAGTCCCTTATGACTTCTCTTTGCTGTTTACTTTTTCATGCTTCTTCTCCTTCTTGTGTTTGAAAGTCAGATTTTCTTTTCAGCTCTGGTCTTTTCATCAAGAATGCTTGAAAGTCCTCTGTTTCATTGAAAGACCATATTTTCCCCTGAAGTATTATACTCAGTTTTGCTGGGTACGTGATTCTTGGTTTGAGTCCTAGTTCCTTTGACTTCTGGAATATCCTATTCCACGCCCTTCAATCCCTTAATGTAGAAGCTGCTAGATCTTGAGTTATCCTGATTGTATTTCCATAATACTAGAATTGTTTCTTTCTAGCTGCTTGCAATATTTTCTCCTTGACCTGAGAATTCTGGAATTTGGCCACAATGTTCCTAGGAGTTTCTCTTTTTGGATCTCTTTCAGGCGGTGATTGATGGATTCCTTCAATACTTATTTTGCCCTCTGGTTCTAGAATCTCAGGGCAGTTTTCCTTGATAATTTCATGGAAGATGATGTCTAGGCTCTTTTTTTGATCATGGCTTTCAGGTAGTCCCATAATTTTTAAATTGCCTCTCCTGGATCTATTTTCCAGGTCAGTTGTTTTTCCAATGAGATATTTCACATTCTCTTCCATTATTTCATTCTTTTGGTTTTGTTTGGTGATTTCTTGGTTTCTCATAAAGTCATTAGACTCCATCTGCTCCATTCTAATTTTGGGAGAACTATTTTCTTCAGTGAGCTTTTGAACCTCTTTTTCCATTTGGCTAATTCTGCTTTTGAAAGCATTCTTCTCCTCACTGGCTTTTTGAACCTCTTTTGCCAATTGAGTGAGCCTATTTTTCAAGGTGTTATTTTCTTCAGCATTTTTTTGGGTCTCCTTTAGCAAGGTATTGACCCGTTTTTCATGCTTTTCTTGTATCTCTCTTATTTCTCTTCCCAGTTTTTCTTCCACTTGTCTAACTTGATTTTCTTTTTTTTTATCTTTTATTTTTATTTATTTAACTTTTTACATTCATTTTCACAAAATTTTGGGTTCCAAATTTTCTCCCCTTTTATCCCCTCCCCCCACCCCAATACACCTAGCAATCTAATTTTCCCTATCTCCAATCTGCCCTCTCTTCTGTCATCCCTCTCTTCTCTTGTCCCCATCTTCTCTTTTGTCCTGTAGGGCCAGATGACTTTCTATTCCTCATTAACTGTATGTCTTATTTCCTAGTAGCAACAACAATACTAAACAGTTGTTCCTAAAACTTTGAGTTCCAAATTCTCCCCATCCCTCCCTCCCCACCCATTCCCTTTGGGAAGGCAGGCAATTCAATATAGGCCCTATCTGTGTAGTTTTGCAAATGACTTCCATAATAGTCGTGTTGTGTAAGACTAACTGAATTACCCTCCATCCTATCCTGCCCCTCATTGTTTCTATTCTGTCTTTTGATCCTGTCCCTCCCTGAGTGTTGACTTCAAATTGCTCCCTTCTCCCATTGCCCTCCCTTCCATCATTGCCCCCCCTTGCTTATCTCCTTCTCCCCCACTTTCCTATACTGTAAGACAGGTTTTCATACCAAAATGAGTGTGCATTTTATTCCTTCCTTTAGTCAAATGTGATGAGGGTAATCTTCTTGTTTTTTTTTCTCTGCTCTCCTCTTTTTCCCTCCACTAAAAGGTCTCCTGCTTGCCTCTTAAATGACATATAATTTACCCCATTCCATTTCACCCTCTTTCCTCTCCCTACCTTTCTCTCTCACCATTTACCTTAATTTCTTTTAAGATATGGTCCCATCCTATTCAATTCACTCTGTGCTCTCTGTCTCTGTATGTGTGTGCATGTGTGTATGTGTGGGTGCGTGCATGCGTGTACTTGTGTGTGTGTGATCCCACCAACTACCCAGATACTGAAAAGTTTTAAGAGTTACAAATATTGTCTTTCCATGTAGGAATGTAAACAGTTCACTTTTGATAAGTCCCTTATGACTTCTCTTTGCTGTTTACTTTTACATGCTTCTTCTCATTCTTGTGTTTGAAAGTCAAATTTTCTTTTCAGCTTTGGTCTTTTCATCAAGAATGCTTGAAAGTCCTCTGTTTCATTGAAAGACCATATTTTCCCCTGAAGTATTATACTCAGTTTTGCTGGGTACGTGATTCTTGGTTTGAGTCCTAGTTCCTTTGACTTCTGGAATATCCTATTCCACGCCCTTCAATCCCTTAATGTAGAAGCTTCTAGATCTTGAGTTATCCTGATTGTATTTCCACAGTACTGGAATTGTTTCTTTCTAGCTGCTTGCAAGATTTTCTCCTTGACCTGGGAATTCTTGGAATTTGGCCACAATGTTCCTAGGAGTTTCTCTTTTTGGATCTCTTTCAGGCGGTGATTGATGGATTCCTTCAATACTTATTTTGTCCTCTGGTTCTAGAATCTCAGGGCAGTTTTCCTCAATAATTTCATGGAAGATGATGTCTAGGCTCTTTTTTTTGATCATGACTTTCAGGTAGTCCCATAATTTTTAAATTGTCTCTCCTGGATCTATTTTCCAGGTCAGTTGTTTTTCCAATGAGATATTTCACATTCTCTTCCATTATTTCATTCTTTTGGTTTTGTTTGGTGATTTCTTGGTTTCTCAGAAAGTCATTAGACTCCATCTGCTCCATTCTAATTTTGAGAGAACTATTCTCTTCAGTGAGCTTTTGAACCTCTTTTTCCATTTGGCTAATTCTGCTTTTGAAAGCATTCTTCTCCTCATTGGCTTTTTGAACCTCTTTTGCCAATTGAGTGAGCCTATTTTTCAAGGTGTTATTTTCTTCAGCATTTTTTGGGGTCTCCTTTACCAAGGTATTGACCCGTTTTTCATACTTTTCTTGCCTCTCTCTCATTTCTCTTCCCAGTTTTTCCTCCACCTGTCTAACTTGCTTTTCAAAATCCTTTTTGAGCTCTTCCAAGGCCTGAGCCCACCTGACATCCCCCTGGGATGTCTGGGGTGCCGAGGCCCCGCCCTCCACGTCTTTCCCTGATGGCAAGAATATGTCCTTGTCATCAGTTCCGAAAGTCGGGATCATTTGCATCTGTTTAAAAAAACTCTCTATAGTCTTATTTTTCTTCCCTTTTCTAGGCATTTTCCCAGCCAGTTACTTGACTTCTGAGATTCCTGTCCACCCCTGCCTAGATCCGCCCAGCTAGTGCTTGGGGTCTGAGATTCAAATGGGCTTTCCGCGGCAGGTGGGGCTGCTATTCAATGTGAGCTTTAGTTCTGGTGCTGGGGTGAGGGCAGGGCCACCTTCCAGGCTCAGTTCCCTCAGGGGCTTTATGCAGAGACCTTCAGTAATGGAGCGGGTGGGGCAAGGCCGTCTCCCAGGCTCAGCTCCTTCAGGTTGTTTATGCAGAGACTTTCAGTAATGAAGATCCTGCCTGCCTGCTCGGGGAGTCCCGGGGGGCCGCCGCTGCTGCCTCTGCCTCTGCCGCTTCCTCCCGAGGGGGCCTGAGCCACGGAGACACCCCGCTCCCCTCTCGGTCAGCCCAGCCATCTCTCTCACTGACCTGTAGCTTCTGTGGGCGGAGTGAACTTCCCGGCCGCCAGAGCTTCCGTCCCTGAAGCCTGCTCAGATCAGCTTCTCTGGGGCCGTGGCCAGGGCAGCGCTGGGGTGGGGTCTGCTTTCCAGGGCACGACGGACCCTGGGGACCACTCTCCAGGGCTCTCTGGAACGGAAATCTCTTCCACTGTGTTTCTGCACACCCTGCAGTGATCCAGAACTTGTGGGGAGCTCTTCTTACATTAAATGCCTGGGCTGTGGGTTCGGCGCTAGCATACAGTGAGTCTTTCTACTCCGCCATCTTGACTCTGCCTCTAACTTGATTTTCAAAATCCTTTTTGAGCTCTTCCATGGCCTGAGCCCATTGGGTATCTATTTCGGATGTTTGGGATATAGAGGCCTTGAGTTCTATGTCTTTCCCTGATGGTAAGCATTGTTCTTCCTCATCAGAAAGGAAAGGAGGAAACATCTGTTCACCAAGAAAGTAGCTCTCTATGGTCTTATTTTGCTTCCTTTTTCTGGGCATTTTCCCAGCCAGTTACTTAACTTCTGAGATTCCTCTCCACCCCCGCCTCACTAGTGCTTGGGGTCTGAGATTCAAATGCTGCTCCCTAGCCTCAGGGCTTTCAGCAGGGGTGTAGGGGCTGCTATTAAGGGTAAGATTAAATTCAGGTTCTCAGGTGGGGGCAGGGCCACCGCCCAGGCTCAGTTCCCTCAGGGGGTTTATGCGGAGACCCGAGCTCCTGCTCATGCCGGGAGCCCCTGGCTGCTGCTTCTCCCCCGCTGCTTCCTCCCAAGGGGGCTTGAGTTATGGAGACACCCCGCTCCCCTCTTGCCCGGCCAGATAGGGTCTCTTACTGACCTGTAGCACCTGTGGGTGGAGGGACCTTTGCAGCCACCTGAAATTCCATCCCTGGAGCCTGCTCAGATCTGCTCCCCTCTGTGCTGCAGGGCCAAGGCAGGGCTGGGCTCCACTCCAGGTCCGGTGCACAATGGACCTTTGGTGACAGTTTTTCAGGGCTCTCTGGAACAGAAATCTCCTCCACTCCATTGCTACATGGCTTCCACTGCTCCAGAACCCGTTGGGAGTTCTTTTTATAGGTAATTTATAGGCTGTGGGTTCGGAGCTAGCAAATGTGAGTTTTTTTACTCTGCCATCTTGGCTCCTCCCCAATTGGGGGGTTTTAATGGGCCACCATGAGATGTGACATCCAGAAAAGTTTATGTAATCTGACACTGCATTAAGAGAGGGATGGTGCCTAGGAATACGTAGGTGACCATCCCAATATACTTTGCCTTGATCAGATCATATGTAAAGTATTGGGTTCAGGGCTGGGCACTCATCCAAGGATCATCAATCCACTAGAGAGGGTCCACAGAAGAGGAACCAGAGTAGAGAAGGGACTTAAGACCATGCCATATGGGGATCAGCTAAAGGAAATGAGATCGTACAACTTGAGTGGAAGACTGAAGGGGGCGAATGACTGCCATAATGGTGGTGTCATCATGTGAGGGAGGGCTTGTTAGGAAGTGGAAGGGGTTACCTTAGAAGATGATAGGATTCTATTCAATGCCCACATTTGTCAAGATCTCTCTTCATAAAGATTAGGCTGAGTGGAGCCTTAACTGGCACCTGGGGGTAGGCAGACCAAACTGCCTTGGGACATCTGGAATCCCAAGCTCACTAAAGTGGCCACTTACAAGATCACTTTTGAAAAGCAGCTACTCAACTGTTAGTGGGTCCAGGTTACTACTAAGAGACAACACAGGGTCATATGGAAATGGTAGAAGTTTTGTAGTGAATCTATTACCAAGCTGGACATGGAGGTCATGGTGCTGGGCATAGAACTATATGATTTCCATAATTGAGGATGAAGCAGCTACTCTTGGTGCCAATTGAAGCCCCCACGTGTATGTCATCAAATTCCATCATTTGATACCCTACTGTCAAGTTTATAACATTAATTTCCTTTCCCATCTCAGGCCAAGAGCCCTGAAGTTGATACTATTTCAGGCATTAGTGTGTCTGTCAAAACCTCTGCCAGGGCAGCCACCATCAAAGCTCTCCCTTATGGATCCCTCAGCACAATCATTGCCTCTTGTTCAGATATTTGCTTTGCCAATATCCATGCTGAGCCCACCACCATTATGTCTGTAAGGTTTTCCATCTTCCTTGGGGGCCATCTTCAGGCAGTTGAGGTGACTCAATGCTAAAATGGACTCTTGAACCAACCAGTGTTCCCTTGACTATCATGGTTGGATGATGCCCTATATTCCAGAAGCTGCATCTGTGACAAAAGGATGCCACCTTATAAGCAGAATGTGCAGCCTAACTAATAGCACTGACCTCTGGGAGAATCAGGAGTGACTTCCAGGAAGACGGGGAACTTTAGCTGAGTTTTGAAGGTGTTCAAAGAGTGATAGGAAATCAGCCCGAAAAGGGAGGCTGCAGTCAGATCCCAAAGGGGCTTTGAACACCAAATAGAGAGGGCTACATTTGATCCTGGAGACAGTAAGAAGTCACTGACACCTTTAGAGTGATGAGAATCCCTTCTGCTCTCATTTTACCAAGGAAACAACTGAGAGGATGTGCCCAAGGTCACCCAGGTGCTAAGTAGGTGAGCAGTCCTTGAACACCAAGTCCTCTGCCTTGGAATCCAGAGCTCTGTCCCCAAGCTGCTCTCCATGGGAACCAAAGGGAGGTACCCTGACACGCTCCCTGGAATCCCTCCCAGTGTTGGCTTCATGGCCATGGCAGAGAATGCTAGGCGCTGAGGAGACCCCTCCCACCCAGCATCCAGAAAGCACAGAGATGCCCCAGAGAGAGGAGTGGGGGAGGGAAGCTGGTGGATTGCAGCTGGGAGAGGAGTATGTAATCATGCCCCAAACAGGCCACTTTTCCACCAAGTCATTTTTTCCTGCTGATGATGACCCAGGGACAGCTGGAAATCTGGCCGAACTGAAGAGAAAGTGAATGAGAGGGAGGAGAGTATCTGGACGATGCTTTGACCTCACCCTGCTTTCTAAACCCCAGTACCCCTTGCCTCTCTACTGCTCTTGAAGGGGATGTCAGTGAAGGGAGGGTTCCTGGGGTCCCAGGAAAGGATGCTGTTCAGAGCTGTTGATAAGGCCCTGTCTGGGCTTCAGTCCCATGATGAATGAATGACCTGGTCAAGGTTGTCTTCACAGCGTCAACTGTTTTTTCATGTGAAACAACCCTCATAATTCCCTCCTCCCCACCCCCACCCCCACCCCCACATACACATAACCTATTTGTTTATTTCTCCAGGTGTCAGAGACAATCAGAGGATCACAGACCACTGGATCCTGACTTAGATCTAGGAACTTAGGATGTGACCTCCATACCCTGAACCTTGCCCCACCCTACTGGTGTTCCACTCCAACCCTGGGTGTTCATGGACCTGAGACCAGGAGAGTGTGATTCAGCCGTTTCTCAGCCTCTCAAGGTCTGGGTTTCCCCAGCTGCACCTTGGGGGAAGAAGGTTGGTACTGGTTGTCCAGCACATAGCCTAGCTGTGTTGGGGTGGAGGTGGAGGAGTGTTCCCTTCAGGGCAGTGTGAGCAATTCCCTCTGCAGATGTCAAGCTGCCCAGGGTGGGGAGAGTGAGATGGAAACAATTCTCTGGGAGTCTTTGGTGGGAAGGGAGGGGAGAGAGAAAAGGGGGCCATAATGGATGGGGGGGAGAGGTATGAGGTCGAGCTGTTCCATACATAAGCGGGTGCAGGATGCCATGAGGCTATTTTTACCCCTGCCAAGGGAATAATGTGATTTATGTGAGGCCCTATCTGCTCCCTGCCACCTCCCCAGCCCACCCCCAAGGGCTTGTTATAAATATAGCCAGTGCATTTGCCTGGATAGAAATACATATGGTGGCCTGAGGAGGTCTTAGAAGTCTTTCTTGTCTTCCTGAACCTTTCCTAATGTTTTCCCTCTCTCTCCCATCTCAGGGACTCTTGGGGGCTGGAAGGCAGAGGGTAGAATAGGGCCAAGGACATCCTCATAAACTGGGGAACTGAGGAGCCGGGGAAAAAGCAATTGTGTGGGTTTTCCTATGAATCGGTGGGTCCTAGGGGTATGCGTGCATGTGTACGTGTGTGTGTCTGTCTCTGTGTGCGTGTGTGTGTGTGTTTGCATGCAAAGGACTAGAGAGGGCCTGGGCTGCTGGGGAAGAGGAGCCACAGAGAAAACAGGCAGGGTGGGGATGAGGAATGCAGGCCGGCGGCGAGAGATGAAAGCAGCAGCTGCAGCTGAGCGAGGGCAGTGGGTTCTTGATCCTTGCCAGGGCTTCAGTCGGAAATGTGGAATCCCTAGGACTCCCACCCCTCGACATTGGGCCCTTAACCTGGCTGGGGGCATCTGGAAAATATGCTGAATTGAAGCTCTGTTAGCTCTCCCTTCTCCACCTCAGCCCACACTACACTGTCTACTTCTGGAGGGCAAAGACCCGGTCTTATTGCAGAGATTTCCTGTGGTGTCCAGCCCTGGGCCAGACTCACCGGAGGCATTCAGGAAATAGTTAAGTAAGTTAGAACTGAGATAATGAAGGCTCAGGAGAAATCTCCACCTTCTGTGGAACTGTGTCACCATCGGAGCCATAAACAGTGCCCCAGATTCAGTGCTGAAGGGACATGCGGGGTCCTCTTCTGCACTCCCATTCCCATCCATGGATGAACTGAAGCCCAGAGAAGGGATATGGACTGCTACACACAGGTAGTAAGTAAATGGCTTGAAATCCAGCCCTGTCCACTGCCCTTACACCACCCCATGGCAATGTAACCCCTGGCCCAGATCAGGCAGGCATCTCCAGGGAGCTCTGTTAGAGATGCGCAGCACCACATGGTCTTCAAGGACTCCCTCCAGGTGTGGACGACTACCTTTTCCCAAAACTTTCCCACCCTCTGAAGACTTGCCACAGGCAGACTGGACTTCATGATTGCCATCATGATCATCTCTGAGTTTTGCCTTCAAAGTGCTTTCACTCCCATTATATCATTGCCAGCAAACCTTTAACTCTCTTAAGCCATTACCTGCCCTCTTTTCACCCAGCAGAGATCACAAGGTCATGAGCCCTGAGGGATCTCCTGATCCAACAGTTTCATCCTTCCACAAATGAAGGAACAGACCCAGAGAGGGGAAGGTGAGACATGCAGACTCACAAAGGCAGAGTAGTAAATCTACGTCCTCCTGACCCCAAATCTAGCGGACGTTTCTCTACTTCACCAATCTCAAATGCTACTTTATTAAGATTCATTTCAACAATTCACTTTTCAAAATGCATTTATTAAGTGCTTACTCTGTACAACATTCCTCCAAGTTTACATAAGATACAGTCCCTTTACTCCAGGAACTCATAGTCTAGGAAGAAGACATGACTCTCCAACGACTACGTAACCCATGGCTCATTCCTAACGCTCTGAGCTCATTCCAACCAGGTTCCATCTTGAAGCCTTCTTAAAGATTATGTTCTTTGGCTTGCACTATTGGGAAGTCAGCTGGCACCTAGGCGACCCAGTTGATAGAGCACTGAACCTGAAGTCAGGAAGATCTAAGTTCAAATCTGGCCTGAAATACTTACTAGCTGTGTGACATAGGGCAAGTCCCGACCTCTATCGCTTCAGTTTTCTCAGCTGTAAAGTGAGGGCGATATTAATACCTACTTCCTTAAGTTGTTAGTCACTTAACTTCTATCTCCCTTAGTTTCCCCATCTGTAAAATAGGGATAATAATAGTTTCTACCTCCTAGAATTCTTAGTCACTTAACCTCTGTCTGCTTTAGTTTCTTCATCTGTAAAATGAAGATAATAATAGCACTTACTTGCTAGAGCTGTTGGGAAGATAAAATTAAATAATATTTGCAAAGTGCTTTGAAAAACTTCAAGTACTATATGCAGGTATTATTATTATTTGACTAATTTCTAGCTCTCCTTAAGGATATTCAATCCCTCAGTCATCAGTCTCCTGCTTTTTGAGGTCATTGTGCTCCACCACGACTGATCTCAAGTCTTCTAGAGCCTAGAGCCAGTGCCCTTTGTAGGATAGGGTCTCCCCTCTCCCAGAATAGAAGAAATCAGACTTGTCTCTCATTCTTAAGCTCAATATTCTCCCACCCCAAAGTCCTGGGGAAATCTCTTAAGTTAAAGTTAGTATGGTCCATGTCTCTGATTTTCCTGAAATTCCTCTTCAAGGAAAGTTACTCAATGTACAAAGTAGTTGATATCAGGTATAGGACAGCTATTTATTTCCCATACCACAAAAGAAATGCTTACACCACCAAAAAAGTCCTCCATGCTTCTCTCTTAATTTTCCATAGCTCCTCTCAGTAGACAGTCTTCTCCTCCCTTCACCTTGTCTGATGTGTTCAGGACCCATTTTTCTGCTTTCCATTGCAACATTGAACTGGCATAGAGGAGAGAGGTAAAAACCATGCTCTTGGAATTACACGAGACCACAGTTAATAGGAAGTGGGGGTTGTGGAGCTGGGGGAGCCCTGAGGCTGAGAACCCTTAAGGGTTCACTGGAAAGCGTTGAAATGAGAAGCTCAATGCTGAAAATAGGGTCTTAACAGAGGATAGAGGCTTAATGTTAGAGACAGAGCGTTAGGGATCAGTGTTATAGGTAGAAGTTTAGTATCAGAAATGGGGTTCATTTAGGAACTTTAGGGAGAATTTAGTGTTGGCAGTAGAAGGGTTCAGTGGCAGAGATGGGAGCCCATTGCTGGGACTGGTGGGGAGAGGGGCTCAGAGAATTGGAAGGTCAGTGTCCCGGAGAAGCGCCCAGTGCTGAGAACAAGATCTCAGTGGAACGATGGGGGCTCATGGCCAGGAATCAGAGCTCAGTGTTGGCAATGGGGCTCCGTAAGGGGAAGGAGAGCTCTGAGAATGGAAACCTCCTAGTCCCAGGTCCTTCTACCACCTTGGGATCTGGGCAGGTACCCAGAGTTTGATACAAGATGTTATTCTTTGGATCGTGGGAAATGCCATCTCAGCACTACCATTCCTTCCTACACCAGGGTCCCCAGGGCTTTGGTTGAAAAAGGATCTCCCTTTTTGCAGCTAGGCCTCTTCCTGGATAACAAGGCTGCCAATGCTTCCTATTATCCCAGATCAATGTGGGCCTCCTTCCCTCCCTGGGAGCTCTTCATACTGCCTGCTCAGGATCTGTGAAGTGGCCCAGGCTGAATTCAGCTAAATTCACAGAGTTCTGCCCCCAGTAACCTCCACTGCATACCCTGGGACAGAGAAAGAGAGGAGAAAACATAACCCCTTGCTCTCAGGGAACTACCAATCTCATGGTGGATCAGAGGGTCCAGTGTTTGGAGGGGCTTCAACAGACATTTAGAACAGCTTCATTTTTTTTACGAGTGAGGAAACTGAGGCTCAGGGAAGTGACGATTGGCCTAGGGAGAGCATTATAGGCTGGAGAAAGGCGGAGACAGAAGGGAAGAAGTAGAAATGCACACAGTATGTTTCAGGATGGTTTCATGAAGCTAAAAAAAAAGAAAGTTGTAACCAGACAATGGAGGATCTTGAATGCCAGGGATTCAGGGATAAATTATTAATTCGGGGTTCATGTGTTCTCTGTCCACCTTTCCTTTGTTCCGTCTCATTTTTGCCTTGTATTAGCTTTATCTCTGCAAATATAATTGTAGACATGCATAATACTAACAATGAACCACAGGCAAGAAGTGACATATAGGAAATGTATGATTGGAAAAGAGGGTGGTTCAGTCATGTATCAGGAGGGAGGGCTCAAGCAAATGGACAGCCAGTATGCTCCGTCCTCCTGCACATTGAAGGATTTAGGAGGGGAGGTGGACAAGAATCTCACAGGTGGAGAAAGCATTATTGGGCAGCAGTGTTAACAGAGGGAGAGAATCCCCACATCTCTGAGAGCACAGATTCCCACCTCCACACCCCTCCTGTGGATCCTAAGGCCTGGCCCCAGAACTCTGGCTTTATACAAACTGGGCTTGATCTTGGGATACCACTGTATTTTCATATATATACACATATACACACATGTATATACACATGTATATATGCATGTGTATATATACATATATATGCACATGTATGTATACACACACATATATATATAATATCTTTAGCATTTGACTCTACCTAAGATTTCTCCTGAGAAAATCAGAATTTGCTTTTGCCTAGGCCTCAAAAAAAAAAAAGTGAAAGAGCCCTCAAACATTCAGACTAATGGAACATAGAATCTGTATGGTCCTTTGGTAAGTCTGCTGAAGTAGGAACTGTTCTTAAGAATTAATGCATAAAAGAAAATACATAGAATTATAAGAAAACCAATTATGAAAATATTTAAAAACATTTCATTAACCCCAAGGTAAGAACCTTTGGAATACAGGGATGGGCTTTACTTCACTCAGCAGAAAAGCCAGACACACATACACACGCACACAGACACACACACACACACACACAAGCGCCTATAAACAGTCATGATGACATAATGACTCTTCTTCCCTCCCAAGTGGATCTTCACCTGCCAAAGGGACATAGACAATCCCTTAGACTTATAATAGCCCTGGAAAGAAAAGTAACTCAGGTCCTACAAAGAATTACTCTGTCTCTTCCCCCTCCTCCCCACCAGACCTGCACAGTCCACACAACTCACAATTTCTATCCAGGAGGGAAGGATCTGAGCTTACTCCCCCACACTCCATGTCTCTGGCTCCTAGTTGTCCCAGATCTCCTTCACCTTTTGGGTCTATAGCTCACTGTTACTGTTATTGTGGCCATCAGCTCTAGGGTGGGAATGAGGGTAAGAGCAAGTGTCTACCACCTGAGAACTGAACGCACTCTCCATAATTAGCCCTCATATCCAGTAAGTTATCCTTTCCTTAACTCCAACTCTTATTTTATTTCTCTCTCTTTTTTATACTTCAGTAATTTCCCAGTAACAGCTCCCAAACCTTGTAACATTTTTTATATATATATATATATATATATATATACATACATACGTACACACATATATATATATACAAATACACATACGTAAGTATACATGTATATTAGACATGTGTAGTATATTTATGTTATATATATAAAACAAAGAAAGTAATTGAACAAAATCCATGTGCATTTCTCTATCTGCAACATCCCACACCCATAATCCATCACCTCTCTGCCATGAGAGAAGGAAAGTATACCCTGTCCTTAACAGGCCAAGTCTAAGGGAATATACAGCTCAGGTGTGAACTTCATTGGCAATGAGGTGTCAACTGAGCCATAAGAGATCTTGAATTTCCTCATCAAGGTGGGACTAGTTTGGTTGTATCCAGGACAAGATGAGCTCGTAGCTTGTCAAAGAGCTGGCCCAGACTAGGGAATTTCATAGCCTGTTAAGTAGACATCTGAGCCAAAAGGAAGGCCCCCATGGGTGGCTGGCCCTTTGGCCCCTCAGACAGGACTGTTTCTAACCTGGATCTAAGGCAATGCCTAGGGACATCCTCCATGTAATTATTGACTATATACATATTGTACCTACCCCACCCCAGGAATCTAGAAGCTCCTTCAGGGTAGGCCTTTAAAAAAATTCAGCTGTGGCAGGCATACACTGGGGTGATGTCCAGCATGCATCAGCAGGAATATGTGCATGTGATGACTTGTTTACAATACGTTACTATATAGTTACATGCTACAGTTTTGTATCATCAAAATTTCAATGCAGGAAAAAATTCACAAACAATAAATTATTACATTTAAAATGCATAATTTTAAAACATTTATATTTTTTGAAATGACACAAATTTAAAAACAAGCAGTTAAAGGGTTAAAGAAGTAGATTTCCAGGGGGTCACTGAATAATTTTTTCTTTGACAAGGGGAGAGTAGGCCAAATAAGTTTGGGAACCTCTGACCTAAAACATGGTACTACAGACCTCTTTGTAGTTTTGACCACCAGCAGAATGTGAGACCGTGGAGGGTAAATACTATTTTCCATTGTCTTTGTAGCCCCAGCAGAGTGGGCTTACTAGTGCTTGTAGGACTGAATTGAATGTTGACTAGAAAAGCAGACATGGTGTAATGGAGAGTCTTTGAACCAGCTTCAGACACATCCTAGCTACAAGACCCTGCATATGTCACTGGTGCTCCAGGACCCCAAATTTGAGAGAAGATTCTTTGGTGGAGGGAATTTCCTCATCTGGGAGTTCCCAATATCAATGGAATGACAGACCCAGGGACAATGAGTTGGTGAAGTGGATAAAGCCCTGACTCTGAAGTCAGGAGGGTCTGAGCTCAAATCCAGCCTCAGACACTTACTAGCTATGTGACCCTGGCAAGTCACTGAGCCCTAATTGCCTCAAAAAGAAACCCAAAACCACAGGCCCCAGTCAGGTCCAGTCCAGAACCACTCAAGGATCTGCATATGGACTTAGAAAACCATCTTATCTATGTCCTTTCATATTTTTATTCACTTTGTTAACTATTTCCCAATTACATTTTAATCTGTTTTTGCTGAAGGTGATAGATACAGTGACTCTGACTGTGTGCCTCTGGACTGTGAGCTGCAGAGGCAGTGACTGTGCCTTACCTCCACCATAGTGGGTGTTTAGTAAAATATCTCTTACCTTTAATTAAATTTCAATCACAATTGAAAAGAAATAGCACCTCCTAGAAGCCTTCCCAGATTAACCCTAAACGGTTCTCCAAACTTACTAATGCCATGGAGGAGGCAGCTGGTACCAGGAGAGAGCCTGGCCACTGGGGATCAGAGAGCCTGGATTCTGTGACTTTAGGCTACTAAACCTGTCTGGACTTCAGTGTCCTTCTCTGTACACTGTGGGGTGGGAGGGCACAAGATGACCTCTGAGGTTCCTTCCAGCTCTGAGCCAAAGAACCCCTCCTCACCACTGAGCAGCTCTTGTCATACTGGGCATCATACAGGGTGGACATCTCTGGAGGGCAGTCCCTGAGAGCAGGAGCCTTGTCCCTTCTGCCCTGGTAGCCAGGGAGGGCCGAGTGCATGCTGACAGGTTCAGCACCAAGCTGATGCCACAGGGGCTGAGGCTGAGGCCTTGACTCAGAGCCTGGGGGAAGGAGGCTATGGTCGGCCGATTCCAGGCAGAGGAGGGCCTCCTTTGAACAGAAACAGCTTTCCTCCCCCCATCCTCCTCCTCCCACCGTGCCCGGTACAGGGCGTCACCCCCACCAGGGTAGAGTCCCCTGGAGGGGAGCCCTGCCAGTCTAGGAGCTGGCCAGAAGTCCGGGGCCCAGCCATGGGCATGATTCAGCCCCACAGGCATCACTTAGCCAGGCAATGGGAATCAGGATGGAGAGGAGGATGGGGCAGGGGGCAGGGATGGGGACAGGAATAAGAGCGGAGAGCTGTATCCCCACCACCGCCACTCCACGTTGCTGTCGGAGAGCCCCCTAACTCTCTCCACACCCCCACCCCCACGCCCCCAGGCCCCGACTTGACTGTTTTTGTTTATTTATTTTGGAAAAGGCCCGCAGCCCGGCAGGAAATGGAGCTGATTCCATGAGGCTGCTGGTCCAGGCTGGGGAACAAGGAGCAGCATTGTACAGCTTGGCCCTGGCCCTCCCTCCACCCTGGGCCTGCCTGCAGGAGCCCCACCGAGGGGGAATCAGTACAGGGGGATCGTGGGGGGAAGAAGGGGAAAGTGGGCTGGGCTGGGCTGGAAGTGGGGGCACATGGGGGAGGGGGCCAGGATGAGGGGCTGCCAGTGATCAGAGCCAGCCTGGGCAGAGGAGGGAGGCGATGAAAGGCCTTCTGTCTGCTCCCTGGGTTCCAGCATCTCCTCTGGACCCCTCCCCCCAGGCCAAGGTAGGAGAAGCAGATGGGCCTCCGCATCCTAGTCTAGAAGGAAGGGAAGGCCAAGGAAGAAAGTAGAGTCATGGTTTAGCAGTGAGGACCTGGGGTCAAATCTCAGCACTCCCAACTTCCTCTTGTGTCCCCTAGGCCAGTCACTCTCTGGGTTTCAGGTCCTACTCAAGGCCCAGTTCATACCAGTTGATGAACCAACCAGCATTCTCCAAAGTCCCTTAGAACTTCAGATCTCCTGATTCCAACCGTAGGGGCAAATCAAATCTGCCATGGCACCTGGTTGTGGAGCGTTTCCCTCTTCATTCATTCCCCCATGGCTTCAAACCAAAAGACCCCTCCTCAGCCACCCTCCTCCATTGGGATTACCTTCTTCTACATAGGAGTTCTTAATCTGGAGTCTGTGAACAACCAATTTTTATTTTTTTTAAATATATGTTCTGATAACTGCATTTCGATATCTTTGCTTTTCATCATCATCCTAAGTATTTTATAAATTTAGAAACCTTATTCCTGGGGCAGCTAGGTGGTAAAATGGAGAGAGGACTGGCCTTGGAGTCAAGAGGACCTGAGTTCAAATCCAGCTTCAGATATTTACTAGGCTGCATGACCCTGGCAAGTCACTTAACTCTGACTGCCTTCAAAAAATCCCAAAAATCAACCAAACAAAATCACCTTATTCTGAGAAGGGGTCCACAGGCTTCACCAGACCATGACACAAGAAAAAGGCCAGGAACCCCTGCCTCCTATTAGAATATAACCTCTTACTTTTACATTTATATCTCCAGCATTTGGTACATTGCTTGGAACATAATAAGCACTTTATAGGTGCTTTTTGATTCATTCATTCATTCATTCACTCTGAACCATTATCTGAACAGAAATTTTCTTCTACAACATTCTCACCAAATCACAGACATGGTGGCACTGTGGTTCAGTGGAAGAATTCTAGATTTGGATTCCAAGAACCAAGGTTCAAATCCTGCTTTTTCACTTACTACCTGTGAGGTCTGGGACAAATCACTTGTCTGATGTTCTCTGGACCTCGTTTCTCCTTTGTAAAATGGGGGGGGTTGGTGACCCTTGAGTCACTGTGGCCATTTCCAGCTCCAGGACCATCAACCCTTCAGTCACTGCCTCTCCTCTCTCAGATGGGAAGAATCATATCTTATCCCAAGCAATGAAAAAAGACAAGTCTTCTCTCCTACAAACTTATTTTTTGGCTAATTTTGTTGGTAATCACAAGTGATGAGCATAATCTCCAAGGTGTCTGGGTTTGGTCTCCATGTCAGCCAAATCACCTCACAGAGAGAGGAGCTAATCTGCCAGAGGATAAACTGACCCCTGATCCAAGAAGCACATTGAGTTCTAATCTAGGCCACCCACCCAGTGACAATCTCAGGCACAGACTCATCTAACCTGAGCTGCAGACAGACCTGTAACCTTGATTACTACCTAGTAAGAGCCTTGCCCTTAACCTCAATTTGCCCTCTGACCCTAGCTCCATATTGAGCCTAATAACCTTGACCATAGATTGACACCCCCCCTCACCTAACCCTGATCACAGTTTTATTCCTTTACAAAGCTAGTTTTCTTCAAGGTCATTGATCAAAAGAAATAGTAGAAAAGAATCTTTCCAGTGGTGCATGCTTTCCATCTCCACTGATGGAAATTCTGCTTCTGATCAAGGTTTCACTTATTAGGGCCTGAGTTAATTTTTTGTAGGGCAGAAACACATTGTTAGACTTACAATCCTGTCTTATCTGCCCCCAAACGTGCCTTTATGCATCTCTTCTCTCCCAGGAATCAGATTCTAAGGAAAATAGTATAAAAAATTCCTTGATCTAGGGTTCAGGAGACCTGGGAACTGAACTCTAGAACAGCCTCTACCTACCACATGCTACCTATATGACTTTCAGTAAGTTGCTTCCCGTTTCTAGGCCTTGCTTTTCTCATCTCTAAAGAGAAAGTTGGACAAGATGGTCCCCCAAAACTATGGCATGCTATAAAATTACAAAAGGAATGTTTTACAGGATTTAAGCAGACCTCAAATACGAAAATCCTTATTTACATAGAAGGCAAATTATGAACATGCAGCTTACCTTACAAAAGAAATCTTCACAGTGTTATTATAATCAGTTTCTTTTGTTTTATATTACCCCTCCCGTGGTTACTCCTCCAGTCTGCACCTGGAGGATCCCCTGAAGGGCTGAGCTTCTAGCTCTGTTGCTTATGAGCCCCCACTGGTGCGCTTTCCCTTAACAAACTGCCAGTAGACTTAATTAGTTTTTAGTAGAAACATTTACTAAGATGGTCTAGTAAGAACAGTTAGTACATAATAATGAATTCCCTCTTAAAATCCTGAGCCGCACTCTACCACAGATACATACAGGTCCATGGGAAGAGCAGGGTTCATACTTAGAGTATGAAGATATGAGCCACAAATGTAAGGTATATGTAGCAAAGAGGTCATTTGTAACTCCTGAGTTCATATCCATATCCACATCCATATTCTTCTCTCCTTGTAGTCCTCTCTCTCCCTCTCTCTATGGGTGATTTTCTTTCCATACTTGTGCTCTTAGCTGAATTTGTTTTCTTCTACTGTTCCAGTCCTTTGGATCTCACCTAGATAAATTGTCTGGTACTGGTTGAATCTCTCTGTTGACATAGTCAGTTAAGGACAGGGAGAAGAGAGAGAGAGAGAGAGAGAGAGAGAGAGAGAGAGATTCTTTCTCATGGACTCGGATCCAGCCTCCAAATTGAAATCCTCTACCACTGAACTAGTTCACTGCTTGACTCTCCCCGCACTGTTGAAATTCTTCTATTTAAAACCCCCAAAGGAATGGTTAGTTTGTTTAGTTAGTCAGTTAGGTATTCCCTTCTTGACCTATTTAAAGAGGTTCACACCTCATAAAGAAATAACAAGGTATAGACCATCTTGTTTACACATTTAAATTTCCAAAATTCCCTTATACTGATTAATTAAAATGGGGATGTGGAACTCCCTCCCTTACAGTTAAAATACTATTTGATTTGACAAGATTTTACAGAGATTGTAATGTAGTAGATAGTGAACTGGCCTCTAAGCCACAAGCACCTGGATTCAAGTCCTATCTCTTGACACATACTGACACGCTAGATTATGTGACCCTGGGAAAGTCACTTAATGTCTCAAAGCTGCAGGCAATGCTCAAAGAGTATAAAAATTGCAGAGAAGGTGCTGACCTGCATTGATGAAAGAAGTTTCCTCATCTGGAAATTCTTTATGCCAGCAAAATCACAAATCCAGAGAAATAACTTTTTTTCACATTTTTTTAAAAACATTTGAGTTCCAAGTTCTCTCCATCTCTACAACTGGTCCCCTACTCATTGAGAAGGAAAGCAATATGATATCAATTATACATTTGAAATCATACAAAATATATTTCCATTTTTGCCAGGTTGCCACAAAAAATAAGAAAAATAAAGTGAAAAAATATACTTCAATCTGTATTCAGAATTCACCAATTCTCTTTCTAAAGGTAGTTAGCATTTTCATCATGAGTCCTTTGGAATTGTCTTAGATAATTGTATCTTCCAGTTCATCATTATTACTATATTGCTATCACTGTGTACAGTGTTTTCCTGGTTCTGCTCATTTCATTTTGCATCAGTTCATATAAGTCTTCCCAGGTTTTTCTGAAGTTATCCTGTTCATTTCTTATAGTACAATAATATTCCATCACAATCATATACCACAACTTGTTCAGTCATTCCCTAATTAACAGGCATTCCCTCAGTTTCCAATTCCATTACAAAAAGAGCTACTATAAATGTTTTTGTATGTATGAGTCTTTTTCTTTTTCTTAGACCTCTTTGGCATATGGACCTAGTATTGTTATTACTATCAGAGTCAGAATATATACACCCTTTACAAGGTGTGTGTGTGTATACACATATATATGTATATAGTCCTTTGAGAGTAGTTCCAAATTGCTCTCCAGAATGGTCAGACCAATTCCCAACTCCACCAACCGCACTTATATTGTCCCTTCTTTTCCACATCCCATCCAGCACTTGTCATTTTCCCTTTCTGTCATGTTAGCCAATCTCAGAGGTGTAAGGTAGAATCCTGGAATTGTTTTAATTGACATTTCTCTAATTATCAGAAATTTAGAGCATTTTTCATATGACTATTGAGAGCTTTGATTGCTTCTTCGGAATATTATTTGTTCACATCTTTTGATTATCTGAGGAAGAATTTTTAAAGGAGCACATATTTCATGTAAAGTGAGGATCCCCTGGATTCTATTTCTCTGGGGCTCACTGACTAACTCTTTTAGTTACAGCATTACTGAATCTTTGAGCTGGAAAGAACTTTAGAGGCTGTCTAACCTAATCTGTGTCTGCATGTGAAATCTCCACCCCTATAACATCACCCACAAACAGTCACTCAACCTCCACTTTAGAGCCTCAAATGAGGAGCAGGCTACCACCTCCTATGGCATCCTATTTCACTTTGGAATGTCTCAAATTACTGGGAAGTTTTTCCTTACATCCAGCCTAAATCTGTCTCTGAAATTTCCACTCATTGCTTCTCGTTCTACTCTCTACTGCCAAGCAAAACAAGGCTTCAAATACATGAAGACCAATATCATGTCCTGGCTCAGGTCTTCTCTCAAGGCTAAGAATCTGAAATTTCTTCAATGGCCAGGTCTCCATTCTCCTGGGCATTCCATTTTCCTGGATACTCCATTCTCCTGGATACCCTTTACTCTCTTGGGCACCTTTCTCTAGAAACATTCCAGTTTCTCAGTGTCCTTCCTTAATGTGGTACCCAGAACTGGACTCAGTACTCCCAATGTGATCTGACCAGGGCAGAGGATGCGATGCAGGGGAACTGACTATGCCCTTCTTTGTCCAGGATCCCATGTGATATGCCTTTCAGGGCAGTCTAAAGTCAAGTTAGTTATCTCATTGATGTAAGTTATTCTCTTTCTGCTCCCTTCACTCTGCATCAGTTCATAAAGGTCTTCCTATGTTTCTCTGAAAACATCCCTTTTGTCATTTACATTCCAATACATTCATATGTCATGATTTGTTAAGTTATTCCCCCACTGATGGGTACCCCCTTACTTTCCAGCTTTTTGCTATTACCAAAGGAGCTGCTATAAATATATATATATGGGTACTTTTCCTCTTTTTTATATTTTTTTATATATCTTTTATATATCTGTTTTATATATCTTTTATATATCTTTTTATATGTCTTTTTTATATCTTTTATATCTAGTTCTAATAGTGGTCAAAGGGTATTCATAGTGTTGGCATAGCATTGGATTGTTTTGCAGAATGACTCTGCCAACAGTGCATTAATATGCCTGTTTTCTCCCAGCTTCCCCAGACCTCATTTTCTCGGGGGGGGGTTTTGGTCAACTTTGCCTATCTCATGGGTATGAAGTAGAACTTGGAGTTGCTTTAACTTATATTTACACTTCTCTAATTATTAGTGGTTTGGAGCACTTTTTCATATACCTATAGATACTTTAAATTTTCTCCTTTGAAAATTTATCATTTCTCAATTGAGAAATGGCTCTTATTCTTAAAAGTTTGAATCAATTCCTTATATATTTTAGAACTGAAATATTTTTTAGAAAATCTTGCTGCAAAGGATTTTTTTTCCCCTACAGTCATTTCCCTTCTGATTTTAGCTTCATTGTTTGTGTGTGTGTATGTGTGCAAAGACTTTTGAATTTCGTATAAGCAGAATTGTCCATTATATCTTCTGTGATCCTCTCAAGTGTTGGTCATGAACTCTTTCCTGTCCTTTCTCCTCCAATTTTTTAATGATATGACCATTTGTATCTAATTCATGTATTCACTTGGAGAATATTTTTGGTCTATGGTATAAGATACTGATACTTAATCTTTAACAGGCCACTTTCAAATCTGGGGTCTCTGGATTTATCCAAGTCTAAGCTACTAAGTTGTTGCTTCTGTATGCTATATAACTTATATATTCCCCTGATCTGTCCTTTTTATTTCTTTTGTTGCTCTGTCATTTTCAGTCATATACAACTCTTTGAGACCCCATTTGGGGTTTTCTTGGCAAAGATACTGGAGTGGTTTGCCATTCCCTTCTCCAGCTCCTTTTACAGGCAAGGAAACTGAGGTAGCAAACAGGGTGAGGTGACTTGCCCAGGGTCATACAGCTAGTAAGTGAATGAAGTGAGACTGTAACTCAAGTCTTCCTAACTCCAGACCTGGCAATCTTTCCACCACACCACTAGCTACCCTTTGTATTTCTCTACCAGCAGCAAATTGTTTTGATGATTACAGCTTTGTAGTTTGAGAGCTGGTATTGTGAGGGCCCTTTTCTCTCCACCTTTTTTCCTCATTTCCCATGAGATTCCTGACCTTTGTTCCTCCAGATGAATTTTATTCTATTTTTTCTACAAGAATAGTATGGGGGACGTTATCAAGTGCTTTACCAGCTTTATCCAGACTGGCTATGCTAGTGGCATTCCCCTCCCTCCTAGTTTAGCATCCTTGTCCAAAAAGGAGATTAATGTGATCCAACCTTTTCTTAATGAAACCCACGCTGACTCTTTATAAATGCTCACAAGTCATCCTTTGACTAAGACGCTCCATCACTTTGCCAGAAAGCCAAGTCTAGTTTACTGGGTTTAGAGTTTTATAGAATCTATCCTTTCTCCTTTTTCTTTGGAAAATTGGGACATCTGACCCTGTCCAGGCCTCAGAGTCTCTTGAATGCCATGATTTTTCAGACATCACCAATAACAGCTCATCAATCCCATAATTCGTCCCCTGAGGCATAGAATGTCTGAACTTGGTCATCTGAACCGAATGAGGGTGGTGCCTCAGGTTTTAACTCACCAGTTATCATTTTCATTCTCTCTTTCCCAAAGATCTTTCTTGTTGGAAGAGGAAAAAAAAGAAGACAAAGCAGTAAGTTCTTGCATTCTTTTTCTCAGCCCTCCTTTTATTCTCAACTTAAACACCTAGAAAAAAACCAAAACACCAAAATCTCAACACACAAAGTAGTGCACAAAAGTAGAATTGCACATGAAGCTCTAAAACTGTATTCCATCTTGCTCCTTTTTTTTAAGACATGTAACAAATTCAACGCATTATTTTCAAAGCTGTTCTGGTTGTCTGTGACTCCTTTTGGGTTTTGTGACTTTTCTTTAAAAAGTATTTTTGTAGCCATCCTCTTTTCTTTTTTTTTTTTGAAGGAGGAAATGAAGATGGGGAGATCATCATCACTTCCCTCTGTCTCTCCCCATGCCCACCCCCAAATTAAAAAGAGAAAAAACACCCTCTGCAACAAATGTGCGCAATCAAGAAAAACAAATCCACCCTGTGACCATGTCCAAAAAATACATATCTCCTTCTGCCCTTGAGGCCATTTTCTCTTCCACTATTAATTTCGTCCCATCTTCCTGTGGGGCTATCTACAGTCGTCCTGATCTATATCTGGCCACTGGACCCAGATGGCTCCAAAGGAGAAAGTGAGGCTGGTGACCTTACACAGCCCTGCCTCACTTAAATCACTTGCAAGTCATGGCATCACTTCTCTGAGATCATGGACTTCTTTAAGAATGAAGGACAGACAACAACCCATCTACCTTAAACAGCGGCACTGTCCTTCTCACCTGCCTCTTGCCCACAACATAGCTAAAAAAAATTTCCCATGGTCTTGATTATTCATTGCCAGCCTCCCCTCATTCTGGGTTTTGGTGTTCCTAACTAGATTCTGACAGTAAGTATCGTACCATTCTTTTGTAATTATTCATACTTTCATTGGTCCTGGTGCCCATCTTCTGGAGGAGGGAATATGGAGTAATAAATAGAACACTGGCCTTGGAGGCAGAAAGATTTGAGTTCAAATTCAGCCTCAGTGAGCAAGTCACTTCCCTTCTATGAAGTCCCTTTATCTGGATAAAAAAAAATTGAAGAATGAGCTCAGTGCCTTGTAAGATTAGGTCTAGCAAACAATCTAAGATCCTGAATGTATGTGTGTGTATGTTAAATCTAAGTTAATTAATGAGTTCCCTGTGCTTTCACATTGGTCTCTTTAGACAATTCCCCCTTTTTTCTAAGGAATCATGCTCGTCTGTGTCATTAGAAGTCAGTCTGTGAGGACAAGGGTGAAGTTGGGTGCCAGATGGCACAGACACTCCCCTGACCACAGTGACGTCTTCCCTCCAAGTCAAAGGACCATCTCACCCCTCTTGCTATATCTTTGGCACTCTCTCAGAAGAATTAATGGCACCACAGTGTCTGGGACCTGCATAAGAGGAATCTGTGAGATGCTTTCAGCATTCCCTTCATAAGAGGGATCTGTGAGCTGCTGGAAGGGATCGCCCTGACAAAAATCCAGGAACTGCAGCATCGACAGGGCAAACTGACTTATCTCAGCCCAACTTTTTCCCTTTTCTTCTTAATTGCATTTTTATTGATAATTTTTGGGGTCACAAAACCGTTATTTCTCAATATAGTCCTATCTTTATCCCTCCCCAACAAGTCTTCTTTTGTAAATAAGGTGGAAAAAGAGAGAGGAAACAAATTCGTAGGTAACAAGACCAACCAGCACATCTTCAGCCATGTCTGACAGGATATGCAATATTCCCCACCCAGAGTCACCAGCTTCTGCTAAAGAGGCAGGGAGGGAGAGAGCAAAAGGTGGAAGGGGTGGGAAAGGGAGGGAAAAAGGCAGAGGTGGAAAGGGGAGGGAGATAGAAAGAGGGGGAGGAAAGGAGGGAATGTAGATAGAGAAAGTGTTTATTAAGCATTTACTGTGTGCCAGGTAATGTGGTAAGCACTGGAGATACAAATATAAGCATAAATAAAGAGAGTCTCTGTCCTCAAGGGGCTTTCATTCTAAGGGAGGGAAGACATCAGGTTGAGATTGCTAGTGGAATCCTTAACAGAGGACCAAATGGTGCAATAGGAAGAATGCTGGATTTGAAGTCTTAGGACCTGAGTTTAAATTTTGACCCTGGGTTGTCTTTTCGTATTTTTCCAAAGATGAAGTCTTCCCATCTTTCCCAGACTGGGAGAACAGGAGCCACTTGTGGACCATTCCTGCTTTGATTGGCACAGGAGTTTTGACCTGCTCAGGCCTGCCATTTTGTCATCTCTCACTGGGTTGCAGTGGATGGAGATTTCCCCATCATGCCTCAGAAGCCTCTTCATCTTGTGGTCTTTATCCCTTCAGCCCTGGAAATCTCACCTCAGAAGTACCTTCCATCCTGGTCTCCTCCCTCCCACTGGATGGTCCACACAGAACTCCATTTAAGGAGGGTGTCCAGGCCAGTGATCTCTTTACTTTCCACTAGGCTGCACTCCTCCAGAACCCAATTAAGATTAGATAATATAAACCTGTGATGAAGTCAGATAGCTTAGCTGTGTGACATCTTCTAATGGTGTCTAGCAGCATATGAACAAGCATGAGAAAGGTGGATGATGGTGATAACCCAGAGTTTGGGTTCAGCAAAGTGCCAATGGCAGAAGGAGAAAGAGGAAGGAAATCTAATGATATAGACATGAGTTAGTTTGCTCTTGGGTCAAGACTGCAAAGGGCAAAAAGTGAAAGTAGAGCAGGGGTGAAGGACTGGGAGAGCAAGGAAGGATAGACTTGTGCTGAGGATTAGGGAGACAGAGATTACAGGATTAGGGAGACAGCATAGGACCGTAGAAAGAGCATTAGCTTTGGACCTGAGTTCAAACTCTGCTACTGACATTTATTGTCTGTGTGACTCTTGGCAAATCACAACCTTTATGGGCCTCAGTTTCCTCATCTGTAAAATGAGGAGGCTGGATGAGATGGTCTGGGGTGGAGCTGGGGGCGCCCTTCCAGTTCTAAACTTATGATTATATGTATTTCAAAAGTCTTCAGAACTCTGATGATGTAGTGTTCCAATCATGACTTCCAAGGACTGGTGGTGCTGACTCTCTATAGAGGGATGTTTAACATATTGATGCATCATGAGACATATCCAATGTCTTTCCTTCATTATCTTTATCTGTACTGTTTTGTTTCAAGGGAGGATTTCATTGCGGGGTGGGATAGTCACTGATAGAGCAAGACAGGGTTTGCTTATCCTTGAGTGTGGCTGAAATGGGAACTGGAAGGTGACAGACCATGTGCTGGGGAAGCTGGCAACAGATGATGGGGGGAAGACACAATGTCTCATTTTCACCTTCTCTACCAAGGAAAATCATCTTTAAGGAGAAAGGAACAAAATGGTTAAGATGGAATTAATTTTTTAAAGATGGAATTAAAATCCTCCTTAAAATAAATAAATAAATGAAATTGGACAAGGTTAGATGAGCTTTGAGGTCAGACTAGACAGTCAGTCATCAGATAATAAAACCTCTGACTTTGAAAATGTTTCAGAATGGTGGATTTTTTGGCCACAAAATTTCTTGAAAACCTTCAATTAATAGAAAAGTTATGCTCTGCATCTTTGGGAAGGTACCCTTGAAGTCCCAGGTTGTGTAAATACTAAAGAAGTATTCAAAAATGTGATAGTGTGGTTGGAGCATTGGGTTTTGGAGATGGACAGACGTGGTTCAAACCCTGCCCTGATACTTACTGGTTGTGTAAGTTGCTTAGCAAGTGGACAAATTATCCTAGCCTTTCTGGACCTCCTGAAGACTCACCTCCCAAGTCAAAGAAAGTTTGGCTCCTTCCTCAGAGAGGAGCTTACATTACATTACATCAGAATGCCCCAGATCTACAGGGCAGGGTATGGTAAGAGGAATGGGGTGACCCAACAAGGAGTCCATTCTGGGCGATGTGGGCCAGGAGAGGATATTTCCAGCTGGGGAGAGTTAGGAGAGATGAGGGAAACAGATGATGCTTCCCTTAGCTGAACATCAGAAGACTTTTGCCAACTTGCTGTTCCCAGAATTTGGTCTTCCATCTTCTACCTCCACACTTTTGCATCTGGGTGCCTCTTCCTCATGCCTGAAATGCCCTCCTTTCCCTTAGAATCCTGGCTTCCCTCAAGGCTTAGCTCCCGGACTAGAGGAAGTCTTCCCTGATATTCTAAGTTATTATATACACTTGTATACTTTATATGATGTGTTCCCTCCAGTAGAATGTAAGCCCCTTGAAGACAGGTTCTGGTTTTCATTCTGTATACCTCCAGTGCCTGGCAAAGAGCTCTGCATAGTGGCACATTATAGATTTTGAATAAATGTTTGTTGTCTGGAATGGAAAGAAGTCTCTGAAAGGGAACAGACAAAAGAGTGTGTCCAGGGATGATGATTGTCTTGGGCCAGTAACCATTTGGGGACAGTGTATTGGTAAGGGCACACACAGAGTCTGCCCTTGGAGCGTGGAGAAGGAAGAAGAAGAAGAAGAAGAAGAAGAAGAAGAAGAAGAAGAAGAAGAAGAAGAAGAAGAAGAGGAGGAAGAGGAAGAAGAAGAGGAGGAAGAAGAAGAAGAAAGAGGAGAAGGAGAATGAAGGAAAAGGAGGAGAGGAAGAAGAAGGAGAAGAAGATGAAGAAGGAGAAGAAGGAGGAGAAGAAGAAATGTTTATGGAGAACTTCAAGGTTTAAGGTTCGCTGGGTTCTCACAGCACCCCTGGGAAGCGGTACTCTTATTAGCCTTATTTTACAGATGAGCAAACTGATGCAGAGAAGTGATTTGCCCAGAGAACCATACACTAAGCAAGTGTATAAGGCAGGATTTAAACTCCAGTCTTTCTGACACCATCCCATAACCACTGTGCTTCCTGACATGAGAAGCTAAGTTTTAGACTTGCCCAGAGTCACACAGTTTTGAAGGGAGTGGCTGAGCAAGGACTAATCCACCCAAACAAGCCTGAGACAAGGCTGAGGGGCCCAAGGACATATAGTTGGTGATTATTGTCCTTCCTTCAAAGGACCAAAATGACGTCACTCTGATAAAGTCAAGTTTCAAGGTGGCTGATCAGACCAATACGGGCTTGGAATGCTCTACCACAAATTGGACACAGATAGTCCATGTGAATATTTGTGATGGATTCTCTAACTTTGCACATCCTGGGTTTACTTTGTGCTGTCTCAGTTCTGTTTTGCTCATAAAGCACAGCACCCTTTCTGATGTGGGCACACCATGCTGAGCAGTCCTGTGCCAATGTCTCCCATGTCGCACAATCAATTCCACAGTTCTTAAGAGAGACCTTGAGGGTGTCCATGTATCGCTTCTTCTAACTACCATGTGAACGCTTGCCCCATGTGAGCTCTCCATGAAACAACCTTTCTGACAAGCGTACATTTTGCATTCAAACAACGTGGCCCGTTGGAGTTGCCCTCTCTGAAGCATAGTTGCTTGGCAGTTCAGCTCGAGCAAGGACTTCAGTGTTTGGTACCTTACCCTGCCAGGTGATCCTCAGAATCTTCCTAAGATAGTTCAGATGGAAGCGATTCAGTTTCCTGACATGGCACTGGTACACTGTCCATGTTTCACGGCTATACAACAATGAGGTCAGCAAAACAGCTCTGTAGACCTTCAGTTTGGTAGTCAGTCTAATACTTCTCTCCCAGAGTTTTCTTCAGAGCCTCCCAAATACTGAGCTAGCTCTGGCAATGTAACCTCATTATCAATGTAAACATCCCTGAAAAGTACACTACCAAGGTAAGTGAACTTATCCATAGCATTCAAAACTTCTCCATTTGTTGTAACCGACGGTTCCACATGTGGATGGTGTGGTGGTGGCTGATGGAGCACCTGTGTTTTCTTGGTGTTAATTATTAGGCCAAAAGGAGTGCAGGAAGCAGAGAATTGATCCCTACTTTGTATCTCAGATTCAGAGGCTGCATTGGGGAGAGGGAGCACTGTCATCAAGGGGAACTAAAGGACACTTGCTGGAGAAGGTGGCCTTGAAGGGAGAGAAAGATTTCCCCAGGGAGAGCTGGAGGGTGAGAGCCTGGAGGTAGAGTAGGGAGGAGGGGTCCTTCTCCCCCTCTTATTCCTTCTCCCCCTCTTCCTTCTCCCCTTGGTCAATCCAGGGGGCCTAGCCTAGGAAAGATGATGTGAGACTGAAAACCTCACCAAGGCATGTAAACAGGCAGGAAGAAATCCTCCCCTCCCCTCAAGCCCTCTTGCCCTCTGCAAATAAGACCCCAGATGCTGGGGGCTGCCCAGGGGCAGCCAAGAGTAACAGGGTGATCTCTGAAAGTGAAATTCAATTCCAGTCCTACATTGGTTTCTGCTCTAGTCTTGAACCCCCATGGGAGCGGGGCTCGGGGCAGAGAGAGGGCAGGCCAGGCCTACTGTGGGGGGCTCAGATTAGCCAAAAACCTGGGGCCAGGCCCCTTAGTTCAGTAAAATCCATGCTAATCAGGCAAGGTCAGTGGGTCATTGCTGAGTAGACCAGAGAGTATCCTAGGAAGAGACAATCCTCCTGCCTCCTCACCCTGACCATTGCCGGACCTCTGATCTGAAGCATAGACTGACCTCTAACTCTGGTCACAGATTGACCTCTAGAACGGTCCAAGGACTTACTTTTAATCCTAGTTGCAGACCTTTAACCCCAGCCACAAACTGATCTTTCACCCTAGCTGAAGGATGACTGAGGCAAATAGGGTGGAAGTGACTTGCCCAGGGTCCTTCCCCCAGTGACCAATTAGCTGCCTGGTAAGCATAGGTTCAGGATCAGCTTCAAGCTGAACTGGAGAAGAGTATGGATGAATCCATGCAGTCCATCCCCACTCAGCTCCCATCCATGATAACAGAGAGTCACTGAATGTAGCAGGGAGAGGCAATCTTGATTAGGTCCCTGGTCTCTGTGGGGAGGGTAGGCTGGGGTGGGGCAGGGGTACTGGGGCCAGCCCTTGCTCCCCCTCTCCTTGTGGCGAGCTGAGTTATTTTGTTTTCCCTCCACTACTGCTGAATTTTCCTTTGAGCTGGATAAATAAGTGGCAGGTTCCAAAGTCAACGAAACAGGAGCTCCTGGCCCAGCATCTACAAAGCAGCTTTCAGCCCTTGGCTGGGGGACCTGGCTTTGGAGTAGGCCCCCACCCAACCAAGGACTCCCTCCTCCTACTGAGCCCTGGGCATGGTCCAGGCTGGATCCTAGACCCATGGACTGGAGGGTCCTCCACTAGCTGCTTGTCCTGCTGGTCCAACCAGGACTTCCATCCTCATCCATCCAATCATCCCCCCACTCTATGTTGAGGCCGACCCTGTCCCCATGAGAGCAGCCCCAGCCACCCAGACATTCATAGGATCACAGACATGGGAAGAGACCCATGACACCATCTGGTCCAACTATCATTTTACAGAGGAGGAAACTGAGGCTCAGAGGTGAAGAGACTCCTGGCCCAAGGTCACAGGGATGGGATGAGGGGTGGGATTAGGCCCCAACTGAGTCATAGCTTTCCCATGTTCCACAGTGCTTTCCCCAGCAAGCCTTCCCAGGTAAGGATATAACAGAGCACACACACATCTTCCCACATACCAAAGGCTGATCCATAGCTCTTTGGTCCCCCGCCATCCACCCCATCCCAGCCTCTGGGAGGACAAAGAAGAACTAATGACTCATAGAGGGTCAGCTCTCCCCTGATGGAGTAGACACACGTGTTCTGACATCAGTGGGCCTGGCCATTTAGGACAATGAGCTGGAGCTTCCCCACGGAGGGGAGGACACTGGTAAGGGAGCCATGGAATACCAGAGAAAGCATTAGCTTTGGAGTCAGGAGACTAGGGGTGCAGTTAGGGGGTGCCAGAGTGCACAGAACACCAGGCCTGGGGTCAAAAAGACTCATCTTCCTGAGTTCAAATCTGGCCTCAGACACTTACTAGCTGTGTGACCCTGGGCAAGTCACTTCCACCCTATTTGCCTCAGTTTTCCGATCTGTAAAATGAGCTGGACAAGGAAGTGGCAAACCTCTCCAGAGAAAACCCCAAAGAGTCCAACAGAACTACTGAATAACCACAGGAGACTCCCAAGGTCCTAGTTCCAGGGCCAGATGTGTAAGCCCAAAATTTGGAGTCAGAGGACTTGGGTTCCAGTCCTGCTCTGGGTACCTTTTTTTGGCCTCTGCTCTGCAGTAAAATGAAGGGGCTGAACACTGTGGACTCCAAAGTCTCCCCCAGCTCTCTGGACCTGTGATGCTAAGGTGTAGTCTATGAAGACTTCATCAGTGTGGGTAACATCTCTTGTGAAAGCTCCTTACACAGTCATCAAGTGAAATTTTTCCAGAAGCGGGCGCTGCCTGGGAGCACCTAGGGCCATACAGCCAGTGCAAGTACGAGATGACATGAACCCAGGGCTTCCTGACCTCAGTGTTGGCCTTTCCTCCGCTTTGACAGGCTACCTCTCACTACAAATTACTATTATCCATCAACAAATGTTTGTTGATGCCTAATGTGGACAGGGTCCCATGCTCAGAGCTGGGGAGCCTGAGGGTCTCTGAGGGAACTTGAGCCTAGCACCCTCCCATCAGTCCTGAGTGTGCTGGCCCTTGGAGACAAAGCCCTTCTCTAACACCCACAGCCCCCAGAGCTAACTCAGTGGAGCAGAACAATGAGGGAATATGGCAAGAGGTCATAGACCAAGTCATTCAGTGAGAGTCAGGAGCTGAGTTCAAATCCTGGTAGTTTCTCATCTGTAAAATGATGGAGTTGGATAAGAAATCAGGGAGTTCTTAACCTTGTTTGTCTTGGGGACAGTCAGTGAAGCCCACAGACCCCTTCTCAGAAGCATGTCTTTAAATGCATAAAATAAGATACATAAATTAACAAAAGAAACCACTTATGTTGAAGAAGTTACCAAAATATTAAATAAATTCATGGACTCCCTGAAATCTATGTATGGGTCCCTTCTGTGAAAGGTCCATGTACCTCAAGTTAAGAATCTCTGATGTAGATGGCATCTTAAGCCCTTCCATTTCTCCTCTCTCCCTCTCTCTTTTCTCACTCTCTCTTTTCAGGTTTGTAAGTTTAGCATTAATTGAGGTAGATACAGAGGGATGAGGTTCAGGGGGCTGGACGGTTCACCAACACTCCACTGGTACGGTTCCATGGCAGGTGGGCCTAAGACCCCGGACTTAGGAGACAGCCCCAAACAGGACAAGCAGTGTCACTTCTGCTCCAGATTTGACCTGTAACCGTCTAGAAGAGCTGCTGAGAACCCGTGACCTGACCTGGCAGAGCCAAGCTTTTGAGCCACACAGATTTCCTTTCTATAAATCACACATGAGGAGAGAGCATCTCTGACAGCCCCAAGGTCTCTTCCAGCCTCCAATCTGTGATGCTCTGAATCACAGCAGCCTTCAGAAGCCCTCCCCTCCATGGGGGGAGTTCAGTGTGGGGTGGGGAAGAGGAGGAGGAGGAGGGTATGAGCATCCTAGGTTGAGTCTCCTCAGGCACCTGGGGCTAAGCTAACTGTTGGGCTCTGGGCCACCTGGGCCTTCACTGCAAGGCAGGCCCCTAGGAAGAGGAGCTGGTGGGGCTGGGAGTGGAGGGAGGCCGTCTTATTTTCCAGCCTCCTCTCTCTCCACCCCCCTCCATAGTGTCCCTTTCAGGGAGAGCCACAGGCATTGTTCCCCCTTTGTGAAGAGAGGGAGCGAAGAACAAAGCCTGGAGGGAGAGGGAGAGCCTGCTCCAAGAGGCTCCTTTTCTCCTCTGCCTTGGAATTTGCATGGGTGAGGGGCCATCTCACCCTCCAGATCCCTTCCCTCCTCTTGTCTTTCCTGGGAGTGGGCTCAATGCCATGGCAACTGGCCCCGGGCTCTGGGATGGGGGTGTCTCTGCTCTAGCCCCACGGTAAAAGTTCCAGCACCCCCTCCACACATTCCAGCTATGGCGTTTGCAACTGGGAAAAACCCCATGGGAGTTGCGGTTTGGTCCTGAGCCCTTGGTCTGCTACTGAACACCTCTCAATGTTCAGGAAACCCCATGGGCTCGATCAATCCACTAACAAATGCCTATTGGGTGCCAGGCACTGGATTATTGGGCAGGGGGGGTCTCCATTCTTTCTGGGAAAGACTAGAAACCTTTTGGCCAATGATACTCTTACATGCTTTAAACTTACATAGGCTTGCAAAAGAAACCAATTATATTGGTTTCGATTTCTTGGTTTCTATATTGGTTTTAATATATTGATATACTGAAAAAAGTTATTAAAATTTAAAAAAAAAACAAACCATGGTCACAGACTCCCAGCTAAGACGACCCTGTCATAGAAGGTCAGAGGGAGAAGGGACCATGGAAACCATTCAGTCTACAGAGGATGAACCTTGAGTGCCCAGAGAGGAGATACTTGTCCAAACTCATAGAGCATGTTATTATTCAAGGTCAGGTCGGAATCTAAGTTTCTAGATGTCCTTCTTCGCACAATATGAAAACAGAGTTCTCAGACTGCTTCTTTCAACTATACAGAAAACAACAGGTTTTTGGTTTTTTCTTCTGAAAGTAGACAATATTTGGAACATACATCATATCTTACTGGGTGGTAAAGAGAGCATTTAAGGTGAATCTTTTAAGAAAGCAACAGATCCCTTTGTAAAGTGAATAATTCCCCTTGTTCTATCTATTTGGAGGCTTCTCATATGTATGTGTAAGTGAAGGTGAGTGTGTGTGTGTGTGTGTGTGTGTGTGTGTACGGAGGGGAGGAAGTCTGTCTGTATCAAAGTCAGCAGTGACTCAGTGTCTACAGCAGTGATAATGAAAAGATTACTAGCAGGAAGCCAGACTGGGAGTAATTGAAAACTCAGAGAAGGGCCCAGAGAGAAGCCCGGAGCTCCAGGGGCTAGATGGTGAATGGAGTACCCAGTGGGGTCAGTTGTTTTCCTCAACCATTCATTTTTATTCCAAGGAAAGGTTCGGTTTCAGGGGTGAGTGTTGCTGGGGGTCAGGAGATGGAGAAGGTCCATGGAGATGGGTTTTGTAAAAGCAAAAGTCATCGATCCAACTTGCTTTTAAAAACAAACCCCCAGTGTCTGTGTGTCCTTTCATGCGTCAGTCAGTCGCTGCGTCTCTCCCAGGGTCAGAGGCTGGCTGGCTGCCTGCAGATGCTCTCTTGGCAAAACAGTCAGCACAGATGAGCGCTTCATTGAAGGCTGGGATGAATCCTGGCTTTGGGGCTGCTGCGATAGGAGGCAGGCATGGGAATGTTGGGGGCGGGGAAAGGTAAAGATGGAGATAGGAGGGGTGTAGGGTAACAAAGATGGCACACAGGGAGGGATAGGGAAGGCAAGGGTGGTACTGGTGAGAATGGGGATTAGAGATCAAGAAGGGCAAAGACAGGACAGTAAAGATAGAATGGGAGTCATGGGCATGGGGTTGAAGACTGGTAGGGATCAGGATGATGGCAGGTGGAGTTGGGATGGAGGGAAATCCGAGGGTGGATAGTAGTAAGGGTAAGGATTAGGGCTGGGGGCCATCAGGATAGGAATGGAAAAAGTCAAGGGTGGAGATGATGGAGGTGGAGAATGCGAATACTAGGATCGCAGATTTAGGATCCAGAAGGGCACTTGAAACTCATCTAGTCTAAACCTCATTTTACAGAAGAGGAAACTGAGACCCAGAGATAAAAACAGATAAAGCATTGATTAAATGTGCCAGGCACTGTGCTAAGTGTTGGTTACATAAATATAAACCCTCAAGGAAAGGGAGTTGAGTTGGGGAAGACAGGTACAAGTGCGGGAGGGGCAACGCTGATGGGGATGAAATGGAAAAGTACAGGAAGTAAGGAGTAGAGAAAGGGGGTGACTTGCTCACAGTCACAGAGAGCAATTGATGAATCCAAGATTTGAACTCAAGTATTTGGCCTCCAAAGAGATCTTGGTGCTAAGGATCAGGAAGTGCTGAGGATCAGGAAGGCAATCCGGGGTTCTGAATGCTAAAGACAGAGAGGCTGGGGGTGGCAGGGACTGGAAATGGTGATGAAATCAGACAGGATAAGGATGGGGATGGTGGAAATGGGAAATTGATGCTTCCTTGACTCTTTCCGAATGAAGCATAAGATTCATGATCGCCCAGATTCCCAAGGGTCTCTAATGATATAGTGCAAGGGAGGGGTCAACTAGGACTCCAGACACATGACTATTCGTCATTGTTCCCTTCTGCAAAAGGAAGATAAAAGTCAGAGATTTTAGAGATGGAAAAGACTGAAGAGTTTTCCCATTTGGCCACAAGATCTTCAACCTTTTCTGTATCATGGACCCCACCCCATTGACAATCTGGTGAAGTGTAAGGACCCCTCTCTGAAAAGTCATTTTTTAGAATAATAATTTTAAATTCATAATATACAAAGGAAACCAATCAAAGTTGAATTCAATAATTAGCATATTTTTAAAAACAAGGATTCAAATCCCTGACAGTCCAACCCCCTAAGTTTACAAATGAGGAAACTGAGACCCTGAGAGATCTGCCCTAAATCACAAAGGTAATGACAGAGGAATGATTTGAACCCAACCCTCTGACTTCCAACGGGCTCCTTTGGCCATTGTTTCCTGTTACTTTTCTACATCCCCACCTTTTCCATGTGCAACACATATGTTACGAGTGGGCTTCTTCCTCCTTGTGCCTGTCAGGGAGGCAGCTTGTGAATTCGTGTTCCATACAGCACATGTTGGCGCACACTTGCGTCAGTACTCCAAGAAGCAGTGAGCCTCCTTCCCCAGCCCTCGGTAAAGGGCCTGGCACACAGCAAGGGCTTAATAAATGCTCGTATCCTTCCTTCTTCCTTCCTGAGGCAAAAAGCAACTCCTATGCTCCTTAAGAGGTGCTTTCAATTAGTACTAGGGTCACAGAACTATGTCTCCAAAAGGTCAGTGCCCGGAGGCTAATGAAGGAGATGAAGGAACCTCCTGGCCTTAGCCAAACCAAGCTGAGGAGGGTGAAGAAAGACCAGTTCAATCTATTATACGTTCATTAAACCCCTGCTGTGTCCGTATCAGTCAACTAGCATTTATTAATTGCCTACTGTATGCCAGGCACTGGCCTAAGCAGTGGGTATACAAACTGCCCTCTGGGATGTTAGATGCCACTGAGGAAAGGAAAGGAGATGGGAAGAAGCATTTATATAGCACCTACTGTGTACTAGGCCATACTATCCAAAGTTCTTTTTACAAACACTCTCTCATGTGATCCTCAAGACAGTCCTGGGAGGTAGGTGTTATTATCATCCCCATTTTATAGATGAGGAAACAGGGGAAACAGACGTTAAGTGACTTGTCCAGATAGGCAGTGTCTGAGGTCAGATTTGGATTCCTGATTTCAGGTCCTGGGCTCACTCCCTTCTCTGCGCCACCAGCTACCCCTTCAGATACTGGGAGGTGGGGACCCAGATCCCAGATCAAACGTATAACAGATTACATGATCACAGGCTCTAGAGCTTAAAGGCACCTCAGAAGCCATCTGCTTCACTCACTAGTTTTTGCAGATGAAAAAAATAAATAAATTAAAAATAGACACAAAGTAACTTGAGGCAGAGGGGAACCCTATCAACTCAGCTGGCTAGCTGGGGGCAGAGATGGAAAACTGGGTCTTGAAGGAAGTTAGAAATTCCAAAGGGAGGAAAGAGCATTCCAGGGATGGGGTCCAATCTGTGCAAAATAGTGGAGATGGGAGATGGCATGTTGTGTATGAAAAAGCCATCAAAATAGCAATATGTACAGAGACTAACTTGGTTGCTGTTGAGACTTTGTGACCCTGTGGACCCTTGCAAGTCAATGCTGTCCATGGGGTTTTCTTGGCAAAAATACTGGAATAGTTTGCCATTTTTTTCTCCAGCAGATTGAGGCAAATAGAGGTTAAGTAACTTGGGAGGAAAAGGAGGAGGGGAAGAGGAAAGGGGAGGGGATGGAAAGAGAGAAGAGGGGAAGGAAAGGGGGACAGGGGAGGAGAGAGGGGAATACAGAAGGAAGAAAGGACTGGGGCTGCTCTCAGGTAGGTTTCTCCCAAAGCCAAATGGAGCCAGTCATATTGAGCATCCTTTATGACTCTGGCACCCTCAACTCCTCCATTCTTTTCCCTTCTCCCTCCCTCCTTCACTAGTTGTGTGACCTTAGGCAAGTCACTTAACCCCAGTTGCCTCCTCCTGGGTCATCTTCAGTCATCCGGATGAATATCTGCTCCCCGGATTCAGATGACTGTGGAGGGGAAGTGAAGCTGCTGACCTGCACAGCCCTCCCTCACTCAAAACAGAGTCAAGTGCAAGTCGTGTCATCATTTCTATGATGGCATGGTCTTCTTTGCAACGAAGGACAAGCACACCTGCCCTCTGCAAGGCTGGCACTCCTGGAAAAGACAGAGGGACAGCACTTTCCACTATGACCTGTGTGACTGGTCCCTCCCCGCTCTGAAATGAGAGGTGTTGAGCTAAATGACCCACTAGGTCAGCTCCAGCTCTGAATCAGTGATCTTTAGCAAAGACACTGTGGCATGGTAGAAAAACCCATTGGTTCTGCGTGGAAGGGCAAGAGGGCACCTCAGTTTACTGTTCTATAAAGTTCTATAAAGACTAAATTTCCTCTGAAGTCCCTCCAAGTTCCAGGACCAGAATCTTACGGTAGGATTCTCTTGTGGCCATTTAATATTAGCTAGTTGAAAGGTTTGCATATCATTTTGCGAATGTTACTTCCCTGGATTCTCACAACAATTCCGGGAGATTAGGTGCCATTAGCACCCCCATTTTGCAGATGAAGAAACATAAGAAATTGAGTGACTTGCCTAGGATCACATGATTATTAAGCGTCTGAAACAGAAGTTGAAGTCAGGTCTTTCAGTCCACCACTCTATCCACCAAAAACGGTAGCTGCCCACTTAATTATGCCAGGCCTCAGTTTCCTCCCCTGTAAAATGAGAAGATAGTCCCTAAGGTGTTTCCAGGTCTAGAACTATGACTGAACCAAATAGAGAAAAGAAGAACGAAATACAGACATGTCCGGACGGACAGGCAGACACAGGGACAGAGGAAGAGGAAGACACAGACGCCGGCCCCTTCCCCGTCCTCTCCAGGTACGAGCCTCAGGCCTCCACCAGGCGGTGCCCGAGCCGAGCCGGGTCTGGACGCGCGGCTCCTTTAAGCCCCCAGCCGGAGGCGTGCCCTGCATCCCGGCCCCGCCCAGCCCCGGCCCCCCAATCCCTGGCCCCGCCCCCGAGGTGGTAGCGCCGGCCCGGAGGGGGCTCGGGCGGCTCCAGGCTCCCCGGCTCGGGCGGTGGTGGCTGGCTGCTCCGGCTCCGCTCCTGCTCCGGCTTGGCTCGGGAACCGCTCCGGTTCCAGGCTCCGGCAGCTCCGGGCGCGGCGGCTCCGGCGCGGGCAGACGCAGACCCAGAGCCGGCCCCGGCGCCAGACTCAGACCCGGACCGGGCCGGATCAGATGGGACCGGGCCGAGCCCGAGCCATGGGTGGCCCCGCGCGCCGCGCCCCGGGGGCGCAGTGAGCCGCGCGCGTCCCGCGCCCCAGCCGCCGCCGCGTCCCCCCCGGGCGCCCCCGGCATGGCCCCCGGGCCGGCGCGGGCCGCGCTGCTGTGGCCGCTGCTGGTGGCCGGCGCTGCGGCGGCCGCGCTGGAGCTGGGGCCGGACGAGGCGGAGCGCGAGCGGGGCCGGGGCTGGGCGCGCTGCCAGGCCGTGGCCATCCCCATGTGCCGCGGCATCGGCTACAACCTGACCCGCATGCCCAACCTGCTGGGCCACGAGACGCAGGCCGAGGCGGCGGCCAAGCTGCACGAGTTCGCGCCGCTCGTGGAGTACGGCTGCCACGCTCACCTGCGCTTCTTTCTGTGCTCGCTCTACGCGCCCATGTGCACCGACCAGGTGTCGACGCCCATCCCCGCGTGCCGACCCATGTGCGAGCAGGCCCGCCGCCGCTGCGCGCCGGTCATGGAGCAGTTCAGCTTCCCGTGGCCCGATGCCCTGGACTGCGCGCGCCTGCCCACGCCCAACGATCCCCACGCGCTCTGCATGGAGGCCCCCGAGAATGCCACTGCCGGCCCCGCGCCAGCCGCCCCGGGGGGCGCTGCCACGGGTGGCCACGCCGGCCACCAGGGCCTGGGCATGCTGCCCGTGGCTCCACGCCCCCCACGCCCGGTGCCGGGCCCTGGCCCCGGCCCCCCAGCCTGTGAGAACCCCGACAAGTTCCAGTACGTGGAGAAGAGCCGCGCGTGCGCTCCCCGATGCGCGCCCGGGGTCGAGGTCTTCTGGTCCCGGCGTGACAAGGACTTCGCCCTCGTGTGGATGGCCGTGTGGTCAGCGCTCTGCTTCTTCTCCACGGCCTTCACTGTGCTCACCTTCCTGCTGGACCCCCACCGCTTCCAGTACCCAGAGCGACCCATCATCTTCCTCTCCATGTGCTATAACGTCTACTCGCTGGCCTTCCTCATCCGCGCCGTAGCCGGGGCGCAGAGTGTGGCCTGCGACCAGGAGGCCGGGGCCCTCTACGTGATCCAGGAGGGCCTGGAGAACACGGGCTGCACGCTCGTCTTCCTCTTGCTCTACTACTTTGGTATGGCCAGCTCCCTCTGGTGGGTTGTGCTCACTCTCACCTGGTTCCTGGCAGCCGGGAAGAAGTGGGGCCATGAGGCCATAGAGGCCCATGGAGGCTACTTCCACATGGCAGCCTGGGGACTGCCCGCCCTCAAGACCATAGTCATCCTCACCCTGCGCAAAGTGGCCGGGGATGAGCTGACGGGGCTCTGCTACGTGGGCAGCGCCGATGCCAGCGCCCTGACGGGCTTCGTGCTGGTGCCCCTCTCCTGCTACCTGGTGCTGGGGACCAGCTTCCTGCTCACGGGCTTCGTGGCCCTGTTCCACATCCGGAAGATCATGAAGACGGGCGGCACCAACACGGAGAAGCTGGAGAAGCTGATGGTAAAGATCGGCGTCTTCTCCATCCTCTACACAGTGCCCGCCACGTGCGTCATCGTCTGCTATGTCTACGAGAGACTAAACATGAGCTACTGGCGCCTTCGGGCCACCGAGCAGCCTTGTGCCCCTGCCGCCATCCCCGGGGGGCGGCGGGACTGTTCCCTGCCTGGGGGCTCCGTCCCCACCGTGGCTGTCTTCATGTTGAAAATCTTCATGTCTCTTGTGGTGGGCATCACCAGTGGCGTCTGGGTCTGGAGTTCGAAGACCTTCCAGACTTGGCAGAGCCTATGCCATCGGAAACTGGCAGGGGTTGGCCGGGCTAGAGGCAAGGGGTGCGGGGGTCCGGTAGGCTGTGGCCGCGGGGCCCACTGCCACTACAAGGCCCCTGCTGTGGTCTTGCACATGACCAAGGCAGACCCGTATCTGGAGAACCCCACACACCTCTAGGATCGGGGGAGAGGGGGCTCTAGGTCTCCCCTCCCCGCACACACCCTTTCAAGCCTTCCTCCAGCCCCACCCCCACCCCCTCCAGCAGGGACTCAGGCACACACCGCCTGCCTTCTGGGACAGCTGAAGAAGCCACCCAGCTGTCAAGGTCGGCAGAGCCCGGGCCTGGAAGGAAAGGGGGGGCTGCTGAGGAGACTCCTCACCACTTCCCAGTCCCCAGGGGGTCTGCACCCCATGGGAGAAAAACGGAGGGGACCGAACTGTTATATGTCCCCCGGGCTATAAGGCTCCATAAGAGCATGTGGATTGAGGGAGGGGAGGGCAGAAGGCCTTGATCCAGGCAGAAGTTTATTTAATGATGTAATTTATTGTGAAGTTCCTTTGGGAGCATCGACTGGAATAAACCCCCCTCACCCCCACCCCGTGTGGCACCACCTGCCTGCCTGAGTCTACTATGGGGGAAAGAGGTGAAAGAGGGGGATCATGGTTTGGAGAGCCGGAGGTATCCTAGAGGGGCCAGGGGCCTTGCTTCAGTCCCTGTGTTATTGGGGGTGGGGCTAGGGATATGGCATTTCTGCTGAGACAGCTGTGTTTCTCATGGACCTCGGGGCTGAGTTTTTCCCCTTTCTTCACTCAGGACTGTCTGTGCAAAACTAAGTGCCTGATCTGTCCTACAGGCTGGGCAGTGGCATGTCCTATTTCCTGCCCTGATCCCTTCCTGTCAGGGAGTAGGTCCCAGGGTGGCTAGCACTAGAGCCCCCTTCCTCAGCTCCTCTCTCTCTGTCACCATTTGAATTGGCACCACAAAAACTAACTCCTTCCCTTCCCTCCCTCTCAGGCCTGGGGTTGGGAGAGGGGATGGAGAAAAGAAAGTCTGACAAGGAATACTGGCCTGGGCTGACTCCCTCCAAGGATGTAGGATTCCCAGATATCTAAGGCAGGACAGAGAGGGAGGGGAGACCTGGTTGGATTACACCAGTGGCCTCTTAACTGGCCCCTCCCCAAGCCATGATACTGTAAACAAACAGTAGATCTATAGGGTCCTCCTCGGCTCTGTCTTCTCTCATGTCCATACTACTAGGAGGTGGGAGAGGCTGTGGACATATCCCTCTCCAGAGGAAAACAGCCACTAGGAAGGGTGAGGAGTCACCAGACCTGGCTCCCACCTCCACTCAGAGTGTAAAGGGATTTGGTCCTGGACCTGGCCTTGCCCCTGAGCTGGGCCACACTAACTCTATGGCCTTGGTAAGGCCCTCTCCCAGGGAATTGGACGAGATGCTCATGGATGTCCTTCTGGCCTTGGACACTCTGTATTCTGTGAGACTCTGAGCCATGAGAAGGGAGTAGGTGGGGGAGGGGGAAGGGGGAGATTGACAGTAGTGTGTGTGTGTCTGTGTGTCTGTGTCTGTCTGTCTGTCTGTCTGTGTGTGTGTCTGCCCCATGGAAGAGGCTGCCCAGGATTATGACTAGGGTCATCAGACTTCTCTACAATGAGCAAGGAAAGAAGACCCTCGAAAGCTGGCCGCCAACAAGGATTGGGCAGAGGCTGACTCTGGAGAATGCCCTGGGAGGCAGAAGGGCTACAACTGTATCTCCTTTCTCTGGGCATCTTGTCCCTCTCTGGCTGCTCTCTCAGTCTCACAAGGCAGTAAAACCTGGCCCCTCTCCCCTGGGCTCAAGCCCACCTGCCCTAAGGCTACAAAGACTCGGTCCACACTAGGTGCCTTCTTGGGTGGCAGAGCTCAAGCTGGGGAGCCTGTGTCCACAGTCCACCAGATTCGGCCCCTCCTCATGGGGAAGGAGCTCCTAACAGCTTTTTCTTCCCCTAACCCTGCTCCATGGGTGGATTTCCTGGCTTCTATCATCCCAATTCAGGAAGACAGTGATGGCAAGAACTGAGACTCAGGATGCCCTCAATTCTTAGGGAGATGGAATGAGTTAGCAGAGTTTCATCTACCTTCCCCTACTCCTACTTCCCCCTACCCCACCCCCACTCTTACACACTGTTCGGAGATCACTTGGCTAGGGCTGGAGAGGAAAGGAACGTCTGTCTCCTCCATCTGAATCCCAAGGCCTGCCAGAGATAGATGGGGGAGAGTAAAGATGGCCCCAAGGTACCTAGGCTCATAGGGACTTTCCCACAGGTGGGGGGGGGGGGTGTCCCTCCCTCTCTCCGGTGTTCCTATGAGTCCAGGGGTTGTGCGTTTGTGTGTGTCCAGATGTGGGTCACCATGCATGCTTAGTATATAAAATGGCTCACCTCAAAACCTAGTCTGAGCTGGGTCTTCCTCCTCTCTACCACCCCTCCCTCTTCCCTTGCCCTCTCCTCCCTCTGTGTGTGATGAGGTACCTTCCCCACACCCCCACCCCCACTTTTTGCCACCTTGACCCCCAGAGTCAATATTTGGTCTAGGAAAACAACTCAAAGTTTATAGGTTAGCAACGGTGGTTATTTGGTAAGGATGAAGGGGGGGGGGCATGATTATGGTCTGTGGAACCCCTGGAATCCAACTGTGATCATTGTCAGGCAGATAGGTCATGGGTTTGATCAGCAATGCAGGACCCATCTTTGGAGAAAGAGCCCTGAAGGTGGCTCTTACTCTAGGGTCTGAGATCAAGGTGGGTCACAATCCTGGAACCAGTGCTCTGTGCTAGGAATCTGCTGGAGATCGGGAGTGACGAAGCATTAGCCCCTGGGGATGAGACGCCTTTCGTGAGCTATAGGTTGAGAGTTGGAAGCCTGCAATCCCTCATTTTGTGTCTGCGGAGCCAAGGTGCCAAAAGGAGCTGGTACAAGGTCCAAACCTCTAGTATAGGGGGTGTTCTCGGGAGGGATCACCAAGCATCCTTACTACCCTCAATCCCCAATCTTGTTTTGAGAAGCAGGAAAAACCACTGGCTTTAGAGTCAAAATAAAACCCCTGTTCATCTACGTTACCTTGGAGAAATCGCAGTCCCTAGACCTTTTCCCTCATACATAAAATGACTGGAATAATGATTACAACAGATGGCCTCTTCAGGTTATATGGAGCTCTGATCCCATCAATGCTCACAGTAATCTACTGTGGCTAATTAGTTGTGGGGGTGAGAAGAGTGAGAGAATGCTCCATCACAGGCCTTCAACGTGAGCACTTCTCCTTCAATCCAAAGGATTAATGCCTACCTCCTTCAGAGGCTGAACTCCACACCTATGGGGGACACTCTGAGGGAGCCCTATAACCAACATAAGAGGGCGCTGCTTAAAGTCAACCAACAACTGTTCAGATGACCTTACCAACATTTGTGAGGTGGTGGTGAAAAAGAACCTGGTGCAGGGTGGGACCGTATCCCCTAACCAAGTTATAAGCCTGGACCAGATCTTTACAGGAAGTCCCGAAGACCATATTCTTAGGGCAGGCAGGTGATGAGGATTCTTAGTCGACTTGAGGCGGAAGCGAGATGTACGTAATAGGCCCCAAGGACTCCTACCCAGAGCCTACTCCTCCACTCATCTAAGTCCAAAAGGCTAGAGCCTGTACATGGTCATCTGCTCCTGGGCTCAGCTCAGTCTCGTCACTGCCAATGTTTCCCAGGCCTAATTCAATCAGAGTACCTTGAACAGGGTCCACACTTTGCCCAAGTGGTAAAGACAGGCAAGGGGCGCATCCCCATCTCTGGAGAAATTGCTCCTTCTCCCAAGGTCACTTTCCTTCTTTCCCAACCTCCAAGTGGTCAGTGTCTAGTTCCAGGGAATGTCGACTTCTATTTGGAAGAGTCCCCCGACAAAACATTCCCAGAGACACCCCCAAATCCAAAGCGTTCACCTAGTTCCCACTCTTACTTTAGTAGAGGAATGACAATGTCTGAAGTTTGTGTTTTGTTAAAAAGGAAAATGAAAACTTCAGAACATTCTTGTTTACTGCATAATTTAATGGCTTAAAATCCTTGCCCCAACTAAGCAAGACATCAGAGACGCACGCAGGAAGGAAGGAGATTCAGAGCAGCCCACGAGCCTGACCTGTGGCTAAAATAGAAGAAGACATCACCTCACTCGGAAGCCAAGTGTGACACTGGAGAACTGATGGCTGGCCAAGGTGGACAGAGTCAGGGCTAGCCACCAGTGAGGACCCTTGAGTCTCCAGAATTAGTTTTTAAACAAACACGAGCACATAATGTTTATTGTTTGAAATTCCAATTTATTATAAGCCTGATCTTTGGCAGGCCCTTTCCCTCCTGAATGACAATTTTTAAAAACAAAAAAGGAAACATACAATTCGGACGTCACTGAAGCAACATCAGATGCTCGATATTTAACAAGAAGAGTTGGGCCTGCGGGGGTGGAAATCAGGGCTTTGAGGGTAGTCGCTGGTTCCAGATCTAGACAAGAGAGAGCTGGAAACAAGCGAATGACCATCAGCCACCAGAAGCAAATCCCTCCCACATCCTTCTCTGCCACCGAGATAAGATATATAGGGACACACACCTTGCAGTTTAGTAGTAAAGATTTTATTCTCAAATCCTAGGAGTTACATCACTTTTGTGGGTTTATTTAAATAGGTACATTAGAGCTGTTTGGCTCAGTTTCCAAATTCAAACTTGATAGAAAAAAATTAACCCTGTTCTGCATTTTTTATCAAAGTTGGCCATAAAAGGGAATCAGGACTACAAAGTTCTGCCTAAATACAACAACTAGGGGCAAAGGACTCACTGAGGAAAAGACTCTCTCTCTATCCATTCTCCCTCCCCACCCAGGGTCACTGAAATCCTCCCAGATTCTCCACGCTGGAGTCTGGTGCCTCCACGCTTGGCAAGAGGAAGGAGCAAGGGCAGCAGCACTGCTGTCAGGGAGCCAAGACTAGAGACCCCCTTCTTCCCAACCCTTCTGGCTTTCAATGAGCTGGGGAGGGGGAGACAAGGATTAAGCAAACACGGCTTTCATATAAATTGTCCTGTACATGTGCCAAAGCAAGACGACAGAATTATTTTACAAGATGTCCTTTATACAATGTCACTGCTGAAACAAGCAACTTTTAATAACTAGAAAAATCAATTTTTTAAAAAAGTTACACGTTCAAATTCTTCCTGCTTTGTTCTGCTCCCCAAACCATATCTGGCTGAGAGATGGTCCCTCCTCTGGCCAGACTCACCCAGGGAAGGACTGGCTGCATGATTATAAGCCAACTAAGGGAGCAGGAACCTCCAGTCTTTTTAATAGTGAAGTGCCTCATCTGGATTGGGGGGTGGGGGGGGGGGGGCGGGACGGACACATCCCCTCAGGCCCACCAAGATCACCTCAAAGCCAAACTGTCTCATGATGCTGGTGAAAAACAAACTGACCTCTGAACGAGGGGATTGACCCACTTTTACTGGGGGCAGGATTTGAAAAGGCTGGGGGAGGGAGAGGTTCCAAAAAAAATCAAGACCATATATAAATATATATATATGTATGTGTGTGTATATATATATATTTTTAAAATCAACAGCCCATTGGCCTGGTTACTCTTGGTCCTGTGTAGCAAAGCGATCGCTCCCCTGCACTAAGAGTAGGGGCTCGGCTCTGCAGGCAGCCGCAGATGGCACCAAAGCCCTCTATGGTAGCCCCCCAGGGGCTGGAGAGGAGGAGAGGGCTCTGCAAGGCGGGACAGGATTCCCAGGAACACCTCGGCATTTCACTGACTTCCTAACAATTTCAACATGGCGGCAAGAGTGCCCGCCCCCCCCCCTCCCCGTTCCATCCCTCTTGAGATCACTCTGGGCACAGAAGCCAACCTAGTACCAACATTGCCTAACAACATTTATTATATCGGAAGCAGGCGCTCAGTTCTCTGTAGTGGTGGCGGCAGTGGCAGCCACATCAGCGGCGAGGTCAGTCCTCAGAGAAGGGTCATTCTCACCCACTCCGTCTTCTCTCCTCACTGCCACTGCCACCCTGGACACCGTCTCTGGCCTCCTTTTATTTCTTCCTCTTCCGCCTCCTGGAATGTCCCGGTGGCTCTGGGTCACTGTCCCCCACTTCCCCCTCCAGGGGCTGGTCCGGGAGCTTCTTGCGCTTCCTGCGGACATACGGGTGGCCTGGGAGGTGCTTGTGCACCAAGGCCACGAGGCACTGTTCTGTCTTCGCCAGGCAGGTCAGCACATGGCTACCGTGGCAGTTATAATGCTCAGCGTTGGCAAACACCTGCTTCATGTCAGATAAGAATTCCTGCACCGAGCGGTAAGCGCCACACGAGCATTTACTCTTCATCGTCTGGAAGTCCATAGGGTGGCTGATGACCTCAAAGTAATCTTCTGCTTCCTCTGTGGTCACAGGCTCCCTGAGGGGGGAAAGGAAGGCCCGAGGGAGGAGAGGTCAGTGACAGATGCCCAGGGACAAGCCTCTGCTGACAAAGACAGTGCCTCGCCACCTCCACCACCCCCCCCCCCCCCAACCCCCGTCCTCCTGTCAGCCCAACCACCAAGACCAGGGAAGGTCAGTCCCAGGAAGGACATGTGGAGGCTCAGCCCATGGACCCCTGCTGTGAGAGCCACCTTCAGTCTGCGTGCAGGGGGTGACTCTGACCTGAATGGCCAGCTGAATCGGAACTTAATGAGCTTGGTAAGGATCTCTTCACATTTCTGCAGCTCCAACGTCTGCCTTCGAGAGCTTCTTTTGGTCTGAAGCACCTGTTTTCAAGCAGAGGGAAAAAGGTGATGCTAGTGAACTACCACAAGAAGGGAATGAGGTAGGAAGGAAAACTGGTACATACTGGTGAGCATGTGTGCATGCATGCGTGTGCGTGTCGCTGGGGAGAAGTGAACAATGACAAGGATCAGCAGGAACTTTTGTGGCATCATTACCAGCAATAATGATAATAATAATTCCTTTATAAATTCAAGCTAGAAGTGTGGGTAGAGAGAGTCTTGCTTTCTTCTGGGCGTTCAGGCAGAATGCTCGAGCAGGACAAAGGAGAGAGTACCCGGCCCAGAAGAATCTGCCCGCTTGGCTCCAGCCCCATTTGCCTTTCCCCAAGTAGCTGTGCTAGGGTAAGAGCCAGCTTTTAGGAAGGCTCAACATGTCATTTAAAGCCATGACCAGCAACAGCTGATGGCCCCTGGGACTCTGCTGTCATGGAGAGAAATCCAGGAACACTAGAACTGGCTGGCTCTAGATTTGGGGGTGAAGACAGCGAGGTGATAAGGCCTGAACAGGCCTAGTAGCCCCTCCAACCCCTCTTGGGGCTGTGTTAGGTGACCTGGAGCCAAGAGAGGACCACAGTAGGGCCCAGGCTCTGCCACACCCCAAGAACCACTGGATGTTCTGACCAAAAGTAGGGGCTTGCACCCCCTCTGATGGCTGTGTTTGTATCTCCTCTACTCAAACCACTGACAGTTTGAAGGCTGGGAGGGTCTTCCCCAACAACTGTCAGAGGAAGGACCCAATGCAGCAAGCAAGCTTCTGACATTGCTGGCATTCTCACAGCCAGGAGCCCTGGCCCCTCTGACCACCCCTTACCCCCCTACCCCTCCGGAGACAGAGGGATACTATTTAAAAACAAGCTGCAGACAACGTGTGAAAGCGAATGCAGAGGGATGCCGGGCATAGCTGGGTCCTTGGAGGGCCTGAAGTCCCAGCTGGCTTGGGTCCTGCTCTAAGTCCCCCCCTCCCCCAATTAAGTGGAGGTGGGGGAAGGGAGGGGCATCCCCACCTGTTGCCTGAAAGCAATTCCAGCTTACCAGCTCATCAACTTCAGCCTCATCTACCGGCACAGTCCTCTGCCGGGGTCTCCTGGAAGGATGTAACTTTTTGCCTGCACGACGGCCTGGCCTGGAGTTGGAGGAGATGCCACCATGCTTACCCCGGGCTGGCTTTCGGGGTCGTACTTTAAAAAAAAAAAAAAGTGTGGTTTTAGATCAGAGAGGGAGGCAGTGACAGGAGCGAGCTGAGAATCCTGACCCTGGCAGAGTCCTCAACCCCACCCCCCTCCACCTCTCAGACAGGGATGTTCAGGCCCTCCTTTTCTCTAGAAGGGAGATTTTCAGGTACAAAACAAGGCAAAGAGAAAAGCAGAGGAAAAGGGGCTATTGCCTTTCAGAAGCTGCCAAAGACTTCCCACTGTCCCCACCCCCAATCAAACTCAAGTTACTTAACCAGTTTGAGCAGCCTGATTCACTCACAATTCCCTTGGAAAGCAAAGAGCTGTCCTGAGGACCCCTGGGCAAGCACCAAGAGACTCAGAATTCAACACAATTTCCTTGCAAAGAAATATAAGCCAACAAGGTGCCTGGAGGCCAGGCAGGTGTCTTCTACTGAGAGACTAGAACACCGAGGGCCATGACAGGGCTAATCTCCTCTGAGCTTTGCCTTCATTTTGGCTAGCCAGGGAGCTACTTATCTAGGTGGTTATCCCCTTGTTGTTGGACTCTACCACACAACAAAACCACAAGCAAGGGCCGCAGACCTCACATGGACAGGGGCTGGTCTAGCCCCCAAGTCACATGCTCAGTTCCACATCAGGGCCATTGCTCTTGCCATCTTGATGATGTCCCCCGACTAATGCTGTCTAGGAGGGTCTCAGAATCTAAGCTTAGGCCTTCTTCATTGAACCAAAGGTTTGCCACAAGGATTTTTCCAGGCTCCTATACTGGACGTTCAGCAGCTGAAATTCTGGGCAGGGGCGGGGGGCTGAGGCTGAACCGACAACATTTCATATTGTATTTTTAGACCACAGCAGCCCTTCTTTTATTATTGTCAGAGCACTTGGCTAAAGCCCCGGCTACTCCAAGAGGTCAAGAATCCCCGCCCAGAGCAGAGCTTGGATGGTTGAGAAGAGCCAAATGAAGCGAGCACCCTTCAGGATGCCATCAACTGGTTTACCAGGGACTCAGGGTCCATTCAACACTGAGCCAGAATCTTTGTGAGCTCAAAACCCAAAGGAGGACATCAAAGTGACGTGGGGATCATCTGAGTTAGCTTCATTAACTGACTGTTCCCAGACACTGGGTATCCCAAAGGCCATGATGGGGTATGGGTTTTAAAGAACTAGGAAGTAGCACCTTAATTTCAAAAGCAGAAGCACTTCTTAATGGTGGACATGGATATGATATTCAACTGACTTTGGGGTGGAGGGCTGTTGTGGGGTCAAAGATGACAATTCCATAGAATTTTGACACCAATGGCTAAAGCAAGCAGAATACTGGTCTGATATGTGAGAACCTTCAGAATTCACTCTCTACACCAAGAGCTATGAGGAGTTTTCATTCTCTTGGTAAAGGGAAAACATTTCTGGAGCTGGTGATTGTGTTACGGAAACAAGCCATGAAACATCACCCTTTTTAGCTATAGCTCTGAGGGTAAGCTCCCACAGTCCACTGTCTTCCAAGAAGGCCCCAGAACCTTGTGGGGGAGGAGGACTGGACAAACCAGAGCATGCATGGGAGACAGGAGAAAGAGAAGTGTTTAAAATCATCTGGACAAACCAATATAGGGGCAATTTTTTTTTTCAAACTGTCTAGAGCAAAAGGATTCGAGCTTGAGCACCCTTCCTCTTGGCCATAAAGAGAAGGCCAAGGTAAACCAGCCAAGCTGCCTTCCCCACAGCATCCAGACTGGAGGCACTCTAAGCACTGTCCAGCCACAAGAGAGGCCAAAGCAACTGCTTGAGGGCAATGGAGAAACATTCCTTAACTTCTATCACAAGCGGCTGAGAACCTCTGTGCTCCTGTTCAGGGCCTCCAGGCACTCCCCCAAGAACCCCCAAAATCTGACAGCCTTATCCTGATGACATGACACGATGTCTAAGGGAGCAAGGAGAGACGTCACCTGCGGGTGACCCAAGGAAGCAGGAAGCAAGAGAGCACAAGTCTAGTGAGAACGAGGAGCTCCCTGGCTCTGGAGGAGAAGACTCCTGATGGTCTCAGGCTGCGAGAAAGTAGAAGTTTACATTAGACAAATCAAGCCCAGGTTCAGTCATGCTCTCAAAAACTCACATCGAACTCCAGCCACTTCATAATCTTCCTCCTCCTCTTCCTCTTCTTCCTCTTCCTCCTCCTCCGAATCCCCCTCCTCTCCCTCATCCTCATCATCTGAATCTTCAGCGTAACTCCTATTTGGGGGAGAAGGGGACACAGGGACGCTGACTGGGATCTTAACTGGGGCACAGGTCATGGCAGCATCAGTCTACACACTGTCCATATTTGTCCAAACAGTAACTGATTGAGGATTTAATTAGACCCAGGAAGGCGAGGCATGACACAAACTAAGGCCAAGAATGCTCTCCCTGGAGAAACAAAATGGCAACACATCTCCTACCCTTGGGCAGCTCAGCATTTTAAGGGTGAACAGGGGAGGACAAAAGCAAACCAACAGGTGTTGGTTCAGCCGATGGCCCCATTCCAGGAGGTGAAACAGCTTGCAGGTGACCAAGACATCAAAGCAAGTACAATTCCACCTACACCAGCTGGCTAAAGGCCTAACCTTTTTCGAACAGGACGGCTCTTTCCTTTTGTTCTCTAACTGTAACTGAGATGGAGCAGGATCTCACTTTATGGGGACAGACAGCTCTACCCTCAACCTTCTCTTCTCACCCCTACAAAGGCCCACACTCAGAGCAACAATGGCATCAAATCTGACTTGAGTGAGAACTGCCAAAATGGAAAGTTGTTGGTGTAAGGGTCAACTTGCCAGGTCAAGAAGTAAAATGAGACTCCCCAAGTTTACGCTTGGCACTAAGCTCAGGTTCACTCACCTGCCCCTACAGCTTCGTCGGGAAGTAGCAGGCTGGCAGGCTGGGCACTGCCACTCTCCATCTGGAATCTCATATAGTGCTGGCCTCAGACAAAACAGGTGGAAGGCTTTATTGCACTCATCACACAGGATCAGCTTGTCATCTTCACCTGCAAAACCCCAGCCCCCAAACAAAAAAACAAACCACCCCAGAGTCATGTTGTCTGGTAGCACAGCAACAGACATTCAGTCTCCTGGAGGGGCTCCAATGGAGCTCCTCGGGGGAGACTCGCTGGGGCCAGAACATTCTGCTGGTTGAGTGGGTGGGCTGGCCCAGGCAAGTGCTCTGTAACCTGGTTAACTCTACAACGTGGCAAATTCCTCTTATTTTTTTACCTCACAAGGTCATGAACTTAAAGTTAAAATAACCTTAAAACCCTTGGCATACTGAAGGACTCAAGTGAGACTCATTTTATGCCAATCTATGACTTATTTCAATTGAAGTGTCCTTGCTAATTTTTTCACCCATATAGGAATTCCTGCCACAGAACAGAACTTTAAAGACATAAAAAATGAAAGAACCAGGTGCTAATCTTCCCATCTTGTAAATGGGGCAATGAAAGGAGATGTGCCCCAAATATAAGATAATGAACTGGCCTGAAGGGGCCCTGAACTAACCTCAGGAGCCACTCAGGGACTGGATGACAGATAGCTGATCATACCTTAACCTGCCCTTGAGAAGGCTGCACTGGATCCAGTCAAGCAGGGATGGCTGGCAACTCAGTAGACAGTTGCCCAAAGCAACCAAGCTTTTTCTGGAAGCTCCGTCCTGTTACTAGATGCTACTGCCTGCCTGTAGGAACCTCACACACAGTGTAGTTCCCAGGATCACTGATCCCGTGCCTCTCCCACCGCATTCCAAAGAGGTTGGGAGGGGGGCTGGAATCAGATCTGATTTGGACAAGACTGGCTCCAGCAGGAATGGTTAAATCACCAGGCAAAGAATCACAAAGATTCCTCTGCAGGAATCTGCTTTCAGGCGGGAGATTCAATAATTCATGTGACTAAATATTTTGTTTTTTCTCCTCCAAACACAAGCAGGTTCTCAAATAAGTGAAACAATGCTGATATCAAACCACAATACAGCCTTGTCATTTTAAGTGGAGAGACTTCTGGATACCCACAGGACCCAGGGTTTCAACCGCTAGCAATCTGAATATACTGCCTATGTGACCATAGGCAAGTAATGGGCCTCAGAGCAGGCAGAAGAGACAGAGAGGAAGGGAGGGAGAATGTCTGTCTCAAGAAAAGCACCTGACTACTACTACTACGGTTACTAAATTTGGTAGAGATGCTCACTGTGAGTACAGAAATCCTGGGATGATACAGAAAGGCTTAGCAATGAAAACGGTCCTATCCCTACGCTCTCTGTAGCCTCCATGCGATGCACTGTCATACCTTTCTTCCGACACACTTTGCACCTGGCATTCTCAGCAGACATGTCCCACTTAATGCAGGCATCAAGCATCCCAAGAAGCACGTGCATTCGAGAGAAAGTCTGAGCCTCTCGGATGGCTATCTTCCATTTTTCCAAGGCTGACGCAACCTACCGAAAAAACAAAGTGGCCTGAGGACTGGAAACCTTGCCATGGTGTAATCACTGACAAATCTCTAGAGATGAAAGTACAGAAGCAGGAGGGGGAAGAAGGCCTCATCAAGGTCACTCACCTTTCCCAGTATTCCTTAAACAAACAACAGCCCAACCCCAGGAACAGGAAAAAGGCCCCAGGAGCTGCTAAGAGTGAAGCCTCCTGCCAGTACTGTGTGGCTGCCTCCATTTGCAGCGGGGAGGAGCATGGGGGCTATTTCATATAGAGAACACCCACTTCCATTTTCCCCACTAGCTCAATCCTAGCTGCAGAGCCATGTAAAATTTTTGTGCTATGTGTATTCATTTAAGACCGAGCCAAATAGTCGGGGCTGCGGTCCATCTCTCATCTCTGGGCCGTTGGAATGGATGGGCCTCCTCTTCTCCAGATGCCTTTAAGGTCCAAGGGAAAGAGTGTGTCCTGTCCCTCCTCTTCAAAGTACCTACAGGAAGTGTCCACCAGGACATCGAGGGCAGGAACAAGCCATATCCTTTGGTCTTGCCTTACCTTTCAGCCTCCCTGCTCCTGCCGCCATGGCCAGCATTAGCGCTTTCCTCTGCAAAATCTGAAGGATTATTTTTGCAGAGTTCAAACTTTCTGTCCCCTCTCCCTGAGGCAAACCTCATCTAGCTCACCGTTCACACCACACTGCCTTAAGTAGCGTGGGTAGACCTTGTATATAAGCTCCCTAGGGGGAAGGACACTTTACTTGTGTATTCCCAGAGCTAACTCAGCACAATGCTGGGCACAATGGAGACACTTTCAACAAACATACCATATACCCTTATAGAAATGCTTCTTGGAAAAAGGAGAGGGTTCCTTAGATGCTAAAATAGTTCTAGTAGAACTCTTTGCAGCAGAAAAAAAAGTAGATGCCCATTCACAAACTGTAATGTGGGGAAGGGGTGAGTGAGTGGAGGTATTCAGAACAAGGAGGGGAGATCTGCATGAACGAATTCCAAGCAAAGTAAGCAGGACTAGGAGCAAACAGAAACACATATGGAAAAGCAGAAGACAGATCCCTGGCACTGAAACTAGGCGGCACTGAAACTAGGCGTCACTGACCGACCCTGAGCAAAGACAGGTCTATTTTAAGTGGTCCTGTCCACCCCCTCATGGAAGACACACTAGAAGTCAATTATCCTGCTGGGCTTAAAATAGAGCTGTCAACGGCTGGGGTGGGTCAGTGAGCTCTAGCCTGGATGCCAAGAGCCATGGGTGTGTATGCACGCGTGTGCATGCATGGAGGCCTAGATAGATATACCCACTGATAGAGACCAAGCTATACCTTCAAAAAGGCAGATACAAACTGAGCCATGCTACAACTCCACCTTTTTTGTGGGGCTCGCACTGAAATGGCCACCACACCTGTATTACACGCATACTGTCAATAGCCAGGAGCCCCCTGAAGTTCAGATTAACATCACGCACATGCCCTCTCTGTGACAAGGTCTGCATTCCCACCCCACAGAACTCCAGGAGAGGGGGCACCAAGTGCCACTCCTGCAGGGCTCCTCCCCATAGGGCAAACCCAAAGTTGCCTCAGGAAAAGCCTGAGTCTATTTCCCTGAGACTCAGGACAGGGGAAGACTACACATGGCCCGCAGTGCCCTCCAGTGGCTAAACACTGGTACTGTAGAGCTTTCTTCTTTTGGTCTGTCATATTGGGCAGCTTTGAATTTTCCCCTCATTTGTGCTTAGAGTCATCCACTGCCACATGTCTCACTGGGAAAAAGGAAGAGGGAGTGCAAAAGCAGAGAAGGCGCTGGACCCAAATCAGGAAGAGCTCGGTGACAATTCTATGTGAGCTGAGGCAAAATGGCAACTCTGATTTGTCTCCTCTGATCTGTGATGCTGAACTAGGAGGCCAGGACCTTGGCCTCACTAACAATGTGCAGAATGCTCCAGTTGGGAGGGAAAACAAGTAAGCCCCTTTTGTTTGCTTTAGGGAGTACCAGCAGGAGATGAACCATTGGCTCAAGATCATATCCAGTGAGGGGGTCAATGCTGGGATTCTGCAGGGTCTGGACTCTTCCCTAAGGTCCTCATTTTCCTAAATCAAGTTTGGTCAACCTGCATGTTAGCCTGAACCAGATTAAAATGTAACTAGCAAGTGCTTAACAAAATAAAAATGCAACACAGGCAATTTCACTTTGAGGTTTTCTAAGTTAATACGCAGGGTTTGACATCAAGTGAACCAACCAGACAATGATATAAACCTATGGTCCTAATCGCCAATTTATAATCAGCAAGGGAAAGAACTAATTCTCGGTTGGCATCCCCCCACCCACTTCAGAGACAATGTACCAACTACTCCTACCTTTCAACAGGAAGAGAATTTCCACTGACAACACACTCATATCAACATGTGTAAAACCAGAAAGATATCAAGAGGGAAGACTTTGGCATTAGAACTTGGCTGGGTCGGTGAGGCTGGAAATCTTAATACAATAAATTCATGTAAAGTTCAAGTTATTCCAAGTTTGAAAACAAATGAGTCAATGAGTCTCCTTCAAACATGGATGAAAAAAGAGAAACAGAGGAAGGACAGGAAGACAACATATGGAATCATACTTGCAGCTCAGCCCCTTGTTCCTTGACAATTTTCCAGCGTTATGAAAGCCCATAATGAAGTCCAAGTTACTGTTGTGTTCTTCCCCCCAAGAGAATGTGGAGAATGGGGAAAAGTGAGCTGTCAGACCCAGGAGCAGAGGAAGATGGGGTAGGACTGCCCCAGAGAGTCCCCCTGAACCCCAGGAAGAATCACAGGCCCTGGCTGCTGCCCAGGATTTAAAAAGCACGTTTTTTGCAAATGGCCATCAGCTGCCAAGCAGAAGCCAACAGGGAGGAGAAAAAGAGGTGTCCAAGTTATTTTTGGTGGGGAGCTGTGTAGTGAAGAGCAGGGATTTCAACGTAAAACACCATTGGAGGCATTTGGTGACAATACTTCTAGTTTTCCAAGAAAACTGTCCCACTAGTCTTGTTAATGTACTATGTATCTTGGCCCTGATGGCCAAGTCTAGGAGGAAAACACCCTCATCTTCCTCTGTGCCCCAAGCAGGAACCAAGTCCTATAAGACAGGAGAATTCTCCAGTGATTGTTCTGCCCTCACATACAGCAAAGAAAAGAGACATGCTCCAGGAGAGTGCTCAGGAAGGACCAGGAGATCAAAGACTCAGGGCTTCATTCACAAAGCCAGGCAGGAGTTGGGCGAGTCTCTTCTGTAAGATACTGAACTTAGAACAAAAGTCTAGGATTGGCAGGAACTCCCTCTGAAAGTCCTGACAGTTTCTGAGGTTCTCCTAAAAAAAGATCCAACACATCCACCCAGGGCTGGAGGAAAAAGCTTTCACTCAATGAGGGTTAAAATCATCAGATGCAAAGACTTATTATTAACACGATCACATTTAGAAACAGCCCTCACAACTGAGATGGATGGTAAACTGATTACTTCCATCATACAGCACAAAAACTGAGGCCCAAACAATTCCAGGGAGACAAAAATTCTAGTCTTTAAAGGCCAGTCCTTTCCATGACACTGTTGCTTTTCAAAAGCAGAAATGAGTCGGGGTCAATTGTGAAAGATGCAAAAGAGGCCAAAGTCTGAGCCCATCTGTGAAGAGGAGGGGCAACTGGTCCAGTGCCCAGCATACTGACTGTTAATGAAATATTAAACTATGAGAACATTATAAACTACTAAATGTAACTTGGTTCTGTCCATTTCTTCCTCTGCCTTTCTCAAGGGCCCTTCAGCCTCTTTGTCAGAGATGCAGCATACAGACAACTTGGTCCATTATTAGTACTGTGACCAAACTCCACCATGGAGTTAATCACCTCCCCCATACATATGGCTCCCATATCTCTATGTCCAGCTCAAATCTCTAAGCTGCTGTTCCCTATTTCAACTTGCCTGCTGGAAAGCTCACACTTGGACTTCCCATGCTCTCTCAAACTGGACCTCTCCTCTTCACGCCAAGTAGCTAGCTCCCTCTCAGCTAAGGGGACCTTCTCTACCCTGCTCCCTCACTATCACTAAGTAGACATGTCCTGCTGTTTCCATTTAGAGGCTATGAGAAGGCCAAAAGGCCTGGAGTGGGGGGCTGGGGGCTGTCTGAATAATCAAGATTCTGCAACTTCGCAGCCCTACTGTGCCTTCTAGTGACATCAAGTGGGAAATGGAAATAATTCAGGGCGCAAAGGAGTTTGCCATTCTACATTCCATTTGACCCTGCAATAACCCTATGCCTCCTTTGACATAAAATGGCATTTAAAATAAACTTGACAGCAATCAAGTTTTCATGCTGTGTGAAAAAGCAGGTGTGCTTGGCCCCACCTAGATGTCTTTCATGGAATACACTGTGTGCCCCATTTGGGCAGCTGGGGCTGGAAGGCAGAGGATTGGGGGAGAAGTAGGAGGAAAGAACCCTGAGAAGGCATGATGGCAGAATGGCCAAGCTAAGGCAGAAGACAAGAAGTAACAAGATGAGGGCGGGCACAAAGTGGGACGCAGGGGCAGCCCTGGACCAGAGCATGATGGGAAACAAAATGTGAGGGACTTAAAACCTCAACCTAAAAACCAAACCCCAAAGCGCTCTTGTCCAGAGTCAAGATGATAGCTCCCCAAGGGCTGATACCTTTGCTTCTTCCGCCATTTTCTTTTCTTCATCTACTTCTTCAGTCTTTGCTATGGAATCTTCTTGGGGCTTCCTTCTCTTTTGTTTCGGAGCCATGAAACCTTGAAGAAACTTCTTGATGACACTGGCTTGAAGGGAAATCACACACTCCCCAAAATCCTTGAGACTCTCCAGGGAGAAAACCTGCGAAGAAGCACAGAAGACCAAGACCAATGAGCCAGAGAAGGCCAACACTGTGTTCAAGAAGCCCCCATGGAAGGTCAGCTCAACAGACCCACAATTTAGTCACAAAATAGAAATCCCCCAACTCAGATAAAATTCAGAAGGATTTAGATAAAGCAAATTCCTAAGCCTGTCTTGCTAATGGTGCCACACTTTTTCTAAAAGAGGAGTTTCCTACTTGGCAGTGCCCCAAGAGGAACGGCCAACTCCTACTTGTAACAACTTAGTTTCTGCCAGAAGGGAAAGACCACAAGTGCCCAAAACATCAACTAGTCTATTCCTTCCACCTGCTCAAGTCTTATTTGCTGGTAGACAAACAACCCAGGTTTTCCTCATGTACACCAGCTCCAGTTCCATGTAGCAACCTCCCACTTCTTCCTTGTCCATTTGGCAGTTGCCAGGGAGTGCTCTATGAGGGCAGCTCAATGAAGCTTTCTCTGGGCAAGTTTGGGAATGGAATAGAGGGCCTAGTTCACAAACTCAAATTTACAAATAATGAGTCTCTAGGATTCCATAGAGCTTTGAACTCCAGACCAATCACATCTGTCACTTCTGGCCTCTAGGGCAGTTACTTCAACTTCACTTCTGAATCAAATCAAAGTAACAGTTCACCAACAGTTTAAGTATGAAAATAATGCTCATTTTAACACAACTTCCCCAATGGCTGGCTATAGGAAAAGAGCAGATACATGTAGTATACCCCAACACAACTATTAAATGGCAAGTTAAAAGTGTGGTGACGCAGGCATAGAAGACATCGAAACAGAAAACTTGAAGCCACATAGAAATCGCTGAGAAAGGAAGCTTAATGAGCAGACACTCACAAAGGCCAGGCCTTTCAGACATCAGCTAGGAGAGGGGGATCCATGAACACATTCAGGGACATTTGTAACAAAAGGCTGGTCCCACATTGGTCTTTTCTTGCACGTCTACACACATGGATCATAAGGCTCTCACTGTCACCTTTGAAAAAGGTGAAAAAAAAGAAAAAGAAAAGAAAAAATTCCAGCCAAATTTTTCAAAGCAGCGGCTGCCTTCGGAGGGGGATTAATTTCCTGCATGCTCTCACCCTAGCTTCAAACTCTGACGTCTCCTCAACATAACCAAGGCCCCCTTTTTGCAATCGAGTTGCCACTTCAATGAGGTCACTTCGGAGGAAGTTAAGGAGTTCCTGGTTGCCGTCACAGGATTTCAGGCCCAGGTTCTGTTTCCGGGCCAGATGGATAGAATGGGTGATGTCCTGGTATCTGGAAAAATGGAAGAAAAAAAATGGCAAAAGCTGGAAAAGTGGAAGAAAAAAATGGCAAAAGCTGAGAGGATTAGAATAGCAAGTGTCACCTGCCACAAACCTATGCTAGTATTCAGATAAGAAATAGTATAAATATAGCTTTTCAATTATTCACATGTGAAAACCTTTCTGATGTCACATGCTATCTCTCCCATTCCTGCTATGCCTGGATATACCTGTATTAGAGGAGAAAATTTCTACTACATATCCAGCTGTAATATAATCTCTGGTCAGCAAAGTGATGTATTTATTTAATCAGCTGGCTGCTAGAGCAGGGTAGTGGTACAGATTAGTCCTGTCGAAGGTCTTGAAATGTGACCTGAGGTAAGGGATGGAACAGCAGCTCCACCGTAACTTAGATCTAATCTTTGTTTAGTCATGAAAATAAACATGCAACCAGAAATTTGGGGAGAGGGCCCACCACAGGTTATATACACATATAATACAAACAACATACATACATACATACATATACAGATATAAGGATTTTGATGGAAAGCCTTCATTAACAAAGAAATCTTATGTTTCTATATCCCAAGAAGATGACTGTGCTCTACAAATAAAAGTTCCCGTGGTTAGATGAGAGTGGACCTAACAAAAAATGAGGGGCATCAATGCTCATTTTGTTGGCAGATCACAATTTCCTACAACAAGAACAATTTCTGAATGAATGCTCTCTGGCAGGCCAACCGTGGTAAGTATGATGATGCTTTGAGTCTGGCATTCAACGACAAATGAGTGACTCTGAACACAGGGTTTAACATACAAATCCAAGACACTCTAAGAACAGCTATGTAAGATAAATGCCAAGGAGTACATTAAATGCTGGAAAGATTTCTTGGCATCGTGTTGGTGTGTAAGGAGGAAGATCCCGGCAGAGGGATGGCCCTCAGATGAGCCACCTGTCCTTACCTCTTCTGCAGTCTCTCCTTCAACTGGCTTTCCCTTATTCCCTGAGGATGGAGGCAGTTCAGCAATTCGTCCAGTTCCTTTTGGCTATCACATAAAAACCTGCAGGATGGAAAAGACCTGAGTCCTGGAAAAGAAGAGGTACTGGACAGAGGAGAGAACCACAAAGCCAGGACCAGCCACTGAGCTGCTGCCCATTAAGTCCAAGTCGAGGGTTACAGCTGACTCCATCCAGGTCTGACTCTCTAGGGACAATAGGAAAAGCCCATGCCCACATTCTCCTTCCTGGGCCACTGCTGCTTTAGCAACATTTAGATGCGATGGCCTGGCTAAGCATTCCTTTCTCCCCAGAGCATGCTGCCTCCTTAGGCTATCCAGAAATGACAGTTTCCAGAATGGCTTGGACGACACTGCCATCAATTACTTCATTTTTCATTAAGAAAGGAACCAAGGAAAGGAGCAGTGTCCACCAGGGGCCAGCACATTACCACAAGTTCTGTCCTTGCTTGGGCACCGTGCTCTCAACAGAACCTTCCGCTACGCAGCCGGGGTGGGTGGTCACGCCTGCATTCTTCCCTAGGCTTGTTTTTTTACCTAAGAAAAATGTACACGTGTTAGATCAAATAAAGTCAGCCGTCGTCACACGGCTCTTTTCTATAATGCAGAGTGCCATGCCAAGCTGTGCCTTCCTCCCCAAACAGAAACGTGCTCTAATACTGAAGAACATTCCTACACCCAGGCCTGTGCACCAAGTGATCAAGTGGAAAAAACGTGGGATTTCTAAGACAGAAAACCGCAGGGGGTCACAGTCAGGGCACAACGCGGCCCCTTCCTAAGGTTTCCTCATCTGTGCGCAGGAACAATCCTTGTACCATCTGCCTGTCATGGAAAGTGCTTTGCCCACAGGAAAGTCCTGGATGTGAGCAGAATCACAGCCAGATACCAAAGAGTTGCCCTGAACCAGGAGAGACTACAGAATACTTCTATGTGGACCAGTGTGGCCAAGGGCAAGAACGGGATAGGGGTCTGAAATGGGGGTGTCTGTAGGCAGGTATCCTGGAAACTGAGGAGTTGATCATTCTACATTGAACTTTGAAAAGAAGAAAAAAAGGAAAAATAAACGAACTGTCCAGCTAATTCAGAATTCTGAGAATAAGAACTTCTCAGCTTCTTATTCAAGGGTTCAGGTGAGAGATGGTAAGAGGATATAATCTGAGTTGTTATAGTACACAAAAATGAGCTCTAAAACAAACCTCTGCTGTCTCACTGTTATAACATTCAGACCATGAAGAAAGAAAAATCTCTCACTCAACAAATTTCTAGTGAAGAAAGTTTTAAGCGCTCTCCAAAGTCAAGGTTAAATCTTTAGAGAACTCTGGTCCCAAAGCCGCTCACTTTTCCTTTCTAATACTCAAACAATTTGGGATCACTCTTTCATTTTCAAACGTCCTATGCTGGACCACAAAAGTCCTGAAGCCTCATGATTCTGCCTCCACATTCTCACTTCTCAGAAAATGTGACTTATCTCTTCAGGGACTTTCACAATACTTAAAAGAAATTAGTTTTGCCTCCATATAACGACTTATTTCAACTTGTAAAACACCTTGACAACTCAGCATTTTGTAAACTGATTATTCTAATGTGCAAACACGCAGAGTTAGAACGAAATTCGTTTCCTAACTCAGTTCACTGTTTCTCCCATAACATGACTGAAAATCCTCTTATTCTTATAAGAATGGAAGGAGCCTTTGAGGCTAGCTAATCCAAATTTCCTTATTTTAGAGACAAAGGGCAACGACAGATTCCAAGAGGTTATGTGATTTGCCCAATGTCACAGAGATAACAGGAGGCTGCGAGATAGAATCAAAAAAAAATAACATTAAGAGTCAGAAGAGCTAAGTTTAAGGATTAGTTCTGGTGAAAAAACTGTATGACCTTGAGTAAACCATCTCATAAATCTGGTTTAATTATATCATCTAAAGACAAAGGAGAAAAAGGGAGGCAGAAACAGAGAGACCACATCCACTCTGACTCTTTGATCATACATGAAGATAATATACTTCGGCTCTAGCCAGCCCACGGAACTGTCAGGAGAATCAAAAAACAAGGTGCTGGAGAACCATGTGTCATTAACAACAATAGCATAATAAAGGCTCAGAGAACACTCACCAGATAGCTAGATTAAGACAAAGGAGGGAAAAGAAGGCAATTCTATGAACGTAACAAGTTATGTGAAGAGGGGCCCTGGTCACTGCTTACCCTAACAGCAGTAAAGCCAAGAATCCGAGGTGCACACTTACTTCGGGGATTGCAATCCTCATTAGAACAGTCTGTCCGTTCTTTCCGAGGTGGAGTGAATCGGTAGTCTATGCTATCGTGCACCCAGCCCTTTTCAATGAATAATCCAGGAACTTCATCTGAAAACAGCCAGTACCTGAAAATCAAGCACACCAACATAAAGCAAAAAACCAAGGAAATGTTTATAGTTGGTGTGAAAAGACTTGACAAAACAACAACAGAACATTCATCCCCTCCTCACTGGTAAAGCATATGCTCCTTACTCAGAGTTCCAGAGAAATGCCCCTCAGGAGGGGGACAAAGGGGACCACCCATGAGCTCCTAGCACTTGGTTCATCCCGTCTAGTCCCCGCCACAGCCCTTAGGGTTGGGCTACTTTCAAGATTACTGAGAATGAATTGTGAGGATCAGAATTTTTAAAAAAGACTCTCATTTCTAATCAAAGAGTCAAGGCCCCACACTTCTACTCAAACTCTCTTAAAAAGCAGGCTCATCTCAAATAAGAAACAAAATCCATTTCAGCACTCCTAACTATCATGAAGACTGGCATGCCAGCATACCTGTTATGGTTCCGATCTGTGCCAATGGGAGTCCTTCGCATGACCAACTTGGCCTTGGCAATTCCCTCCTGGAAAGCCTTCTCAGCAGCCGCTTTGTGCTTCCGGATTCTCTCCTCCTCAGCTTCCCGTTCTAATTTTACTATTAAGAGATAAAAAGGGATTATCTAGCTTTTTTAAGATATATTTTGTTGGGAAATTAATTCTAGTATGTAGTAAAAATAATTTTATAACACTTTCAGAAACAAATTGATGATGAATTCCCTCACTCCAAAAATTTAACCAGGTTAAGGTAAGTAAGGGCTATTCCTAAAAGAACATCCCAAATACATCAAAACTAAAGCTCTTCAGTCTTCGGGGACAGCAGGAAGCTCCCACACATCAAACTGAAGAAGCCACCATGTGTCACCAAACAGTCTCTCTCAATCCTGTGAAAACTTCATGAGCTTTTTTCACACCAGAAGCCAACTCAGTTCACTGGCCCTGAGCATCGGAATTTAGGTATGGTTGATATTTGTACAGGGTCAACATGTCTTGGGCAAGCTGGTTTAGTTGTTAGTATGGGGCAAGGCAAGCAAAAGACAAACAATTGTTCTGAAAGTTAAAGTAATTAACAAATGATTGATTCTAGCAAGCTGAAAATTAAAACTGTCATTCCATTAGTTTATTCAGTTTGTTTTGCCTGAGGAGAAATATGAAGAAATATCTATTAATACCAGTAAATTAAGAACCAGACCACCTACTAATTTCCATAAAAGAAAAACCAATCGCCTATTAATTTTAAATCTATTCTGTAACCTTTAAACTTTAACTTTAAAAATATGAGAATGCAATATATTGGTATATATACCAATTAACCCTGGTTCAAAACCACATCTTAGTAAAAGAAGACAGTAGAGATCTGAAAAGTTGAGTGGCCTCCGAAGTATAACTTGAAAATAACTGAAGACAAATCTCATCTTCTGTTAAAAAAGAAAACAAAACAAACCCCATCGAGACCAATGTGGTAAGTGTCCTTCCTGAAGCATGAATTCTAGACCGAACCAAAGTATACACCTGGAATCATTTGAACAAAGCCAAGATGGGTGGGCAGCTCAAAAAAAAAAAAAAAAAAAGACTCAAGGTGAGGAGAGGTAGGTGGCACCAGCATCTCAGAGATGACATGCCAATGGGTCAGGAAAAAAGGACTAGATAAAGCATTCTGTTTTGCACCAGACAACTTGGATGTTAACTCTGGTCTTGGATTAACTTTCACACACACCAGGTCCATGTCAGTTCTATGTCTTAGATTTTCCCCATTTCATTATTTGCAAATTTTCAGATTAGTGTTTAGGAAAAATGCTCACAGTTCATTCACTTATCCCTACAAGGAAGTTAGGATGCTAAATTAGGGATACCTCTACTCTTTTAACACCAAGATTTCTCAAAGCAGAGAATTCTGACTTCACAGCAAAAACAAAAAGGGAAAGTTGGAGGGTGAAACTATTTCAATAGTTTAAGTAGAAAATGAAATACATCAAGCAATTGCAAAGTAAAAACTTAACGATATCCTTGCTATTGTTTCCCAATATCTGTTGCAACAGGACCATTTATTTTTCAAAGAAAACAAGCATTTTCAGAAACGACTTTTTCTCACCTTGGGTGCCTCTCTCTAGGAATTACATATCAGCTCCCCTCAACTCCTTACTTAGTACAATAAACAGAAGTTACTATTTAATTTCAAAGACATAGCACTCAAATGACAGCCTCAAACAAGTAAATCACTATATGTTTGTGACTTACTCTCCCTACACAACATGGGAGGAGCTGCCTATTCTTCTCTGACTCAGGCTATTTTATTTAAGAGCTCTGAAAATACATACAATATGTAGAATATTCCTTTTCATTAGAGTAGGACCTAGCTGTTTTGAAACCATTCCTTATCCAACACTATTCAAGGCGTGATAGGAAGCCAATTCAACATTTTAATAAATGAGAAAAGGAGACCAAGGGTGAGGCACTCAGCACAGCCACAGACTGAAGGGGCAAACATTACCTCTCAGCTGGCGCTCCTGGATCTCCCTCTCCTTCTTGGCCTGGATGGCCAGCAGTCGCCTGCTCTTCACAGCACTGATCATGTCCTCTGCCTCCACTTCTACTGGGGGCTCCATCTTGGCCGCCTCTTTTTTTTTGTCCTGTTTGGCTAACCCATTCTCTTCCTTCCCATTCTCTTTGTTCTTGGCTTCCATCTCTTTCCGCTTCTGTTTCTCAGCACGTCTCTTGTCATTCTCTTCTTTCAGAACAGCGAGTCGCTCCTTCCACAGCTCTGCTGACATCTGCTGCTTGGCCTCCATGTGGTCTTGTACAGAGTAGGTCATGAGGATACGGTGGCAGAGAGCAGCGAGAATCTGCAGCTTTTCTTCAGATGTCAGCTCAAAGAACTCGGAAGTCTCGAGCTTCTCCAGAAACTCATCTTGGACTTCATTGTCCTCAAAGGAGGCTGTCTCTTTGTTTTCATCGACTGTGTCCGAGCCCTCACTCTCCTCAGGCACATCCGTTTTGCGCAAACAGAGACGAACCAGCTCAGAAACAGAGTGCAGTGTCAGAGGGATCTCAGAGAGCTTCATGCCCAGCTCCCCATAGTCCTCAGCAATCTCGTCTTGTAGCAAGGTTTGGAGGAGGATGACCAGCACTCTGTTTAGGTACAAGAAGCCTCCCTTGTCAGCACTCAAGGCCTCCATGAGGGACACTGCAGTAATGGGGTACTGGGCATCGGGCAGAAGCAATCCAGAGTAACAACTCAAGAATTCGACAACCATAGCAACGTCCCCAAAGAGGGTGTTGGGAAGTCCTTCAGGGGTATCCACTAGCCTGAAAGAGGGCAGACTCTTGCCTGTCAGCTCTTGGTCCTCATAACGCCTCTGTTTTTCCAGTCTCTCCAACATTTCTTTCTCTTTCCGTTCCTTAGCTTTCTCTTTCAGCTTCTCCTTCAATTCCTCTCGTTTCTTTTTCAAATACTCCTTGCGCTGCTCTTCAGACATCGAGGCCCATTTCTTCTTGTGCTCCAGAAGCTCATAGCGCTTTTGAACTAAGACACGGAGCTCTTCGGGAAGACGGGCACGATCTTCATTGGAAAGCAGACGCGCTGTTTTGGAGATGACGCAGGACAGGGCACTCTTCTTGTCCTCCCGGTCTTTGTTCTCCTTGTAGTAGGCAATTAGGTGAAGGGCAGCGGGAGGGAGGTGCTTGTGGGGCTTGTTGGAAGACCTGGGTGTGCCCCCAGAGCTCCGAGGAGTTCGAGTCATTTTCTGGGTACCCTTGGCCATGTCCAGCAGAGTCATCTGTTTCATTTTGGTTTTTGGTGTCTTCAAACCCTTTTTGGGGGATTTTGATTTTCCAGGAGATTTCTGTCCATTTAAAATGCCTTTGCTCCTACCTTTTGTTTTCAAGGGTTTGTCCCCATTCTTCCCTAACTTTTTGGAGATGGGGCCTTTTTTAGGAATGTGAAATGTGGTATTTAATTTGCCTGGAGACATCATCTTCATCATCTCCTCCAGCTGTTCCTCAGGGGACTTGGAATTCTTTGAGTTCTTTACTTTTAGGGGAGAGCCACTCAAGGATTTCTTTAGGTGAACATGACACCATAATGTGGGATTCAGCACCTGGTTCATTGAAGAGCTCTCAGTCTTCAGCTTCTTAGAGGGCTTCCTATCAGGAGACGTAATATTTTTCCTCTTTGTAGAAGGATTAAGAGTCATGTACTGGAATTAAAGAAGAGAAATGAAATTAATTCAAAGAAAAGCAATGATGACTATCTAATATTTCCTTTTCATTAACTATACAAGTGTGATCAAATTATTTCACTTCAAAGACAGCAAACCCCTGAAAAAGTAAAAGCACAAATGCCAATGTTCCAACAGTTTCTACCAGTAATGGTTTTCACCATGTTCAATTAGCTAACAATAAGGCCACCCCTTATCCTCTGCATGGGCTTTCCGTAACTTATGCTGTAGGAAAGCAAGAGACTACTCTGACTACAGGTAAGCAAGAGAGACTACTCTGATGGTTACCAAGCTTTCAGTGCAACTGAATTGTCTACAAATATGTAGGAAACATTGCCTGGCACTGACAAAAGCAAGAGGGTCCATCCTCATAGCTCTTAAGGCCTGTACAATTCATACATCATTCTCATGCATGTGAGGGCCTTGCCCTTCCTCTTCACACATGCTAGGCCTAGAGCTGGATTCTCAGCAGTTAATACAGACATTGATTCAAGTAGCAATGATCAATAATTACTAATAGTTGAAACAAGTGTCTGGCAGGCCATGAGATGCTAGAAAAAGCAAACACACATTTGTCAAACAGTTATCAGTGACATTCTTAACAGAAGGGACAAAGATGGGAGGGAGATATAAGTGGCACAACTATTGCTATCTACACCTCAAAGAAAGACATACTACACATAACTGGGGAGATAACCAAAATCACTTGGGTCGTCCTACCCTAATCAATAAGGAATAAGTCTGGGAATGAGTCACCCCATAAGGCCATCTGTGTTAGATTTTTTTTCTTCTTTTTTTAATTTATTTTCATTTTACATGCCAAATTCTGAATTTGCATTCCAAATGTGTCTAAGCTGCTATCTTGGTGGCAAAAAGGGGGGAAAATCAGAAAATCCAGAAAATGCCATATTACCTCAACTAAGCCCATTTTGTTATTTTCAAGCCCCTATTACTTTAAATTCCTTACTGAATCCAAAGCAAGATAAAAATACCAAGCAGACCCATATCATTCTCTTAATTACTGCTGAGCTATCCCATATAGATCGCTGGAACACACGCACTATGTCTAACAGGTGCCAACTACGTTCCTACCACGTGAAGCTATTAAATAATAAACAAGCATATAAATGCCACATAGGTCAGAACAGTGGCATAACCAAGCCAGTGGTCAGTCTGAGGCAAAGTGTGACACCAGGAAAGCACTGGTCCTGGGGTCAGAGCAGGCCTCAGACACTTTCTAGGTAGGTGACCTTGGGTAATGCACTTAAGCCACCTGCCTCAGTAGTAATCCCCACCCCCACCCCTGGCCAGCTGCTGAGGATCAAATGAGAAAATGTTCATTAAGTGCTTTGAAGACTTTAAGAGCACTATGTAAATGCATCAATGCTAAAGGATGAAATGGAATATCACTTGCTTGAGAGACAGTGTGGTGTCAAAGCAAGACAAGGAAGTATGAGGGCAGTTCTTGGCTCACTGTGGGACTATGGGAAAGGCTTAGAACAAGGGGTGTGGAGTTAATAATCTACCTTTCATGCTTTAAAATTCTGTGGTATAATTTCTTATATGCTCCCATAGAATATTTAAAAATTATCTCAGTGGTATTACCAAACATTAAAGATAATCTAAATTCCCTATACACATGCCAAAATGGAGGGGGATCATAGTACCACAAGAGTAGCCCAGTGACTCATCACCATGAAGCAAGGGACCTGGATTCTTCTTATCTTTGCTCTTCCTGGGGTGGGGGGGATCGGGGGGATGGGGAGAGGTGTTCGTTTTTCACCTTAGTTTATATAATCTTTATGTTCTTGAAATATTTCTGTTCTAGTGTAAGAGATACAATCACACTTTTTAAAGTACTATGTCACACTCTAGAGATTTCCAGTAACATGAATATAGTTGACACACCTGAACACTGAAGAAATTTAAGAATGATTACACTTTTAAAATTATACTTTAAGTCTTGTCTGATAAAGAGAAGATTTTATACAACCAAAAAAAAGAAAAAACATCTATGGCTCCGGATCAACATGATCCCAAAATTTAGCTGTACATCACTAAATCAATTTGAATAATCCCATAGGGAACAGAAGTTAAATTGATAGCTTCAATTACGTGAAATTAAAAGTTTTTCACAAGTAGGTTCATTTCCAAGAAAGAAGAAACCAGTTCAAATTTTTTTTTAAATTTTTAAATGATATTCCCCAATTGGTAAATGGTCAAAGGATATAAAAATGGGAAGATATTCACTGGAAGAAATCCAAGCTCTTTATACTCCTGTTTGAACCAGCACTTTTATGGTAGGAAAGAACTGAAAACTAAAGGAACATCCTTAACTTGGAGACTGGTTGAACAAATTATGAGACATGAATGTAATGAAATACTACTGGGCTATAAGAAATGAAGAAGAGGGTGATTCATGAATACTTGCATGAAGCGATACAGCGTGAAGTAAGCAAAAGCAGAGCAACTCATACAACAACATGAAGACAAACAACTGGGAAAGTTTTAAGAGCTCTGCCCAACACCACGACCAAGCACAATTCCAGAAGATTCATGTAAAACATGCTTCTCACCTTGGGGGGAAGGAGAACTACTTTTAACTTTAAAAAAATAACAGTCTTTGGAATTACAACCACATATTATCCTCATAACTAATTTTATCTGTCATCCAAACAGTCTCTAAGAGTAAAAGGAGTTCCCTGTGTTGTCCTAGACTATCTTCTTTGGTTTCAAAGGGATTTCCTAGAGGCTGCTAAGCAACTGCTTGTTTGGAGGACTGAGCCAGGAATGAGGAACACAACCTGGCCTCAGCCACACACCGGCGATGTGACCCTCAAGGCAGGCTGTCTAACGCGTCTACCTGCGTCTTCTCACTGCAAAATGCAGGGTTGTTTTGTTTTTCAAACAAGGTATCCGTAAAGCACTTAGCATGGTGCCTGGCACATGGTATCCACTTTTAAAAGGCTTGTTTTCCTCCTTCTTATATTCCAATCTGCCTTACATACTACTTTAAGACATCCTTCCATCCACTTGTTAATCATGTATCTGCCTTCTTGGAGGAGTGTCTACGTCAGCAAGCCCCTGACTCCACCTACAATGGGAAATGATGGACGTCTAATCAAGCACTATTTGTTAATCATTTAGATTTTAGAAACAAAGGTTTTTTTCTCCAGTTGCTACTTCCTTTCTTCTCCTAAATATACTAATTTTGTTTGCATTTCATACAATCAAAAGTAACTACTTCATCTTTTATAAATCCCTTTTTGTTTTTATCTCTTATTTGGTGAAAAATTCATCTTGGACTTTGAGCTGTGAAAAATATGGCCTGGATCAATTTTATTTCTTTAATATGACCTTTAATAATCACATCACGTACTCATTTTACATTTGTTATAAAACATGCTATAAGGCAGGGTTCTTAACCTGGGATCCATGCATAGATTTGAGGGGTCTGTTGACCTGCATAGGAAAATTACATCCTCATCCCTTTTTAGTAACTCTATTTGGTAATTCTATGTATTTATTGCATACACTGAAAAATATTCTGAGAAAGGATCTGAAACACAAAAAATGTTAAGAATCCCTGGTATAAGGAGTTGAGCTAAGCCTAATTTCTGCCAGTCTCTCAGATTTTCAGCAGTTCTTAGCAAATAAAGTAATCTTCCAGGTTACTGAGTTATATAATCGCTGGTTCTCCCTTGCTATGTTCCATTCATCTATTTTTCAATTTTTTAATCTAGTACCAAATGGTTTTGATAATTCCTGCTTTATAATATAGTTTGAGGCTTGGCAACATTATTCCCCCTTTTTCTGTACTTTTTCATTATTTCTATCAAAATTCTAAAGCTTTCCCTGAAATTAATTTTCTAATTTAACTTAGCTCTTAGCATCGGTTCTGGCACATAGTAGGCACTTAATAAATGCTTATTCCCTTCCTCTAAACTCTTCCAAAGAAAGGTTACAAGAAGACACTTGTGTCCACTCCTATGCAGGCGTGGGACATCCACAGGTAGAGAACTTTTGTTTTTCAGACTTTTCTGTTATGTTCATTGGGGTTTTGCTCAAAAATTTTTCAAAAATATTCTGTCATATGGGAAGGCGTTTGGGGAAGAGGGAAGGTTTCAGAGAGAAATTTGGATGTTATGAAACCAAAGATATCAATGGCAATAAAAAAAAAATTCAAGAGGATATTTTTTTTTTTTGGCAAAACAAAGCTTGTAATAAAGATCTTTTTCTAGCAAAGTTTCAGCATATTTGGAGATGTAATTCACAATCTGAGACTACACTTCAAGGTTTTATACTAATCTGCCCTCCCTTTGATTACTGACATGACCAGAGCACATGGGCTGCGTTATAAAGTGCTTCCCACAAAATCAGCCCTGGTAGTTAAAATCAACTTGATAATTCAAGATGGCAGATAATTCAGTAATAAGGAACAAATGAGCCAAGTACCACTGGTCCTCTGATGGGTGGTTTTCCTTCTGTTTAATGAAGGATGGGCCTGACCCTACAGAAGTTCATTGCGCTTCACACAAAATGAGAGCTGCACAGCTTTGTTTCCTTCACTCTGCCCACCGCATTAACTCCTCCTTGAACCGTGTGTCATGACGCCGCACTTCACAAAAAGTGTCCTACTTTTTAAAAAGTCGCAAGTTTGCTACTTACTTTACCTCTAAATAACATGAATAATATTTCCTTTACATTTGCACAGTATTAACTTTATAAGAGGCTTGTGAACCAAATAAGTAAATAATATCCTGACTTTATATGGGTACCTGAGGCTCAAGTTAAATCAAGTGTCTTGTCCCCTGCACCACTAATATCAGAATAAAGAAGACTGAATTTATGAGCAACCTAGGACAAAACATTATTTATCATTATTAGAAAGCTACGTGTAGAACTCAGCTTTAACTCAGACTAATCTTAAGTTTTCTATATCCCTTCTAATATTAGGACAGAGTACATTTCTAACACTTAAGTTAGCCAACAAGGAAGAAACTAGATTCCTTGTGAGGTTCAAACTAGATGGGATAATCATTTGCCAGAGATACTTTAAGATTTCTGAACCATGTGAAGGCTGGAATCAGGGACAGGGAACCTTTGTTCTGTGAAGTTTGGATTCAGTGAAAGGGACTGACTTGAGGACTTTGAAGTTCACATGTGGCCTTTTTGCAGGGTCCCCACCCCTGGCTAGATGATCATGTCTCTTCTAGTATTAAGATTTTATGAATACACTGAATACACAGAAAATATTTAATAATCTCCACCTCCCTCGTATTTGGAGAAATCATTAAAAATGTTTAAAGACAGGATTATTAGTCAAAAACCATGACGGCTGAGTACAGTATAGCGGTTTTCAACTGTTTACAAATGAAGCTCCCATACCTTTACAACTACAATTAGAAATATAATCAACCAGTAAATATTTGTGATCAAAGTTTTCAAGGGAATTTCATTCTAAAAAACTCCAACAACTCTAAACTAGACAGTTGAAAAAGACACTGTTGCACAAATCAAGAAATCTTTAATATAAAAAAGAAAGTCTCATAAATGTAGCTGAGAAATATCTGCCTGCACTGATCTATTTCAGGTCCAATAGCTATAAAGACTGGAGCAACATACCCCCAAGCATAAAATCTAGACAAAGTGACTGGATGTTTTCTTGAAAATGCTTGAAGAAGAGGGGAGGAGGTCTGGTTTATCACCTTGGCCCTCAAATGTGGTTTTTTCCCAGGTGAGCCTGGTCTTTTCTACAACCAGTTAAAGACAAAGCGCTTAAAACTCAATTAGCATATCACGTATCTGCTCTATCTCTAGAAGATCATAATAGTGTTACTCCTATTAGCATCAAGAAATTAACTGCTTATCAGCTAGGTTATGTTTGTGATGGAAAAGTATTGCACTGTAAGAAATGACAAGAGAAGGACGACTTCAGAGAAGCCTGGAAAGACTTATATAAACTTATGGTGAGTGAAAGGAGCAGACCCAGGAGAACTTTGTGCACAGCAATGACCACAGTGTGCGAGGAATTTTTCTGGTAGACTTAGTACTTTATTGAAATGCATGGACTTAAAAAAAATTTCCAATGGACTCTGGAGGCAAAACACCTTCCACATCCAGAGAAAGAACTATGGAATTGGATCACAGACAGAAACAGACCATTTTCTTTTATATTATGTCATGTTTTGTTTTATGGTTTCCCCCATTCATTTCAATTCTTCTATGCAACATGCATTTAATGGGAATACATGTGCAGAACCTATATAACATCGTATTATGTCTCAGGGAGGGAGTGGTGAGGGAGAGGGGAATAAGAGAGAGGGAGTGGAAAAAAATCTAAGATGCATAGAAGTGATTGTCGGACACCGAAAATAAAGTAATTCAATTTTTAAAAAATTTCCATTCTTTTGGAAAACATGGCAAAATCTATATAAACCAATGCAAAGTGAACACTAGAAGAATATTGTCGAAAATAACATCAATAATGTAATGATGACCAACTAACTGTGAAAGACTTAGTAAATGATCAATACAGTGATCCACCACCAACTCCAAGACTCATGATGTAACATGCTATAAACGTCCAGTCAGAAAACTGATGGAATCAAAGGGTGGAATTAAGTATATATATTTTTTCTTTAAAAAAAAAATTGAGGGGGACCCCATAGGGAAACACACATCTAATTCGGAAATGTATTTCATGACTGTGTTTGTATAATAGGTATCCTATTCATATTTCTTAATGAGTAAAGGACCATGTGAGAGTGAGGGGCAGCAGTGAGAAAGAATAGAGCAGAAAATAAAATTTAAATTAAAAAAACAAAATGCTGAAACAAAGGATATGAGCAAGTAGTTCAAGAGAAGCAAAGAAAGCTACTAGCAAACAATACAGGGGAAAAAATGTTCTGAACCATTAATATTAAGAGAAAAGCAAACAATCACACAAAAAGCTAAGGAATTAGAGAGACTACTCCCAATTTAGTTAAAAAGACAATCCTTACTTACTAAGAACTAAATTCTTTATCAACAGATCTGAGCACGAAAGGAATTTTTAAAGATCACAGTAAAGTACAGAATTAGTGGGTAAAACAAAGCTCATCATCTGTTAGGAAGCAACGTGGAAAATGCATGAAACCTCTGGAAGGCCTGGGACATGAAGCGTAGGGCACAGCATTTAAGGCACATTATCCATTTTTCCATCTCCAAAGTTCTCTGCTACGAATGGCATCATGATTTCCTGAATCATCCAAACTCAAAATCTAGTTCCTTCTTTTCCTTCCCACTGTCACTAGTTAATCTAAGTTCTACAGATTCAACAAGTCTTAGATCGGTGCCTGTCCTCTCTACTCTCAGTGACCGAAACCATTCACCACTTCAAGCTTGAATGATTATGCAACCAGCTTCTCAGAGCTCTTGCCTCCAGTCTTTTTAGATTCCTTCTAATCCATCCTGTAAAACTACTGCCAAATCAAAGGGCAAGAACCTTCACTGGGCTCAAACAGCCCAAAGGATAAAAAAAAACTAGTCCTGTCATTGACTCCCTACCCTCCCCCGCAAATACTTAGCCTAAGAAACTCCAGTCACAACCATATGCCAAAATAGTGAGTCCACTGGAGTCAGGCAAGTATTTCACTGCACTGAACCACACTGTTACGTATTCCCTCCATGCCTTTATACACACTAATCCCCTTCCCTGGAATAAGTCTTTCAATATTTTTTCCTTCAAGGTTCATATCAGTTCATAGTATAGTATCTAGCACTAAAATAGGGGCTTTAAAGTTAGCAAAGAGCTTCTCTACTAATTTTTAAAAGATTGTATTATCTTTGATACTCAGATCATGTAACAATTTTGAACTTACTATGGAACATGGTATAAGACATTGGTCTAAGTTTAATTTCTGCCAGCTTGCTTTCCAGTTTTTCCAGCGGTAGCGGAAGGAGACAAATTAGAAACATGAAAATATGAATGGAATGAGGATGCCAAATGAAGATGAGGGGAAGGCACAATGACAACTCTGCTTTCATTTTCTCCAAGAAAACTGATCTTTTAACTAGGAAAGAATAAAATGATTAACAGGAAATTGAAATTCAAAACGTATGACCTCAATATTAAAAATCACATTATTAAAAACAAAAACAGAAAGAATCAACTTATGTATGTCTGACAGCTACAGAGAGGAGAATTCTTAACCAAACAAAAGATAAAGGAAATTACAAAAGACAAAATAATTCATTTTGACTGCAGGAGATTGAAAAGTTTTGACACAACTAACATTAGTTGGACAAACAACTAGAGCAAAAAGGAAGATAGTTTTCTGGGAGGTAAAAAAATTCCTTATCGTAAATTTATTGGATAAGATTTTGGCATATACGATATATAGATATCTGACAGAAATAAGACAAAATCCCATTTCCAGATAGATAAGCGGTAAAGGATATGAACCATTCTCAAGAGAACTCCAAAACTATTAACAACCATGAAAGAATGTTTCAGATCTCTAATAAGAAAACTAAAAATCAAAACCTGTTAGAAGGATGGCTGGCTTACTGAGAGAGAAAAGGATAAAGAGGAAAATATAGGTGGAGAAAATACAAAGATACCAAAACAAATTTAAGGAAAAAATAAGTTAGAAAAGTGCTTTACCCAGATCTCATCTGAGCTGCACAACAAACCCACTGCGATGAAATAATGTTAATGTTATTGTTTTAGAGATTAAAAAAAACTAAGTTACCAAGAGTGAAATGCCATGTCCATGGTCAGAGTGATAAAGTATAATCAAAGGTAGGACCTGGTGAGAACTCAAGCATTCAATCCACTAGGCGAGGCAGTACACCAAAGAATGAGCCAGTAGAGGCAAAAATCACCTCTATCCTGGGAAGCTTAAGGAAAAAACAAGAGCTCATCTCTTCTGTACAAATTTTAGGAAAACGAGCTACTAACCTTCAACAATAATTTATCATAAAAGGCAGCTAACATGGTGCAGTAGATAGTATACCAGGCCTGGAGTCAGCAAGATTTTTCTTCCTGAGTTTAAATCGGACCTTGGATAGTTATCAATTGTGTGAACCTGGGCAAGTCATTTACCCCTGTTTGCCTCAGTTTTCTCATCTGTAAAATGAGCTGGAGAAGGAAATGGCAAACCACTCTAGTATCTTTTCCAAAAAAACCCCAACAGAGTCACAGAGTCAGACACAACTGAAACGACTGAAAAACAATGACAAAATTTAAGGACCAGAGGACTTGGAATATGATATTCCAGAGGGCACAGGAGCTAGGATTACAACTAAAAATCACCTATCCAGCAAAACTGAATATAATCTTTCAGGGGGGGAAATGGACATTTAATGAAATAGCAGAATTCCAAGCATTCCTCATGAAAAGATATGAGCTGAACAGAAAAGCTGCCATTCAAACACACAATTTGAGAGAGGCATAAAAGTAAACATGGAAGAATAATCCTAAGGGACTCAAAGTGAAATTGTTTACATTCTGTGACTCCTAAGAATGTTATCATTATCTGAGAAATTAGGAGGAATCTCCATAGACAGGGGGCAGGCATGTGAGTCAATTGTTGGGATGATCTCCAAAACAAGAACAGAGGGGTGAAGAGGAATGCACTGGGAGAAGGGGAAAGGAACAGGTAGACTGGAGAAAATGTTTCCACACAGAAGAGGAGCACAAGGAAAAACTTTTCTAATGGAAAAGAAAACAGGGATGCAACCGGGGGCAGGCAATGCTTAAACCAATCTATCTAACCCAACAGGAAAATAAGAGGGGAAGAGAATAAGAAACAGGTGGGAGTACATTGGTTAAGGGCAGGCAATGGTCTGGAAGCACAACAGACTTTTGAGGAGGGACAAGATAAAAAGAGAGAAGGATAAACGGAAGAAAATAGGATGGAGGCAAAAGCACAGTAAGCAACCATATCTGTGAATCTGTTGAGCTAAGTGATAAAATGGGAGCAGAACGGATTAGAAATCAGAATCCAACAGTGTGTACAAAGGACAAACTTCAAACAGAAAGACATACACAGACTTAGAATAAAGGACTGGAGCAGAATCTATTATGTTTTGGCTGAAGTAAATAAAAGAGCAGAAGTAAGCAAGCATTATATATTTTATATATATAATTTAAGAAATAGAGCTTTATCCCTATATACATGGAACGGAGTCAAATTTATAAAAAGAAGAGCCAGTACTAATGATAAGTGATAAAAGGTGAGGAATAGCCAGTTTTCAAAAAGAAGAAATAAAAGCTATCTACTTATAGTCATGTATGTGGGGGGGAGGGGGGAGAATGGGAGAATGCTCTAAATCATCACTGATTAAAGAAAGGAAAATTAAAACAACTCTGAAATACCAATTCATACTTATCAGAAATCACAAATGCCCAAACTATGGCTATAACTATGCCCAAACTAGAACTATGCCCAAAAGGCTATAAAATTGTTCGTAACTTTTGGCTCAGAAAAATCACCACTAGGTCTGTACCTCAAAGAAATCAAAGAAAAAGGAACAGGATCTTATCTGTACAGAAATATTTATAGTAGCTCTGTGGTGGCAAAGAACTGGGATGCTCATCAATCAGAGAATGGCTGAACAAGCTACTGATACAGATTGTGATAGAGTACCCAGCGTGATGATAAATGAGGAACAGGATGCTTTCAGAAAGACTGGGAAGGCTTACATGAACTGATGGTGCCAAGTGAAGTGAGGCACTGTGCAAAGTAACAGCAATGTTGTCATGATGAGCAACTGTGAAAAACTTGGCTACTCTGTTCAATACAATGATACAAAATAATTCCAGAGGACTCACGATGAGAAAATGCTATCTACGTCCAGAGAGAGAACTGATGAACTCTGAATACACATTCAAACATAATTTTCTAGATTTATTTTTTGTGTGTAATGTCTAACATGAATTTTCCATGATTTCACATATAAAATTGATATTTATTATATGTTTGACTTCTCAGGGGGTGGGGGAAGGAGAAACTCGAACTCAAAATTTTTGAAAATATTAAAAAACAAATTAAAGAAAAAAAATAAGCCTCCTTTGCCATGACAAATTAATACAGCTGATAAATCTCTCAAAGTTAGTTTTGGATTTTCCGAAGTCTGGTTTTCCATTCCAGTCAAGCCTAAAATGCTTCAGAGTTTGCTCCAAGGATATTAGAGCTGCTGGAACAGTTTGGCTTTGAGGGTGAGCAAGATTGTCCAGTAACCCCTTTTATTTAGGTGGTGTGATTTTTTTTTAAGCCACACCATATATTTTTAAAAAGCAAAGAAAAGGACTCACCCAACCCCCTCCCAAATGGCCGGCTCCCTGGGTGAGCAGAGTCCTTCAGCAGCTGGATCATCTCAGCATGGGGCATGCTGGGCAGTCACAGCCGAGTGGGAGCCGGCATGGCTGGACTCAGGGGTATCTGAAAAAGTATAAAACCACCCCCCACTTAGCATAATCAACTCATTGGGAGGGGGGGAAAGGGATTGCCTAATTGATTGTCTATCTCACTCCCCACAGAAGCTGGTCTTGGCCAAACCAATCTTCAAGCCTCCTTTACTTCCACCATTCTATCCTCTCTCAGCCAAGGACTTCTCTTCAATAAGAAAATTAAGGTCAATGGCCTGAACTCTCTTGTCTCTTTTCTGCTTCACTTTAAAAAACTGGAGGGCATCCCCCACTCTCTTTCCTCCTTTCCCTCACACTGTCTCTTGAAAAGAAGGCCCTTCATCGGACATGTGTCTTTGGATCCTAAGCCCTCTAGAGTTCACCAACAGACTAAAAGTCTCAACCATCCTCTCTAACCTTCAGCTTCTCCTAATGGACCCTTCACTACTGCCTTCTCTAATTCTCTGCCTTAAAAAAAAAAAAAAAAGTTCCAGAAAAACCTGGAAAGAATCACATGAACTGATGCACAGTAAAGTGAACAGAACCAGAAGAACATTGTACACAGTAACAGCAATATGTACAATGAAAAACTATGAATGATTTAGCTCTTCCCAGCAACATGATGCTCCAAGACAATCCCAAAGGACTAAAAATGAAGCACATTATCTACCTCCAGAGAAAGAACTGATACTGTTTAAATACAGACTGCATCATATTTTTCACTTTCATTTTTTCTTTTATTCGAATAACTAATATGAAAATGCTATACACACATGTATAATCTTTATCTGATTGCTTACCGTATCTCAAAGGAGGAGGGAGGAAGGAAGGGATGGAATTTGGAACTCAAAACTTTAAATAAAAATGTAATATGCAAAAACCCACCTTTATTAGATCCTACTATCCTCTCAAGTCATCATCCTAAATCTTTCTTTCCTTTCTCTGCCAATCCTTAGCTCAACCTTCTTCCATGCCACTCCTCAGCCCTTTGCAATTCAGATTTCAACCTCACTCAACTGAGACTGTTCTCCAAGGTAACCAATCTGTCAACTGCCAGTATCTCTTGGATAATACCCCTTCTCTCTACTCACTGTCACCACCCTATTTCAGGCCCTGATCACCTCTCACCTGGAATGATGAAATAGTCTTCTCATGGTTACCCTGCCTCAAGCTTCTCCCCTCTCCCAAATCATCCTTTGCTCAACTGCTAAGGTGATTTTCCTGAAGGACAGGAATGACCATGACACCCCCCTATTTATTCTAACTTGCATTGATCCCTAATAACTCCAGGATCAAATATAAACTTTTCTGTCTGGCATTTAAAGCTGTTTTCAATCTCATTACCTCCTTCACTTTAGGTTCCTTCTTGAACTCTATGACCCAGCAAAAATGGCTTACTTAAGGTTCCTTGTACACCAATCTCATGTTCCACTCTGGGCCTTTGAACTGAATGTCTCCCAAGCCCAGAATGTTCTCTCCCCTCTGGCTTACTTAAAAGACTCAACTCAAATCCCACCTTCTTCCACAAGAGGCCTTTCCTGATGCCTCCTTCCATCTAATTTGCAGCTAGGTCTTGTATGAAATCAGTTATTTACACACACACACCCCCAATTAGAATGCAGGCTCTTTTAGAACGGACTTGTCTCTTGGGGGGTCCTTACTTTTGTGTCCCCAGGTCTTACTACAATGCATGAACATAGTCTTAAATCTTAAGTGGTTGCTGGAAGGCCTTTTCTCAGTCTGCATCCTTCCTGGACACTCTCTCTGATGCTGGGTTTACACAACATTCCTCTTGCCCTTCTGATGCCTCTCTCTCTGTTCCTTTAGTGGCTCATCATTTCAGGAGCCTTGGTGTTGTTCACCATGTGTCTGTTCTGAGCTCTCTGGGTTCTCTCTTCAGTTCCCATGGATTTAGTTCTCACTTTCCATAGATGACTTGCATCACCAATTGCCTAATGGACATTTTCAGCTGGATGTCCTGGAGACATTTTCACACTCAACATGTTGAAACTCTTTCCCTCTTTTATCCTCCTCTATCCATGAAAGGTGCCACCAGTATTCTAGTCTCCCAGGTCTGGGACTCAAGTCCATTTCTGTCACTTCACTCATTCATGGCATGGAAATGACTGCTTACTGAATCTTGCCATGTCTAAACCCCATGATACCTTCCACATCCAACTCTTCTCTACGCACAGGGCCCAGGATCTTAGTTCAGGCCTTTGCCCAGATTACTGCAACCAACCATTCACTAATTGGTCTCCCTACCATAAATCTCTCAGATGAGACCACTTCATTCTCCTCCTGAAAGTCCAGCAGATTCTCACTGCATCTAACAAACACAACCCTTTCCCTTCCCAACCTCGCCCCAATTACCTTCCCAAACTCAATGCAAAGTCACCCAGATTGCCTGGTCTTCTCTCTATTCCTCACATACAACACTCCTCCTCTCCCTGCCTTTGCTCTGCTTACCCCACTCTGTGGAATGCCCTTTCTCTCCTCCCCTCTACCACACAGAGCCCCTCTCTTCTGAAGCCTCATATAAACTACCTTGTAGTCAGCTCTTTTGTATTGTCTCCTTATTCTTCACAGATATTTATGTTGTGCTTATGTCATCAGGTGGAAAGCTCCCTGAGAAAAGGGGCTGGTTCATTCCTTTTCTTTGTAGCCTCAGCACTTGATACATCTGATATACTCATGCGTAATCCATAGAAGGTATTTAATAAATACTTGACGATTCACTAGAAATAGTCATCATTTAAACAAAAGCCTTTCCTGATGGGTAATTATCTAGAAACATATTTTAGCAACCTGGGTAACAACAGTATAAGAACAGACTACTACTACCACTACCCACCATCACCGTCATTTGCTTCAGACGAATATATGTGTCCTTAATAAATGAATCCTATCAATAAAACTACTGGCAATACTAAATTCTTATATAAAATTTAACTTATTGGTTAGTGACAGTATGTTCAAATCAAACTCAGGAGCATGAACTGGCCACATTTGGTATTCTGGGCTCAAACTTACCTCAGTCACTAGCACTGGGACCTCACTTCTTTTCTCATCTGTAAAATGGGCATGACAATACCTTTTCCACACAGGGTTGCTAACAATTCCCAGCTCCCCTTTGTGACGCTCTTGCTCCTATGGCAGGCTTACATGATACTTAATTTGCCCAATTAAGTTACTGAGTCCTTTTTACTTTACTGGAATGTTTCAAAAATGAATTAAGTAATTGAAAAGAAAATATTTTGGAATAAAAGGGGATCAGAAATAAGTTCACTAGAGGGGAAATTGGAATTATTTTAACTAAATAAACAAATGCCTCTTGATCTCTAATACAAAAGTTCAAAGACAAAATATTATTTTACTGCAAGAAAAACTCCAGGCCAAGGTATATATGTTGTTTTCCTGTCTCTAGATCTCCCTAATCTAGCAATGTTATTAGCATCTTTTATTTGTTAAATGATGATATTAAGTCAGTATCAATTATGTGACAGGAGCTAATAATTCACATCTAAATAACTTAACAGCACTGTTATATCTCCACCAACTATACCATCCAAAAACACACCTCGAAGGACAGCCACCAGAATAAATTCAGGATGGTGCCATAAAGTCAAGATATTCAGGTTTCACATTTCCCCAGCACTTAACCCAAAGGAACAAACTAGAGGGAGACTGCTTCCAATTCTAATTAAGTGGATACTCAATGTCCACAAAGCACTCAATGATGGCAAACAAGGTACTAATCAAATTAAGGCATGGTTCCAGTCAAGTGCAGCTGACAATCTAAACACAAAGATTCAGTCACTAACTGGTCTGTTATTGTGCAATTTTGCTCAAACATCAGACAAGTTACATTTCTTGCCAATGCCATCTCTCCCACAGCTTCTCCTAAGTTATGAAAAAGAAATCAGATATAACTAAAAAACCATGATACTTTTAACTTCTAGAGATTCACATACGCTCACAAAATTCACCCCCAAACTGGCAAGAAAGCAATGCAGTGTTGCGCAGTGTAAGATAAAAAGTGGTGGGGCCAAAGGAAGCTCTAACCCTCCAGGCAATGTGAAGATCCCTGAGGTGGATGATCTGAACAGCAAGCTCAAAGCTAGGTCTTAAAGGCAGATATAAGAAAAGAATATCATCTGGGCAGGAGGGCTTAGGAGACCAATGGGATGCAACAAGAAACCAGCTAGAGCAGAGTTCATAGAAAGCACCAGGCAAGGAGGCCAGAGAGGGCAGAAGGGAGATAAGTAGCAGAGGGTCCATCCTAAAGGCAAATGAGAGCCACTGACTCCTGGGTAGGAGAGTAATAGATTCCCCTGAATACTTAATTAAGAAGATTATTTTGGTAAATAAATGGCGTTTGAGATGATGACAGATGATGTGAGAAAGTTCTGAATCATTAGTGACTTTGAGCTTTATTCAATGAGAAAAGACAACACATCACTCAACTTTGAGCTAACTGTGCAGGTCAAACAGTAACAACTGTCTTCTACTCTAATTGCCAACTCAAAATGCTTTTAAGTAACACTGCCATCAGGGGAAAAGGTGATTCTAAAGGCCCACCTGTGAAGTTTGAGTCAAAGAGAAAGAGTCAAAAGTTCCATGATGACCACAAAAGTCATCTGGAAGTCCAGGCCAGTTCAGGGTTCAAGAAGAGCTGTGAACTGAGGCTTTAAGGATCCAGCATTTATGAAGCAGGAGGGAAACATATGGCTCTGGACTTTGAAATTCAATCCTTCTACAACTAAAGTTTCAAAGGAAAATATAACTTGGGCTTAGAGAGGATAAAGTTTTAAAATGTTTTTTGTAATGAAATGTAAGGGGAAAAAATGGAAAAGAAAGAAGAGCTATGGAAGAAAGAACTGGAATGAGAATTAACAGCTACGTATATGAGGTACAAAATACTGCCCTAGCACCAAACTCTGAAAATCAGAATGGATCATATAGAAGCTAAGTCAAAAGACTGAAAAAAGTAGAAGAAAATATAAGCAAAATGTAGCAAAAGCAAATGACCTATAAAACAGTTCAAGGAGAAAATATTTTTTAAATCATTGCAACACCTAAAAAAAAAGAGCCTAGTCAAGCAATCTAAAAAGCTGTCCAAATCTCTTAAACCCAGACAACAAAGTAGAAATAGAACGAATCCATCAGTCATCTTCTGAAAGAAACCTAAAATAGAAATTCTCAGGAACACTGTTGCCAAAATCCAGAATTTCCAGTTTCAGGAAATAGTACTGCTGACAGACACAAACAACGAATTCAAGTATTGAGGAGCTACAGTAAGGAGGATCACACATGATAGCCACAAGTATAAAGTAGCAGAGAACTTAAAATTCAATACTCCATAAGGCAAAAATTACCCAAAAAACCTGAAAATGGACAGGTAATGATACAGAGGATTTCCAAACATTCCTGATGAAAGATCAGAACTGCTTGCAAATTCTAATCAGGAGAAACATAAAAAGGTAAATTCGAACAATCATAAGAAACTTAAATATATAAGTCACTTCAGTTCTAACAAGAGGAGATGACATGTGTGCCCTCTGAACCTATCCTCATCAGATATCAGACAAAGGCCTGGGGATGATTCAGTTATATCTTGATAGTCTAAAAAGCTTTGAAATGATTAGAGAGGAAGAGGAATAAACCACTAGGTGAATGTATCTCCCATAATCAAGGTGTGTAGGTAGAATTCTGTTCTACCAAGTAGGAAGGAGTGTATCTGAAGGAGGAGGAGCCTCCTGATTTGCCAGATCCAAGGAGGAAAGATCATATACATATGCACATCCATGTACATAAATATTTCACTCAACAGGGAAAATAGAGGAACAAGACAAAGGAGGAGTAAGAGGGAAGGCAAAGTAAGGTAGAAATCAGTTCTAAGGCTGTACAATTGTTTGTGTGGCAGCTCTTTTTGCTGTGGAAAGCAACTAGAAAGTAGATGGCTGCTCATCTACTGGTCCAGCTCAAAGTGACAGGAAGAGATACTATCCTGTACTGAAAAAAATCAGGAAGATAATGAAGGAGATAGCTCTGGAGAAACCTGGGAAGGCTTGTACAAACTGATGTAAAGTGAAGTAAGAAGGAGAATTATTTATAAAATAACAATGTTATAAGACAAAAGACTGATCAAAGTGATGACAACCTATCATTTTTGGAGGAGTAGGAATGAAAACCATGCCACTAGACTTCTGACCAAAAAAGAAGAACTTAGGGTGGGCATATTTATTTCGGACATGTTCAATGTGGTAATCTGCTTTCTTTGCCTATAAATGCTTCTATGAAGGATTTTCTCTTTCACAACTGGGAAAACAAAGTGGATTTTCTAAAAAAAAATAATAATAATAATTTTTTTTAAAGGAAAATACTATTATGAAAAAGAAAAGAATCCAGGTTTTTGTTTTTGCTTTCTAAAGTTAAGCTCATCTTGATGGAGTTAAGAGACACAAATGATAAAATAAATCACCACCATACAGTGGAAAGACTCTGGACTAGCAGTAAGAAGATTCACTACTCAATGTGACCATAAGCTGTTAATATCTTTTTCATACCTATTTTCCCACTTGTCACATGACTACAACTTACTCCATAGAATGCGTTAAGAATTAAATGAACTGCCTTGTGAAGGAACCTCGCATTTTCTACTAGTCTACCACAAATATGTGCCCCCTCCTGGGGAAGGACTGCCAGTAAGTAATTTTATTTGATTCAGAGAATCAGTATTTTAAAATCATGAAGCACAACAACTTGAAGATAGAGGCCATACAGTAAATGTTTGCTAAAGGTGCTGAACGAGTTTTACTCATTCATTTACAAATCACAACATACAAATTCAGTTTTTACATCTAAGAAAGCTTTAAAAAACTACAGTAAAGACTCCAAAGAAGATTGAACTTGTTACAAAAATGTTAAAATATAGTTATTGAGCCAAATCCATATAAATACAATATACGCTTTAAACTTTCTTTTGTTTCAGCAAATATTCCCACATGCTGGTACCTGTACAAATACAAATCATGTTGCACAAGTATTTTTCCTAATTAATGATATTTCATTGGGGAGAACAAAAACAACCTTCTACCCTTAGCCCTAGAGTGTACCAAATCCAAGTTCTCAAGGAGAATGTCACCCTTCCTGTAGTACTGCTCCTGTTGGCTCCTCCATTCCCCACCCCCAGAACCTGACCTAATGTTCTGGGTTCCACAATCAAGAGTCCTTACCTTGTACGGATCAAGTAAAAAGTCATTGAACTTGCTCGGCAGGGCATGCTTCCTCACCAGCTCATCCTCTACCACCCAGGGCGCATTTTCACCCGTGCCGGCCCGGAGAGCATTATGGCGGATAAAGTACCGAAGAATTTCTTTGTTGGGAGGCCGCTCGGTTCGAATCAAGCTGTCTGCGGGGACATTGCTGATGATCTAGGAAGTCAAACAAAATTCATTACTGGGGCACAAATGAGATTATTAGTAGAGTAAGAGCAACACGGAATTTTAAGAAAGAGAAAAGGACTCCTATTTCAGGATTCTGAGATGCAGGTTGTTCTCAAGTACTTCTCAAAAGATCTGAACCACAGAAAGGGTCTCACCATCTAGTCTCACCTTTACTCTAAACCTGGACAACCTTTCACAATCCTGACAAGTATCAGTGTCGAATGTCTGTGTGAACGGACAACTCGCTAGCTAAGAGAAGTCTATTCCAGTTTCAAGCAGTATATTCATTCAAGTGAGTTCTAGTTCCACTTCCCTACAACTCACCTATAAAATTATTTTATCTACTCTCTGGAACTATGCAAAAATAAATAATCCTTCCATGAAAATCCTTCAATTATGTGAAAACAGCAACCATATCCCTATTACCCCCACAATCTGTTACTCTCCAAATCCACCCAAGGGCAATCTAGAGGCCAATGCTATTAAGTGACAGGAACAAATCAAGTTTAAAGATAAAATGTCAACTTAAAAAGAATTCTTTCAAGTCAAGAAAAAAATGGCCTCTCTACTCTAAGGCCTGTATATGTAACAACTGCATAAAATTTCTAGAGCTCAAATATCAGCCCCATTTTGCAGAGACCATTTTGGTCTCTGCAGTTCTGAGAAAATAAAATTTGAAACAGAGTGATAGAATATCTGTAACAAAAGCAATCTGTAATCTGATGAAGGCTATGCTATGTAAAGTACCCTTCTTCCTCTTCTCAAGTATTTTAGGACCATGACTTCCCTGAAGCAACATGGCCCAAATGGAAGCATCCAGTGGTGGCACTAGAAGAAAATCTTACCACCCTCTAAGCAGGACTGGACCAAATGACTTGTTGGAAATGGCTCCTTCAGCTCCCTGTGCTCAACAAATCCCTCAGGAACATCAGAGTGGATGCCTCTGACCCTGCACAAGTGATCTTTTATTCTTACTTGCCCCACTGTAATTAAGGATTATTTTACAGGAATTACAAAGAACGCTTTAGTATTGAAGTTCAGAAGTAATTTCTTTTCCACCATAGATAGCCAAGATGGAAAAATATCTATCGAGGCAGTGAAGTGGCACAATGGATAGAACACTGGCCCTGGAGGCAGATGAGTTCTAATAGGACCTCAGATAATCACTAGTTGTGTGACCCTAGGACCATCACTAAATCCTGACTGCTTCCAAAAGAAGGCAAAATATCTGTATTATTAATACATTTGAAGTGGTGTACATGCATGTGTGTGTATGTGAGAATGTGCATCTGCACCCGGATTTTTTTTCCTGATTCTGCTTACTTTACAACAGTTACTCCATGCAGTGTCAATGGAATTTGAAGGTCTTCCCTGCCCTTTGATAAGGCCACGTGACCTGTTTTTGAGCTTTGGCCCAGCCCACAGCCTAAGTCACATGGAGCCGATGGTAGGAGGAGCTTACCAAATGGGTGAAACAGGAAGAATGAGGAGAGCTGGGAGAGAACAAGGCAGAGCTGAAGTGACTGTGAGTGAGAGATGGAGGAATTTTGCCTAGGGAAGCTTGTTTGTGGGGGAGGTCTAACAGAGAGAAGGCTTGGGGATGTCACTGCTCCCTGGATTGGTGGTATATATGAACTTATTTGTTACTATAGTGGATTTGGCTTTCTGGTATCTGAATAAATATCTTGGTTTTGTCACTGAGGAAGAGTTATTTATATTTTGCAAATTTACGCTGGTGTTGCACTCCATCACCAACTGATGGGCTCGTATCATTATCCAGAATTGATACCACTACTAATCAAGTAGAGTTTTACTCTTTATAGCTATATGGCTTCAGATGTAGGGACATGAAGATTTTTCTTTCCATAGTTAATCCATTCCCTTCTTATATGAGTTGCATTACTTTTGTTTCAAAATTTCTTTCAAGTGAAATTATCTTTCATAATCTTTATCATTTTATTACAAATTCATTTCAGTAGTTACATAAAGTGCCTAATTTGATTCTCTTCTCTTTTTTAGTGGTGTAACCTTTGGTGTCCTGGTTGCATATCCATTGAGTCTATTAACAGATTGGTGAAGAAACTGTTAATCTAGCCCTTATTTTCTACCAGACTGATTTTCTTAGACAGTTCTATCAAATACAGAATTCTTTCCTAGATCATTATATAATCTGATACTTATTCTTCCTATTCTAATCTGTTGTAATGATCTACTTTTTAATTTTCTGAACCAGTACTGCCAAATAGTTTGGATGACTGCTTTATAAATTTATGTTCCATGAAGAACTCTCATCTTCCCTTTGGGGATTGTTTTTCTTAATATTCTAGATTTTGGAAGGTTTCTCTAAGTAACTTTTACTTCATCCTAGCTCTTTAAAGTACCTTCTTGGTAGTCTGGCTGATGCAGCATTAAGTTTGTGTATTAATTCTGGTGGTATTGTCATGACTTGACATGACCCCTATGTGCCAGGACTATGCCTCCCTCCTCCATTTCTCTTCACCCATTCTGAGGGCTAGGTCTGGAGTTAGAAGGACCCGAGTTCAAATCCAGTCTCTGAAACTACTAACTGTGAGAATCTGGACAAGTCACTTCACCTCAGCTTTCCTAAGTTTCCTCATCTGTAAAAATCAGAATTCTAATAGTATCTAGCTCCTCAGTGTTGTTGATCAAATAAGGTAATACAGGTATGTAAAGCCCTTAACACAATGCCTGGCACACAGCACTAAAAATGTTAATTATTATTATCATTATGTGCCCACCTCTTATTTACTCCATTAGACAGAAGGTCCCTGGATGGCAGAGACCCTATCTTACTTATCTCTCTCTCTAAGGTCATATTCATTATGTGGAAAGGGCTGTTTTATTACTCCAGGGACAGTCAGAAGAAAAAATAAATTCCATTTCATAATGCCTTCCCTAAAAAAGGAGACAAACCCCGATGAGAAGTAATGGAGAAAACAATGTAAAAAGAAGCAAATAAAGCTTCAATACTAAAGAGTTCTTTGGCATTCCTGTAAAATAATCCTTAATTACAGTGGAGCAAGTAAAAATAAAAGATCACTTGTGCAGGGTCAGAGGCATCCACTCTGATGTTCCTGAGGGATTTGTTGAGCACAGGGAGCTGAAGGAGTCATTTCCAACAAGTCATTTGGTCCAGTCCTGCTTAGAGGGTGGTAAGATTTTCTTCTAGTGCTACCACTGGATGCTTCCATTTGGGCCATGTTGCTTCAGGGAAGTCATGGTCCTAAAATACTTGAGAAGAGGAAGAAGGGTACTTTACACAGCATAGCCTTCATCAGATTACAGATTGCTATTGTTACAGATATTCTATCACTCTGCTTCAAATTTTATTTTCTCAGAACTGCAGAGACCAAAATGGGGCCCTAAGAATAAAAGGTCATGGAAATCAAACTCATAATCAGGATCCATAAGAGGGTTACACATGCCAGAGAAAACCCCAACACAAACAGACACAGCAGCACAGCCCCTCTGTGCTGACCCCATAAAGCTCCAGATCCAGCTGCTAACATTCCTGCTACTGCCTCAAGCTATGGGTGCCACCACTAGTGGCTTGGAACTAGAGAAATCTTCCTTTCTGACAGATCTAGGGGAACTGGAAGGACAGGGAGTCCCTGAAACATGCCGTTGGAAACTGTATTTATTAAAAACTATGTTTAACATGTCACCTCACTCAGCCTTTCTCAAACCTATGGAGTCAAATTAAAAGACTGAGTTAATCACTCATACACTAAATAACTGGACTTTTACCTTTTCATTTTCCCTGATACTTCTGTGAAGGAAGATGAAGTCCCAACATACCTTTTCTTCATTTTGTAGTTTCACATCATATTTGTGAGGCAGAAATTTTGGAGGAGCCCATTTCTTTTCCCCTTTCTTTAGGGAGGTAGGGAGCTTTCTGGGAGACCTGCGTGCCCTGTCACCTGCATATATAAAGAAAAATGAGTTAGGGAAGATGTAACAGAATAACAAAACTCAGGTCTGTCTATGATACTATTTTCCACCTACAGAATTCAAGAGATTTTAAAGTATTCTTCCAAAGAGCTCTTAAATTAAAGGCACAAAACATTCTTTTTAATTTGTCAAAGCTTAGAGAGAACCAAAACTACATAAAACCTACATCATGTAATAATTACCATTACGATAATATGCATCATATGTAAATCGGCATGTTATTGTCACATGATTGTTTTAACCATCCACTTCTAAGACATAACTAAGTTATTTAATTTCGTAAGAAATATTAGAATCTGAGGGCTCATAAATAGTTGGCAATGCTTAAATGAAAGTGGCAAAAAAACAAATTTAATTAGGAATTTAAAGCAAAGTCTATATTAGAAAAATCATAGAGAAAAAAAAAATCCCCAAAACTATGAGGAGTCTTAACTCCCTAAACATTAGGACATTATTAGCATTTTTAATATTCTGAAAGATCTCACACAAAAAAGACCAAGTCAAAACAGAACAGCTGATGATGACTTGAGAACTATTCAAGTTAACATGCCAAAGAGTTAAAGAGTCTTAGGTTACCCCATTCTACTTCCTAAGCCTGGTGGTGTTTTATTTTTATTTTCTCTGTCAATTAAAAAAAAATAAAGCCTAAATGAAAAATATTTTTAAAAATAAAGGAGAAAAAAAAGATCTTGAGTTGAGGTGTCATTCTTTTAAGCAAGGGCTACTTCTAGATTCCAAACCTATTTTAAAAAATACTTTTCTAGGAGTAGAAAAATTAAAAATAGAGTTAAGCATTACACTTGAACAAAAACTTTCATACCAGTGGTAAATGACTGTTCTTATAGCAGGATGAGGGGAAGGAGAAAGAGTATGGTTTGCTTGAAGGGTCAGTTTTACATATAACTGAAAACATTTAACTAAATTAAAAAAAAACCACCTTCTGTCATTGAGTCGCAATATTCTTTAGTGACATTTAGAGACAGTCTCACTCTTTTCTTCAGGGCTCTCTTAGAAATTGAGGGTCTTCCCACAGCCATCCAAAGAGCCCAGAGAAATGGTCATCGAAAATGGATGCATCTAATTCAGAGCTGCCTCCTTGTCTAGCTGACCAGGGAAAGTTTTAGTGTTTGATCCTTAGTGTTTTTACAACCCATCACATTGAGTAGCACAAAAAGAACTGGCTTTTGATTACAAACCCTAGATTAAAACTAACACTATACATACTAATACTATCTCTCCTGCCTTCATCCTCTTTTATGACTGGATCCTTCTTCGGATGATCCTGGGCCACCTGACTAGAGTTCTCCTTGTCACTTGATGGAGAATCACAGGCACCATCAGACTTCTTCTCAGAGGTCTCCTCATCCACCTTCTCCAAAGGATGAATTTTCACAATCTTTACCTTCAGCATTTTTTCCTTTCCAACCTATGAAAAAAAAAAAACAAGAAACCAAGCTGGGTTTAGTAAAATAAGATGAACGCAGTTTATTACTTCAGTAAGTCATAGTATCTGAAGCTAGATGATTCCTTAGATCTTAATAATAGAAATGGGGTTAAAATTGCATCTCTTCTATTCTCCTAGGCAACAGTACCTTTTGTTTAAACCCCACCCAGATTCACTCTAGGCCCACTGCCAGACACCTCCTACCTGCACACTAGGGGAGCTAAATGAAGCAACTCCAGATCCAGACGGGCACTCACCTCAAAGTCGCACTCCTCCCCCACAGCATACTTGGTCATGATCTCAAGCCATGCAGTATCAACCAACTTCTCTAAGGAGATAGTGTTGTGATGGACCATCTCCAGCACAAGCTTCTCATACCAGGCAGGGAACTCCTCCTTCAAGCTAACACAGATGTCATAATTAGTAAGAAGAAAAATTCAAAACTGGCAAGTTCAGCCATTTGGTCAAGGTAAAGCTCTTGGCTAACACTCAACATGTGGGCCCTATGGTCTAAAACTAGTCCCTAGTCAGAAGTTGGCAAAACAAAGTCATAACTCTACAGAGTCACATGAAAGGACACAGATTATTCTACATAGCCATGTGAAAGAAATCTTTTCTCCAACACTTATTAGCTATGAAATTCTTAGCAAGTAACTGTGCAAAATTATTAGGAAGGATTTAAGTTCGAAAAAGGAACAACATAGCAACAGAAAATGACAATACGGGAAGAGACACAAAAATTATATAAAGATACAACTACTCAAAAAGCACAACAATCTGAAGACACCGAGTGGATGGTCTAACAACAAGAAGTCTTTTTTGGGGATGTTTAATTTTGTTACCTCTCTGGGTGTGGGGAAATAAGATCCATGCCCTCCCCCCATCCCTACCCTGTGAATGGTCCGCCTTCTTCCCTAGAATTTGTATAAGTTAGTTTTCAGCCTAGGATGAGGAGAGGGCTAATGCTGAACAGCCTGATCCCCATCTAAGCCTACAAGTTCAGGCCAGAAAGAAGCTTTTAGATAACAGACACTAAAAATTGGGAACTTGAACCACCAAAAAAGGTAAAAAAAAAATGTTCTACAGAGTAAAAATAAGTATCTAAATTTATGGTTTCTTTAGTTTATGGAATACTTCATATGCAATAAAACCTATTCACAAAGGAAAAAACAAGATACACGCTATGCAGAAAAATAGAAACCTTTCTAGCACAAGACATGAGTTAGTGGGTAAAATTTAGAAGTCCTAGCATATAAGGGTTATTTATACTCAAGCTATTCATAACAACTTAAGGGATTCTGATACCTTATAGTTTTATTCAAGCTCTTCCAGTTTGGAGGGGAGAAAGTTGTGCAGAAGATGAAGAGAAGGACTTGAACTGAAAGAGAAGAAATCTGAATGCCAGCAAGAGATTTTGGAGGGAGAAGCTCATGACCAAGAACCAAGAAGGGCAACTACCAAAAGAGAAGATCTTTGGTAAGACAAAGATGGAGGCTAAGGAGAGACAGTAAAGAAGGCAGGGGTGACTTTCAAGGCAGTACTTAACAGAACTAAAGCCAGTGACAGCTGTGGAAGCTAAAGATTCCCTCAAAGCAGTTTGCAATAGTAGTTACCAAGGATGGCCCAGAAAAAAACAAGGGAGAGAACAAAGACTGTTGCCAGAGACAAGCTCAGCCTAAACGGTAGTCTCCTTTTAGGGCTGAACAATATCTGCACCAGGTGCTTCTTAAGAAATGCTTATCACAGCTCTTTCTACTCCACATTATCAAGGAAAATGAAGTTTTTTCTTACAAAAAAAAAAGACCTTCCTATTTCTAATGCGTTGATTAGTTCTGGTGGACTATTTTCTCTTTACCTTTTTAGATTCAAAGAGTACTTCATGCAGATAATTTAAAAACAAGAGGTAACAACAGAAGTTGAAATGTAAGGGGGTTTCAATGTAAAAGCAAAGGTCCAAAGAGGCAGAGGAGAATCCTGATCATGATGATAGAACAGAAAGGACCACTGTATCTTAGAGCTAAGGAACAAATGAGGTCCTTCTTTAAGAACAAAAATTATGTAAACTCTTAGGGTCTATCATATTAGAGATGACCCACAGAGGGTCAGAAAAATTGCGGAGAAGTAGTGACTGATGACTCAGTCATATTAAAATACTATTTATTGTTCTTATAACAATGGAGAGGTCCCCAAATAATCAAAAGCAGATGATCATCACCTACTCCTTAGGGATATCTAAACACAAAAGTTATTGCCAGGCAAAACTTAGTCAATACTTTATCAATATAAAGGTTCTGAAATTTGGGACAAGAAAATTACCTTAGTTGTACAACTGGTGTTTTCATCACTACAGTAAATCAAAGACAAGGGTGTCAAAAGACAGAACATTTTGGAAGTGAACTATTAGTTTTAAAAAAAAAAAAGTATCTAAGAACAGGATTTGAATTTGGGGGTTGTAGAATAAAATACAAGAGTGACAGTTTCCTGCCCAGGGAAGTAGTAAATATGACATGAGATAGGAAGATTTTGTCTGCCCAGGGTCTGGCAAATCTAATCAAGAGGACTTTAAAACTAAAAAGATTGTGAAAGAAGAAAAGTGTGTATATTTTCACCAAAGTAGGAAGCAAAATCCAAGAAACACATCAGTTAAAAAAAACTCCAGTTTCACTTGTATACACACGCTTTTAGAGTATGATTAGCTAACAAGTAACAAAACATAAGGTAGTAAATTTGATCTCATAGGTACAACTTAACACATGGCAAGATGATAATTAAGAGAATTCCTTCCTTATTCAAAAGAAACAATAAATAACAGAGGAGAATACCATAATTAAGATATATTCAAATGATAGAGAAGTTCTTATTTGACAAGAACTTCTGGGAAAACTGGAGAGCAGAATAGTAGAAATAGGTTTAATCAGACCACCATCTTACATGACATGCAGCAAAAAGCTTAAAATGCACACATGACCTGAAGAGAAAAGATGTCACCATAAATCGAATCAGGTACCTTTCAGGGGAAGGGAGGGATGAGGGTGAGGGAAGGAAGGAGCTCTTTCACTGAAACACAATCACAAAGAAATTAAAACAAATGATCTTGATCACATGAAATCAAAAGCTTTTGTATTAAAAAAAAAACCAACAATACAACTAGGATAAAAATGGAAGCAGTTGAGAATATCTTTGCAAATATTTCCGCTAAGAGATATTGAATAAAGGTAAGAGCAAGAAAAGACATTTCCCAATGAATAAGCGATCAAGGGACACATTTCTCAGAAGAAAAACTTCTATCAATGACTGCTTCGAACAACTAAAATGCCAATAAAAGCAATGCCATGTTTGGAAAATGATCAATGAAGCCAAATGGCAGGAGTCAGTGCAGGAAGGACTCTAGAAAGAAGGCTATACCAGCACTCTGGGTAGGACCTTGAATTGGTCCAATCATTCTGGAAAGTGATTTGGAATCACATTAAGTAAATGATTAAAATGTTCATACTAAGACTGCTAGTCTGAAACCAAAGAAAAGTCCAACATATATCAAAAATTTTAAAGCAGCAATTTTAGCAATGGCAAAGAATTAGAAAAAAAGTAGATGCCCACCAACTTAAGAAATGGAACAACAAACTGCGGCATGTGAATGTAATGCAAAATTACTGTTATAATATAGAAATGATTCATGTGATAAAGAAAGAAGCATGGAAAGCTCTATGACTACAATAATGTAAACGGGAAGAATCACACAGTGAAAAATCAAAGGTAAATGTAACAAAATTATAAAGATCAAACAGGACTCAAATGAAGAAATGAGAAGATAGCTTCAACTCATCTCTTCTTGGAGATGGGAGGGTCCACAGGTGTCACACATGCCACTATGTTTTTGGATACTCTAAATGAACAGTTGTGCCAATTTTTCTCCCTCTTAAAAAATACTATTCCTTATATGAGATGGCTATCAGGGAGGGAGAATAAAACAAGCGATAACTAAGATGAATAGAATATAGCAATAAAAACAGTTTATAAAAGGTCTTAAAAGTTTTAATGAACTTTAAGCTCAATATATTAAGTTTAACAAGGTAGCAAATAAAGTTAATACCATCTTTTGGACTACATTAAAAGAGGTACAACACCAGGTACCATTGTCCTGGTCAGAATATATTTCACTTACGGCTCTTCTGAATGTTATATTTTCAGGAAGGCTATTGATAACTGGACAATGTCCATGAAGACAGAAGAGCGGAAAACAGCGATTCCATCATGATGAGCAGCTGTTGTAAGAACTAGTGTTGTTTCTCTATGATGAAGTCTAGACTAGGCTCATGGAAAACCAGGATAACTAACCTTGAAATCTGTAAGGCTATCATGTGAAGACTCATTCTCTATGGCCCCAGGGAGCAGAAGCAGCAATGAGCAAGAGGAACCTAAGAGCAAACTGTGCTCTTGATCCTGGCTCCAGCACTTAAAGCCTCACTATCTACTAGACAACTGGTCAAGCACTTTCTTCCTGTCTTCTGGACCATAGTTTCTTCCCATGTAAAATGAGGGGCTGGACCACACATATTCCCTCCAAGACCCTCCAGCTCCAAATAAAAGATCCTATCCAAGAGTGGAAAATTCCCAGGTTCCTACCATGCCCTCCCAGCCCTCCTTCCAACATTCAAGGTTGGGGATGTGGGAGAAGGGATTCATATTCCAGCTGCCTGGGCTAGTGGGCCTCTGAGATGCATTTGATTGATATTCTGCAATACAGATATAAACTTCAAGAAATTGAGGCCACTGAATAAAATCTCTAAGACAAGGAAAGCAGAGGAAAAATTATAAAATATATACAATGTTAGAACGAAATCACTTTACTCCTAAAACTGTAATACTTGGCACATTCAGAAATATTAAAGCTCAGAAAAATACGGAAAAGCTGTTTGGGAGAAAAACCCAAATCACTCAAAGCTGGTTTTTGTTCCTTAATTACATTTTTTAGACATTATATATTTTAAATATATTCCACAGAAATATCTTTCTTGTGGCATCTTTCAATGTGGCTCAGTTTTTACCCCTCAAATTAATTATCTTTTACAAAAACATTAACTAATCTCATTCTAGCCATTAAGATAGTAATAATCACACATAAGAAAACTGTCAATATCTCTTGCAACAGTCAATAAGGCAGCCCAATAATTTGGAAACTGTCTTCAGCTGTGTTTTGGCACAAAAACCAGAGAAAATCCAAAGCATCTAGCTGTGCTGGTGGCTCTGTTTCTCCAGGTGACAGGAGGAAGATGACCACATTTAGAAGTAGAAGCGCTGGGTCTGAATCCTCTATCACTTAGTACCACAGACCTACATAACCTTAGCCAAGTCATAAGCTCCTCTGATGAAAGGAAGTGAAATGTTATCTATAAATAAGTAATCTATTAAGTTCCTTCCAACTCTCTACTCAGATTATCTATAATCCAAAAGAAATATTTAGTTGCTGAAAGGTCCCCTTCTAACCCACTCTAATATTAAGGCATATTTTGAAATTTTAACCAGTTATTTTGAGAGCACACGTCTATCCTAAAGAAGTAATCATGTTCGTTGTCATTCAAATTATAATCTGAACCCAGACAAACTAAATGTAAAAACCAAAAAACATATATCAAAAAGTTAAACAAAATATCACCTCATGGTAAAGCTGGAACTATTGACCAAAAAAACGTACAACTTTTATCATTCATTACAAATGCTGGTCAACTGCAGGTCAATGCAACTCCCCTTAGGTCCAAGGAAAGCCTGAAAACAAATGGTGCTCTTTACCTCCGCACTGGACAAGAATATATGGTCACTATGTATAAGCATAATATTTTGAGGAAAGTAATATAATTTCTATAAAGAAAAAAAAAATCACACCTTACTGCCCTAACGCAATAGTTTTTCCATTTGAACATGGGAAAAAAAAAAACGATTTCTATATTAGATGCTCTTTCTTTCACCCCTCAAAAAAAAGTTTTTGTCCAGCAAAGACCATACAGACTAAGTCAAAAGACTGAGAGAAATATTCTTGCTGGGATAGTACCACCATATACAAATATAATATAATCAGAGCTATAATTTCATTTGATCCAACAATCTCTTTTATCTCCCACTTCCAAGAGGAAGGGACTCTGCTCAGATCAGGGATTAATTAGTTGCAATGAAGGCAAGTCTAGAACCCAGTTATGCTCAACTTTCACTGTCAGGAAACATTCTAGAAACCCTAGACCACTGACCTAAGCCAGGAAAAAGGGGCTTCATTTCAGCTTGCAGACTATCTACCCAATGACAAAAAAAGAAGAGTAAATAGAAGACTGCAGTGGGAACAATTTCCCTTCCAACGCCCCACAGAGGGTACTGTTTGAGATGCCTTCCGTCTGAGGATGTAATTTCCCTTTAATTATCTTCCTTTTGCTTCTATCTTCAGGTTCCAAATACCTTCTTTGAAAAGGCAATTGTAGAATTTTCAAGTTGGAAAATGCCTGATGGATCATTTCACCTAATTCATTTTAAGAGGAAAATCAAAAATCTGCACATTCTTCTCTTGGCACTCCATGATTTTCTTGCAGTCAGTGTGGTACAGTGAGTACAGAGGCTGAGGTTCAAGCCTGGGATGTACCCAGGCTGTGTGGCCACTGGCAAAGCACAGTGGCACTCAAGACCTGCTCCAGGCAGCCAAGACGAAACTGTAAGACTGTTCTCCAAAACAAAGGAAAATATTGCATGCTATGTTATATGATAAATGCTAAGAAGCACAGGGAAATTTATATGAACTAGTATAAAGTGAAACAAGCAGGGCAGGAAAACACGGTAAGCCATGTCTACAAGAGAAATGGACAAAACACCACAATAATCCAAAACTCAATACTGTTCAAGTGTAATGACCAAGATCTGTCCCAGAGACTACTGAACAAGGCCCTGATCCCTCCCTTCTTTGCAGAGTTGGGGTAAATACGAGTGTGGAAACATTGGCAGCCTGGATGCTTCTGTGGGACATTATCAATTTGAACTTTCTCCCTCTTCTTCTATCATAAGGGGATGGCCCTGAGAAGAAAGTGAGGAGGAATGTCAGGAAATGTAGGTGATGTAAGAATAACAGATAAAAAGTGACAGAACAGCTAAATGATGACCACAGTCCTGCTTCAGTTTCTATCCTAATGATAATGTTCCCTATCACCTTACTTTATGATAAATATCTACAAAATGACCTCTTTGAAGAAGTTGTTTGTCCTGAAGCAGGTTCCTAGACAATGGAATAAATGCCAACTGTCCATCAAGGGACCCTGGTTCAAACCCTCCTAGCTAGATGCGTCAAGGCCTCCCTAAGTTGTTCCCTCACTTTTACTAACTACACCTCACAAAAGGGTGGAGGTAAAAAGTATTTTGTAAACTATCATAAAGTCCTATATAATGCCAAATTACCATCCCTACCCTACAAATAAGGAAACAGAAGGGCACAGAAGACACTGTACTACCTTACATGTAGCTCACACTCCTAAAAGTGAAATTTTTAAAGAAAATTAAGTTCAGGCACTCTCCCAAGTTCTAACTTTCTGACTTATGAAGCGCCAATAAATGACTGACCTGTGCTATATCAAGACAGAACAGGGCTACTTACACACACAGCCTGAAAAGCAAGGAGTGAATATTCCTACTTTCCCCATTTTGTCATGTATTTCCTATAGAAACAAATGTTACAAATAATGGTTAAGTTCCTAAGCTAATCCCTAAAATATTAACACACAACATAGCCAAAATGTAAACAATGTAACATTGTTTCCACGATGCAACATTCTGAAGAACAAAATAGCTAATCTACAGTGACACTGTCCTAATGACCCATTTGAGGTGGCATATTTCTGTGAAAAAACAATACCAAGGAGGCCCCAATGTTTTAATACAAGCCAAGTTTGGAGAAAAAACGTGGCCTATATGCAGACCAAAAGTCAACCTGCCCAAGGTTACACACATGGCTCAAATTCAGGTCTCTGGTCAATTCTTGTGGCTGTCCTACAACACCAAGATATAAAGCACTATTAAAACTTAAGGATACCAAGACACAAGATTCCTCCTTAACTCTCAACCAAGAGTTCTTAACCTAGGGTGAATGGACACCCCGCCCTCCCCAGACTCCATAGATGGATTACAGAGAAATCTGTTAACTTCAGGAAAAAAATCGACATCTTTACTTTCACTCTTCTCTAAAAGAAGTGTATGGCATGCATTTCCTTTGATTGTGAAGGTAGACAACAGACCTTCAGGACTTATTCTAAGTCCACAGGCTTCACCAGACAGTTAAAGACTCAGAAAAGGTGAAGAAGCCCTGTTCTCTAATGTACTTAGACATATTTAAGTACCACCCCTCCCCCAAGCAGGGCCCCCTTGGCCTTATCACCCAGTAGTTGCAGGTTTAGCTCACCTCATACCTGGAAGAGTCAGCAGGCAGCAGCAGCCCAAGCCCCGCCAGGGTCCACAATCACCCCAACTTTCACTAACCCCCCCACACACACCCTCCAAGTGCTACTTACAGCTCGGCCACTTCCTGCTCCTCCTCCCAGGCCTCCTTGTGTGTCAGCTGGCTGCTCCCGGTGCTCTTACATGTCCAGATCCGTTCACTGTATCTTTCCAGGCGGGCCTCATATTCTCTGTGGTGACCGGGGTTCAGGAAAATGACATTCAAATGATAGAAAGGAAAAAATACCCCAACCCAATGATACTTGCCATAACTATAAGACTCATATAGTCTAGAGTATCCACTCAAACACATCAACATAAAGGGGCATGAGGGCCTCAAATGAGTAAAGGCACAAAGTCCCCACAGGCCTTAATCCACAGGCAAAGAAAGTATAAGCTTCTGAGGGTGGGCATTTTTTTCATCTTACTAAACCAATCATGAAAGAACAGACAGAATCAGGTTGGTATGTCTCAGGAAGACCTTGTTTCAAATCCTAACATACTTACTGGGTGTTCCCAGCAAAGAGCTTCATTTTAATACCTTAAGCAGCTCCAAGTTGGAGAGCAAATGTCTATCTGAATTAGCAGGAGTTGCCTCATGCAGAGAGTTCTGGTCTAGAAAAATCTATCTATCTTTTGCAAGGTGGAAGTCACTCAAGACCCAAAATGAAAGATACAGGCTGTCTCCAGCACCTACCCTACCAGGAGATGCCTTCCCTGGATCAGATCTAGAGCCACCCATTAGAGCTCTAAGGCCAGCAGCATGTGGAAGGTGCTTGCCAGCCTGGCCAGTGACTCTGGCTGCAGGCCAAACTTGAGCCTCAAGGAAGAAGAGGAGGGGGAAGGAATCCAATGGAGACAAGAAGATGGCCTGAGCAATTCTCATTTAAGGAGGAGTCAGCCAGGAGGCAAGCAGAAGGGTCTTGGGAGAAATCAGGCTGTGGTTCTAATGCTAATAGACTAATGAGGTTTCAATCCTATGTCAAGGAGCAGTACAGTGGAGAGGAGGCTGGATCTGAAGGGGGAGGGGAAAAAGGAAGGAGAGTCTGAATCCCAGCACCATTTATTACCTTATGTCCTCATGTCCTTGGGTGCTTCTGTGTAAGATGAGGAGGCCTCAGAGAACCCTCCTATTCTGTGTCCGTAATCAGTCCTAACTCGGTTGACTTTGGGACAATCATTTCATCTCCTTGGGCCGCAATTCCTCAACAGTAAACTGAGGGAATTAGGACCTCTCTGATGTCTTATCTCTACTCTGAACTGACTAAAAGAGGAAAAAGGGATTATTTGAAACATGAGAAATTTTAATGGGAAACCTGCAGTCAGATGAGAGTTAATGTGATCCAATGACTTCACTGGCAGCTTTCTGCCAGTGGGAAGGATGCACACAATCTTTTTTGAAACTAAGTTTTAAAAGCCCAGTGGCTGTCTTCATAGAGTAGTTAAATAATCCTCAGAAAGCCAATTCATAATAATGCCCACTCCTCATCCTTTTTTTTCTGTCTTCAATGAAATAACCTTCACAAGACCACTTTAGCATTATTTACAAGCTCTGGGAGAAAAGACAGATCAGTTAGATGGCTCCACTCTGAAAACCTCTCAGTGCTGCTATTGGAATGTAAATATTCCCTTAGTCATTAGCTCATTTGATTATCCAGGGTTATAATCAGGAGAAACCAGGAACAATATGGACAAAACAAACCTATCAACAGAATCCTAAGCTATGATGACTCAACAGTTTCCACTTATTCCCTGATCTTTCTGAATAATTAGTAACATTTTTATTTTCCTACCACCCTGTAATGTTGGGACAGAAAAATAGTAAATCACCTAAAAGGTAGTTAGGAAAAAAAAAACAGAAAGAGACAGAAGCACTATGAGCCACAGGTCTCACTTCCATACGGAGGAGACCCAGGCCGGACCGAGGCTCCAACTACTACTTAGCTACGCAATTACAGACAAGTCAATTCAGCCTCAGCTCCTTCAAAATAATAATGCTCCTACTACCTACTTCATGGGGTTATGAGGAGAAAATACTTAAAAGTGCTTTTGTGCAAATATAATGTTATTATTAATTATTATTAATCAACAAACAGCTATACAAGGTGTGGGGAGATAGGGGAGAATATATGTATGGAGTTCTGGAAAGAATTTCTACAACTATCACGGGAAATTGCAGGGCAGAGGGCTGTATTTACCTGTGAGACACTACTATATCAGGTTTGTTTTTAAACTATTTTTCTTGGTTACAAGGAAGGGTTCATTTTTTGTGAGTATAGGAAGTATTTCTAGAAATAACCCACATGAAAACAAAAAGGCATCAAACTAAGACTGAGGAGAAAAAAAACACCTTTGTAGAGTTTACCATCTACTGCTATTCAAAAAAGTCCCACTGAATTGCCCTAAGATATCAAAGGAAATACTACCTTACTAATAGGAAATAAAAGGTTATCCAAGTAACAAATCAAAACCCTTATAGCACCTTCTAGAGGCAGACTTAAATGCCATTCTTGACGCTTAAAGAAGCTTGGAAGAGATGGTATGTTGGAGGGTGAAGGGCCAGACTTAGAAGTGGCAGTCAAAAAGAAAGGAGCAAGAAAATATCTTTTAACAAATACTACATACAGTGAAATCTCCAAATGACATCAAGTTTCTCCAGGTAGCGAAAGTGCTAAGAAAACAAGGAAGATCCTGCCTTCTGGCAGAACAATGGTGGTTGAGTTTTATCTAAGGAAGCTACATGGTAATCTATTACCAAAGAATAATTCCTACTATGAGAAACAGCATGGCATGATGGATGTCTAGAGAGCAGGTCTCAGAGTAAGAAAGAGCTGGGTTCCAGTTCTATCTCTGACTCATAAGTGACCTAATGACTCAGTGCCAAGCGCTCCAAAGCTATAGAGGTCATAATTTAGGAAACATTTGCTAATCTGTGCTGGTAGAAGTTTCTCCACTGAGAATTCCTCAAACCAATAAAATTACAGGTCAGAACCAAAATGTAAAAATCCAACTTTTCTTTTTTTAGGATCATTAAAGGAATCTAAAAATCCTTTCAATCCATTCCCTGGAAAAGGCTGGGGGGAAAATAATGAACATTAGAAACAGAATAAGAACAAGAGGGGGATAAGGGTGGGCAATTCTGATTATAAACTCAATTTCAACAACAAAACTGGTAAATACAAAAATTAGCTTTCTCAAGTCTAGAACATGAAAAGTCTCTGAGGGAATGGGACTGAAATCTAGAAAATCACAAGGACTATTATGGGCTAACTGCGTACAGACTGGTTCAGATACTGAAGCAATGGAATGAGGAGATCCTTTCTGAAGTACATTTTGTCAGTTTTCCTCAACACAAGACAACCATTATTTCAAAAGGCTAAAAATGTAACGATTTTTAAAATGTACATATTCACAGGTGACTCCCTTAGTAAAGAATGTTTTTTGGTTTAAAAAAGGATCTTTTGATCTTTTGAAGATTGTCAGAAAACAATCATGTCTTCCCATGAAACAGCCCTAAATAACCAGAATGGAACTAACCCTAGCCCCAAAATTGCTGTACAGAACTGCGCATTACAAGACAGAAGGACCTGGCATGATATGGCCCATGGCGTCACAAAGAGACAAAATAATGAGCATCTTCATTGAGTGCCTGGTAAAGAAAAACAAGAAAGAAAAAGAAACAACTGGTGCTCTTAGGGAGCTTGCTCTTTCCGTTGGAAGTGGTGCTCCCGAGTCTAGAAGAAAGCCAGGGAATCAAGAAGGAGATGAGTGAGGAGTAGCCAGAGCAAAGACCTAAAGAAAAGAGATGGAATTGAGCACAAAGGCACACAGTAATTAGGTAGGCCAGTGTGGCTGAAAGGTAGTAACTAGCATCAAACCTGGAAATGGAGGCCAGGAGGACTATGGAAGTCAGCTGATCCAAGCACTATTTGGTACTTTGGTCTCTGTCAAATCAGTGTCAAATAAAAAAAAAATCAAAACAATTATCATTATTCCAAAAGTTTGGAACCGAGCAACCCATCCTCTGCTACATCCTCTCAACACAGAGAGGTTACTTCTGACTTTTGAGTTTAGGTATCACTTTCAACAACGTTATGGGAATTGGAAAGAAAATGAAAATGAAAGAAAAAATGTCCATTTGGGGGAAGCTGAAGTAGCTACTTGCAAAGACCTATTTCAGATTTTAGGTTTCCCAAAATAAATGTAGCTTTCCAAAAAGCACTCACAGCAACCACAATTTGAAGTTCCCATATTTTAGTGATTCCTCCACTGGTAGTATCAGACAAAATTTCACAGCAATGCCCCAGGCCTTTGATAAATACAAATGAGAAACACATTTCAATACAGGAAGATTTTTAAGTGCTTTTATGCAGAGAATGGCCAAGATTGGTCTTCCTGCCATCTAGCCCTAGGGGCCTTTGTTCTCCTTAGCCTTGTAATGTGACTCTGGGCTTCTTTCAGAATAGTTGATGGGAAGGAGGGGAGTGGGTGAAGGAAAGAGGCAAAGTACAGCCCCTTATTCTCAGTCAGAAAAGCTGAAACTGACATTTCCTACAGCACCAGAAAAGGCAGAAAAAACAAAGAGTGCTACATTATTAACGTCGAGAAAAACAAAAGAATTTCCAATTTGGTCTTTTATTCTTCTGTGTTCTCACTAACCCAGGGCACTTAGGGTTAGAATCGGAGGACATTTGGGGTTACATAAACACTAACTCTGCTCTCACATAATCTTATACTTAAAATAAATTAAAATATTAAAGTCAGGAGGCATAACAGCTCAGCATTCCATCTGTCCAGTGCAATTCTGTCTTGTAACTGCAACTTAACTCCATCTACAGCTGCCCAGCTTTCATCAAGACAAACCCTGGGTCACATTCTTGCCTAGTACAACAACTACATATTAACACTCAAACAGTACTTGCTACTTGTGCTTCCTATAAGTGCTTTATACTCGAATGCTTACTTAGTACAGAAAAAAATCAGCTGAAACTATCCAAAAAGAAATTAAACAACAATAATTCAAAAAATTCATCTGACAGGTTTTTTTTAAACTACAGCCTTTCCTGAAAAACTAAACTTACAGCTAATGTTCAATGTATCATCAAATCTCAATCCATCATAATCAACTTCAGAGCTGATTCTGCCGGGTTTTTAAACACTTCCCAATCCCAAACTTCGACAACTAATTTGAGTTATGTTTCATATACATCACCATTGTTGGAATATAAAATCAGTTATATAACAAAAGAGCATTATTCACAACTATCTTTTGAGTTTTAATGGAGATGAAAGCTTTCAGCAATACACCACCAAGAGCTTTAAATAAAATATTTTGTATTATTTCTTATGCGGTATATATCAAAAGGCAAAGAAATTAAAACATAAAACTGAAGTAGCAAATCATATCAAAATCAGAAGTTTAAATACTAAACTGAATGTGGAACTGGAAATAGATGTGCAATAACTGTTAGCCAACCAAGGGACTTATTCACTTCCGGGACACAACTAAGGACCTTAGAGATACAGCTATGCCAACCAGTCATACTGTACAACTGTTTAAAACCCTTGAAGAGCTTCCATTTGTAGCAACTCACAAGAGAGCAATTTTTCATCTATAAAATAAAAGCCAATGAAAAACGATGTCACGTCAAAAGGCTTCTTAAAAATAACAGCATGAGAAATAATGTTAAGCAAGAAGATAATTTAACCTCTAGCACATTTTCTATTAAATACTTCTTTTGGAGATTACATAGCTTGTTTTTTCTCAATTGTTTCACCATCAATATCAAAACAAGAAAAGTCCTTAGGGCCAAGGCCATTTCATGTGTCTGTATCCCCTTCCAACGCAGCAGGCGGCTAAGATTTGAAGCTTCACAACCATTTCCCTGAGCAGCGAATGGTAAAGGGTCCTGGCTGGGTGAGGTGAGGATGGCAAGGGTTGATGTGGCCCACCGCCCAAAGCTAAAAAGAACCAGGTTACCTTCGGCTGCCCAGGCCTCCCGATGCATCGGAAGCCGTTCCCACCTAAAAGCCCGCTTGCTAGATGGGAGGGTGGGGCGGTCTCGGTCTCCAGAGCAAAGCAACAAATTCGGCCCCTTCTAATGCCCCGTCCGTCCACTTCCACAGTGCTCCGAGGCCAGGGGCATTTAAAAGACTAACAGGTGGGGCGGGGGGGAGGGTCCGTTGGGTTCCACTGCACAGACACAGGGAAGATAAAAGACGCACGACTTCGGATGACAGCCCGGGACCGACAAAGTTAGGCAGCGTCTCACCCCTGACACTTCCTCCACATTTGGGCCCGTTTAGCCCCCAGAGCCCCCCCAGTCACTTCGCCCCAACCTTGCCCTCCGGCCCCGGCTCCCTTTGTTCGGAGGCCGCCCTCGCCCCGGACACCGGGGGCCGCTTCCTGCGGGGCGCTCGCCCGGGGACCCCCGCCTTTTGTTCGGGGACTGCCGAGGCGGAAGTGTCAGCCACCAAGGCGCCCCGGCCCGAGGCCTCCACGGGGGCCGGACAACAATGGCCAGAGGCGGGCAAGAGCAGCGCGAGGAAGCGGCCGCGGGGCCGCCGCGTGGTCCTCCCGCTCCCTCCCCGGGCCCTCGGCGAGGCCGCGCCGCCGCCGGACCTGCCCCGGGCTCCCGCCAGCCTGACAGCCGCCCTCGGCCCGGCCCCAAAGGATACTCCCGGGTCCGGAAGGCCTCCTGCGTGTGTGGGATGACGAAGAGCGGCTCCTCTCCGGGCAGTGGCTTCACCAGCGGGAACGGCTTGCGGCCCAGCAGCGGCGCCATGGCGGCGGCGGGAGCCGGGCCGGGCCCGGGCCGGAGCGGGACCGAGGCCGGCCAGGAGGGGCGGGGGGCCGAGCGAGGAGCGCAGCGCGGGGGAGGGGGCGGCTGCTCCGCGGGCCCCCGGCCGGCGCGCGCCGCTGGGCCTAACTCTGGGCCCGGCGCAGGCTGCTCTCGCGCGCTCTACTGCGCGCGCTCGCTCCTTCTCCCTCCCTCCCTCCCGGGTGGGGGGAGGCGTGAGCCCCGACTCTCCTCGCTCTGGCCCCGGCGGCGCGGAGGCCGCGACGAGAAGGACCCTCGGGAGGAGGGCGAGGGACTCTCCCCCACGCCGCCGCCACCAGCGCCGCCGCCGCGCTGCCTTTGGGTCTGCCGGCCTCCCACGGAACACGGCCCAAATCCCCGGAATCCAGCGTTCGCCGCGACTCTTCGGCAGCCCCGGAGGAAATTATTGAAAAATGGCGGGAGATTGCCCTCCTCCCCCCGCCCGTCCGGCGCTCACACTAACTTGCTCCCCTGTGGCGCTTCTGGCGGCGGCCGCAATAGGCGGAGAGCCAGCCGGCGCTGGCGCGTGATTGGCTCGTGCAAGCCGTCGCTCAGCCCCCGATGGCCCCGCCCACCCTCGGTTCCTGCCGGGTAGTTGGGCTGCGGCGCAATAGAGGGCAGTATGAAGAGGTGAAAGGTCAAGTTATGTAAGCGCCAGCCGCCGGCTCTCGGTTTTCGCGGGGACGGAAGGGACTTGTTTGGGTGGGAGGCCGTGGGTGACCAGCGGGGCCGGGGGCTAAGTGAAGAGGAGAGATGCAGCGGAGGGGTCAACTCGGAGAATCTCCTCCTTACGGACACTGCGCCATCTGTCACCGACGGCGACACCGACATCCGGGCACTGCAGTCCGTGCGCCGGAGGAGAGGGGGCGGGGCGCGCGCGTCCGGGGGCTTTGTCTTTTCTCCAGGGCCCCGCCCCCATCTTAAAGGGATCGCGGGCGGCTCGGGGCCACACCCCGGGAGGGTGCCTAAGGCCCCCCAAGGGCCCTGCACCCTCGGGCTCAAAGGGTCCCCTGCAGTCAGTCGCTCAAGGCGGGGCACTTGGGAGGGCAGGCGTTAAGGGGAACAAAACCTGTTCTCGGCATCCTCCGAACCGGGGGGAGCCCCCAAAGAGCCCCCCTTAGCCGCGCTCTGGGCTGCTTGGCCGTTGGCACTCTGGCCCCCTCAAAACGACCTGCAGACGCAGCCTGGAGGCCGGGGGTTCCCTAGAAGGGTCAGTGCGTCAGAGCAGAGAAAGGACGGACAGCACTGTGGGCGACTAGAAGTTGCACCCCCAAGAAGAAAGTGGTCCCGGGCTCATATCGGGCCCCCGCCTCTCTGAAGTCGGGGTCCCACTCGGGACCGGAGCGGCGGGGTCAGACCCTCTCCCTCCCTTCTCCCAAGGTCTAGACTCCCGAGCTCAGTAACTGCTGCTAACAACTTCTCCCCCCACTTCGCCAAGTTTTCTTTTGTAACTCTCGCAGTTAGCTGAGTAATGTTTTGTTCCCTTCCTATAATGTTTACAAGGACTTGAGTTCAAGTCCCCCCCCTCCCTCCCTCCTCCCGCGCTTCTCCAACTCTTCTCTGCTTTAAGTTCTGAGTTCAAGATGTGTAAACGAGGGAAGATCGGCCCTAGTGTTGGACAAATTCCTCCTCCCCCCCATATCTATAAGGGCTTTGTCCTGAGTTCAAATCTCATCTCAGGCACTTGACACTCACTAGCTGTGTGACCTTGGGCAAGTAACTTAACCCCACCTGCCTGGTCCTGGGTCATCTCCAGTCATCCTGATTTATATATCTGGTCACTGGATTCAGATAGCTCTGGAGGAGAAGTGAGGCTGGTGACCTGCACAGCCCTCCCTTACTCAAAACCAAGTGCAAGTCATGGCATCATTTTTCTGATGGCATGGTCGTCTTCGACAATGAAGGACAAGCACACACAAGGGCTTCGTGGGAAGGGAATAACTATCCATAGCTGCTATGTGCTAAGCACTCTCCAAAGCGCCTTTTTTAAAAACAATGTTTGAGTCTCCCAATCCTGTGACCTGGACGCTGCTATTCTGCCCATTTTGCAAATGAGGAAACCAAGGTAAAGTGGTGAAGTAACTTGCCTAGGGGGTCACATATCTCAGTAAGTGACTTAAGACAGATTTGAACTGCAGGCCCACCTCTCCATTCCTTGGGCTACTAGCTGACATGCTAAATAAAATGTCGATTGTTTTTTAAGGTCCCCCACTCTTCTGTCTTCAAGGCTTAAGTACTCTATATTTGGGGGAGGGGAAAAATGGTAAGGAAGAAGAAATGACCAGACTTCTAGAACAGCCTGTCCTGTGCCATTCCTGACCCATTTGCTTGGTGAGCCTCCTTGCATACTCCCTGCATTGAGGGCGGGTCTCCTTACAGACTGCTCCTGACAAAATGAGGCTTGTATGGACCTTGATAAAATGTGATCTCCTGGGGTGGGGGTGGGGCCACCGCGCAGGCCTATTTCGGTTTTGTCTATATCTCCAGTGCATGGCACAGTCCCTGGTATAGAGTAGAGATTCTTACTAAGTGCTTGATTTTAGGTAAGGAACTGGGTCAAGAAGAGCTAATGTTTGTAGGCAGCCAGAACCACTAGCAATAAGAATCTGCAGGGAAACGATGTCCAAATGTTGTGTCTCCACCCTCACACCTCCAGCCAGTGGCCTCTGGGCCCTGTTGACCCAAGCCCTCCCTCAGCCGCCCATCCCACCCCTGAACTGGAATCTTAGTTTAGGTCTCATTTCCTAACCCCAAATCTAAATCTGTCTCTTGGACTGGACTGTCCATCCAACTTTTTAGAGAGCCAACTTAAGAAACCAATTCCCTTCCCCAGGACAGCCTTTTAAATTTTAAGGTCGCTAGAAAGTAATCTCTGTAAGGACCCAGAGTATTTGAATTCTAAGTCTTCTTTTTTCCTCACTAAACTTCTCGAGTCTTCGTTCAGTTGGCAAATCTTTTGCTGTCCTTATTTGTGATGCTTCAAAAAGCAAAACAAAACCCAAACTATCAGCCCGAGGGACAAAAGAAAAGAGATCGTGAGCTGGAGTGATCACTTATTTGAGCTTTGTGCTAAATACTCCAAACAATAGCTGGCATTTATACTGGTTTTGAAGGGCCACCTGTCAGTCATCAAGTCATTTCTTAAGAGTTAACACTGTATCTGGCACTGATCTAAACTGATGGTATCAAAAAAGGCCAATGCTGGGATCCCTGCACCCTGGGGCAGACATTTTCTAATGGGTGAGAGAGGAAACCTGCAAATAACTTTGAACCTACAAGACATAAATGGATAAATGGAAGGTAATTTCTAAGGGAAGGTATCTGGGGGTACAAGGAAAAGCTACCTGAAGAAGGTGGGAGTTGAAAGTCTTGAAGGAAACCAGGAGGCAAAGGTGAAGCGTAAGCCAGGGCGACAGCCAGTGCAAAGGGTCAAAACCTGGAAACAGAGTTACATGAAGGAACAGCCATTGAGTTGTGGATTGTGTGGACAGAAGTTGCGTGTAACCAGATTGGAAAGGACTCTTGTGCTGGTGGGCTTGAAAACTCCAACAGAGCATATTTGATCCTGGTGGTAGTAGAGAGCCACAAAAGACTGAGCTGGAAGGACCTCAGGTATTGGACCTGAGTTTACAAAAATCACCAGACTGAAATATGAATTGAAGTGGGAAGAGACTTGAGGCAAAGTTTGGGGTTTGGGGTTTTCCAAATTACTTTTGTACATTTTGTTTATTTGATGAAAGACGATCTAAAAGCGAACTTTGTTAATCATAGATGGACTGTATCTACAAGGTCATAGATTTAGTGTTGGAAGGGATCTCAGAAACCACCTAATCTAATATCCTTGTTATTAATAGATGAGAAAAGGGAAGCTTTGTCCTAGGTCATGAAAGCCGTCAGTTGCAGAGCCTTTGACAGTGTGAGTCTGGGGCTCCCACCAAGGTGGCAACAAGAGCTAACCGCCAGGCTCTTCTGGTATCTGATCCCACTTGGCTGTTTCTGTTTTATGTTTTCTTCAGGGTGGGCAGGAAACTGCCTTAAAGCTGATTCCTGGACCAAGATGAGTCTGTACTTTAGGGGGAACACTGAAGTCAAGCCACTTTATTTTGTCTCCATAATTTGTTGACTTCTCGGACTTAGTGAGGGTATCAGTGACAGGGGAGGGCACCATTTTGCAGGCTGTCATAGTGTTCATTGTGTTCTTGAGATGCAATAAAGTTTCTTGATTTTTCAAAAAGAATTTTGTCCTTAATTTGATGGGTGCTCCTTTCCTCTCCTTGGGGCCTCTCCTGAATAACAAAGCTGATTAATATGACCAGTCGGTCAACTAGTGTTTATTAAGCTGCAGAGGCAGCTAAGAGCCTTGGTCAGGAAGACCTGAGTTCAAATTTCCCCTCTGACACTAACCTTTCCACCCAGGGCAAGTGACCTTGGTTTTCCATTCTCTTAAAGGGAGATAGATAATACCACTCCCAGTAGTGGAGAGGATAATTACTATATAAATGTTTATTCCATTCCCTTCTCCCTAGGGTGTTGCCCAGCCCTATGCTTAGCTTTGGGAATACAAAAAGGAAAAAGAGAGTCCTAGCCCTAAAGGAGCCTACCTCTGTTAAAAGGAAGCTGAAAAGGGGGGAGGAGGGAGGACTAGATAACTAAATCCTGAGGGGTGCCGTCCCAGATACCTTCCACAAATGGAGGTTCTGGAAGGAACTCTCATCCCCCCAGAAGGGCCCCACGGGCAGAGGGACAGATGAGGGGTGATTTCCTATGTTGATCTTCCCTCGGCATTCAAGGGACCAAGGAATGAGATTTTTATTTGCTCTCTACCATTGTGTTCCCTGCAGCTAGTACTTTTCCTGGTATGTAGTAGGTGTTTAAAATCTCTGAGGGTGGAACTGAACTGTTAAATGGAAGTAGCATCCTGTCCCGAGGCTACTCTGAAACTTTCAGGTGACTCATCTTAATCTGAAGGGGTGGCTTTAGGAGCTAATGACCTAGCCTTCAGAGCTGTCCTTCATCTGACCCTACTTACCAGAACACTTTCAGTTGGGCGAGGTAGCCAGACACTAGGCTCCTTCCAGTTGGGAACACTTGAATGGATGGTACCCACCCCTAGCAGTCAGTAAGCATTTATTTGGGCCAGACTTCAAGAAGTGCCAATCAATGACCACATGAAAACAACTCAATCCCTGTATGGGACACATGGGAGAGAATCAACAGGGGAAGGCACCAGCATTTTAAGAGGAATCAGGAAAGAGCAAACAGGCCCTTCTCGTTTTCAAGTCTGTCTAGTCCTTTATGAGCACCCCTTTGGAGGCCATGGTCTGTGACACTCACTTTGGGGAGAGCCAGTCCAAATGGAGATCCACTCTCTTGTGAAGCATAGCAAAGTAAATATAGGCCAGTGAAGCCGAACACTTAATCATGTATATGACCCCTGCCATCATTTGGCCTTCTCCAGTCACTTCACAGGTTCATGGGTGCTAGTTGTGTCTTCTCAGAGCTTGGAGTTACTACAGGGCAGGCACTATGTCTCTGACTTCTCTGCATGGGGATATGACCTAGCCTAGCTGAACAGCATAGACCCCTAATAAATGTTGACTAAGGCAAGAGTGAATGAATCATTCTGCAGAATAGGGATGAAAAGAGATCAGGTTTTTCCCAGCACTTAATTGGACCAAGGCAGAGGCTCTTTGGCCAAGTTACCTGGTGCCAGCTTATCTGCTGGGATAAGCAGATCCATGATTGTGTTGGACCCTATGTGTCACTTTTGGTAAGAACTGGGGAGGAGAGAGTGGGCATTTTCTGCCTCTAGGGCATAATGTTTTGAGAAACCACTTGTCGTACTCTGGATTGCTGGGTTTACAGTCAGGTAGATCTGAGTTTAAATCCTGCCTTGAACCATGGGCATGCCAGTCATTTAACCATTCCAATTTCAGCAAAGAGGAGGTAAAAAGGCATTGTAGGCATGAGGGACAGAGGCACAGGATTGAAGAGTACAGAATGAGAATGGGGACAGACCTTTTAAGAACTAAACAGAATGCCTACTATGTGCCAGGCACTGTGCTGACCACTAGAGGCAAAGCATACACAAAGCAGTCCCTGCCTCAAGGAGCTTTTGCTCTAATGGAGAAAGAGAAAGCACCAAAGATAACAAAGAGGGAAAAGGAAAGCATGGGGCCTCATGGATGAGTCAAAAATAAATGCGTTTCCAGTGTCCCCCTCCCTCAATGGAGGTTTAAGTGTTTGTGGTTCTCTAGTCACAGGTCCAAAGGGTTCTGATGAGGCATGAGAACCAAGACTGATTGGATCTTGCAGGATGATGAGATCTCCCAATGGTGAGAGCATGGTGACCAGGAGTGAGCACATCCACATGGGAAAGAAGCCTGTGGGTGACCCCACAGCCCATGTCACTGTCCTGCTGAGAAAATCAAGGATGCACAATTTCATGGGTGAGCACACCCAGCCCCTCAGTGACTGACTGGTCTGCCACTGGCCTCTGTAATGCTCTGAACTTGGGGAGGATGGTCCTCTCCCAGCAGACATTCAGTTATCAAGGAGTCAGTCTGGAAGCTATTCCAAATGAGTAAGAGCTGCTGGCGCCTGAGCTCCATTGGCAGAACACTCAAGACTTCACAGTCACCATCACACCATGGTCATCAGCATGCTTATTAATGATAGATGTTCCATTGTAAGGTGTTTAGTAAGCCTTTTCTTTGTACAGAGTACAGGAGAGATACACAGTTTAAATAAGAAAAGTATATCCCAACTCTAGAATATTATTTACATTTTAACAGGGTAATGAGTAGTATAGTATAGAGGAAAACAGCCCTGAACATGAAAGCAGAAAAGAACCAGGTTTAGATCCTGCCTTCCAAATCCTTCAACCACTTCAAGCCTCCAGTTATGTCCTACAGGTTTGTCAGTTGATATCATTATTAATCTTATCATGCAACTATATCATGCAATATTATATGTGTATAAGTTAATCTATAATATAGTGGCACCAAGATCCAAAGCAGGAAGTCATGACTGCCTGGAGGTACAAAGGAAGTCATCTGAATGCTTTAAAGAATGGGAATTCAGGGGATGGTAGGCATTCCAGACACAGGGAAGCCTGTGAACAAACTCACATCTGAGAAAACAAATAAGGTATATAGAAATCAGATAATAAGCACAGGCTACACAGAATGATATCAATGCAATGTAATTACATAAGCATGTATTAAATGCCTGCTATGTGCAAAGAGCTATGTACAAGGTACTATGCCAAGTGCTAGGGACACAAAAGAAAAAAAGTTCTTGTCCCTCAAAGAGAGCCTGTGTTCTATAAGCTAAAGCTGCAAAGATAGGATTAAAATTTTATGTCATATATATGTGTGTGTGTGTGTGTGTGTGTGTGTGTGTGTGTGTGTGTAATTGTATATAAAATTTTTTTTGCTGGATAGCTAGATGGTAGAGTGGATAGACCAGGTCTGAAGTCAAAATCTTTCTGAGTTCAAATCCGACACTTACTAGCTGGGTAATCCTAGGCAAGACACTTCACCCTGTTTGCCTAGTTTCCTCATCTATTAAAGGAACTGGAGAAGGAAATGGCAAACGCCTCCAGTACTTTTGCCAAGAAAACCCCAAATGGGAACACAAAGAGTCAGACACAACTGAAAAGACTGAACAACAAAATATATGTTTAAATGTTTTATTAAATATATTTTAACATTTGTGTATGCTCCTCCTTCACTTGGAATGCCCTCTCTTCCATGGTCAGTTCTCCAAGGCCCAGACTTGGGTTGCCTCTTCCAAGATGCTCCTGGTGCTACTTCCTTCTTAGATCCCTTCCAGAAATCTCTTTCATTTGCCCCCTTTCCAATGCACGTTTTACCATTCAAACACCATTTCTATCCTACCACAAATTATAATGGCAGCTACCTGACACAGTGGATATAGCACTGGGCCTGGAGTCAGGAACACCTGAGTTTAAATCCTGCCTTAGGACACTTACTAGCTGCGGAATATCTGGTCACTGGATTCACATGTCTCTGGAGGAGAAGTGAGGCTGGTGACCTGCACAGGCCCTCCCTCACTCAAAAAAACAAAGTCAAGTGCAAGTCATGGTCTTCTTCAGCAAAGTGGCAAACCACTCCAGGATTTTTGTCAAGAAAACCTCAAATAGGGTCACAAAGAGTTAGACACAACTGAACAAAAACCATATATAAAAATTTGTGTTCCCTGATCATACCCATTAGACTATACCCACCACAAAGTCAGGGTACTTTATTTGTATAATGCTGACAATAATTAGCAATAGCTAACGTTTATATATGCCTACCATGTGCCAAGAACTGTGCTAAGAGTTTTATTTGATCCCCACAATAACCCTGAGAGGTAAATGCTATTATTTTCTCCATTTCACAGATGAAGCAACTGAGGCAGGCAGGTTAAATGATTTGCCCAAAGGTCACACATCTAGTGTCTGAGGCTGATTTTTTGAATTCAGGTCTAACTCCAGGCCCAGGGTTCTATCCACTATGCCCCTAGAATACCTTAAATGCTTTTGGAATAAATCCAACTAGTACAACTTGTTATCCAAAAGTGTCTTGCACATAAAAGTACTCAGTAAGTATGTGATGAATTAGTACCACTTTCCAAAGTAGGAATTTGGCCAGAGAAAGTCTAATTTTATTATTATTATTTACTAGCTATATATAATTTGATTTTACTTTCTTGCACGCCCAGGTCTACTCTTCAGTGTTCCCTAGCATTTTCCCCAGGGGCATATTATATTTTGTGCTATTTGCCAGGTATTCAGCCATGCACAGATGGCCACCTACATAGACTAAGACTACTTCAAAGGTAGTTCTCTCCTACCTGGTGGTTCCTTCTCATCTCCAGATCTGCTCCTTCACTTTGCCCATGGAAAAGATGATGAAAGCCAACTTTTGATGGTGCAGTGGATAGAAGGTTGGGATTGGAGTGACAGGATAACTTGGGAATCCAGGTTTTGCCACTGATACTCCCTTTGTGACTTTGGGCAAATCACTTGATCCCCCTGGGCCTCAGTTTCCTCATCTGCCGCTTAAGGTAGGTGGACTAAAGGTTAAGATCCCTTCCAGTTCTAAGTGGGGAAGCTAGGTGGCGCTGCAGTAGACAAAGCGCTGGGCCTGGAGTAGAGAAAACTCTGTACAGCTTTAGGCACTATGTGACTGTAGGCAGGTCATTTGACTCTGTTTGCCTCAGTTCTGCATCTGCAAAATGACCTGGAGAAATAAATGGCAAACCACTCCAGGATCTTTGCCAAGAAAACCTAAAATGGGGTCATGGAGAGTTGTACTTGACTGACAAACACAAGGACACCTCTGCTACCCAGAGTATTCAAGAACTTCTGTTTGCTAGCTCATAGCTCAATACTGATCCCACCAAAGCTGATTTTTACTTCCTTTGGCACTTGCATGACTTCTTGGGATGTCCTAAGGCAAGGATTCGTCCAGGGACTTTTGGAGGTGGAGGTTAAGTCCTTCACTTGCTTTGTTTGCACTATGAGGCCTTGACATTTTCTTCTCCACTCTGTGGTCAAACAAGTCACTCTCTTAGAATCTGAAAGATGCCCTGAGTCAGGAGACAGTTTGTGCCAGGCAAGTTCAACCACCACCACCTCTATCTCCCCTCCCATCCCAAGAACAGAGCCTAGAGCCTGGAACCCAAAGGCCCTGGCAATACCAGTAGCTGCCAGAAACACTGGCCGGCTTCTCACCTGGCTCCACAGTCATTTTGTAGGGGAGGAACCACTCTGGAGAAGGGGTCCATCTTCCGTACGAACCAACTGCATACCAACTGCCATGAATAAGCAGGTCGGCCAAAGAAGCCTTGGCAGGGGTAGCACCTCCCTAACAGTCCAAATCCTGCTTCCTGCCCAACCCCCCAGGGCCATGTCTGAGTAAACAACTTCCTTCCACCCAGATGCCATCTGGCAGAAACTCCAGCAAGCACTTTGTCCCAGCTACTGAAGATGCAGGACACAAAGTTTCCCACCACCAAAGTACTTGGCATTATCAATAGTTCCATAGCAGAAAAGAATATTCTATCCAAACATTAAAAGGGGACCCTAAAGACCATGGGACCTCTCCATCTGACTTGCAACTGAAGTATTTTCTCCCCCATTAGAATGAGAACTCCAGAGAGCTGGACCAGCCTCCTCCTCCCCAGCACTCAGCACAATGATTTGCACACAGCACTTAATAAAAGCTTTGTCATTGTCCAATACTCCAGTGGCCTTTTTTTGGTGGTCTGAGCAGTGGTCCAAGCTTGGCTTTCTAAAATGTCATCCATAGAGAAATGTGGCTCCCAAGAAACCAGCTGCCTCTTCTGAAGCAGAAATTATCATTCTCTTCCCCAAAAAGATGGAAAGTAGAAAAATGTTTATCAGAAGTAACTTTAGTTTTAAAATAACACAAATTTGTAATTATAAAGAAATGGATGGACTAATGAAAATCGAGTTGGGCAGTGGGGAAGAAAGGATTCATATAGCACAGTGGAAGAATGTTTGAATTTAGAATCAAAAGACCCAGGTTCAAAGTCCTGTGTCAAAGAAGCTCATATGACCTTGGATAAGTCCCCCAGCCTCCACTCTGAACCAGTTTCTTCATTTACAAAATGACAAGGGATGAACTAAGCTATCTCCAAGGTCCCTTCTAGCTCTAAATTCTGCTACTTTACTTAGTCCCAGTTATACTAAGCTAGCCTCCCTGTCTCCATGTGGGAAACATTAAAGAGGTGACAAAAAGGATTAAGCAATTGCAGTAAGACGCATGGACCACTGCAGCAGCTCTTCAACCCCATGGCATAGGAGACTGGAAAGTTAGCCCCGCTGGTGTTCAGCGTAGGTGGATCACAAGCCCCCTCACTAGTTAATCCCTCACAATCTCAACCCCTCCAGAACCCACTACTTGGCCCTTAGCAAGTACCCTACCTCTCTCTGACCGTGGTATAGTTGAAAGGGCCTAGGTTCAACTCTCCCAGATGCCTCCATACTTGTGTGACCTCAGACAAGTCAGTTAACCTCTGGGGAGCTCAGTTTCCTCATTTCCCAAAGGGAAGTTGCACTGGTGGCTTGACATCCCTTCCATTCAAATCTGATTCTGTGAAGAATCTTCCAGCCACCTTTTCTAGGAGTGTCAGGGCTCCGGGCCTTGGAGCTAAGCCCTTCATCAGAGAAGCAAAGCACTCACACAATAACAAAGTGTATTTCAAATAGTTTAATTTTAAAAATATTCTATTCAGTGCTAAAATATGTCTTCACTCATGGTCACCCATTTTAATTTTCTTAAACTTTTTTTTGAAACAAAAAATAATATCACAAAGTTCGATTCAACATGCAGATTTCAAAGAAAAGGAAACTTTCCAGAAAGTGTGAGCTGAAGAGGACTGGGCTTGGTGCTCCCAGAACCTCAAGCTCTTGCTGGGACGTAAGCTGTAGCAGCAGTGCTGACCCAGGACTGGGGGCAGGGGCCGCACCAGAAGGGAGGAGGGCAAGGAAAAGAAGCAGCTGGGGGAGCTTAATGGGAGACGGACAACTGAGGAAAAAGCCAGGACTCAGGCAAATGGAAATCCATGTGATCTGCCTCCAAGCTCAATCAGGTGGTAAAGAAGCCCCTCCAGAAGCCTAGATTAGCCCATGGCACCCAATCCTGCCCTCTCCTCTCCAGTGCCAGCCCCAGCCACACTCCTGCCTGAGGCTGAAGGGCTCCCTCTTTCCCTTGCCAGGAGAGCCCGAGAGTCTATGGGCTTTGTCCATGGCTTCTAATAAGGGTCACTAAGATCCCTACCTAAGTGTTTTCTCTCTACAGGGCACTCATTGGCCTAGCAGCAGCTCAACCCAAGGAGCAGAGGCCACACAACAGAGAGCTGACAGCTGATGCTCCAGGTTTGGCTCTCAAAAAAGCAGGGGTAGGGCCTGACACCCAAGGGGTATGAGCTCCACCTGGAAGCCTGTGTGCCCGGGAGGCCTTCTGAGAGCCCAGAGCTTGGGGAACCCTGGGGCCACCCACTTACAGCTTGAGTCCCCCAAGAAAAGATAGGGGGAGAAGCAACCCTCTTCCTAGGAGCAAGCAAATAAGTACCAGGGACGGAAAGATGATGCCATGACCCCAAGTCCTCTGGCCACCTTTCTCACTGTAGCCTTGCAGCTCAGGGGGGCTGAGACCTGCAGTCTCTTTACCCCAATGCTTGCCTTCACCCCAGCAACACAGCATAGCCAGGACCAGAATTCAATAAATAGAGGCTAGGGGCCAAGCGGGCAGGGCACCAGGTGTCGCTAGCTTTCTGACGCCGTCTGCAGCACAGCAGACTGCTCCATACAGAAACGCTTTAGTGGTGGGGCCCCTGAGTCCTCCTCGTCCTCTGCAGCCTAGGGAGAAGCCAGAGTGGCCAATTAGAGGAGCCTTGCCAGAGTGTCAGCCTGGGGCCCTGCCACCTGAGCTGCTTCCAGCACACAGACCAGCCACCAGTCCTCACTGGCCTTGAGGCACATCCTCCACAGGCTTTCTTCCTCCCACCTTCAGCACTGCCATTCCCCATACCAAAATGCAACTGTCTTTTAGACAGCTTTTTCCCATGATTTTCCTTACCTGTGTCTCTAGTGGGACTGGTTCTTCCTTGGTGAGGGTGGGAGGTTCATCAGCCACTTCAGAAGCAGGCAGGGATGGTTCTGAAAAGGGAACAAGGTGACCCTAATCACAGAATATTGCTGAGGAAGCTGACCTCTCCAAACCATGGCCTTTCCAACCTTACCTCCCAATATTCTCCTCCAGGGACTTTACAAACAAACTGAATTAGCTGCTGTTTTCCAATACATTTGGTTGTTTCTGACTCCCAAGTCAAGCCCCGCCCCACCCCCCCTTTGCTGCCTGTCACAGCCTACCCTTGAGGCAGCAGGGGGCTAGGAGTCAGGAAGTGTGATTAAAATCTTGTCTTAGACACTAACTGTGTGACTCTAGACAAGTCATATAACTTTCTGGACCTCAGGGCTCTAACTACGTGGTCCCTTCCAGGCTTGGCCATCTTTCCTAACCCTCTCTCCTCACCTCAGAGGGCCGCCTTTGTCCTCCAGACATAGCGCTTTCTATTTCTCATCTCATGTTCATACTGACATTCAAATTTAAATCTGTATCGTTAATTGTGACATAAGTGCAAACTAATTACATGCTGGCATGTTTACTGTCTCCCTCTGTCCAACAGCTGGCCTGCTGAGTCAAGCTGCTAGCCAGGCAGTCCATTCACACCGTCTTGTCTCCCCACCCCTCCACATGTGTTCTTCCCAGTGCATGCTGGGTGATCCAAGCCTTTGCTTTTTGGACACTTACCCTCCAGGATCTCCTGGCCTAATGTGGGTGGCTGGGAATCATCTGTTCGGAAATCTGAGGTGTGCGCTGGGCTCAGTGACTCACTCTGCTGAGGGCTAGGGCTTGAGTTGGTGCTACTATCCACTTTGAGCTGATAGACATCAGACACAGAGCTCTGGTTGCTGTTTTCATCTGAAAGGCAAGTTCAATCAAGGAAGAAGCATAAGGGGCAAGCAGGGAGGGAGGAAGAGGCCAGACATGTGGAAACAGCTCTGAGTCAGGTCCAAGGGCTCAGCTTCACCCTGGGGACTGGAGGAGGCCACAGGGATTTGACCTATCCTGGGTACTTCGAAGCCCTAAAGGGTATGATCAGGTTTGCCATTTTACGCAAACATGTCTTCTTTTGGTGCCAGTGTAGACACTAAATGGATTTGTAATCTTTACATCTGTGAGCTATTTATGCTTTAGTAAGAAGGTCACTGTCAGGATGAGAATATCCATCTCATCCCTCCTGGCTGTGGACCTGCTATTTTTATCAAATGTCACCCAAGTACAGGCTCTTAAGGGACTTTGCAGACAACAGAACCCAATCTCCCACTTCTGGCAGGACTGACCTCTAAGGCATCTGACAGCTGGATGGTTCTTCATCTCTGTCTCATAAAGCAGCCTGTTCCACTACTGAAGAGCCCAGGTTTTTAGAAAGTTCTTCTTTGGGGGCTAGAACAATCTACACTCAGCATTTTGGTGAATATATACAACCACTGGACTGGAGAAAGGTTTGTGACTAAAAGATTTTCTCCAACCAAATGAAAAAGGCCTCATTCTCAAGCAATTTTCAACTTAAATTTTATAGTAATCACAAAATAAAAGATGAACTTTCCCAAACCCCAAAGAACAAAAAGTTATACAATTACTAAAGGAAGAAAGATTGAAGCTCCAGTCTGGCACACATCCTAGGAAAAGAACAGTCTTCCCCTCCAGGTCTACTTAACAGTAAACCAAAGGGACACCTCCCCTGGAGTGTGGTGAACAGAGACCTCTGATCTAATTACCAGACTGCCTGTTTTGGGGAATCAGGCACACCCTCTAACTTGATTAGGTCCTCAATTCCAGGGAGACTAATACTATCCAAGCAAGATCTGGTTATTGTATCAATTCAGAATGTAGATTACTAAGAGACGCCTTGGTAAGGTGGGCTTCTAATGGTCAGTCGGTCAGTAACTATTTAGGAGGACTCATCATGGGTGAGCATTGTGATAAGGACTGGCATACAAAGAAAGGAAAAACCAGCTCCATGTAACTAGGCCATCTAGATACTAGCAGAGCAGACTGAAGTTAATCTGAGAAGGGAAGGGTCTCCAGCTAAAGGTGAGATTTGAACCATCTTGAAAATGAGCAGAGAAGATTCTACATTCACATGAAGCTAAAATCTATCTATTTCCGCTCTCCCCAGGCCAAACATGGTCAGGTCCTTTGGCTATTAATGAAATCACACTGACCAATGAACAGTGACCAGGCCCAGTGGCTGCGCATCCTCCCAGCATTAAGTTTGAGCATACAAAGATGATTGCCAAACAGACCTGCATTAGTATTTCTTGTCCATCTTCCATTCTCCCCATTAAACAGTTCCTGTATGGTCAGGACTGGAATTCTGCCCCCTGGGCACAACAGCATGAATACCATGATGACGTCCTGGCTTTGTCCACTTTGTACTAAAGGCCAAGAGCAGAATATGGGCCCTTGGCTAGAGGCAACTAAAACTTACCTTGGAATTCAAGGAGGAGAGAAGAGTTGGCAGAAGCATCAGAGGGAAAACCGTTAGGTTCTCGGGCTGCTGAATTGTTCGATTTTGATTTCTCCTTCTGGAAAAAAAAGACCCCAAGGTCAGAGTTGGGCAGGAGGAGGTGTTCCTGTGAGGTTCACAAAGTCTTTTGCTGTCACTTGGAATAATGCTTGGCGCTTCTGGGAGGGGTTAAAGACCAGCAACAGCAGAACAGAACGTCCATGTCCTTCTATTCCACCTGCTCTTTCTTACTTTCCGATTCTGCCCGAGATCTCTCCTCGGTCAAGAATCAGTCAATAAACATTTATTAAGCACCTACTATGTGCCAGGAACTCTATGCTAAGTGTCAGGGATACAAGGAAAGACAAAACACAGTTTCTGCTCTCCAGAAGGACACAATCTAATGATGCAAACAACTGCGTACAAACAAGACAGAGACAGAGAAACTGGAGATAATCAACAAGTTTTTCTACCTGGCCCAGATGTAGGTAAGCAAGAAACAAAGAAGTGTCCCCAGCTTCAGGAAAAAGAAAGTGACCTTCCACCAGGGGATACCAACTCAGCCTCAGCCAAAGAGCAAGGGTTCAAGCGAGGGGCCAAGCAGGGAGAGCCAGCCCCAGGAGCCCACCTCTAGAAAGTTCACTCCCCAGGGGCATGCCCATGCCCGTGCCCGTGCCCACCCCCTCTCTAAGCAGGATGGAGGCCACTTGTGTGGGAGACCGACAGGGAGAAACATCTTCATGGACTACAGTATTAGCCTATCCCAACCTGTTCCACCTAAGTGGTTAGGGCAAGGACTAATCTCCACAGACACTAGAAGGCAGGAAAACTGAACTGTGCCTGTAGCCCTCCCACTCACTCACCTCTTTGCTGTCGGCTACTGGCACCCATTTAAATATCCTAAGGGATGTGTCCCCCACAGTTACCCATTTCTTCTCCCTAAAAGGAAGACACTGGTTAGAGTTGACCAAGTGAGTTAGAGAATTCCCTCTTACTCTTCTCTGAGCTCTTACCAGGCAACTCCCTCTGCTAGGAATGCAATTCTTCTAAACAAATATTGCTCAAAAGGCTCCTCAGCTTGGAAGAGTTTTTTGTCTAACTACATCTGGCCACATTCCCAACATGAGGCTGTTTTTACTGAAATGCAACTTGTACAGAGTCTTTTCTTCTGCTCCTAGAATGCAGCAAGTAGAAACACCTTTCCAAACTCAAGGAGTACTGGGATACTTTTCTCCCTCTCCCTCCCCCACAAAGCAAGATACTAATTTTCATTTTCTTATGCAATTGCTGGGAAAGAACAAACCAAAATGCTCCAGGACAGCCCTTCTTTCCCACAGGTGTACATCTGTACTGTAATTAAGACACCAAGAACCAGGTCCCTTCCTCCTACTTTGGAGGGGGCATATGCAAGTCTGTGGGCAGGAGGAGTGCTCAGTACCCAGAGATAAGTAACTGACTGGTTTTACCAGGAGAAAACACTTCTGGTCTCCAACTGGTGAGAGTGGCAGGAAGAAAGGAAGGGCTGGTGATTCCAAAATTTCCCCAGTCTTCCTGGCTCCCCAAAGTGCTTTATGAAATGACTGGCTATGTAACCAGTTAGGTCATCTTGACTTACTGTCTATTCTGTAAAGGGAAGAAAATACTCACACTCTCTGGGTGATTAACAGATGCTTTTCACCTCTCTGAAGGGTTGTGAGAAAAGTATTTTGTAAACCATAAAGTGTCCTATGCATGTGAGTGAGGATGATGACTAATTTAAGTGAAGGAAATTGATTGAAGGTTGGGGCAGGCAGCCATTCTGAAAAGGACCTGGGGGAGTAGGAGGGACACTGACTGTTTCCACTGCCCTCTGCCCTCCCCGGGTGAGGCTAAGAACACTGGTCAGTATCTAAACCATGGGGGACCTGGGGATGCTGAGCACAGAGAAGACTTAAAGGACATGGCATCTGTCTCCAGGTTTCTGAAGGACTGTCCTGAGGAGGAGAGGCTAAGAACAAGGTGTGCAACTTGCAAATTTAAGCAGGCTATCAGTTAGGGCCGTGCAGCATGGAGATGGGTCAGGGTGTCTGAGGCAGCAGGAAGGGGCCACCACAATGCACAGGGCGCTGGGCTTCAAGTTAGAAAGAACTGAACTCTAATGTGGCCTCAGACACTTACTTACATTTAAGCTCTGTTTTCTCAACTGTAAAACAGAAATAGTAACAGCACCTACTTTCCAGGGTTGTTGGCAGGATAAAATAAAATAAATAAAACAATTCTTGTCCAGCACTTGTAAAGTGCCTGGCACTATATATTCTCTTCTCTTAGAAGTCTTCAAGCAGAGGCTAGGCAATCACTTCTTGGATATTGGACAGAGTCTTCTCCAGCACAAGTTGGACTAAATGTTTATTCTACAGTTAAGTGTTGTGTTGGAGTCAAGCAAACTTGCATTCAAATCCTGCCTTTAATACTTACTGTCTTGGCCTGGGCCAGCTTCCTTCTCCAGACCCTGGGCCTCAGTTATATTATCCGTAAAACTAGAGGTGTAGACTAGGGCCTCTAAGGTCCCTTCCAACTCTAGAGCTATGATCCCCTAAATTCATTAAATTTTGAAAGAGTTTTTCAATTAGTTGGAGAATTTCTGTTCTAAAAGGTAAGATCTGTATAGTTCTTCCCTTATTTTGCCCCATTATGTAAGCAAAAGCAGCAAAACTCACCGCCCAGGACAGAAGAAACAAAATGTCAACGTTTTATTTACATGTCTCATGTATGAGAGAAATGTCTACGTAGTTCAAAAAAGAGCCAGTAGCTGGATGGGGTGGGATATGGTCTTTATAGGATGGAGTTAAGTTAGTTTGAAAATTATGACTTTATAACTTCTTGACCTCAAAGACTTCAAAGAATCACAAACATCTCATTTGTTAACTCATTCTTAAAAGGGAAGAAGGGAGCTGGTAGGGAAGGGAACCTACAATCAGAAAAGAGAGAAACAATGAGATAAAACCTCCCTGCCTATGGTCACTCATTAAATCCTTAGTAAAGTCAGGAAAATAACTAAGCCTCAGGACTCCAGGTTCTCTAACTAGATCAAGATAAGCCAAAAGTTGGCTTTTTGTAGCTCCAAATACCAGCACCTTTAACATATTTTTAGAATACAAGTTAGGAGATGATGGCATGAGGGCAATAGAAAGTTTCCTTTTGCTGACCTGTTACTTCCCTCAACTTCACAATGCGAGAGATACTTCAGAAAAGAATAGAAAAAAAATAAAAGCTTATTGATTCTAAGCAGTGATTTAAGTCTCTGTCCAAGATCTCTGAGCAGGAATAAGATATAAAAAGAAATAAAATGATTGTTTATTCTCAGAAATTTCCCAAATCAAGATATCCACAAAGAACTGGATTGGTGCAAGGAAGAGTTTAGGAGAGATACATAGTAAATACCATGAATCAGCATGGCACAGTAGAATGCACACATGGCTTAGAATCACAGGACAATAGGTTTGGAGCTCAGACAGGACCCTGCTTAGAAGTGCCAACATGAGCTGCTCCTTCACAAGTCTAGGGCTACAAATGACAGGTCGATTAATCCAACCCTCTTAGTTTACTGATGAGGAAACCAAAGTCCAGACATTTCCTCTACTTGCCCAAAGTCACACAGCTAGACAGTGGTAATGCCAGAAGTTGAGCTACAGTCCTCTGATTCTTCTTTCCACTGTTTCATACTGTCTTCCTGAGTCTCAGCTTCCACATTTTCAAATGAAAAGCCTTCAAATCTCTACCCAAGTAACAACTCCTACAAAAAGCTTTTCTAAGGACCCTAGAACTAAAGCAGAAAGAGACCATATAGTACAATTCCTTCAGAGGTCATGTGAAGACAAAGTTCCTTTGTATATTATTTGTATCAGTTATTAACACCCTCCATGAGAAAGTCACTTTGTAGATATTTTGTATTTAATTTTGTACTTACATGTTCTCTCCAAAAGAATATAAACTTGAAGGCAGGGACTTTTGGGGGGGGGAAGAGGGGGTCTTTTCACTGTTTAACATAATATCTAGCAGGCTGTAAGCATCTGAAGTCTTGCTAGAAACAAAAATCAAGCCTCAATACAGAGCCCTAAGGATACAAAGATTTTATGAAACTCCTGTTCTCAAGGAAGTTACAATGTAACGGGACACAAAGTAACAGTAGGCAGACACTGGCTGCTAGGTAGAAGTGGGGAGATCAGGAAAGGCCGTCAGAAAAAGGCCTCGTGATTGAGTTTTGAAGGATTGATTCCGGTTATGGAGAACATCCTGCGACGATGAGATGAAGCCTAAAAGGAGCCCTAACATGGTCTAACTTCACAGGGGCTGAAAGCCTTGGATAACCGGAGTTAAGATCAGGGCACCCCGGAGGCCAGAGCGGGCCACGAGGTGGGTCAGGCCACAGCCCTTGAACCCGCGTCTGCCGGAAAGTTTCGGACGTGGCCGCCTCTGAGGCTCGCGGCCCTGGGAGACAGCAGGGCCGGAGCCTCCGTAGAACGCACCTGCTTCCCAAGCAGCTCCGGTCAGAATAATCACCGGCTCCGGGAGGGCGGGCCCAGAGTCACGTGCGAGGGCGGCACCGGACGCCGGCAGCGCGCTGATTGGCTGAGGCCGGCGCGTCCTTTTCCTCAGCGCAGGCGCAGCAGCAGATGGCTCCGCCTTCGTCCCGTTTCTCCCCGCCCCCCGCCCCCGGCGCCGGCCGGCCGGCCGGCTCCCACCCCTTAACCCGCCCCGCTCCGGCTCGGCTGGGGCCGCGCACTCGGCCCCCTCACCCGACACCATCACCTCTTTCTCCCCCTTGACAACTCCTCACCATTTCCGCACTTTCTCGATGGCGGCCATCACCTTTTTGATGTCGTCTTTGGCCCGGCTGCGGGTCTCGGCCCGGACGGACCGGCCCGACATGGCGGCGGCGGGAGCGGCAGGGGCCGGGGCTCTGCTCCCAGGACTCGGAGAAGCGCGCGCCACACGCGCCGCCACCGCCCGCCAGCCGCTGCCACAGTCGCGTCACCGGCACCGCCCCCGCCCTCCCCGCCCCCCTCTGCCTCCGCCTCCGCGCCCTCCTCCTGCGCGCGCCCCGCGGGGCTCGCGCCCAGCCCAGCGCGCCTGCGCGGCCCTCCCGGGAAACTCCGCCCCCCACCTGCTCTCTCCCCCCGGGTCCTCGGAGCAAAGCCCAGAGCCCCCTGGAGAGAGGAAGACGGGAGGGGGAGGAGCATGTGCACATGCCAGGCGTCTGGCACGTGCCTCTGAGGGGGGCGGGGATAGAAGCACGAGGACCCACCTGCTGGGAGGCTGCGTCAGGCCAGCCCTGGAGCGTCTGCTGCTCCCCGCCCCTCCCCGGGTTCCGAGCCCCGAGGTGGGGGGCTGTCCTGACCTTGTTCCGAGGGCCACTTCGGAGCACCCTTCACCTGGGAGCGCCCACGCCTAAAACCTCCCTGAGCTGCTGGAACTCAAGGATTCTTGGACCCCTCCTCACAATCATGCTGTTTGTAAAAATACTTCGAGTGCGTAACGCGAGAGAAACCTGGAGAGAAAATGTTTAAATGCGGTTGTCAAAATAAGTAGCACAATACTTTTAAAAGTTCACCGACGCCCCTCCCCAAATCCACGCACAGACCCCTGCGTGCCCGGGGCTCCACAGGGTAGTCTCTCAGCCCATCCCCCAGAGCCCTTCCCCAAACTCCTCGTGGTTCTTCCTCCCAGAAAATCCTACCTACAGCCCTAAACGGGGGCCGGGGTTCAATTAGGCACTCCTGCTCCAGGAATCCAGGATCATCTCCATGCCTCGAGGCAGCAGAGTAGTGGAAGGATGGATGTATATGGATATTTTTGGATTTATAAAGATATAAAATATATTTAATTATAGGGTAAAATGTATTTAATTATATATTTTAAAAATTATATGTTCATTCATTTATGCATTTGTTTAATGGCCTCCTGGTTTGCCTGCTTCCAATCATTTTGCATACCGCATGTAAATTCCTGTTCAGTTCAAGAAATTACAAACCCAGAATCTACAGAATATCGTGTATAGCATATTGTATATAGTATATTGTCATAATGTAGCCAAACAGCAGTGGGTTGAGAGCCATTCTCCTGCCTCTAACACTGTCTGACCCAGCATTCAGTCTCTCTGTGCCCCCAGGCAACTCTCCACACACTGAATTATAAAGAAATTACCCTTCTGCCTAGGTAGGACTTCTCCACTCCTGGAGGGCTTTTAACACTAAATTACAGATGGGTTGACAAATTGCTTTGATGGAAAGTGCTCCAACACAGGGAGCACCGTGCCTAAAGAAAATATTACAATGTAACATAGCTACAAGATAAGACTAATAAAAAATATATCCCCAATAACGGTCCTTTGCAAGTATTAACTTCTTTTTCCAGATGACCAAACTAAGCTAGAAAGTTGGGTTTTACTGAAGGTCAGATAGCTAATAAATAACAACTGAGATTCCAACCAAGCAAGCATTCTTTCTCCTGTTGGTTGTCATCCTTCCTTCTCCAACAGGACTAAAATGACATCACCCTGATAAAGTGAAATTTCAGTGTGCAGAACTGTGGCTGATCAGACCAATACCAGCTTGGAATGTTCTACCACATGTTGGGCACAGATAGTGCGGGTGAATATTTGGGGTGGGGAATCAAAGAAAGTCCTGTCCCTCAAGGATCTTCCGGTCTCATGGAGCACACATAAAAATAACTGTGTAGGAATAAGATAGATACAGTATCAATTGGGTATAGTCTCAGAGGAAAAGGACTGAGATTAAGGAGGACCAGGAAATGCTGCTTGCAAAGGGACAAATTTTATATAGGTCAGTCATTTTTTCAGTCATGTCCAAATCTTTGTGACCCCATTTGCATTTTTTTTTGGCAGAGATACTAGAGTGGTTTGCCATTTTCTTTTCCAAATGAGGAAACAGGCAAACAGGGCCAAGTGACTTGCCCAGGGTCACACAGCAAGTAAATATCTGAGACAAGATTGAACTCAGAAACTCCTGACTCAGGGACTGGTATTCTTATCCATCATACCACCTAGCTGCCCCTATCTTTTATATTTCTTTAATAAATGCCAGTTGACTGATGTTTCCCATTCAACAGCAGTCATTCATTCAGCAAACATTTTAAAGCCCTTGGTGTGCTGGCTGAGGAAATACGAAGTTTAAATTAGACATCCCTGCCCTCAGGCAGCTTCTTGTTTGTCTTTCATTTTCCAGTTACAGGGTGATGTCTTGACTCCAACAAGAATAGAACTTTAAGTGAGGCAGAGCTTCACCAAGTCACCAGCTTCATTCTCTTCTCATGAAAGCCCAGTGACAAGACAAAAGCCAAGGTGACTGGAGATGGCCCCGGAGGCGGTGGATGAGCTGGGCATCTTCGATGTTGGAGCACATGGTTTTCATCCACCCATTCTGCTGAGAGGTCCTTTCATACTTGGGGTAGACATTCTTCTAACTGACCTACAGGTTTGGGGCCTATTATCTACCTTAACCAAGTTTAGCAAGTCTGCTGAGGTTTACATCTCTACTCTAAGGATTCTCAAATCTACGTTTCCTGCCCTAGTCTCTCTGCTGACCTCCAATCTCGAATCTCCACCGGCTTTTCAGGCATCTCAAGCTAGATGCCCAGTAGACACCTTAAACTCAACATATCCAAAACTTTCCCCCAAACTCTATGTCCCTCCCCCCACCTCTCTTTAAGAGCATCATCCTCCTCCTGTGCCCTCAGGCTCCCACCCTAGAAGTCATCCTGGATCCCTCACTGTCTCTGATTCCCAGGTCCAAATGATTGCCAAGACCTCTTCATGTCCCTGCCTTATAGTCTAATAGGGGGATTAGATGAGTTTTTCCCATAGAATGTAAAGGACCCTGAGAAAAGGGCTCTTCACATTTATTTTAGTATTTCTAGTGTAGTGCTTAATAAATTTGTTTTTGACTGATTAAGACACCAACACGTGTCTATATATATGGAAAGTGTATGATGCAGTTCAAAATAAAGTACAATGTGACATCCAATGAGAAAGCTTGAGAATGGGGATGGGGGTTAGAAGGGAGAATCAGGGAAGGGCTTTTTATAGGAGGGAGCATTTGAATCAGTATGTAAGGAATAAGTAATGCAGAGTACAAACCAAGATCTAGTCTTTCTTGAAGAAGGCTGCTTGATGGAAACACACACCCTCCTGCTGGCTGGCACCTCTGGCCTGCCCTGTTTCCAGAACACTCCATATCTGGAATTGAATCTGCTCTTTAAGCTCCCAGCCCCCTGCTGTAGGCTCTGGAGTCATCCCTTGGCCTGTACTCAGCCCCTCCCTGCCTGTGACATCAGAGACAGGAAACAAATCAAATCTTTGAATGAAACGCACAGACTGTTTCAGTTTCATTGCCACTAGGGTAGCACCAGGGTGGAGGCTGTCCTAGTATAGGTGTGATACAGGCCCGCTGCCTCAGTGTTGGAAATGTCAGCTCCCTACGTTTGGGGCCAGATTGGGTTGAGGAGGAAGAGAGGTCTGCAGAGAAATCCCAGCTATGTCTGCAGTACAGTGGAATAAGCACGGGTGGTATTTATAGGCAGGATTTATAATCAAATCCCAGCTTTATCATTAACTGATTAAGTTAACTGATTGAAAGATTTGATCTTAATTAATATTATCATTAACCTTGATCAATCAATCAGCAAGCATTGATTAAGGCCTCACTGTGCTAGGAATACAAAAATAGTAAAATACTAATGGCTAACATTTATATAGAGCTAACTGTGCCAGGAACTGTTCTAAGTACTTTACAATGATCTCATTTGATCCTCACAACAGCTTTGCGAGGTAGGTGCCATTATGATCCATATGCAAAATGTTTATAGATGAGGAAAGGGAGGCAAGTGAAGATTGATTGAATGACTTCCCCAGGGTCATACAATTATTAAGTATCTGAGATCAGATTTGAACTCAGGTCTTCCTGGGTACAGGAATGGTGGCACTCTATCCACAGCTAAGTGGATATAATAGGTCCAGTTCTCAAGGATTATAGATAAGGTTACAGATTTCGAAGTTTATATTCAGTTTACATCTCTTTCTGGTTTCCAGTCCCTTATAGGGTATTGAATTGATGGCCTTTAAGGTCCCTTCCATCTTCAGAGCTCTAATCTCTTATCACTTCCTGTCTCTGTAAAATGAGAGAATAAGGCTCTCTGGCCTCTAAGTTCCATTCCAGATCTCACCCTAAATGCACTCTGATCTCCTAGTGATTAGGAGAGTTGTGGCTATGTAAGCCAAGACCAGGGTGAGGCCTCTTCACAGGACCACCTTTCAAATTCTTTCCTACTCTGTGTGTGTAAATATATGTGTATATACATATATGTGTGTATAAACATGTGTATATATGTACATATATATGTATCCTGTTCCTTTAGCCTTACTAAGTGGTTTACTTCCTCTGTGGAAGCCTTGAGGTTTCAAAAGCTGTTGCAATAGACTGGGTAGGAAAAGGCAAAGGGAAAGGAAAGGTGTTCTAGGCAGAGGAAGCAGCTTGAGCAAATGCATGGAGGCAGGAGATCTCAGGGAGCAAAGAATAGGCCAAGACAACTGATGAGAGGCCAGAGAGGGAAATAATGTAAGAGGGGGCAGGAAAGGTCATATGGCTTCCCTGTGAAAGGCCTTGGATATCTTGGTGGGCATGAAAGCGTCCCTGCTTGGTGTTTGAGCAGGGTGATGATTTGACCAGATCTGTGAGTAACAATGCCTCTCTAATTAGTACAAAAGTTGGATTAAAGCAGGGGAGTGGGGAAACCTGTTAGGAGGTATGGTTGTTTGGTAAAACCTCTGGGATTTTTTTGGTCCTGGTCTTCCTTTCTGCCCTGCCTACTCCCTGGAACCTTCCATACTTGGGACCTTCCAGTACAGAAAGACTTCCAATTTCTCTGCCAATGACCTCAGGAGTGGGAAAAGAATCAGAATCACAGGAGAAAGACCCCTCCTCTCACTCCAAAACACCTCAACTTCTTCGAGTTGAGTCAGCTGGCACAAAGGATTGATGCATGAATCCTCGACCATCATGAACTGTCTGACTTTGAAGTCAGGAAGACCTGAGCTCAAATGTGGCCTCAGACTCTTCTAGCCATGTGATGCTGAGGAAGTCCTTCAACTTCCTTCAGCCTCAGTTTCATTTTCTGTAAAGTGGGGATAATAGTGGACCTACCTCCCAGAATTGTGAGGATCCAATGGGATAATATTCATAAAGCACTTTGTAAGTCTAAAAGCTCTCAATGAATGTAACCTAAGGTCCAAGGCCCATTGGAATGGGACTCTTTCCTCATTGATAGAGATCAATGCTTTGCACCTGTGTGAGAGTCAGGGTGGAGTGGTCGAGTGAGGGATCTCTCCTCTTCATCTTCAAGCATCTCTTCCAGTTTCTTTAGGACTGTTAGTCCTGGAAGTCACTTGAGTCTCCTCAAGCTTTGGGCGCTTCTGGTTTCCAGTTCCAGAGAGAAGATGGATGATGCCAACCTCACTTCAGGTCACTCAAACAAGACTCTAGAAAGAAGTCGATATGAGAGGAGCTGGCAGTCTCCATCACATCCCCATCCCCAGTTTACTACACTAGAGACTTTGGGCAATTTCCCTTTGGGTGAGCTCTAGGACTCTTGGTTGAACTTGGTTAAGTCACTTTTCTCCCAATGGAAGAACGCCTTCAATGTGTATTGTCTAGTATATATTCTACCACGTAGACTTTCTCTTGTTTCTGATTTCTTTTCATTTTGTTTTGCTATTCACTTTGGATAAATGGATTTCCTTGAGAATTGCTATGTATGTTCAATGTGGAACTGGTATTTGGTGGAAAAGGGGTTAAACCTTGGATATTAAGCTTGAGTTACCCCCCATGAACGAAACAATAATCAGACATTAGCTTGAAGACCACATCCTCTACACTTATATTTTAAGGGAGCAAATAGATATTACTCTAGCCTGGTACCCCCTCTCTCTGAGAGAGCAAAGTGGCCAACTTTAAGGTCCTTATCTCTTGCTTCCCCTCCTACAAAGAATTAAAGTTTACCTTAAAGAAGGGCAGACAGAGAAGAGGCTAGAGATGTCTACTCTACCTTCCTTTGAGTCACACAATGACATTCACATGCTACATGTGGGGGGCAGCCCTCACCACACATGTGCTGGCTACCATCTTGTCCTCCTTTCTATTAGATCTTCTATGACCTAAAGACTAGCACACCTGGGCCTCCCCTGTGAAATCCATGGCTGTAACACTGTCCAGTCTCACTTGGAAGTATGAGTCTCGGTCACACTGTGAATATTAAGTGAGCTGTACTAGCTTAGAAGTGTCAGTCTCAGCCCAGTGGGAAGGGTTGATGGAGGGCCTTCCTTTGGAAGAGCTGATCAAGGATTATAACAGAAAAATATTATTAGATTTGATGACTGGAGTGTTGGATGGAGCAGGAGAGAGTAGACAGTGAGAAAATAGAAGCATCAGGTGGAGAATCCTTTTCCCAGAAGCTTGTCATTGAAGAGGAAATAGAGATATGATGGTCACTGGTCAGGGGGCAGTATGGTAGAAAGAGTGCTGGATTTGAAGCTAGAAGACCTAGGTTCAAATCTTGGCTGTGCTAAATATTATCTACATGACGTGGGGGAAAAAATAACTCCACCTTTCTGGGCCTCAGTTTCCTCCTCTGTAAAGTGAAAGAGTTGAACTAGATGACCTCAGAGACTCCTTTCAGCAACAAGTCTACGAGACATTCTTAGAAATCCAGCTTTCTCCAGAAAATTTCTTGTCCATTGCCACTGTCTCCAGAACTAGGGGCTCCTCTCCTACCATCTTCACTTCTCCTTCCAGTGCCAGTCTAAACAAGGAGGAGGAGGGAGCATTACTCATCACCAAACTCCCACATTTTTCCTCCACTGAAATGATTCTGCCATCTCTTCAGCTTGGGATCTACTCCATCTGTTTCAACTCCCTTATCCAAATCCTTGATGGAATCAGCTCTTAAACTCTGGGGTTTTATCTCTTTCTTTAAGGAATTTAGTATCAGACACAGCATCTTTTTCTTCATACCAATCTCTGCCCTCCTATATGAGGACTTCATTATTCATTCTGTAGATTTCAGGAACATTCTGGCCAACCAATTCACCACCTATCCATGAGCAGAATCTTGTCCCCACTTCTATCACTCACAAAACACACCATCACCCAAAGAGGTTCCACCTCCTTGAACCTAAGCTTTGAAACTCTTTCCCTGATCATTCTCTCCTATCCTTTCATCTTTCCTTCTCTCTCACCCCCTTAAACTTATCTTTCATGCTAACACAGACCCCCCCTCCATTCTTATTATCCGAATCTGTTGGCCTATTCTGGCCTCACTAGCCTCCTTTCAAAGTCTTGACTGTATAGTTATACCTACCTAGTAGAAGTCTTCTACACTGGAATGCCTTGACCTTTTGACCTTTCTGTGTCCACCCCTGCTAATTATGCCAAAATAAGTGAACTATTCTCTTTTTCTAGATTTTCCAGTATGTCAATAAGCTTGAGGTTGGACTGTGTTTTGACCTAGTTTTATCATTTGTATCAAGGTGGTTTCCAATCCTCAGGAGCTATTGTTTTCTAAGCTTGTTTTTTCCGCCCTGGTTTACCCTGATTTCTATTTTGTTTCCTACTACGTATAAGTCTGTGGTTAGTGACTTCTCTTAATCCTATCATATTTTCTAATTATATTCTTCACATTCATCATTTTAAGAAACATTGTCCATATTTCAGAATTGATTTTCCCTATAATTTAAAAAAGATTCTACAAGCTCTTTTATTTGTTCCTGTGATTTTTTAAATTTTTAAAATGCCTCTATCTATCTATCTATCTATCTATCTAACTATCTATCTATCTATCTATCTATCTAATCTCTTTCTGTCTCAGTGTCTCTCTCTGTCTTTGTCTCAACTCTCTATGTCTTTCAGTATCTAATCTGATGGATGATTTCATCGGTGTAGGGGCCCTGAGATTTCATCAGGTCTGGGCTGATATTCAGATGAGCAATTCATTTTTGTGGTTCAATTGTTTTTACTCCTGTCTGACTCTTTGTGACTATATTTGGGATTTTCTTAGCAAAGATACTAGAGTGATTTGCCATTTTCTTCTCCAGCTCCTTTGACAGCTGAAGAAATTAAAATCAGCAGGGTGAGGTGACTTGCCTAGGGTTACCCAGTTATTAAAAGTCCAAGGCCAAATTTGAACTCAGGTCTATAGTCTTCCAGATTTTATCCACAATATCATCCAGCTGCTCCAGCCACCTAGCTGCCTCTGAGAATCTCATAGTCTTACAGAATTACCCAGGGACACTCTAAAGTTAACCGAGCTCACCCAAGATCACAAGTTTAGTTCACGTCAGAGACAAGATTTAAATCCAGGTCATATTGACTCCTAGACCAGTCCCCTACTCACCCCCTCTGCCATGATCCTTCCCAATCCTTGCCTCATTTGATCTACTTAAGGATATTTCTCAGGATGTTCTCTCCTACATTGCATCGTTGTCCTTTGGCATGCTTTCTACTACATTGTTTTCGTAGCTTCCTCATTTTTTGGCACTCTTATTGACTTTTGTTTTGGCAAATTTTATGATGTATGTGTGTGTGTGTGTTTAAGCTGGTTTTGTCTTTTCAGAGTCTCTTGTTTGTTTTTTTTTTACTGCACTTGTGATTTCATCAGTTCATGGAGTTCCTTTGTAAGGAAACTCCTATCAATGCATCTCTGTACTCTCTAAAAACTACCAGGCTGAAATTGTTGCTTGGGAGTTAAGTGGACTACCAGCTTAAGGGATGCCCAAGGTCACACTGCCAGCATGTGTACAAGTCAGGACTTGAACCCAAGACTTTTTTTTGACTCTGAAACGAGTTCACTATCCACTATGTCATCCTGCTTCCCATTGGAATTTCTCTTGTTATTTATTTATTTTTGGAGGGAAGTGTGACTAGCTTGGCTTTCTGGAAGCTTCTCACCATGTCAATAATGCTACCTTGAATAGATATGACTACCCATTTCTTCAGCTGATTAACAATTTAATGGTACATATCCCAGGGAGGCCATAAGAAGAATAAAAGGTCCCATACACACCCAAATATTCTTATCAGCAATTTTTTATAGTAGCAAAGAATTGGAAACCACATAGATGGCCATTAATTGAGGAATGGACAAATTGTGGTATACAAATATATTAGAATATGACTGCATTGGAAAAAATGACAAATATGAAGAATTCATAGAAGCATCTATGAACCAATGAAGAATGATATAAATGGAACCATGAAAATAACATACACAATGATTGCAACAATGTAAACAGAAAGAACCCTTCCCCCCCATAAAAATAAAGACAGTCATTTTTAATTACAATGAGCAAGCTTGTCTCTGGAGAAAAGTTGGGAAAAGTATCTCCCTTCCTTCCCTGCAGAAGTAGGAACTGTGGGTGTGGGATACTGCATATACTATTGGACATGGTATATTCAGTTTTGCTGAAATAATTTCTTTTCCTCTTTTTAATCTTTCTTACAAGGGATGACTCATTGAGTAGGGAATGGGGAAGGGAACTATTTGGAAATGAAGGTGATATTTTAAAAAAGGACATTAAAAATGAGAGCTTTTCTTTTAAAAAAAACAAAAAACTAATTATGAAGGTTCCTCTAACAAGCCTAACACACAGTTCCTTGATGTCTACAAGTCCAGGGGATTTCTCCTTTATCTTAGTTCAATTCTATCTGAGTTCATTCAAATTTTAAATCTTAACATCTCTTGGAATAAATCGCTTCCAAAATCCTGAACAAATCCATTAACCAACCACAACCTTCTCCCTCTCCCATTCTCTCAATGCACATTGAATCTACATTTGGCCCTTGTGATCTTTAGTTACTTTTTGTGGCTGTTTGGTTGTTTTTTTAAGTCACGTCCAAATCTTCCCAACTTAATTTGGGGTTTTCTTGACAAAGATATTGAAGTGCTTTGCCATTTCCTTCTCCAGCTCATTTTTACAGATGAGGAAACTGAGGCAAACAGGATTAAGTGACTTGCCCAGGGTCACACAGCTAGTGTCTAAAACTAGATTTGAACTCATGAAATTGAGTCTTCCTGATTCCAAGCCCAGTGCTCTTTGCACTATGGCGCCACCTAGGGTCACTTTTGGTCACTTGTCCTATCCTTATTCTCCCAGTCCATCTTCCTTTTTTCCTTTCAGTTGCCTTGTTTTCATGGTTTGCCACTTTAATATTTCGCTAACCTAATCTAATAACCATTTCCTTCTGCCATTGTGTACATGTGTATCATCTGTTTCACTATAGTATCACAGATACTAAGATACTGTTAACTATTTCTTTAAGAGCCAAGTGGAATACTGTGGAAATGGCATTTTAAATTCTCAGTTTGAAGAGACCTTTGAAATTGAGAGAATTTAAGAGGCTGTTTTCCTGTCATAATTGGTGAGAAGCTAAAGAAAATGAAGCAGACTTTTCTTTATGACTGAACTTTTAAAACATTTATCTTGCAAAGAAGATAAAAAAATCCCCAAGGAGAAACTTTATTTCATATTTCTGAGTAAACTGAATGGTGGAGCTGTATTTCCAGAAGTAAGAAATTATCTGCAATTAGAGTGGTGGTTAAAAGTGACTCTGGGTGTGATTACTTTCATAGCTAAAATGTCATAAGTAATTGTTCATGTCTTTGTGTTATAACTGATTATACAATAAATTGTATAGTCAGTAAATTTGGTATTAAGTTAATCTGCATATATGCACATATATAAATATGTGTATGTTGAGAGAAAGATGAGGAACCACTATTGGGAAAGGAGGTTTCTCCATTTTATTAAATAAATTCTAATTAATTAACTAGAGTGGGAGCTATGAGCTTAGTTAATTGAGAGATATGTTGAAACTTTATTAATTAGTGAAGAAATATGCAAAAGTGTCCCTGGATTACCCTAGAGCTCAAAGTGATAACATTAAATATGGAAATGAGTCAGGTACCAAGTTGCGTATGAAACAATCTGATAATCTTGTTATACTTGTAAAACATCCCTGGGTAACCCCCATTCTTTCATTTCTCTAATCTTGTTCCAGGACTGCTAAATGTCAAAGTGTTCTAAGGTATTTTAATGGCCAAATCCAATACCCTTTTCTAAACCCTCATCCTTCTTAGATCTCCTTGCAGCTTTTGAAATTACTGAAGATCCCTTTCTCCTGGAGAATCTCTTCTTGGATTTTCAGACAGCTGCTCCTCCTACCAGCTGGGCCTCAACCTCTCATTTTTGCTGGACCTCATTGATGGCCCAGTTCCTATTGGTAATGATTAAAAAGGTTTGAGAGACATAATCATTTTATTAATAAGATCAACATCTTATTAATAAAAGGATGGTCATGTGGCCGACTCTCTTAGAACAAAGACAATCATGGCAGTGGGCTCACAGTTTACATAGCCTGAGAAGAATAGGTGTTCAGTGAGGAACTGAGAATTTCATCGTGTCACTCTTGGACAGAGAGACTTATCTCTATACCCAGACCACCCCCGGCCTTGGGCAAACTATTCAAACTGTGCTTCAGATGGGCTGGCCACGTTGTTAGGATGCAAAATATATTCTTGCCAAAAAGACTATTTTATGGAGAACTCACATGGGGCAGGTGATCACATGGTGGTCAGAAAAAGCAATACAAGGACACTTTCAAGGTCTCCCTCAAGAACTTTGGACATGGGAGACGCTGGCACAGGACCGCTCAGCCATGGTGTGCCCACATCAGAAAGGGTGCTGTGCTCTATGAGCAAAGCAGAATTGGGACAGCACGAAGTAAATGTAGAATGCACAAATTTGGGGTATTCACCCCCAAATATTCAAACGGACTATCTGTGCCCAACCTGTGGTAGAGCATTCTGAGCTCGTATTAGTCTAATCAGCAACAGTAGGACACACTGAAATTTCACTTCATCATGGTGATTTTGGTCTTCTTAGAAGACCAAGGACAACAACCATTCAAAGAATTTATCCCCACTCAAACCTGAGCAGAACACAATGGCTACTCTACCAGGGTGGGTTCTTAACAAGAAAGTTAGTGTAGTGAAGTCTCATTATTGCAATGTCCTTCAGGACACTGAACTTTTTAAAATCAAGACTTTAGAAGAAAGGAAGAACTCTGGAGATCCCCAGACCATTGGCTATTAATAATCATGTCTACCCCAAGGTTCTGCCCTAAACATTCTCTCCTCTCTTCTCTATTCTGTCTCTGTTCCATGGATCCAACTTTCCTCTCTACAAAGATATCCAGCTTCAGTCTCACTGCTTAAATTCAGGCTAATATCACCAACTCTCTATGGGGTATTTTTTACCTGGATATCTTGTTTTTACAATGGTTCTCAATATTTTTTATAGTTTCATTTTGTAGCTCCATGCTACACCTTTCAAAAACATATATGCCCAGGGTAATTTAATCTTTTACTCACAATAGTCTTTACAACTATTTACTGTTTAAAGTGTCATCAAAGAACACCTAGGATCATTGGTTTCAGCCTCCCTCCCTGCAAAGAGGAGCCATTTCCATAAGCAACAAGTCCAAATAAAGCTTATTATCTTTTCTCTACTCCTGAAAGTCCGCTGAAGCCCTTGGTGTTATCCTTGAATCCCTACTCTTGCTCACCTTACCCAACCAATAGGCTGTCCCTTCTTTCCCTGTTCACAGTATCTCTAGGATAAGTCTCCTTCTTTTTACTCACACACCCACCACCCCAGCTAGCAGGACCTCACCACCGATGGCAAAGCTTTCTATCTGTGTCCAAGTTGGGCTTTTTGAAGCCCAGATCTGACCCTGTTACTTCCCTGCTCACAAAGATCCTGTGACTCCTTGTTGTCTCTAGGACAAAATATAGACTTGGAAAGTCCTTTGCAGTTTGACTCCAGCCTGTGTTTTCAGGTGTATTGCATGGTACTATTGTCCATGAACTATGTATGTGTACTAGCAAACAGGGCTGTACATGATATTCTAAGATTCCCCATGCCTGGACTACAGTTCATCCTCATGTTTTCCTCTTCAAATTCCTCAGACTTCCTTCAAGGATTAATTTAGGCCCCACCTCTTTCATGAGGCCTAGCCTTATTCCCACCTTTCTCAAGTTCTTAGTGTTTTCTCTCTTGGAAATGATATAGTAAATATTTTATATTTATTGTGTACCATTTTGCCTTCCCCCAATAAAATGCAAATTCTCTGAGGGTAGGAACTGTTTCATTTTTATCTTTATATTCCTAGCACCTAGTATATACAGTGCCTGGAAGGCAGTAGGCATTTAATAAAAACTCCTCCAATGAGTGAACTGAATGACAGAAATGAAATCGATTTCACCCATTACAAATTATGATGGGTAACATCAGCTAGGTCTTTGCCACAGCTTAGACATCCTCCCACTCTATTGTCATCAACACAATCATGGTTCCGGTCTTTTTTTCCTGTCTCCAACTGCAATACCACCACCACCCACACATAAAGAAACCCGGCATCGTGTTTCACAAATAAGATTGAGGTCATCCAACATGAACTCCCTTCTTGGAAACTTCCCACCATCATTGCTCACTCCCCTCTCCTCTCAGATTTCTAGAGGAGAGACTCCCTGATTGGTGAATTTGAGTGAATATCCATGTGTGTTTTGATGACCTTGAGTACAGTGATGGAAGAAGTTTAGAAAAGAGAGGAAGGGCTTAATCGTATGAGCCTATGAAAGTGAACAGTTGGAAGAACACAAAAGAGATTTCCCATGGGAAAGCAGGGACATAGGTGGCCATGAGGCTGCAGGAGCAGCAGGGAGTCTCAAGGCATCAGCCTTCCAACCATTATGGATGACCAACTGCTCTCATGTGCCTTTGATGAGTCTGGCATGCTACCAGACATGAGAATAGATTCCTGTGCATTCACTCATCTTTTGAAGCATTCATCTTTTAGAATCCCTCAGTTAAATCCTGAGGACAGAAAACCCAAGCTATCATAGAACTATCCAGTGGCTGAGGTTGGAAAGTCTTGGATTTCTCTGGGGGAATGGGGTAGAGATTAATTCAGAAATCTGCTAAATACCTATCTTTTTAAACTATCTAAAACCTTGCAAGCTTCCCCAGACCCCCAAAACAGACGCCTGAACTCTGTCTCTGACCTTCCCTTAAATATAATCCATTAGGAAGTGTCCTAACCCTCCCACATTTTGAAAGCCAAGATATCATCACACTAGTCTCAGCCGACACCCTCAATGATCCTTCAAAGCATTCTGTCATATTCAGGTTTTCTGGGTTTATATCCTGAGAAAGACACCAACAAAGGTGAAAATGCATGAATCACATCCTGTCTACTCCTCCACCCTACTCAATTATGAACCTGAAAGGGAGGCAATGCTAGTGGACACCGAGTAAGTTCTGGAGTCAGAAAAATGGGAGTTCAGATTCCATGTGTGACATTTAGGATCTATGTGGCTTTGAGCAAGTCCTCTATTCTCCTTGTGCTTGCTTCATTTTCCTCAACTGTAAAATGAGGGACTTGGACGAGATGGCCTCTTGAGCTCCCTTCCATCTATGGTTTTCATTGCTAACAGAACTCCCACCATTTTCCACCATTATTCTGTCTGACCAACAGCTGCAATGTTACTAGCATGAGCTTCTCTGGTGCTTTGAAATGTGGAAAGAGAAGAAACCTGGTCGACCTTGAGCAACTAACTTGGGGCTCTTCTGTAAAACAAGGGGTGTGCACCAGATGACCTCTGAGGGTCTCTCTGGCTTTAACCTTTTGAGCCCAATTTTTTCATTTCCTGCTCTGATAGCTACAGAATCTCAAGTCACAGGTTTGAGTGCTAAACATGGAGATCTTCCATGCGCTCTTGCTGCCTGATCTGGGGGAGTTTCTCCTCTTTCTGGGAGAAATAAAGTAGCCTACTCTTACCCTCTGGAGGCAAAAACAATTCTTTAAGTGCTGGGGACTGAAGAAAAACATCCTGTGAAAAAATGTGCTAGAACTCTGTGTGCCTTCTTTCCACGGTGACTAAACCCCTGGAGCTCAGCTGACTCCCACAGAAGCTGTGTGGGCTGGAGACATCCATTGGTTCAAAACTCCTTTAGATAAATTCATGAAAGACAGATGGAGTGTGGACTGCTAAGGAAAAGGGAGCTTTATATACTATGTGGTACTGGAAAAATATAGATTCCTGCGTGTGGAGACCTAGGGCCTAGAAGCCAAGTCTTGCACCTTGGGTAGCCTTGGTTACACCCACCCACCCACATACAGAGAATCTATTTTTATATCTATATGCACACACATATATGTACATACATCTGATGGGGTGTTTATGTATACACATACATAAAAAAAATCCATGCATATGCACATGCAGGCACCTAGGTGGTGCAGTGGATAGAACACCGGGCTTGGAATAATTAGGAAGACTCATTTTTCTGAGTTCAAATCTAACTTCAGACAAAATTACTAACTGTGTGATCCTGGGCAAGTCACTTTACCCAGTTTGCCTCATTTTCTCATCTATCAAATGAACTGGAGAAGGAATTGGCAAACCACTCCAGGATCTCTACTGAAAAAACCCCAAAATGGGGTCATGCAGAGTCACACACAACTGAAATAACTGAACAACATATGCATGCACAATGCATGTATGCAGTTATACATGCATTCACATTGCATACATATACGAACATATATGTCTGAGGATTCATGCAATGTGCACGCATGCATGTGATGCACACAGCAGAGAAACGGCAATAAATTATGGACCTAATACTCTACCAGAAACCTAATCTTTTCAATAATTTCCCAGGAACTGAGGTGGGGGGGAGGTGAGAGGGAAGTGAGTCTATTTAGTTGAACCTTTTAAAGGTATAAATTTATTAATGCCTTTTGAAGTAAATATTTCTTTATATTAGTACCAATATGAAATGTGTATGCATATATGTAAAACAGAGGCATGGAGTGTGTGAAGGGTGAAACAGCACTAATTCAGTGCCCACCACACACACAGTAGGGCTACAAATATTAGGTGCCTTACTTATATCTCCTTTGAGGTAATATGTAGTGGGTAGAATCCTGGAATTGATGGTAGGGAGACCTGGGTTCCAATTCCAACTCTGATATTTTGCAACCACAAACAAGTCCTTCATTTCTATTGGCCTCATTTTCCTCATCTGTAAAATGGAGAGAATTCAACAACCTCACAAGACTTGGACAAGGTATAGATGAGATAGTGTATATAAGAGGTTTTGCCAACTTTAAAGCCTTTCTGATTACTATGTAGGGGATTCCGTTTCTTAACCTATAAAAGAAGAGGTCTGATGACACTTTCTGGGGGCTCTAAATCCACAAAAGTGGCACAGGATTACTAACAATAATTTTAATTATAATAATATTTAGCATTTATATAGAGCCTACTATGTGCTAGGTGCTGTGTTAAGCACTTTATAGTTATTCTCATTTGATTCTCACAACAACCCTTTGAGGGGGGTGCTTTTATTATCCCCATTTTTACAGATAAGGAAACTGAGGCAGAAATGAAGTGACTTGCCCAGAGTCACACAGCTTAGTTAGTGTCTGAGGGTGGATTTGAACTCAGGTCTCCCTGACTCTAGGCCCAGCACTATTCAGATCTGAAAGAGGCCTGGGGACATCTAGTTCAACCCTTTCGTTTTACACATGTGGACTCTGAGTCCCAGATGGGCATGACTTGCCTGAAACACTGGATGTAACTATTGAGGTGGACTCTGAATTGTTAAGCAATTAGCCTTAAGAGTTGTGATGACCTGTAATAGAAGTATCTTGGAGAGTCTTTGAAATATGTGTAGGTTCTTCAGGGACTGGGTCCGGCAGTCTGATTCAGTGAAGGAGAAGGAAAAGATTTGGCTGGCTACAGAGGGATCCCCTTTGGGCTGTGCTCTCTGGGACACCGTGCCTCTTTTCTCTCTCTCTCTTTTTAAAAAAAATCATTTTATTTTTAAATTTATGGACTGAAATAAGCATTTCCACGACATAGGATAATAAAAAAGATGGTTGCTCATGAACAGTGACTCCTGCTGTGGGCAGAGAGACAGTGTGTCCAGGGGCCAGGCATGAGGGTTTTCTTCTTCTAAGGCCATGGGGCCCTTGTTCTTTGCCTCTAAGTTTGCTCTGTTTCTCTTTAGGGTGAAGGCAGTGGAGTCTCTGACTTTGTGACTTTGAAAGGTGAGGAAGGTGCTTTAGGATACCTTAGGATCCTGAGCAGGGAGGATGTATGCTGCCTTGTTCTAGAAGAATGAGGCAGTCTACTCAGCTATCATAGACTCCTTGTAATAATACACTAACTAGTGCCAACTCTGTTCCAGGCTCCGTGCTGGGAAGTGGGTATAGGAAGACAAAAGGGAGGTAATGTCTGTGCTCTAGGGGCTTACTTGCTTTGGGGGAGAAATTTAAGTATTTGCAAAAGAGATATAATGTGACTTTTGAGGGCAGGACACCTGTAGCTGAGGGCTCGGGGACAGGAAAGGTGGTTCCTAAGCAAGCCTTGAGGCTCTTCAAACCTCTTTCACTTTCAGGTCAGGCTGGCTCAGTTATCCCCAGGTGGTAATAACGTTCAGGGAGTTCCCTTTCCAGTAGATAGATGCGTGCATCCTTTTGTGTTCGGGCAAGGGCTGAGAGAATAGCACTGAATCCAATTGTTTTTTAGAGTGCTCCTTGGAGGTGTGAGGGTAACAAATCCAAGATTTACCTTTACATTATGGATTACATTTATGGAATAGATTTGTTTCTGAAAAAAAACAAACTTATAAAGTGGATTTTGGTTCAATAAGACATGTTGCCATTGACTTCCACTGTAGAATGGAAATGTGTTCCCCTGGAAAGTCATTTTAGTCCTAGGATATAATACACTTACACAAAAGAAGGTAGCAAATATTGTGATATCTCATACTTTTTTAAAAAATGAGAATTTTCTTTACAATTTATATCTTTCTGTCTTTATATCACTTTAATTTCCAAATGTTACTACATAGATCAGGAGATATCTTGGGGTCCCAGCACAAGACTTACTTGGTCATTGTTTGGGCTATGATGGCTCAGAGTGAGTGAAAATAGCAGTTGTGTTCCTCTTTTGGCCAGAAACCCTGGGGGTCTTTCCCTCCCAGATTGATTTTTGGTGGGGGGTGTTATTAGGTAAAAGAGGCCATTCTTCACCTCATTTCTCACCTAGCCTTAATCACTGAATAGGCATTGCCTCAGTCAAACTGAGATCTGGGAAAGACCTTAACTCCAAAAAGTCTCCCATTGCATCTGGGGGCCATCTCTAGTTGTCCTGATCTATACCTTGCCATTAGATCCAGATGGATTTGGAGGAGAGAGTAAGGCTGGTGACTTTGCTCAGCCCTCCCTCACTTAAATCCAATTCACTTACAAGGCATGAGATGTCAGACAAGCAACAATGACCCAGATAGAAAGAAGTTAAGCAGACTCAACCTAGAGCCTATGTTTGATAGTCTATGAAGGACTCCATAACCATAGGCCCTCACCTCTGCAAATAAAGTCAAAAAGAAAATTTTCTGATGAAAAAAATCAACAGAAAATTATATAAAATTTATTTTGGGAGAGGGTGGGTCTTTGGCCAACATGTTCTACATTTTCATGTGATTGATTTTTAGGGGCAAACTTAAGAACAGTGAGTATCTTCAGATACAGAAAGTGTTTTGACCTTGAGGCTAAAACAGAGGAGGAATCCATGCGTCCACAAGTCCAGGCATTCTTTTTCCTTTGACCTTGTTTCCATGCCTTTCTCCTCCCTCCCTCTAGCTGTGAGTTCCATTGAGTGCTGGGAGAGGAGGATGTTGGGCAGATGCTTGTGTGGGAACCTTTAAATAATGTTTCAGTTTCCAACTTGGTGTCACGTGGGGTCGTGACTCATCACTCTCCAACTTTTATATACTTCCACAGTTCCATGATATCGGTGATGGAGGTGCTCCCTCCAGTCGGGCAGATCTCAGGGTTACTGTGCCTTCTGGTCCCATGGGATGCTGGTTTCTAGATTCCCATAAACCCTCTGCTGAGAATTCCCTTGGGGCCCTGGAGGGGTGTTTCCTCTGCGTTTGTTAACATTCCTGGCTATTGGTGAGCCAATTAGCCTCCACCTTGCTTCATCACTGAGCTCCTTTCTGTCAGTGGATGAAAACTATTAGACTTTAATAGTTTACAATCACACTAGTAAGAATTTTGGAACACCCTATATTTTGTGCCACTTTACTCATACAAGTGGCAGCTAGGTGGTGCAGTGAATAGAGCACCAGTGCAGGAGTCAGGAGGACCTGAGTTTAAATTTCACCTCAGACATTTGACACTCACTAGCTGTGTGACCTTGGGCAAGTCACTTAACCCCAACTGCCTCATCGTGGGTCATCTCCAGTCATCCTGATGAATATCTGGTCACTGGATTCAGATGGTTCTGGAGAAGAAGTGAGGATGGTGACCTGCACAGCCCTCCCTCCCTCAAAACAAAGTCAAGTGCAAGTCATGTCATCATTTCTCTGATGGCATGGTCTTCTTCAGCAAGGAACGACAAACACACACCTGTCACACTTATATAAGTCATCTTGGATAAGATACTACAGCATCTGTATACCCAGTGTACATCCAAATTGTAAAAATAGATACCCATCAATCAATAAGCATATATTAAGTGTCTAATGTGTACCAGGCACTGTGCTCAGTGCCAGGGAGACAAAGACAAAACATCTTTTGTTTTTGCATAACTTTCATTATCCAGTTTATCACCCCTTCCTTCTCCTCCTCCCAGGGAACTCTGCCTTATAACAAAGACTTTTTTTTTCTAGGCAAGGGAACAAACAGTTCAGCAAAATTAGCCAATATAACAGCCAGATTTAGAGACAGAGGACTTGGGTTCAAGTTCCACTTCCATGGTTTCTTACCTGTGTAACATTGGACAAGTTACTTCACTTGCCTCAGGTTTTTATCTGTAAAATGGACTAACTAATAGGCCTTGGAGGACTATTCTAAGTCTATGTCCATGACCCTATGAATGGAAGTAGAACCGGTCAGTTGAGTCTGACAGTTTGTCCCTAGGCACCTCTGCCAGGGAGGGAGGGAGGGAGGACTGTTCTCATATCTCTTCTTCTGGGACAAGCTAATTACACGGTGTCCTGCACAGCTTTTTCTGTTCTCTCCATTCAGATTGTTGGTGTGATCTATATTGTTTCTTGTGGTTCTGCTAACTTCCCTTTCCATCTTTTTACAGGATAGAGAAACCCTGAGGAGAGCTACTGGCCTGGGTGCCCTTCCTAAGTGGAGGTTCTGGGAGGAGTCATCTATCAGAGAAGGGGGCACTAAGGGTGGAGGGTACCTTCTCCCCCACTCCCCTAGTTGGGGGCAGGAACTGTCTTTTTGCCTTGTTAAGACATTACTTTCACCACTTGTGACATAGTTTTCATTATTTTTTTCCCATGGTTTTAAACATGTAAATACAAATAATGAGAAGAATGCATGCTAGCCTCAAGGTCAGAAAGGCTTGAGGTCAAGTGACTCATCCAGGGTTACACAGTTAGTATGTTTCAGAGATGAGCCATGCTGAGCTCAATTCCCTGAGTGAGGAAATTTCCATTCTCCAAAGTTATAAATTATAGAATAGATACTTATTTGCATTGGCAGAGGGATTGTCCTCTCCGGGAGTTCCTTACATCAATGTAATCACAGATTTGTTTTAAAAATAATAATAGCAAGTAAATTTGAAAAAATATATCCAGTCATTTCAGATTCTTTGTGACCCCATTTGGGGTTTTCTTGGCAAAGATGATGGAGTGGTTGGCCATTTCCTTCTCCAGTTTATTTTACAGATAAGAAGACTGAAGCAAATAGGAGGAAATGACTTGCCCAGGGTCCCACAGCTAGTAACATATCTGAGGCTAGATTTAAACCCAGAAAGAGGAGTCTTCCTGACTCCAGGTCTGGCTCTCTATACACATCACCACTCAGCTGACTTTTGAAAAATATAATCAACTAGTATTTATTAGCACCTACTCAGTGCTAAGCCCTGAGAATACAAAGAAAAGCAAAACCAGTATGCTTTCGAAAAGCTCACATTCTAATGGAGGGGGACACATGCAAATAACTGGGTATATAACAGGTTTAAAAAAAAATCAAACAAACTCATTATTTAAGGAAGGAGTCGATTGGTTTATTTACTCAAATAGTTCCTCCTCACTTAAAGTAAGTGATAAGATCCTCAATTATAGGCCTTAAACCAGCTTTTCTCAAACTTTTGGTCTCAGGATCTCTTTATATGCTTAAAAGTGATGTAGGACTCCCCCTCACTCCCCTGCTCCAAGTTTTTTAAAAATATAAATTACTTATATGTATCAATAACTACCTACTAAAGATTTAAATGTCTTAGTGTTATTAAGAAAATAGTTTTGACCACCTGACCCTCTGAAAGGGTCTGAGAACTCCCAAGGGTCCCCAGACCATAGGTTGAGAAACCTAAATGTCAAAAATATTGGAAAGCCACTGAAGAAATAAAATTATTCTAGACAGGGAGTCTATTCCAATTGACTAAGGGATTTCATCACACCCTCTGGATACTGTATAAAAGTATAGAGTTAGCCAGGAAACTGGCAATTCCATTAAGTGGTGATCCAGGAGAGACAAGGCTCCAAGACATTCCTGAGGAGAAACTGCCTGAGGAAGGAATGAAAGAGCTTAGCCACTGGCTTGGCTCCTGTTTCCTTCTCCTTCCTCTGCCCCCTTTGGCCAAATTAGGACCTGGTGCGCTTCAAGGGAGCATTTAGGACCTCCCTTCTTCTCAGTCAGTTACACTAGTGTGTTTTGGGAGCCAAGGACAGAATGAATGTGGATTGATGGGTCCTTGAGTTCAGCAAAGAAACTATGTCATGCTTAAGCTTAATCATGCATACTTAACTATGCAAGAGCTCCCTGTGAAAGAGAGAAAAGAACTTCCAGCAACCAAGAGCTAGTACATATGCTCCCTAAGCTTGAGCCCACTTTGCCTGGCACTTTGGATGTACTTATGGGAGGGTGTGTCCCAGACTTTGGTGGGAATTTTTTATAACAACTATTCATTCTTCTCATGGTCCCACCTTAGTGAATACCCCTTTAAAAAGCAGCTTCAAATGGGTTGACTAAACATAACTCTCAACTGATAATTTTGAGAGCGGGGAAGCAGACTGGTGGAGTTCAAGACAATAGTATTAGAGTCACCCTCAGAACCCCTAGCAATGCCTCTAGAAATTTGAAGGGGGTGGTGGTGGAATGTAACTTTTCTCTGTGATCTCAAATTTGTCTGTGAGACTGGGATAAGAATCTTAAGAGTTTATAAGTACCATAAGTGTAAATGGAAGGAAAATCTCAGAAGACAGCACCAAATTTTGAGTGGAGAGAAAGGTCTGGGAGAGGTCTCCTGAGCAAGATGGAGATTAGAGCAGAGTCTGAAAGGAAACCAGAGAAGCAAGGAGTCAAAGGTGAGGAGAGGGAGCATCTAGACACGGGGGACAGTCAGTGAAAATATCTAGAGTATAGAGATGGAGATGTGCAAGGAGCAGCAAGGCGAGGAGGCCAGTGACATTAGATCAGAGAGTTTGAGGAAAGGAAGAAGACTGGACAGGCTTGAAGGGGACCAGCTGAGAAGCACTTTAAATGCCAAGCAGAGGACTGACTATGGATCCTGGAGGAAATAAGGGAGCTGTTTGAGTTTGCTCCATAGGGGCATTTTTATGGTCACACTTGAGCTTCAGGAAAATCAATTCTGCAGCACCCTGGAAGATGGACTGGAAGGGGGAGAGACTTGAAGGACAGAAACCACTTAGAAGACTGTCCCAATATTCCAAGCTGGAGGTATGATCAGGGTGGTGGTATATGAGCGGAGAAAAGATGCTCTGAGGATAGAGACAAGATCTAACAGCAGTTTGGATTATGTGGGGGTCACATCAACAAATGTTTCTTAAGAGTTAACTATGTTAAGTGTGTGATTATAGAGAAAGGTAAAAACCAGCTCTTATCTGAGCATATGTGAAGGGTAGTCAATAATATTGAGATTGTAAGACATTGGGGGTGACTGTATGATGATGCCCTCCACTACCATAGGAATGTTAGGAAGAGAATTTGGGGTGTTCTGTTTTAGATGCTGCATCTGAGTAAAGATTTAAGCTTTTGGGAAAAATAACACAGTATTTGGTAAAAAATTATTGGGAAAACTGGAAAGCAGTCTGGCAGAAATTGGGTATGGACCAATATCTTACATCATTTGCCAAGATACGGTCAAAATGAATGGACAATCTAGATGTCCATATAGAAAGGGAGATATAAGAAAACTAGAAGAAGATGGAACACATTACCTATCCGACTTATAGATAAGCGAAGAATTTATGAATGAACAAGAGACAGAAAACATTGTGAGAAGTAAAAATGAATAATTTTGATTACATTTAAAAAAAGTTTTTGTGCAAATAAAACCAATGTAGCCAAGATTGGAAGGAAAGCAGAAAATTAGGGAAAATATTTTATAGATATTTTTCAAATAAAGATCTCACATCTCAAACACAGAGAACTTTGTCAGATTTATAAGAATATGAGTAATTCCCCAATTGATAAATGGTTAAAGGATATGAACAGGCAGTTTTTTTGATGAAATCAAAACTATATATAGTCATATAAAATGCTCTAAATCATTATTGATTAGGAAATTTCAAATTAAAACAACTTTGAGATATCATCTCATACCTCATGAATCATCAAATTGGCTAAAATGATAGAAGAGGAGAATGACAAATGTTGGAGGAGATCTAAAAAAATTGGGATACTAATACATTGTTGGTAGAACTGTGAACTGATTCAACCGTTTTGGAGAACAAGCTGGAATTATGCTCAAAGAGTTATAGAACTGTGTAAATCCTTTGACCTAGCAACACCACTATTAGAGGTCTGTTTCCCAAGTTTATTGAAGAAAAAGGAAAAGAAACTATATGTTCTAAAATATTTATAGAAGCTCTCTTTGTGGTGGCAAAGAACTGGAAATTGAGAGGATAGCCATCAACTGGGGAATTGTTATACAAACTGTAGTATGCGATTGTGATGGAATACTACTGTGTTATAAGAAATGATGAGCTCTCTGATTTTAGAATAACATGGAAAGACTTGCATGAAAGAATGAAAAGTGAAGTTAGCAAAACCAAAAGAACACTGTATATAGTAACAGCAATATTATTGGAAGAATAATTGTGCACAACCAAGTTATTTTGAGTATTATAAATGTTCAAATCAACTATAAAGGGTTTATGAAGGAAGATGCTATCTACTTCCAGAGAAAGAACTGATAAACAGAAGTATGCATAGTATGGTTTTGCATAGATTTGTAAATCTGCATCACATGGTGGCCTTCTCTGGTGCAGGGAGAGAACATAATTAAACACTTAAGATGTAATTAAAAAAAAGAAAAAAGACAGGCTGCATTTGAGATGCCTATCGTATATTAATTTGAGATATCCAAGAGGTGATGGGGGACTAGAGTTTAAGAGAGAGATAAGCATCCTAGGCACAGTGTTAGGTCATTGGTTTCCTCATCTGTAAAATGGAGACAGTAAGACTTAAGGTAATGGGGTACTGACCAATGAGGGCCCAAGACAGAGTGCTTTCAATTTGAGTCAGTCCAAAATAGAGCCATTAGTTGGGGATGAACCCAGTTCTTCACTTCCTGGAGAAGATTGAAAAGGATTTTCTCTCTCTTCTATCCTCTCCCTTCCCTTTCTCCTGCCCCTACTGTCCATAATAACCAACAACAGAAGTAAATGACTATGAGGAGACATCCTATCAGTCAGTTAGAAACTCAGCTGAAGATGATGAAGATTCATTTGAGGTAGCTGAGACATGCTGTCTAGATAGATCCGGATATAGACAGTCACTTGAGGGCAGAAGTGGCTTCAAGGATTTGGGGGTGGGTAGAGAACATGACTATTCCACAGGGGAGGATTTTGAGACCCATCAGTCTCAGAGGAGTGAGTAGCCTTGGTCATATGTGTTCTATCTGTGCCTTGTTAACATCGGACCTCGTGTCTACCTCACTAACATTGCACAGATAATATGCATATTGATATGAAAGAGGACTCAGGTTTATGGGAATACTTTATAGATACTGTTCTTGTAAGCACCATCTGAGTAAATGCTTTTGTTAAGAGTTAATAATCTACTGGTTGTTAAGAGAAAGTACACTGGTGAGGGCTCAAGAAATAGTTTTAAAAGTGTAGACCTCCAAGGTTGCCCCTAGAAAATAAGGTAGTAGCCACTGTTTGAGGGACCCAACCTGTTGGTGCAAGTGTGAGATGGGGAATAACCTAGAGAAGGCTCTCTGAAAGGTTTGTCTCAGGGGAAAGACTCTGGTTGTGTGCCAGGGAAGAATACAGGGCTTGCTGTTTATCAGTGAGATATGATGCTAACATGGACTCAATTTGTCTACTTCTGGCTACATTTATCTACGCAGAGGGAAGAAAGAGTAACTCACTGGGCCATCAAATGGTCTTATCAAGGAGGCTTGGTACAGTCAGTACAATGTCATCTATAAAAAGGAGTATCTGGCAAACCTGCCCATTTATTAGAAATCCCTCTCATGTTTATATTCTGTATGAACATCCTCTGTCGTACTAGGACTGAAGCAAAATGGACCACTAACCGTTCCCAAAATTTCAAATGTCATTTCCTGACTGAATTCATACAAACACATTACTTTCTCATCTCTGCTACTCAAAATCTCTATTACTTTGAGGCTTAACTCAGACTACTTCCTCTTCCTTTGAAAGCTTTTCTAATCTTCCAGATGGTATTCTCTGTTGCCTCTGTTTTTCTTGTACTCTGCTTCTGATAAGATGGAAGCCCCATGAGAGCAGGGATTAGTTCTCCTGGTCTTTGTATCTTTAGTGTTAGCACAATGCCTTCTACGTAGAACCCAGCTTAATTGAGCAACAGCTTAATAAACCTTGAATGGTCTATGTACAGAGCAAAGGCAGCCTTGATGAAAATATGAGAAGGAAATAAGAAGTGCTCAGTTAAATTTCCATATCAAGCACACTGAGAGGTGTAGAGAAAAAGGCTTCCGACCTGGTAGAAAAAAATGCTCCTGTCCTCCAAATGCATTTCCTGTGCATATGTAAAATCACAAAGATTCCATGACAGATGTAACCAGAGATAACAAGTTGTCATCTTGTTACCAAGCAAGGTGTAAAACAGGGAAACATGCCTAAAGTAATTCCTGTGTGTGACAATTCTGAAGTAGGTAAACATGTGTCTTCTACTTTGCTCCTGCATTTCTTTGACCTTCCCAGCCTCAGCTCCTGTCCTAATAACCATGAGCAGTGAAGCCGGGGTAGGGTCTGAACCCCTTGGTTGAGGCTGTGCCCAAACTGGATCCTCCTGATGCACTCAACCCAGCAGGAGGGCTCCAGCTTCACTTCACATCTATTCTCCCTTCCAGCTATTGCCCCGTGGACGGCATTTACCTCTTGCTTGTATGTTTGCATTCCCTGCCTGGAATACTTTCCCTTCCCAGCTCAGCTCCTTTGCAAAACCTTTCCTCATCTCTGCTGTTCGTGCTCAACTCCTGCCTCCCCCTGAAAAAAGGTTCTTTATCCTTCTCATGGTCCCTGCTTTCACCATTCCCTGTTTCCCCCTTTCCCCCCAAGCAGAGCATGAGCTCCTTAGGGGCAGGGACTACTTCATTTTTCTTTGTATACCCAGAAGCCAGCACACTGCCAAGCATATAACAAACTTCCACTCAATGTTTGTGGAACTGAATGGAGTAGATGGGGAAAGGGCATGATTTAAAACCAACCATTTAAGGGAATTTATAGAGACAATCGATGAAGGTGTCAAGAAAGGCACTCCACCTGCAGCTATGAACAAGCCCAAGGAAGCCAGGCTTCCAGAGCTGCCCTCCTGGGGGGTGGGAAATCAGTACATGTCACCTCTCCAACCCCAGCAGGAGCTCCTGAGCGCAGGGGCGGCGGGTTCCCTTCCTCTGCCCCAGTGTCATACTGAATCAACCGTTCCTGATTTAATTTCACCAGCATATCTGAATGCTGGCTTCCACCAGATCATAATGAAAACAGGACAACACACAGGGTATTCAAAGCTTTAGCATCTTTTATCCAAAATGGAGGAAAATGACACACTCTCATCTGCCCTCACAACACCCCTGTGAGGTAGGTTAACAGGTGGGTATCATTCCTCTCCTTTTACAAATTATGAAATGGAGGAAAACAGAAGAGGAGATTTAGTGTCCTGCCCAGGTCACCCCCTAGCCAAGAATCAGGGGTAAATAATGACCCAACTTTCACATCTCTTGGTCCTAGCTTCATTATTTGGAAATAATACAGCTGCCCATTATGCCCTCCAATGAACGGTGGTCCTTACCTAAAACCAGCTTCAGCTTACCTCTAATGATCCTTATAAATGCGCTGCCATAAGATAAAAGTTCACTCTGACTCCACTTCTACCAGGTTCATCCCTTTTCTTTTTTCCTCCTATAACACTATTCAGGTCTGGCTGGAATTTGTCCCTTGGACCCATAGCAAGGCCAAGCACCACAATTAATTACTACCTATGCCCAAAGATAGCTGCCATGACAATGGGTTTATGGATCTGAGGTCTTTCCTTGGAGAAAAGTAGGGCCTGGAGTCACAAATCAGGGGACTTAAGAGTTTCTCTTTTCCAGGTGTCAGAATACCAATATGGAATGTTTCCAAGAACCCAGGGACAAGGCCTTAGCTGGTGGAAAGGCAGCTAGCTTCAGAAGTCCAGAAAATGTCTAGTGAAACAGAAGGGGGTGGGGGGCAAGGAAAGGGGAAAAATGAGAGAGAGATCCTATCATGATGCTCCTGTTTCAAGGTCCCCCTGGGTCAAGGGAGGAGTAGGAGCAAATGCAAGGATCCCTCTTCTCTCATTACTTCCTTCTAAGTCCAACTTTTCCTTCCTCAGACCTTCACAGCCCCCAGTCTTTTAAGAGTAGCCTGGGCTTGGATCAGCTGCTGATTTAGCCTCTGTCGGGTAGTTTCAGTGGGCGCCCGTTTGAGAAGCCCCTGAATCTCCTCCACTATGGCCCTCTGGCCGGTGGTGTTATGGAAGATCCTGACCATCCTGTCTCCACAGGAAGCCAGGAACTGACCTGTGGTGTCAAAGGCCATTTCGGCCACCTGCCCCCCATGAATCTTGGTAAAGTTCTCTTCTTCTTCACCGCGCTTTGTGTTAAAGAGACGGATATTGTTGCTGCTGGCCAGAGCCAAGACCTGGGCATCTGGGGACAGTGCCAGGATGCAAGGCATGGAGGCCGCCTCATGGTAGGTCCCTGTCAGCAAGAGGTAGGGGTCTTGTTGCTGCTTGTACTCTACATCTATGGCCCAGAACTTCCACGTCCCATCCTTGGAGATGGTCGCCATCCTAAAACATGGAAAAAGAGGTCCCAACTCTGGTCCTGACCACACTGCTAAGGAGGCAATGGGTGCAGATGGGGTCAAACATGGTGGAGCCTACTGGATTCCAGGCCCAGGGCACCTAGATCAGCAGATGGCCATTAGGGAAGGGACCACAAGGAAGCCTACTCACCGGCAGGAGTCATTGGAGAAAGCCAAGAAGTGGATACCCGCTGTATGGCCCTTCAGTTCAAAGGCGCGGGTCACCTCCCGGAATTGTCCACTTTTGCTAAAGCAAACTTCCCAAACTTTAGCATCTGGAGTAAAACCGCATGAGCCCACAAATCTGCCACAGAGAATGAAGGATGGTTTAAGACTCAATCCTGGCTCTGGGGCTCTGGCTCCACCATCCAAAGGCTCTGCAGCCCTCCCCCACTCCTCCCCGAACCCTCACCTGCTACAATGGGAGATGACCGCATAGGTGTTGTTCATCTGGTTCGTGTTGATGATGGACAGCACTTCCCCCTTTAGGGTCCAGATAATGATAGTAGTGTCACTGGAGACAGACATGATGAACTTTCCTGAGAGACAGGCAGGTAGATGCTGGTGACAGAAGGCAGGGTGATTCCTCATTGTCTCCCCATGCTGGGCACTGTCTCATTTCCATAAAAGGGGCTGATTAAATCTCAGTGTTTTCTCCATTCTACCACTGTGACTGTGACTTACTGTCAATGCCTTGTTCAAGGGAGTCTTGGAAAGTGGGACCTAAATACTGGTGAACAGAGAGGTCCCTTTTTCTCTAGGGAGTCCCAATAGACCTAGAAACCTTCAAAATTTTTTCTTTACCTTGGGATTATATAACTATCTTAATTTTGTAATAAACTCCTTAAAACAAAACCCCACCTAAGTTTATTGTTTTATGCATGTACATATGTGTGTATGTGTGAAAAGGGGGCCACCTAATATAGTAAAAGAGACCTGGAGTTGGGGGAACTGGATTGCCATTTTGCTTCTGACAACAATGACCTGTGTGATCTTGGGGAAGTCACCTAACTTCTCTGGGCTTCAGTTTCTTCATCTGTAAAAGGAGAAGTCTGGACTAGGTGGCCTAAGGCCCCTTCCATCTCTAGCTCTCAGATGCAGTGAACTATGTTCAGGGAACTCTTTCATTCAATGCTGTATCTTCCTAGACCTCTGCCTGCGTGGTATATTTACAGAGGCTCTGTCCTGGCTACCTCTCACCTGTCTCAGCAATGCCAATGTTGATGACTGGTGCTTTGTGCCTCTTAGGAAAGTCGTCTGCCATAGGTTGGAAAGTACTGTTACCATCTTCTTTCTTTTTCATCTTGAAAACACGGATGGTGTCTCCATTAGCTAGCCAGGTGATCAAGGCTCTGCGGACAGGCAAGAAACAGTCAGGTTACAAAGACTTTCCTCAATCTTTGCCTATCAGGTCACTCCTATCAGGCTGGTACTAGCTTGGGTTCTCCCACACCCCTCAACCCCCCTGGTCAGTTTCTAGTCAGAAAGTTCTTGTTCTTAAAAGGAGACCCTTGGGATGACCCTGGAAGCCCAAAGGAAGCCCTATGAACACCCCTCGTTACAGAGATGCACAGTGTTCAGGACACCCTGCCAGCTGTCCGGTCCTCTCTGCCAAGCACCAAAGGGTAACAAGGGGCACTCTCTGAGCAAACCCTAGAAGGATGTGGCCCCAAGAGCTGTGCTGGTGTAGGCTTGAGGCCCCACCCCATCCCACCTGCAGTCAGGGCTGAAGCGCACCAAGGTGGCATGGTCCAATTTCACGTTAACGCGAAGACTTCGATGTTCCCGTTGCAAGAAATCCTTGGTGCTCCAGATGTGGATGGTGCGGTCATCAGCACAGGTTGCCAGATATTTACCATTGTTGCTGAAGTCCATGCTAGTGATATTTCCGCTGTGGCTCTGAGGGAGAAAGAAGGATAGTTTTATCATGAACTGGGCAGGAGATTCCCCAGGCAGCTCTGGGAGCCCTGTTACCACTCATCCCCCAGAATCTGATGGCTTGGCCTGTGCCCCCTGAGACCCAGGGGTGCAATAGCACCAATTACTGCCATTAAGATCGGAATGGCATATGGTTTTACCTAATGACCCAAGTCAGAAAGGCTTGGACTGAGAAAGGAGATGGAGGGAAGTTTACTCATGACACCTGTGAGATACTAAGTCCTAGGGTGCAGAGATGTCTGTTTGTATATGCTCACACCCAGGGAAGAAGAGGCTGGATTACCTTCAGTGTGCTGGCTAGGAGAGCATGAACAAAAATGTGTTGATGAGGCTTTTCTTTTTGGTATCGTTGCTTTTGCTTCTTGTGCACTTGGCATTTATGGAAGAAAACGCCATTGGTTTTTCGATCTGTAAGAGAGAAGACTCTCAGGTTCCTAGCAGAGAACTGGGCACACCCTGGGAGTTCACAGCAGCTTTCTAAGACACAAGGTGGCAGTGCCTGCCTCTGTGGATCTCACCGGTCCTGTTTGTCAAATCCAAGACCCAAGTTCCAACCTCAGTGTCACTCTCAGTCCACAACATGTGGCCATTCCTCTCTCTACATCTTTCCATCCCTTTCTCTCTAACAGTCAACAGTACTCATGACTAATTACCAGACTGCTGCGTAGGTTTCTTTCTAACTGACCTCCCTTTCTAGGCTATCTTAAGCAAAGCTGGCAAAGTGACTTTCCAAAAGAATAGGCAGTCAGGCATAGCTATGCTGCCTCCAGCCCCCACATATTAAACTCAGTGGCTCCATGTTACCTCTATGATCAAATATAAAATTGACTTTGGGGCATTTGGAGCCTTTTGCAACCAGGCCCCAATTTATGTTTTCAGTCTTATATCCCCTTATATCCTTATAGCCCCTAACTATACCTTATGGTATAGTTAAACAGGGCTTAGGCCAGCTAGGTGGCATAATGGCTAAAGCACTAGGCCTGGAATCAGGAAGCCTTGAATTCAAATCCAGCCTGACACCAGCTGTATCACCCTGGGCAAGTCACTCTAATGGGCCAGAAAAAGAAAAGGCAAACCACTCCAGCATCTTTGCCAAAAAACCCCAAATCGGGTCCCTAAGAGTTGAAGACAACTGGTAAAGCCACTGAACAACAAACAGGGCTTAGTTCCCTCTTCTCCTGCCTCCCTCCATCTCCCAGAATGAATCCCTAGTCTTTCAAAACCACACTCAAGCAGCTCCTTCAGCAGGATGCTTTCCGTCCTTAGTCGCCCCAGCCATCTCTCTCCTTCCTCTCCCCCCTCCCAGTTCCCTTGTGCTCAGTGGAGAAGAGTTTGAAAAGATATTAAGGCAATGGGAAGCATGCAGAAACAGGAAAACAATACACACGGTGACAATAACCATGGGAAAAACAGCAGAGAAGCTGAGGAAGGGCAATGCCCCAGAAGAAACCTCGCCCGCTCCAGGGGCAGCAGGGGTGGCACCTCCCACCAAGGTCGGACGTTTCTGTTCCGTGCCATAATTTTGTGAATATTTTTATCTTCCTCTTTAAAAATTCCTTATGAAAAGACGGAGCACGGTGGGAAATGTATGAGACGTAAACACGGAAGCCCAAAATCTTATTTTAAAACCAAACAAACGGCGGCGGCGCCTGGCGGGGCAAGGTCCAGCCCTCCAACTTGGCCTCGGAACCTCTTTTCTCTCAAGGGTCCCCATCCCTGGCAGGCTCCGCCCGCATCTACAGGGTCCCCCACCGAAGCAGGCTCAGCTAGGGAAACTGAGGCCCGGGGAGTTAGAGGCAGAGTAGGGCTTAAGTCTCCCAGAGGGGGCGGGGAAAGCCCAACAGGCTCCGCCCCCTCCAGAGTTCAGCCTGCGCCGGCTGCCACGTGTCTTTCTAAACTCCGTCCCCTCGGAGCAGCAGTTGGCACCGCCCCGCCCGCACGGAGAACTCCTGTCCCCTCCCGGTACCCGTAGCCCGTAGTTTTTTTTCCCCCTGTCTTCTTCCCCTCCCGGCACCCGTAGCCCGTAGGTTTTTTTCCCCTGTCTTCTTCCCCTCCCGGCACCCGTAGCCCGTAGGTTTTTTTTTTTTCCCGGCTTCTTCCCCTCCCGGCACCCGTAGCCCGTATGTGTTTCCGATTTCTTCCCCCTCCCGGCACCCGTAGCTCCTTCCGGTCTCCACTTTCCCTACCCCCCCTTCCCGGAAGCCGTAGCCTCAGTGGACAGCTTGTGAGATCCTCGACAGCACCCCCTAGGCCGCGCCGTCGGTTAAACCGCCTGGCAGTTCCGGCGCTCACCGTCCCGCTGGTTGGACTTCTTGTTCCAGCGTTTCCGGCCCTTCGCTGCGAGCGCCACTACCAGCAGGGCAAACAAAGCGAACAGCAGCAACACCACCAGCAGCTCCGTTACCTCCATCTTTCCGTTGCTGCTGCCGCCTCGATGGAAAGGGGGGGGAGGGGGAGGGGGAGGGTCTTGGCGTCGAGGCCGGGGCGGGGCCGAGCGCAGGCACGAGCACGCCTTCCGCGGGGCCGCGCGCGCGATTGCGGCAGCGCGCAGGCGCGGAGACGGGACCTTAGCGTCAGCCTGCGGGGGAGGGGCGCCAGGCGCACTACTCTTGAATGGAGGAGGGAAGTTGAGGCCTGGAAGCGGGTCGGACCGCGATCCAAACCCAAGTTCCCCGAGTCTGCTCGGGATTTACCCTTTACAGGCTGTGTCACCCACTTTCAATCGGGCATTACACATTTATTAATCTCCTGCTGTGTGCCAGGCGCTGTGCTAAGCGCTGGGGACACATAAGACGCCCCCCTCTCCCGGAGCTCCTATGCTGGTGGGAACAAGGCTGAACACCCCAGGGTGACTCTGTGACCTTGCATAAAGCCCTCCCTCTTCTCTCAAGCGAGGCAGTTGGATCAGGGGACCCCCGAGGCCCTTCCCAGCCCTAGGCCCAGAGGATCAGCTGCCTTTCCCCGCTTTCCCCCAGCTTCGTTCAGTCAGTCCAGTCCCGGGGTCATGAATGGGGAGCTGCAAGTCAGTGACCCGGTCCAACTCCCCGTGACCCCATATGGGGTTTTTGCGGTGGGGATACTGGAGAGGTTTGCCACGTTCTTCTCCAGCTCATTTTACATATGAGGGAAACTGAGGCAAACAGTTAAGTGACCTGTCCACGGTCACGGGGCCAGGAAGTGTCTGAGGCTGGATTTGAACTGGGAAAAATCAGTCTTTCTGGCTCTAGGCCTGGCACTCTGTGCGCTATGGCGCCCCCTAGCCACCCCTGGCTAACTCTATCAGTCAGGATAAAACATAACAGAGTCAGAATTGCCTGTACCACGTGGTGAGTGCGACCGAGAGCTTGTGCAGCTCCAGCCCTCCTCATTGGCGGAGAAGCTTGTGTAAGGGGCGGGATATTGTCGCCCACCAATGAGGAGGCAGTCCTATCCAATGGGCTTTGGGAATGGCATTACACACAACTCCATAGGCTGCAGGTAGAGGTGGGGCGGTAACAACTGATTGCGTCTGTCAGTGACTGGAGCAGATTGGGAAACTGACCAATTTATTTTTTTTTAATTACAGATTTCTCTTTGTAACAAAGACCTCTTTCTGTTTTATTATTTGTATTTTTAAAATCTCCTAGACCTTGTCTTCACGTGGCCTTCATTTTAGCTATATCCCCTCCCTCATTTTTCAAGCCATATTTGTGCTAAAGATGAATAAATGAAAGAGAAGGAAAAGCAGCCAAACAACCGGTGGTTAACTGAGTCTCCCAGTAAATCTAATATTCCACATCCTCAGGCTCCCATTTCTCCAGAGAAGGGAAGGCAGTTTATTTTCCTAAGTCTTCCGGGCTAAGTTTGATGATTACAGTTTGAAGTATTCAGTTTCATTCTTTTGGAGGGCGAGGGACAGTGTCAGTTTTCATTGCTGTGGTGTTTGTGTATGTTGTTTTCCTTGTTATGCTTATTTCCTTCAGTTCACAGATGTCTTCTTAGAATTCTGATTTTTCTAATAATACTATATTACATTTGCATGTCACAGTTTGACCGTTCTTCCATCTATGAGGCCTATCTTTACAAATATTCTGGTGATGTATGATTGCTAATCATGGAACCAGATAATTGCTCAAGTACTGTAAGTTGGAAATCATTCAAAGGACAATGGAGTGGGCATGAGTAGGCTGCCACACACTGCAAGTCAGTAGTTACATGGGAGGAATGGTGTAAAGGATGTCATCCAATGCATGTATAATCAAGGAAGATGCACTGGTTGTGTGGCAAGACAATCAGGTGCTCCATTGGCATCTTGGCAAGTTGAGTGTGGCACACCTTCCAGGAAAGCATCCTTGGGCTAGGGGTATGGATATCTTCAGATCTGCTTTGTTGCAAAGAATGCCCAAGTGGAGGTGGCCAAAGATCCATTGGAGTGGGTACCATGGATCCAAAGGTAGAAATGATACAGGAAAAAATGCATCCCAGGAAAGATAAATTAAGAAAACACGGGAGAGTCTGCATGGAGTCTAGAAGAAGAAAATGCCATTTTTTGTCTTGACACTGCCCAGGGGAGAGGAGGCTTTGACTGTAGGGAGCAATAACATTTTTCCCTGTAAGTGGAGAATGGTGATTGACCAGGATGCCCTAACTGGCAAGGAAATATCTTTTAAGAACAGGTAGGTTGTTGTTTAGTCATTTCACTTGTGCCTGACTCTCTGACCTCATTTGAGATGTTCTTGGCAGAGATAGTGGACTGGTTTGTCATTTTGTTCTCTGGTTCATTTTACAGATGAGAAAACTGAGCCAAACAGGGTTAAGTGAGTTGCTAAGGATCACACAGCTAATAAGTGTCCTGAGGTTATATTTGAATTATCAGGTCTTCCTGACTCCAGGCCCTGTGCTCCATCTACTGTGCCAACTAGCTGCCCCATACAACTCTCTTAAATGGTAATGTGGGCAAAGCTTTGGGCTTGGGGTCAGAAAGATCTGGGTTCAGATCTTATGACACTTTTGCTTCTAACACTATGGACTAAACATTTCACCTCCTGAGCTTCAGTTAACCCATTTGTAAGATGGAGAAATTATGTCTACAGTAATCAGTTCCCTATGCAGTTGGGTGGTACAGTGGATAGAGCACCAGGCCAAGTCGGGAAGACCTGAGTTCAGATGGCCTCAGACCCTAATTGTGTGACCCTGAACAAGTCACTTCACCCTGTTGGCCTCAGTTCTTCATCTGTAAAATGAGTAGGAGAAGGAAATGGCAAACTAATCCAGCATCTTAGCCAAGAAAACCCTAAATAGAGTCATGAAGAATTGGACACAATTGAACATTAAGTTATCTCATGATTGTGCTAGGACAGTGAGATAACATGTAAAGCTTGTTAAAAACGCACACCCACAGCTTTCAAATGTTATGTCAATGTTAGCATTTCTGTGTTTGCAAAGAAATCTTGGGGTCTATAATAACTCCAGAAATGGTCATTACACTTCCTCTGTATGAGACTTTGAGGTTTACAAAGTGCTTTCCTCATAAACAGACCTGTGAAATAGGTAATGTATTGTCCCCATTTTAGAGATATAGAGAGTTTATGTGGCTTGCACATTATCATACAAATTGTACTGATGTCCTTAGAGACACTAATGCTATAGGATTATAGAAAGAACTTTTAGAGGTCATGCAGTCCAGTCTCTTTGCTTTGTAGCTAAAGAAAAGCCCAGAAACTAAGTACCTTGGCCAAGATTATGTAATGAGAGGGCCATAATTGAAGTCAGAGGACCCAGATTCAAATCCTGCTTCTCTTGATGACTGTGACCTTGGACAAATTACCACCTTCCTGGGCCTCGGTTTCTCTTTCTGTAAAATGAGGTTGGGTTAGATGGCTGCTAAGGTCACCTCCATAAGAAACTTATCAATAGTGTAGCATGGGAAGCCATTCTTCCATTGGCTGCTCCAGTGGGAGAAGGGCACCCCCACCACCTTCCTTGATCCTCTGGAGCTCCACAAACCCTACTTAAACCTTACAGCATGCAGGAAGCAAAAATGGCGAGTTTCTGCATTAAGACCTTTTATCCTCCCATTGCTGGTTCAGAAACCAATCTAAAGGACTTTTATTCTCCACTTGTTAAGTGATGTGGAAACACTGAAATTAAGAGTGGAGCCTATCTGTTCCAAGATAGCATGACCTTTCAGAAGCAGGTTCAACAAATACTGACATGAGTCACCTACACATGCTCTCTGTCTACTTCCTCATTGTGTTCATTTTAACATGGTAGTGCCAAAATTTCCTTGCTTGTCTGTGTCTCTTTCTGAACTTCCTTTTGTGTATTTTTAAATTGTTCATTCTTTTTTTTTTTGCATCACTATTACTACCCCTCCCATTTTCTCCTTAACTCTCCTCTGCCTCTGTCCACTCCACTCCCCCCCCAGTCAAAAGGTCTCCCTTGTAGCAGAAGTACAGTCATGCAAAACAAATTTGTGTTGTAATGGTTGTGTTTGGAAATGCCTGCTTCACTGTAGGAAGCATGCTTCATCATCAGTCTTGGGAAGGGAAAGGGAATGAGGCTGATGATTTCTGTGGGTTTATTTTGTACCTTGCTACTTTGGTGAAATTGTCAGTTGTAGTCTTTATGCGTCCTTGGGTTTATTGAACACTATGCTACTGTACTCAATTACTTCTGGATCTTGCGTACCTAATCTGTTCTGTTCCACTGACCAACTTTTCTATTTTTAACCAGGACCATTTTGATCATTTGATAGTCGTGTACGGTAAGACTTGGTTCTGCTATACCCCCTTCCCACTTTTTTCATTATTTCTTTTGAGATTCTTTAACTTTTGTTCCTTCAAATGAATTTTGTTATTGTTTCATCTAGTTCTATAAAGGAATCCTTTTGTAGTTTGGTATAGCGATGAATCTATAAATTAATTTGAGTAGTATTATCATTTTAATTATATTAGCATGGCCTGACCTTGAGCAATTCTCCAATTATTTTTTCCTTTATTTCTGCAGTGTTTTTTTAATCCTATAATTTTTGTTTCTTTCTGCTATTTGAAAAATTTAAATTTCTTTAATTAGCATACTTTTTTTTCTTCCTACTACCTGTTTTGAAAAGTAACAGCCATGCATAGTCAAGCAGAGTCCTTTGGAATCATGGCTGGTCATTCATGGATCAGAATTCTTAAGTCTTTCAAAATTGTCTTTACAATGTTGTTCCTAGTAGTAGCTAGCCTTTATGTAGTGCTTTAAGGTTTACAAAGCACTTTGTAAATATTATTTCATTAAATTCTCACAACCCTGTAAAGTTTTTGTGATCCCTATTTTACAGATGAGGAAATTGAGACTCAGAAGTTAAGTGACTTGCTCAAGGTCACACAGCTAGTAGGTTCTAAGGTAAGATTTTTCTTTGTGATTTCAAGCCTAGCCCTCTATCCACTGCATCACTGAACTGTCTCTAAAAAATCATATAAGTGGTTCTCCCTCTTAACTCTGCGTCAGTTCGTACAAGTCTTCCCAGGTTTCTGTGAAACTGTCCCTTTTGTCATTTCTTAAAATATGTTAGTATTCTATCACATTCACATACCACAGTGTGCTCAGCCATTACCAATTGATGGGCACTTCTTTAGGTTCTATTTTTTTTCCTGCTGGGTTTGTTTGTAGTGTACAGAAAGGCTAATGACTTTTGTGAGTTTATTTTTATACCATGCTACTTTACTGAGGTTGTCAAATGTTTCTATTTTCTAAAAGGTAAATCATTAATTTTCTAATTTTCTAATAAAATCATTATATCCTTTGCAAAAGCTATAATTTTATTCTTTACCATTCTTTTCTCTTTAATTTCTTCTTTCTTCTCTTATTGCTATATCTATAGCTTCTAGAAAACTATATATTATATTATGTATAACAATTATATATTATGTAATAATTATATATTATATATATAAAATATATGCATTCTATATAGAATAATAATGTGATAATGTGCAATCTTATTTTACCCAGATCTTATTAGAGTGGTCTCTAGTGTTTCTTCTTTATAGATGATGGTTTGAGATAGATATTATTCACCATATTAAGAAAAGGTCAAGTTATTGCTATGCTTTTTAGTGTTGGTTACATAAAAGAGGAAAGGGTCAGCTAGGTGGTGCAGTGAGTAGAGCACCAAGTCAGGAGGACCTGAGTTCAAATCCAACCTCAGACACTTGACATACTTATTAGCTGTGTGACCTTGGGCAAGTCATTGATTGCCTTGCCTTCCCCCCTCAAAAAAAAACCAAAACAACCAAACCATTTTCTGCAGCTATTGATATAATCAAAGAGTAAAATCAAATATTCAAAAAAATTTTAAGTTATTTTTGCGATCTGTTATGTTTATGGTTTTCCTAACATTGAAGCAATCTTGCATTTCTGGCATAAACCCAATCTAGTCACAGTGTAACCTTTTTAATACATTATTGTAACCTCTTTGCTAAAGTTTTATTCAATATTTTTGTGTTGGTATTCATTTGAGATACTGACCTATTGTTTCTTTCCCTAACTTATTTTTTCCTGGTTTATGTATCAGGACCATATTTATCTCAAAGAAAGGGTTCAATAAGATTCTATATTTGCCTAGTTTTGCAAACAATTTATGTAAAATTGAAAAAGTTAATGATTCTTTCAGTGATAGAATTCACTCATAAGTCCATCTTGTCTTTTTTGTTCCTTTGGGAATTCATTTATGGGAGTTCAATTTCTTTTTTTAAGACTGTATTCTTTGAATTCTCTATTCTGATAATCTGAGTATTTTTTTTTGTAGCTCTTAGTTGCACTTATTTCAGTAGGTTTTTTTACTATTTTATTTCTTTTTTGATTTTCAGATTTTTTTTGCATGTTTAGATAGATTATTTGATTTGTTACTTTTCTAGTCTTTTATTTGCATACCTGATTCCTTGATCTGTTCTTTCTTTCATTGTTGAAAGTATGTAGAAAGACAAAAACTTTTCCTAAGACCGCTTTAGTTGTATCCCATAAATTTTGGTGTGAAGTCTCATTGTTATCATTTTATGAAGTTATGTATTTATCTATGATTTTTTCCTTTAATTCATTAATTTCTTAGAATTAAATTACTTAGTCTCTGCCTAAATTTTGATACTTCCTTATGAGGCCTTTTATAGATTATAATTTTATTTGATCATAGTCAGTAAAGGATGAATTGAATAGGATTGCTTCTGGCATTTGTTTTATGCCTAACAGATGGTCAGGTTTGTTTGTTTTCATAAAGGTTTCACACACAGCTAATACATATGTGTATGCACAGACATACTCACACATGTATTATGTTGTATGTGTATATATACATGTATGTTTTATGTGTGTTATGTGTGTGCATACATATGTATGTTTTATGTGTATTTATATGTATGATATTTTATATGTGTATGTATATATGTATGATGCATATGTGTATACACAGATACACTCACATATATTGTATTTTATTCTTCTTTACTAATCACTCAAAATTTATCATACCCAATTTCTATAATGCTATTCTGGCCCTTAATTTATTTCTCATTTATATTTTTGTTACACTTGTCTAGATCCGAAAGGGGTACATTGAGTTCCCCAACTTTTATAATGGGTCAACAAACTGACTCAGTGGATAGAGGGCCAGATAGAGTCATTTTCCTGGGTTCAAATCTGCTTCAGACACTTACTAGCTGTATGACCCTGGGCAAGTCATTTAACCCTGTTTGCCTCAGTTTCCTAATCTATAAAATGAGCTGGAGAAGGAAATGGCAACCCCTCCGGTATTTCTGCCAAGAAAACCCAAATGGGGTCATGTAGAGTCACACCTGTCTGAACAATAAAAACTTTTATAATATTACTGTCTTTGTCCTTGTTGCAATAAGTTTTTCTTCAAGTAGTAGTCAACCATGATAGCTAACATTTATATAGTACTTGCTGTGTGCTAGGAGCTTTACATCTATTACCCCTGTGATCCTTGTAAACAACCTGGGAATGGTTGCTGTGATTATCCCGCTTTGCAGATGAGGAAACTGAGCCAGACAGGGCCACACAGCTAGTGTCTGAGGCCAGATTTGAACTGGAGTCTTCTTGAATTCAGGTCCTGCGCTCCGTGGCGCCTCCTGGCTGCCTCACATACTTAGATGCTGTGCCATTTGGTACATATATATTATATATTGATATTTCATTATATAATGACAGTGAACATAATATGATGTTCTTATCTCTTTTAAGCATATCTCTGTTTTACTGTTGCTTCGTCTGAGATCATGATTGCCGCCCCTGCTTTTTTGAGTTTTCCTGAAACACAGTAAAATCTGCTCTAGTCAGTTTTTCATTTTGACTCTGTCTCTGCATTTCTTTTTGATCTATTCCGTCACCTTCTTCTATTTCATCAGGGAGTTTGGCTGCGTGCTCCTGCCTCTGCCTATTTATGTGGTGTGAGAAATGACTTAGACCTTGACCTCTGTCTCCCTCTCTGTCTTCTGGGGGTCTGATCTCTTGGAATCAGATTTTGGTTTTCACTGATCTTCTCTTTTACTTTGTATGACCTTTAAATGAGTCATTTATTATGCTGCGATGTTGGACACTAGTTTGGTCTTGGGGCCCCTGTACAACCCTCCCAAAACTTGTCCGTGCTCTCTGTGGACCTTATCTCCTTTTCTGGCTCTCAGCGTTATGAAGTGTGTAGCCAGCTACTGTCTTCTTGTGGAGTGATGTTAAGACTGGTTCTAGCCCCTGTTCTATTCTCATAAGCCAAGGCTGGGACTGGGCTTCAAGCACCTGGTAATTTGAGCTGGCCCTGGTTGAGGACACTTTTATTCGGAGCACTAGCTTCTGGTGCATATTTTAGTACTCTGCTGGCTTCCCTGGTGGGGCTTCTCCTCTCAGTGCCTCTGCCAGCTTCTGGCCTGGTGAAGGGGGTTCATTCTGGTCTGCCCAGAGTGACCCCTTTCCCTTCCTTTGCTTCTCTGATTACCTGTGCTCATCCCAGTGGCCCTGGTGAGATCTCTGTACCTGTCTCTGTCAGCTTCTGACTGTCCTTTTGTGCTGTTATGGATTAGATGAAGGAGCTCACTTCTGGTTTTTAAAAACATTTATTATTAACCTTTCTGGGGTCCTTTTCATATATTTTCAGGAGCTTATGTGGGAATACTGGGCTCCTCTTTGGCTATAACTGGAAGTGAAATCAACATACATTTATTACCTACTATGTGCCTAGTACTGTGCAAGGGGGCTGGGTATACAAAGAATGAAACAGTCCCTGTCCTCAGTTTACATTTTAGGGGCAGAAACAACCTGTATACAAATAAGTTTAGCTGTCAGTGCTGTGAATGTGGTGCTGTACTGGGCTGGTAAGGGGTCGGTTACTCTCTCACAGTTCCTTGCTTCTATGTACAGGTCAGGCCTGGTTCTGCTTTGTAGCCTCAGTCCGCTCCTCTGGGGGATTTGTTTTCCTTTAAAACCATTTGTGGGAAAACAGAAGAAAGAATGGTCCAAGCTTGTTGTTATACCAGTCTGTGCTCCTCATCATCTCCTCCTCACCAAAACTGCTGATCCATTTGCCCAGAGAGATCTGTATGTGGGTTTTTTTTTTCACTTTGGCAAGTTGTAAAACAGAATCAACAATTCTCTTTCTAAAGCTTTGAGCTCCTAACCAGGAAAACTGCCATGCTTACTATATATTGCAATTATAAAATCTATTTCTTTCTCTCTTTCTCCAAAGGCATTTTCCCCATTGTATTTCTCTGTTGCATTTGAGTAATGGAACTCATAAATCAGCAATAAAATGGTTAACCACATTTATACTAAAAGACAAATTGTCAGGTTGCTGACAGTGTGTGTGTGTGTGTGTGTGTGTGTGTGTGTGTGTGTGTGTGTGTGTGTCTGCTGTTTCTCTCATTAAGAATTCAACTGTCAAAAACAAATATACAAGGCAGTGTGGGACATTTGAGAGCACTGGCTCAGGGACCAGGGGACTACCTCTTAACACCAACTTCCTATGTATATTTGGACATTACTTAACTTTTCTCACCTTGGTTTCCTCATTCATAAAATGAGGAATTGGACCAGATGGCATCTAAGTTTCCTTCCAACTCTGGAGCTCCAATTCTATGAATACAGGGAATAACATCCTTCATAAAAGCCTTAGCATTTAACAAGATAGAACTCCTCAAAGTAATAAACATGTTTAAAAAACGCTTTTATTCTATCTGTCTGAATTCTGCTACCTCTGAATTCAACTTTGTCACCAATATTGAATTTTATTATTTTTGCCATCTTGGCAGATGTTAAATGGAATCTTAAAGTTCTCTGGATTTACCTTTATGTAATTATTAAGGATTTTCATTATTGTTTCATGTGGTTGTTCCCACTTTGCATTTTCATAATCATCTCTTCATGGCCTTTGCCCTTTGCTCCATTTAGGAATGTGTATCATAATCATTACAGATAGGCATCACTTCCTTATAGCTTCTGAATGTCAGATCTTTAACTGATGCATATAATGCAAGAATTTCTCCTTAAATCATTCTTTTATTTTAGAAATGTTACTTCTTGTTGTGTAAAAAACTTCTTATCTCTTCCTTTTTCAATTAAAAAAAATTAAAACCTTTTATCTTTGTGTAGCCTGTGGACCTGGATGCCTCAGGTTCTGAGTTTGCCAGGATCCAGGTAGCTGAGTGATATAGTTGATAAGAGTCCCATTCCTAGAGTAAGGAAGCCTTGAGTTCAAATGCAGCCTCAGACGCTAGCGTTTTGACCTTGGGAGAGTCACTTAACCTCATCTGTAAAATAGAGATAATAATATGCCTTCCAGGGTTGTTGTGAGGATCAAATGAGATAATATTTGTAAAGCATTTAGCAGAGTACCTGGCACATAGTATATGCTATATAAATGCTAGCTACAACGAAGATGATGATGACGACGACATTGATGTCTGATCTCAGAGGTCTCTCCCTAGAAGTTGACATCTTTGGTTTGACTTGCTGTTTCCTCACAGACTTTTCTCCAGGAAGTCTTCTCATCGTATAGCTTATGTCTCAGTTTCCACAAATGTGGGTAACAGGGACCCCACTGCCTGTACAAACATTCAAGGTAAGAAGTGCATATCTGAGAAGGGGCAGCCCTTATTTATTCAATAGAAAATGCAGACAGTTCAAAGGACTCACAGGAGCGAGCAAACAAATACAGAAGATACATAAAGTTGTCATAGTAGCTCTTGGAGGAGAACTGAGTTTGGGGTTGCCAATGGGACAATAACCTGATATTCTAATAGAATCCTTTTTCACTGGAACCTGTATACCCTCGGATTTCTTATAATGCGCCCCTGTGGTTTGGACTCTCTTGGAAGGTAAATATACTTTGAAGATGCTTGACATGAGCCATTAAACCTGCACTGTCCAGATCATCCATGGTAATAATGGGAAGCAAACTGAAGGTCTTCTGATCCTCCATGTGGTGGCTTTAAGTGCCTCACTGCTTCTCTATCTTTGGGCCAACATGGGTGATCTCCAAGAGGAATATTTCCTAGAAACTCTTACATTTTCTCTTGATGATTGTTTTTCTGAACTCTTGAACTTCCAGCAACTTTCAGGGCAATCCTAAGACTGGTACTGCTAAAGATATATTCTGAAGGCTAGATTCCAGGATCTTGCTGTCTAGGAAATTTAAAGTATACATAGGTTCAGGGTTCGGGAACATTTTCTACGATCATGTGGATGAGGACAGGCAGCTCTCATGTGCTTTTCCAATCTATTTCGCCACAGTCCTGGCTCCTGTCATCTCTTAATCTGGGATATCCACTCTCAGGGACAAACATCCAAGTCTGTGAACATGCAGTATTCTACAGTTGTTATCTCCCACCTCAAATGACATAACATTTGTAAAACAAAACAAAACATTTTGCATAGTGCCTGGCACACAGCAGGCACTACATAAGTGATTATTCCCTTCTTGCCCCTTTTCCTCTCTCCCCTTCCTCTCCCTTCTCCCCTTTTTCTCTCACCTTTATAAAGAAGAGCAGAGGTGAATTCTCTTTGTTCTACTTTGGGGCCAAATATAGTTTAGACATTATAGTTGCAGTTTCGATGATTTTGTTATTTTAGCTTTACCTTGTAGTTATTGTGTATAGTGTTTTCCTGTTCTGCCAACCACTCTGCATCATTCTTAGGAGATAAAAGTTACCTTAGAAAGGTCTTATATCATCTCCTCATTTTACAAATGAGAAAACTGAGGACTAGAGAGGTTAGATGAGTTGCCCAAGGTCATGCTGGTATCAAGTGGCAGAACTGGGATTGGAACCCAGGTCCTTAGATATCAAATCCAGCCCCCATCCCATTGTACTACACTGCTTAGTATGAGTTATCCTTCTTTTCTTTTCCCACTGCTCAGTAGTTGTGGATTGAAAAAAGCTCCACTCATAGGATATAAACTTTTTGAGAGTAGGGATTGTTTCAGTCTTTGTATCCCTAGGGCACACAGTAGGAACTTCATGAATATCTACGTGTTGGTTGACTGGATGATGTATACACTGGGAATAGTAACCTTGAGAGGGTTGTTGGGATGCTAGTATAGTGTAAGTCTTTAAAGACTATGGAAATGTGAGATTTTAGTAGCCTTATCAGTATATAACTGACTTGGCTGGGAGGAAGCAGATCACTTCAGACCTTTTGGCTATGATAGTTATAGAGACTTTCATTCTCTTTGCCCGTCCCCTCCCAGAGCCAGGGTTGATCCTGATGTAGAGATGGGGGGGCTGAAGCTGAACTGGGAACTTTCAAGGTCCTAGCGGTCAGCACTGCTAGGCACTGAGAATAGGGTCAGGGTTCCCAGGTAGAATCATATCCAGTCCTATCTTCCTCCTGCACTCTCAGGCTTTACCAACTGGAGCACCCCTTTCTTTTGGAAGGGTTTCCTCCAAGGACAGCCAGCCAGCCAGCTAGTTTTGAGGGAGGAACCCTAAAAGCAAGCCGGGCAACTTTCACTTCCTTCTATTCTGCCCTTCTAGGGAAGCTGGCATTTCCCTCACTCAGAGGCAACTTGACTGGGGCAGTAGATAGTTGTTGATTGGTTTTTGGCAGAGTAGCAGTGATTATAAGATCCATGCTTCACCAAAATTATTCTGGCAGGGGTACACAGGTGGAATGGAAAGGGAGGCACTAAAGGTGGAAAGGTTGCTTAGGAAACTGTTGCAGTGGCCCAGTTGTGATGTGATAGGATTCTGTGCCAAGATGGTGGCAATGAAAATGAGGGTACCCCCAAAAAGACATTTTGAGGATAGAACAATGTCTGATTGGATGTTGAAAAGGTAACTGAAAGCCAAGCTAAGGGAGAGGATAAAAAAGGAACCCAGTAAATTCAAATAACCTGACCCAAAGCAGTACTTCAGGGTGCCAAAAAAACCCCCAAACCTTGGATATATGACTGCTGAACTGATGTCTGATTATTGGACATTGTGGCACAGTGGGTGGGAAACTGGATTTAGAATTGGGAAGGCTTCAGTTTAAATCCCACTTTAATCACCAACTAGTCTCTGAGAAGCCTCTCAGCCTCAGTTTTCTTATCTATAAAATCGGGAAAATAAGATCTACCTGCAGGGTTATTTTGAATATCAGTGAGATATTATATGCAAAGGGCTTCTCAAACTTTAAAACCTGCATTTTTTTTTTTTGTTCAGTTGTGTCCAACTCTTCATCATTCCACTTGGGGTTTTCTTGGCAAAGATGCCACATTAGTTTGTTATTTCCTTCTCCAACTCCTTTTACAGATGAAGAGTGGAGGCCAACTGGGTGAAGTGACTTTTCCAGGGTTACACAGCTAGTAAGTGTCTGAAGCCAGATTTGAAACATGAAGATGAATCTTCCTCACTCTAGGCATGGCACTCTATCCACTGTGCCACTCAGATGCCCTGCACACACATTAGCTACTACATATGCATCAGCTATTATGATCTATGAAAAATTGTGGGAGACAGGATAGGTGCTACATAATTGGAGATGGGTGAATGTCCAGATTTTTAAAAAGGAGAAGGTAGATTCTTCAAACTCTAGACCTGTAAGACTGACTTTGTTCCCTGGTGTGTGTGTGTGTTTGTCCTTCGTTGCCGAAGACCATGCCATCAGAGAAATAGTGACATGACTTGCACTTGACTTTGTTTTGAGTGAGGGAGGGCTGTGCAGGCTACCAGCCTCACTTCTCCCCCAGAGCCATCTGAACCCAGTGACCAGAAATTCATCAGGATGACTGGAGGTGACCCAGGATAAGGCTTAAGGGGTTAAGTGACTTGCCCAAGGTCTCACAGCTAGTGAGTGTCAAGTGTCTGAGGTGACATTTGAACTCAGATCCTCCTGATTCCTGCACTAGTGCTCTATCCACTGTACCACCTAGCTACCCAATTTCAAAAATGTATAGTTATGCACAAGGAAGGAAAGAGAAGAAAATATGCTTCAACTTGTACCCTGATTAAAAATAAAATTTAAAAACAAGTTGTACTCTGAGTTTATTAAGAGGTGAGTAGCACGTTTCATCACAAATCCTTTGGAATTGTGGTGGATCGTTATGTTGCTCAGAATTGCTAAGTCTTACACAGTTGATGCGTATTACTATATTCCTGTTCTGATACTAGTGGTCTCCTGCCTCTGCTCCCTTTGCTTTCCATCAGTTTCCAGGTTATTCCCAGGACACACTTGTCATTTCTCACAGTACAATGGTTTTCCATCACAATCACAGAACACAACTTGTTCAGCCATTCTCAACTGATGGGCACCTTCTCAGTCTCCAATTTTTTGCCACCACAAAAAAGAGCTATTATAAATACATATTTTTTTATACATAGAGGCCCTTTTCCTCTTTCTTTGATCTCTTGGGGATACATATCTAGGAGTGGTCTGGGTCACAGGGTAAACACAGCCAAATTTGTATATTTTAGAAATAAGAACTTTATCAGAGAAACTTGTTACAAAAATTTCCTCTCATTTTCTGGTTTGCTTCTAAAGTTAGATGCATTGGTTTTGTTTGTGCAAAAACTTTTTAAAATTCTAGAATTACTCCTAAAGTGAGAGTTGGTAAGCATATAGGAAGAGAAAGAGGTAATTATAAGTCAGTTTGTTTATTAAGAACAAGTAACGTTGGTAAAACTTCTGCTTTTGGGGGGACAGAAGGACCATACAAATTGAGAGGTACCATGTACTTGATTTCAGTAAGGCATTTGGCATTTTCCAAGAAGTTCATGTGGACAAGAGATTGGAACTTACTGACCCCAAGTAGTAACTAATGGATCCCTAGCAAACTAATGGGACCTGACTATGGTCCTGTTCTGTTCAACATTTTTACCGATAACTTGGATGGATAAATGATGGGGCTATCAAATTTGCAGATGACAAAATCTGCAAATCCGAGCTGGGGGTGGGATGGGATGGTGAATGATAAATACAGAGGATAGTAGAATAAATAGGCTTGGTAATAGGAACTGCCTGTAGGTATGGGATACCAGGAGGGGTTTGATAAAAACCACCAAGGGGCAAGCACAGCTTTGGAGCTAGTGGAATACACTATCCTCCACTCCCCCCAACCCAGCATTCCCAGACTCATTTGACATTTCAGAAACCATTTTTTTAGTCTTTCCAGCTTGATAGAACCTTTCCTACTATTATAACTTTTGACTTTCCCAGAAATCCACCCTGTCTTCCTGCCCTGCTGCAATGTCACCATGGGAAACTTCTGCCTTGGGGCTCTCTTTTCCTTACTGGTGACTTTCACCCTGGGGTCACCATTTTAGGAAGGACCTTCTCCTTCCTGGGCCCCCCTCCCCGACCTTACCAGCACTGCTATGTGTCTTTTCCCATTAGAATGTAAGGTCTTTGAGGGCAGGGATGATCTTATTTACATATATTTGTATCCCCAGTCCTTAGTACAGTGCCTGGTACATAGTATGTCTTTAAAAATGCCTTATCCATTTTTTCATCCATTCATCCATCTATGCCACATCTTGTTTCAGATTAGCACCATTATTAGCTGTGATGGTACACAAACAGGAAAAAAAGAATCTGTAAAGTTAAACTGAATAATTAGAAAACTGGTAAAAATCCTAGAGAACAGATAATGAAACATGCCTTCTCCTTCAGAGTGGAGGTGGGATATTCCTGGGATAGACAACATACGTTATCAGATGTGGTTACTGTATCAATGCTTTTGCTTGCTTTTTTTTTTTAATTGTCAAAGGATAAGATCATTGACTTAGAGCTGTGACAGACCATAGGGGTCATTTAGTCTCTGACTTTCCAGATAAGGAAACCGACGCCCAGTGAGATCAGGTGACTTGGTCAAGTTACTTATTGACTGTCCTAGTGCCTAGAGCAGGATTTGCACTTGTTTCTTTCTGACTTCGGGTCAGTGCTCACTTGGTCTGCCAACTAGGTCATAGTGACTTCCCTAAAAGGAACAGCCAGCAGCCACTGGGGTCCCCAGCCAGTCTTACAAGGCCAGGCCTGACTTTGCTTTGCTTCAGAGAGCAGACAAGGGCGGGGTTCAGTCTGGGGGAAGACTGAATGAAACTAGAATGTAATGACAAAATGCATCAAGGGGGCGTATTTAAATCTAAAAAAATGATTTTGTGGGAAGCCAAAGGGTTCCTGGAAGTTAGGGTACAGCCAGCCTTAAATATTAGAGCCCTCACTTGACCCAATACTGAACAGGAGGCCGAACGAGATCTTGGCAGATTCTCTCTTTTTTATTCGGTAAGAATTCTTCAGAAAATCCACACACACCAGAAAGATGCCTGCTGCTCTTCTGATGATCAGGAGCCTTGTTTGGGCAAGCTCTCCTGGTTTTGTCTCCTTAGCCTAATCCTCCTGGCATTAGGCTCTTGACCCCTGGCCCCAGGGAGCAGTCCATAGATGATGAGTGCCAGGGTAGAGAATGGGGGTGGGGAGCAGGAGAGGCCCCTGTGACTTTAGCTGGTATCTCTCTCCTGGACAAGCAGAGATGGTCTCAATTTAGATTTAAAGAACCAGAGGAACAACAAGGGAGGGAACAAGGAAAGAAGGAAACCCTTGTCCTTCCTGGGATTGGAAGCCTGATTGGAGCAGGAGAGGGAAAGAGGGCATGTGAGCTGCACAGGACTCTCCACACCTAGTCCTCACTCCTCCTTTTGGAGTCCTGGGGACCCTACCCAAGTCTATGCCTTTCTTTCAGCTCCCTGCCTCTCCCAAACTCCAGCACATGGGATATCCTCTAATGTATCACCCCCATTTTACAGCAGAGGAAACTGAGGCTCAGAGACAATGAGGGACTCATCCACACAGCAAGTTCAGAGCAGAACTAGAATGGAACCCAGGATGTCCAACTTGAAGTCCTGTGTTTTGCCCCTGGCACAGAACTGTGCTTCAGAGGTAAAATAAGGGAGTAGGCTTTGTCTTCCCATCATTCACCCTTCCATTGGTCCTACTTGCAGTAGACACAGGGAGAGAGAGATGTCAGTTTGAGGTGGTCAGGGCCCTCCAACTTTCTAGCCTGGGGAGGTAGGGACCACTCAGCTTTGGGGGCAGCTAAAGGCTCATGATACCAGATTCCCTACATCCTTCCCCCCCAATACAAATTAACCTTCACCTCTTTCCCTGAGATGATTCCCAATTGGGGGCTGAAATGAGGCATGGGGGTAGTGAGGGATGTGAAAAAGGAGTGATCAAGGGGAGAACAGTGGGATACATTAATGACATCTTGGTGAGACGCCCACTTGTAATTTCTCTATGACTGGTGGCCACCATATCATGGATACAATATAATACAATACAATACCTACCATGGTGGGTAGGGCATGAGGCCAGACAAGGAGGTTGGTTATCTCCATACTTCCTGTCCCCTAAATCCCTCTTTCTCCTTGGGGTCTGCTTCCCCTCTGTCAAGGCTGGTTCAGCTACTATGTTATAATCCTGGATATACCTGCCCCCACCCTATGACAGAAGGATTCTGGATCCCACACCCAGATGAGAAGCAGTGGTGTGGGGTGGGGGGAAATCCCAAGTTGCTGAGGATGGAGATCTACAGCTTAGGTCATGCCAGGCTAGTCTCTAGGCCCCTAGGAGGGGTTACTGAGGTTGCCCTCTGTGACGGCTCGAGCAGCCTGCTCAGGGACTCGTGCAGGGTCAGTCAGGATGCAGGTAGAGGTGCTCAACTGACGGAGGGAGGTCAGGACCGCTGGTGAGAGAGGAGACAGCTGCCCATCAGATCATTTGTACCCATCCTGCCTGTGGGTGTGAGGGGAGGATGGAAAAGGGGCATTCTGGGCTGCTGGTCTGTGTCAGAAACAAGTGGGCATGGGATTTCTTAAGACCAAAGACCTTGAGTCCTGGAGACTGGAATTTTGCCCTCTATCACACTCCCACTGATGGGATAAAGGGCTAAGACAGATGGAGGGCTATGAGCTATCCAGGGAAGCATGGTAGGTGGGACAAAGAGAGTGGAGGTGGTAAGAAGGCGAGGAGGGGAAAATGGCAGGCAGGCTGGCAGTTGTAGTAGGGGATGACATACTAGGGCGCAGGGCAGGCAGAGAACAGTACTGGTCCAGCCATGCCAGTGAAGTCTGGCGCAAGCTGTGTAGACTTGCTGTGGACACCATCCCGTTGAAGGACTCAAACAAAGGCCGGATAAGGATACTGAACTGGCAGCCCAGTGGGTCAAGGAAGATGTATTCCAGACAGGATTCCCCCTCTGTCTTTTCCCTGTCTAGTCTACTCTAACAGACCCAGAACCTTGAACCTTCCTGTCCCTCTCAGTCCACCAGCTTTCTCCCTCTCATGCTGAGAGTTGCCCTGTGATCCTTTCTCATTATTATGACCCACAGTCAAAGGCCCTCCAAGGACTGTCCTTGAAGAGAAATAGACAGGAAAGGAGGCTTCTCTCCTTTTGCATTCAGTAAGCTACTTGAGGGCAGGGATTTCTCATTTTGCCCACAGTGCCTGGCACACAGTAGGTGCTTAATAAATGCTTGCATAATTGAATTGAATTAAAGCTAAGTTTAGAGATGTTCATCATAGCTCATATTTTATATAGTGCTTTAGGGTTTATAATAATAATATTAACAATAAATAAAATTTATGATATTTTAAAGTTTATAAAACACTTGGCATTTTTATGAAAATGCCATATGAAATATTAAATAATGATGATGGGGAGAGGGAGGGGACAGACTAACAGGTCTCAAATTAGAATGCAAAAAGTAGGAAGGAGAGACACTCACCAACCAGGGCATCTGTTTCTATCATATCCTTGGTGACCCAGGGTTGGGGGGGAAAGGAGTAGATGAGGATGCGGGTGTCCCTGATCCATATTTCTTTTTGTATCAAAGGAGAAGAGTGTACTGCACTTGGGAGTCAGGAAAACCTGAGTTGGAATCCTGCCTCAGACACTAACTAGATGTGTGACCCTAGACAAGTCACTTAACCTTAGTTTCAATTTCCTCATCTGTAACATGGGACTGATAATAGTATCTGCCTCCCAGGGTTTTTGTGAGGACAAACGAGCTAACATAGAGAGTGACCCAGAAGTTTCAGTGCAGTTTCAGACTAAATAGCAGTAAGACTTTTGGCTTGCCTGTACATAAAATGCTTGATAAACCTTAAAGCGCTATATAAGAATTATTATCATTACTTCCTGTGAGTTAACATACATCTATCGAGCCCCTAACATGTGCCGGGTACAATCTTAAGCAAAGGGGTGATTAATAAATAATGTAATAGATTAGGGGCAGAGTGATATTTCAGGTGAGGCTGATGGATCCCTGCTGCCTAGAATCCCTAAGTTCCATATCCCTCCACATCCTTCTCCACAGGCCCTTGGATGAAGCCATTGGTTTGGACCAGGCATTCCTCCCCTCCAAATCCCAGAAGTTGGTTGTGGGCCATTTTCCTAGAGCCCTCTGGACAACGTGTTCTTTTTGCTTGGAGAAGGATACGACCCAGAATTTCCAGTTGTGCAGGGTTCGAGACCGGACATAGTCATCAAACATGTCCCTCATCTGGTCGAAGCGCTGATGGGTAATGGGCACGCCTGTGGCGGGCAGCTGCTGTTGGCAGAGGCTGCAGGCCCCCCAAGGGGAGAAGGGGTGAGGACAGCACCCCAGAGCATCTGGCCAGGCACCTTTATGATCTCCCCCATCCTTTCCAGCTTCCCTCTCCCACCCTGCCAATGAGCTGCCAGTTTCCCTACTTGATGGCCGTGTTGAGCTCCTCGATCTGGTCCCGAAGGTGCTGGGCTTCTTCCTGCATGGCCGCCCGCTCCTGCTGCAGCATCATGATGTATTCTGCTGTCTTCTGCAGAGTTGTGGCCTTGCTCACCTGGAGGTTGGGAGAGGGGAGCAAAGGAATAGGCAAGGGGTCTCAGAGCAACTCCTAGGAGCATGGGGAATCTCTGTGGAGGAGGCTCACCTCTCCTCAGCTCAAGAAAACAAACATTTATTAAGCACAGCCTCTGTTCAAGGTACCATGCTGGCACTGGACATACAAAAATTCAGGAGGACCATCTCTGCCTTAATGGCATTTTTCAATTGTTTGACTGGGGCGAGTGACATGTATACAACTATGATTCCAATTAAAAATTCAATAGGTGCATGGCAGAGATTAAAGATGCCTGCAGCCTGAAGGAAGGAAAGATGGATAGAGGAAGCAATGGAAGGAATGGAGGAAGAACAGATGAATGTATGTATGGATGGATGGATGGGAGATGGGAGGCACCAAAAACAGGGAGAACAGCTAAGAGGCTATTATAGTATGTCAGGTTAGAAATAAGAAGATTTCCACTAGGGTCATGGTAATGCCAATGCCAAGTATGGGGCAGGTTTGAGAGGTATTTTGGAGGGAGAAACATCAGATGTGGCAGCAGATTGGAAGCAGAATGAAATGGTGAAAAAAAACCTGGCTCTGGCATTAGAGGACCTGAGTTCTAAACCTGCCACCTCTGACACTTATTTCTTGTGTGACCTTAAACAGATTACTTCCCTAGGTTGTCATTTCCTCCTTGGGGTGTCCAGGTTGGGCACTACTCACTGCAGAGGCCCCACTCACCTTGAGGCTGGGCTGGGCATTTAGTGTGCTCACCAGCCCATGTAGAGTGTCAAATCCCAGCTTGATATTGAAACGTCGCTTCTGCTCTGCTGAGATATGAGTGATGCGCCGGTTCTCAGTCTGTAGAAGAAGGGCCACAGTTAAAAGGAGGATGACTGGAGGGAGGAGGCTTGAGGAAAGAGTGGACAGGAGGGGGAGGTAGCCCCACCTTGTTGTTGTCTGGTCGTCCTCTGCCCAAAGTGGGTTGTGGGGGAGAGATCCGTGTGCCCAGCCCCACTGGGCCAGGCATGGGGGCCAGCTCTGCAGATAGACGCCGCTCATTCCCTACCATGGAGCCAGAAGACAGCCATGCTCAGAGTATTCTCACAAGTCTCAGCATCTGGATATAGAGCCTCCTCTCCCCACTCTTACATCCCTCACTATCTGCTGCTTCTTTTCTCCCTACCACTCTCCTCCATTCTTTCCTTATGATAGCTCTGATTTCCCTGGCACTCCTGGGCCACTTCTTCCCTCTTTGTGCTATTTTCTTCTTAGAATTTAAGTTTCCTGAGGGCGGACCTACCTTGCTTTTTCTATCTGGATCCCTAGCACTTAGCATAGTGCCTAAGGAAGTGCTTACTAAATGCTTTTTCATTCATTTATTTATTCAATAAGTATACTCTTTTTCCCTCCATTGGCAGCAACCTCCATCTACCCTCACCCCATGCTCACCGAGTGCTGGAGGTGAAAGCCGCTCTGCTTTGGGTACCAGTAAGGGCCCAGGAGGAGCCAGTGTTACGGGGGTCAGGGTGGGTTGAGGTTGAGACTGAGCCACGGGTGGGGAGTAGAAGGCACAGGGAAAGTCAGGAGGTCCTGGCTTCTGGAGGACAGAGGAAGAGAAGGGTCTGGAGGTTGGAATCAGCAGGGTGGCCTGCCCTCCATACACTTGCATGTACCCTCCCCCTCTCTAGGACTGGGCGGTCTGGCCCCGCCAGTGACAACTCTTACCGAGGATCCCGAAGGCCTGAGAGCAGTGCCAGAGGGGAGTGCTGTTTCCAGTATTTGCTCTGGTTTGGCTGAAGAGGAGGATGAACAGCGAGGCATGAGAGAGATCCCGGCCAGCCCATGGGCCAGTGCCAGTCCTTACTGCCCCCTGCCTCTGCTCTGTCCACAGGATTTCCCAGGCTGGGCTTAGGGAAACTTTCTCTGCCCCAAGCAGCCAAAACTAACTCTTGGGGCGGCTACATGTTCTTTCTGCCCCAACCGTCCCTTCCCTCTTCGCAACTTCTACCCCGGCCTCCTCCCTCTGCAGCCCTTTAACAGCTCACTCAGGGCTCAAAGTGGTAGCCCCTACCCCTTCTCACTCCTCCTCTTTTCCAAATCCCTTTTAAGCACCTCTACCTCCTATCTTCCCTCTCCCTAGAGCCCCTCTTACCAGCAGTGAGCAGCTGTGTGAGACAGGGGTTGGACCCCCCAGCCAAGGCTGGGGGACTGGGCCTTCGCATCTGGGGGGTCGGTGTGGGAGGCTTGTTTTTGAGCCGTGGATGGGGCACAGCAAATTGGGGCCCACAGCAGGGCTCTGAGTATCCTGAAGGAAGGAGCTCCAAGGGGAAAGGGGATGGGGAGGGGCCGTTGCCAGGGTGGGTGGGGGGGAAGTTGGCAGGGGTGGGGAGTGGGGATACTGCTGAAGGGGAGGCTGTGTTAGGGAAGGGAAACCTGGGTGGGTACAGGGAGTCCTCTTGCATCATGAGAGGGGAAGGGGCCAGAGGGGAGAAGGGTGTAGAGGGACAGGGCTCCAGGCCTGGCACCTTGGTAGGAGGTGGGAAATGGAGGAGAGACTGGGGGGATTTGGCCTTGGGGTCTTCTGGCAGAAGGAAGTCCGGGCTCAGGAAAGCAGGTGAGTCCAAGGATCCAGAACAGCTGTTCCGGGGCTGAAAGATGGACAGAAAGCTGAGTCGTTGAGTGAGCTCCCTCCCACACAATCCCCTTCCACTCAGGAGCAACTTTCACAGACAGCTCCATGCTGGGCACAAGGAGGGGAAAGAGGAAGGAGACACAACTTCCAGGCTGTGGGGTCATCACTAATGGGGAGGACAGGCTCCTGGCCCTGAGGACAGTGGCAGTCTCTGGGTAGGGAAGGACATTATCAATGGGTTTATAAAGCAGATAATAAGAGCCCAGTAAGACAAAGCGATAGTCAAAGTGCAAAGTGTGGGAAGGACACACCGGTCCTGAGTAGAGAATTGGAAAATCCTGATTGTCAAAGACTTCCTGGAGGTGGTGATTTTTAAAAGTGGATTTCACAGGCCAGAGAGGAAGGGATACAAAAGCACTTGGATCAGAAAGGAACAAGCATTTCCCAAAGAAGGAGATGTCTGCCAAGTGGGAGAGGTGCAGCCGTGGTCTTAGCTTTAGAGCTACACAGATTAGTAAACTGAGACTCAGAGTGACATAGGATCATGGATTTAGAGATGGAACAGCTCTCCGAGGCCATCCAGCCCAACCCCCTCATGTTACAGAGGAGGCAAACAAGGCTCAGAGAGATCAAATGATCTGTCCAGGATGGCCCAGTTAAGTATCCAAGATGGAATTGGAACCAGGTCTTACTGACTCTAAGGCCAGGACATTCTCCATTATGCTCTGTTGCCCCAAGTTGACAGAATGTCAGCTTTCTAAGAAAGTTTCATTTTTTTGTCTTCATACCCCTTGGACTGGGCACACAGTAGGTGATTAATAAATTCTTGGTCGACTGACTGAGTCCCCTCCTTCCCATTCCCACAGCCACCATCCTTGCTCAGGGCCTCATAACCTTTTGCCTATAAAGTAACAACTCCCTGAGTGGTTTCTTATCCATTTTTTGATGTCCAAGGGAAGCAGTGAGAGGAACATACATTTATTAAGTGATAAGTGCCAGAGATAAAAAGAAAAAAGCACGAACAGTGCCTTCCCTTAAGATGCTTTCATTCTGGAAATGACATGTGTACCTCTAAGTCTATGCCAGATATATGCAGAAGGACCTCCAGCAGAAGGTGGTGCTTGAGCTGAGTCTTGAAGGAAGCTAAGGATTTGGAGAGGAAGGGCATTACAGGCATAGGGGTTAGCCATTGCAAAGGCATGGAGATGGGAGATGGAGCATGGTATGTGAAGAATAATAGATAATATGGCTGCCCCTATTCCTGCAGTGCTCCAAGCTTTGGTGGCCCGACCTTCTAAGCCCTCTGCAACCCACCTTTTCCTCACTGTCAGAAGAACTTTGGCTCTGTGATTTCCTAGCTCTATGACCTTGGGCAAAACATTGATCCCCTCAAACTTCAGTATCCTCATCTGTAACGAGGGAATGATGACCCCAGAACCACTGACCTAAGAGAGCTGTGGTGAGAAAACAGCCAAGCACTCCACAAATGTGTGACTTTTCATTATTACCAGCTCTCTCAACCCCAGACAAAACATTTCCCAGACCTGTCTCGTTTATTCCAACCTCCATAACTTTGCTCGCACTTTCCCCACCTCCTGGAAGGCCCTCCCTTCTTTAAATCTCTCCCTATCCATTTCATGCCACCTTTCAGCTCAAGTTCCATCACCTTCAGAAAGCCTTCTGGGATCACCCCAGTTTGTGAGGATGGGATCTGGCTTCATCCAAAACTGTCTGAACCACATGGGTAACATAGGGCTTACTCTTGTTATAGCACATCTTATTTGTTTCATGTAATTGATAACTTAGGGAGTCTTCTAAGTCAGTCTGTGAGCTCCTCCAAAGCTAGAGCATGTGTCTTGTCCTGTCTCCCCCATGATCAAGCCAAGGATGGGGCTTGTAGGTCACATGAATAATAATACTAAATAACAGTAAAAGCAAACATTTATGCTCATTTGATCCTTACAACCACTCTGGGAGGAAGATGCTGTTGTTATCCGCACTTTACAGATGGGGAAACTGAGACAGGATCACATAGCTAGGAAGTGTGTCTAAGGTCAGATTTGAACTCAGGTCTGACCCCACTGGGCCACTTAACTGAAGGAATGAGGGAGTAAACTAGACATTAAAGACCTGGGGGCTGAGGAGGAGGCAGGAACAAACACTCACCTGTAGGCGGCTGCCCAGGAGGAGGGGGCACCCCTGGAGTGGTGGCCAGGGGTTCTGGTGGCAGGAACCCACCACTAAAGAGAGGGTCAGCCATGGGGTTAACGCTGGGGGACTCTGGGAAGCTCACAGGTGTTGATGGGGGCCGGTGGTTGGTGAAGAAATCTGTAAATCAAAGGCGGGCCAGGCTGGTCAGGGGGCATGTGGCATCCCTGCATGTGCCCAAGTTCCCTCAAAAGCAGGGCCTACTCCAGCCCTTCTCTTTCCCCCGTCAACTTTCTTTGACACACTCTAAGCTAGCAGACATGGGAGAGGGAAGGGGTCTTGTTGCCCCCAATAGGCCAGTCAGAGTGAAGGTTTCTGGTGGGAGGGTGGGTGGCTGTGTTTTTACAAGCGATTGTGAAACTAGGAGAGTTTCTGTCTCACTCATGGGGGAAGCAGCCCTGGGGGTGGGCTGAGACCCCCAGGAAACGGCCCTCCCATGGGGTGCCCTATTGCCCAGTCCCATGACCCCCATTCCTGGGCAGGGTTCAACCATTCTGGTTGGGGAGAGGGAAGGGAAGTGAGAGGTCAGGGAGAGGAGAGACTGTGAACTGAACAGTGAAGATAAAGGACAACAGGGAGGGGCAGGTCCTCGCTGGGTGGAGGGAGAGAAGGAGAGGAATGAGGCCCAGGAAGGGGGGTGGGGACAGCCCCAGCTTTCGACGTAGGGGTTGGTTGTGTAAGCTGAAGGCTATTCTGGTTTTGGGAAGCAGCTGCCTGGGGTTTAACCACATCCCGAAGGCTTTCCAAAGAGCCTGCCCTGACCGCCTGCCTGCTGTCTTCCCAGCACCTTTCTCTTGCCTTGACCCCAGGCTAGGATCCTGGAGAAGGAGGGGGAGAGAGAGAGAGAGAGAGAGAGAGAGAGAGAGAGAGAGAGAAGAGAGAGAGAGACAGAGAGACAGAGGGACAGAGGAGCCTCCCTCTTCCTGTCCTCCCTGGAGGACAAGGTAAGGGTAGGCCCCTTCTCTTTTTATGAGGAGCCCCCCACCCCAGGGAGGCAGAAACAAGAAGGAAAGACTGACAGGATTTAGGGGCCATTGGGTCTACTGGTGCGTATCCGGGCACATCTCCATAACAAGAAGGGGGCCGTATTTGTACAGCTTACGTGTTTATGTCTATTGATGCCATGTAGACAATGAGACGAAATTGGCTTAGACCCATTCACCCCTGTCCTCCTCATCCAGAGCTAACTAAGCCCATGAAGTGGGGAAGCAAAGACAAATGACACATCAATCCCACCCTTCCAAGCTTCCAGGGAACCATGAACTTTGCTCCTGAGTCAATGACCTGAACTTGTGGCCAGCCTTGTACCTTCTTCTCTATCCTTCCCTGAAAGGTGTTGTGGTATCCCAGGGTCAATTCTCAGTCCAGGGCATAATTAGGTAGAAGGATCTCAAAGCTTGAACAGGCCTAGTTATGTGAGCCCTCAAGGACTTCCCAAATCCATCCTGCCCTAAGTGCCCAGCACTGCTGCTGAATCTGAATCAAGAGCATCGAACTTCCATCCCCCCGACACTGAGTCTCAGCACTGAGCCACCAGTCCTTGGGTTGAGCCTCTATCTCCATTCCAGTACTAGGCCCCACTCTGAAATGGAATCCTCACCCCAACATTGGAATGCCTCTTTGGGGCACTAAGCCTCTTTTCCCTGACCCAATGAACCCCTAAGTCCCTGGCCCTTGATAATAAGCCCCCATCCCTGACAGTCAAGTCTCCATCTCCAGCAACGAAGCCTCATGGATGACACTGAGCCCTCATCCCTGGCCCTCTCTCTCCAACATACATAGCACGGAGGCCCCATCTAATCATGCAGCCCTCAACTGCTTCAAGCTCTTATTTGTCCCCCTGCTTCAAGGCAATAGCCTTGGGAAAAACCTTTAACCCAGCCTCCACAGGGGCTACCCAAGATTTTCCTAAAGCACAGATCAGACCACATTCTCCCCTGCTCAAGAAGCTCCCAGCAAAATACAGATCCACTCTGCTAGGCATGCTGTCCCCAGCCTTCATTTCTGGGTTGGTTTCACACGTTCCTGCTCCTCACGCTCTACATTCTGGTCAGATTAAGGGCATTGGCTGCTCCCCATGCAGAGGTGCTGGCCCTTTCTGTCTGAGGGGCTCCTCTGTTCCCTACAGCGCTTTAGGACACCTGGTTCCATTTAAGCCTCAGCTCAGGGGCTTCCCTCTCCTTGCACGAGGCTTTTCCTGAACTCCCCAGCTGTTAGTGCTGCCTCCCACCATCTCCCCATCCTCCTCAACAAAATGATCTGGGGTTTACTTAGCTGTGTACGAGTCATACTGACCCAAGAGGATATAAGCTCCTTGTGGACAGGAATCTTTCCTTTTTGTCTTTGGATCTCCAGGGCCTAGTACAGTGTTTGGTATACAGTAGGGGTTTAATAAATGCTTGTAGCACTTAATGAGATCCTTGACATCAAAGCCTCCTTTTCTGGCACTGAGTCCCCACCCTGACACTAAGCCTCAGTCCTCAAGCCTGGGCTCCCTATTTCCAGCATTGAGCCTCTGATATTTCCAGACACTGACCTGTCCTCTCTGTCCGTGAGCCCTCACCCTCCGCCCTCAGCCCTATCCCTGGACACTG